>CAWUHW010000019.1:1200000-1800000 GCA_963922195.1 Panagrolaimus sp. PS1159
CTTTTTATTTTCTAATTTACAAAACTTATACAAAAGCTGAACGACGTCGAAAACGACTTACAAATTTCTTCGTTGGTTCCCAAACTTTTACAGGACCAGAATGATTATGAGCAAGTCGACTTCCAATAAGTTCACGTTGAAGGCTATTTGATTGTTTATCAAGTTCTAATTCAATTCGTAAGCTTTCCATTTCTGTTGCTTCACAAATAGTTTCTTTAATGTCATTGAAAAAGCGCGCTCTAAAATAAAATGGAACAAATCAACGAATCAATTTATAAAAACATACCTATCATCATCATTCTTAGCATTAAAAATAAATTCTGCACCATCAGGGCAATTTAAATGAATACCATAACGATAAAATTGAGTTTGAAATGTTGAAATTTTAAGGCCAAGTAATGGGGTCCAATACCGTAGACTATATTGAGCAAGTTTCCTTTTTATTGTTTTTGCGATAATAAGTAAATCATTAAATAAAAATAATTCTCGATTATGATCGGTTGGAGTTTGTTTACGATTAAGATCTAAGACTTGATTCAAACGACAATAACAAATTAAACGACGATGTGGTTCAGCAAGATGCTAAAAAATTGTTATTATTGGTAAAATATTAATTATAACTAAAAATAAAAATTGCTTACAGGTTTGCCCTTTCCAATAAGTCCTTCATCAACTTTCATAACTTGTGAAACATGATCAAGATTACTTCTGAATTCTCGTTGCTTTACTCGTTCATAAATGCTTGTTAACATTTTATCAGTAAAAACTTCTGTACCTTCAACTCGTCGTAAATTTGTAATAAAATCTTCAAGTTTCATTCTTCTTGAATCTTTCATCGATGGAGTATGTAAATCTGTATTCAACATAATAATTGCAAATGCTACAACATAAATAGTATCTAATTCAATATTTCTATTTGGATTGCATTCAAGATATCTTCGAGCAAAAGCCTAAAATGTTTATATGAACAAAAATGTAATAAATGTATATATAATAACCTGAATAATATGATCAACTTTCTGTGCTTCACCAGGAAAACGAAAATAAGTTAACATATGCCTCAAAGCAACATCAATTTCCATATTATACATGCTAATACCTTCTAAATATGCTCTAAAAAAATTTTTAATTATAAAGCAATTTAAAAAGGCAATTTAAAAAAATCTTACTCTAATACACTTGCATGGAATGGTGAACGTAATGTACCCAAAAATTCCCCAATCATAAGTCGACTTAATCCTCTTCGAACAAGAAAGAATTCTGCAACTGCGTGAGGATCATGTTGTACAAAACCAAATCGAATAAGAAGACAAAGACCACGATCAGGTTTTCTAAAAAAAAGAATATCAACAAAGTTTAAGCTTTCACATATCAAAAAAAAAATAATTAAAAAACCAGCTGCGATAAATCATTTGTCATTGCTTTTAATGAAGAGACAAAACTAGACTTACTTGTTGAAATAATTTAAAGCTATTCGATAACATCTTTTTCGATATTGTTCTTCTTGAGGTGGCATAATTATTGATATTGGTGCAGTTTCAAAACTAAGGAATCCACCGCTGAAAAAAAAGAGTAAAAATTAAAATTAAAACGTCTGCAATGCTTCTTTATCAAAGACAAAAAAGCAACATCGTCTCAAAAAAGCATGACATAAAAAGAAAAGGAGATAAAAAAAGCTCAAAGTTTCATGTTGATCAACTCGATTTTAGCTGATCAAGATCTAAGGGCAAACAATCTGTCAAAAAAACGTGTTCTTCTAGCTTTGAAGCTCGAGTAGAAAAAACGAAAGAAAATGAAACTTTATCGGACACCAGCAAAAATTATATAGCAATTTACTTGAGCTTAATCTCAAAAAATTGTAAGAAAAATGTCAAAGAAATAAAATTAAAATAAATTGAGAAATAATCAATGATGATGGAACAACAAATTCTTTTTTCTTTCTCCATCAAAAAAACGGGAAAAAAACAAACGTAAAAAACATTAGAGTTCAAAAACATGTAAAGTTCAAAGTCGCCGTAAATTTTAAAAAATCAAACAAAAGTGGGAGGCAAAAAATGTCTTAAATAAGTTTCAAATATATTTGAAAGACAAAAACATTTAAACTCATGAAAAAAAATGAATAGGAGCACAATAGAAAAGAATAAAATTGACATAAAATACATCAATCAAAAGCAAGCAGCCAGTTGCTTCCTGTCAAAAAAAAGCGAGGAATTTTAAGCAAAAGCGTCCACTTAAAAGATAAGTAAAAAAAAACAAAATGTAAATCGACTTTTAATACCATAAAAACATATGAGATTTAAATAAATAAATATAAAAAATATTTTGGGTGAAAAAGGTGAAACTATTTTTTTATAAACAAAAATAGTGTTAAGAAATAAAAAAAAATCAAAAACAAAATTTGAAAATAGAAATGATTTTGGGCCATTTTTGTAACTTAAAAGGTTACAAAAATTTTATACCTTTAAAAACACAAAAAAAGTAACAAAAAGTACAGTAAGAAATCATACTTAAAAAATTTTCCAAAAAAAGCCTGACCCATCAATTATCTTCCCAAAAAAGACACAAATTGTAAAAAACATTGAATTCTCTCTTCCCTTTGTAGAAGACGTTTTTTTCAATTTGCTGAACAGGAATGGACGCATTGATTATTGAAGAAAAAAAACAAGGCGTGAAGCAAAAGGAAAGAAAATAACAGGTAAATTGTTTTGTTTGATTCTCTCTCAAATAAAAAAATCAAATAAGAAACAAAAAATTTTTTTAATGAAATTTGAAATGCTTTAAAAAAAATTTTTCTAAAAAAGAAGGCGTTGCACAAGAAAATAAACGACGACAGCTAATATGTTTCAATTCAGAAACAAACAAAAACCTCAAAACCAAAAATTCAACATGCGCAAAAAAAATTCAAAGACAAAGAAATTGCGGCAACTACAAACATATAAAGTGTGGAAAGTCTTGACAGTTGCAAAATTGTATTGGAAACTATATCTTTGAAAGAAATTATCCAATATAAAATGCAAACATAAAAAAGAAAAAATGAGGGAAAAAATAATTTTGGACAATCAACAAAATTGAACCACAAAAATATGTGTATAATGCCAGCTGCAGCTGCAAGCAAAAAAGAAAAGACCGGCACAAACTGAAAAGCAAAAAAAGCCCCCCATCAATTGTAAGCAAAAACAATGAGGTCAACATTATCGGAGGGTGCTAATAACCCTTTAAACCAGCTGCTCAGTACAAAAATGATATAAAAAAATTAAACACAAAAAAGCTTATGGAAACAAAAAGAAAGATGCGTAGAAGGGAAAAAATATTTTTACAAGCGGACATTGCTTTTTTTGTTATGAAAGAAAATCAAATCAAGAATATTTCGTTTTAAAAAAAAAGCCGGAACATAAGAGTTTTTTTTAGGAAAATTAAGTTCGAGAAGAAGCGCCATTGCTTTAAGAAAAAGGCAAAAAGTCTGCAGATGCTTGCTTAAAAGCGGGAAATCATATAAAAAAACATTAATGTAAAAAGCAAAGAGTCGCATCCTATATTTTTTTTATTATTGAAAATGGAAAAAAAACGTTGACTGAGAAAAAAAAACATATATAAAGTTTTTAGGCGCAATGTATCCGACATAACAATTCCCTTGCAATTGCATAAACATCAATTGACGAAGAAATAACATCAGCTTCCCACATATATATTTTTAAAAAGTAAACAATTTCGTGAGAGATAAGGAAAGGTTATAGAACGAACAAAAAAACTGATGACGGAAAAAAAACTTCATTGACCAAATTCATCTTATTTGTAAATACAATAAAAAAAATAGTCATGCTTTTTTGGGATAATAAATAAAAAAAATTTTTTACTAACCTGTTGGTAGAACTTGTATGTGGTCCAAGTGAATGATTTCGGCGGTCCATTCGTGGAAGGCTATTAGTATAACATGCATTTGTATGTCCATTTGCAGATTTTCGTGGACGTGATACTTCAATTCTTGATGCATTTAAATCTTCTTTCCAAACTTCTTTAGAAGGTTCATCAATTTGTTGTTGTTGTTGAGATTGAGATTGTGATGGTGAATCTTCTTTAGCTTTTCGTGGAACCCATACAGATGGAGATGTTCCAGCTGAAACAAATTGACGGTGTTTTGTTATTACTTCAGAAAATGCAGGTGGTAAAGGTTGAATATGATGTGAACGAAAACATGGCATTTCATTATTTGAATATGAATATGCATTTATTGGATAATCAGACATTTGTGTTCGACGTTGAATTAGCCGCGGTGACATTAATGATGGATTAAATGAACGTGGAGAATTCATTTTTTCAATATAAGCACCTTGTCGAGATTTTGATAATATTGGTTCAGTTGGACGTGGAGATGGTGGTGATCGATTATGTATTGGTGAATTGGATGATGGTGATGAAAGTTGATTAGAAAATGGATCATCAAATGAATTTTGTTCAACACGTAATTGAGCTCGAAGTGAAACTGTTGGTTGATATCTAAAAATAAAATAAACAATTAAGAAAGAATTTGAATTTTGAAAGTGACAATAAAAAATCAAGAATACAAAAAAGCGTGTTTTAAAAATAAGTAAAACAAGTCTGTGCACAAGGAACTAAAGTGAAGAAAAATTTTTTAACAAAAGCAGAAAAAATTAGTAAACTGAACATACGGACCGTATTATACGGTAGTAAACAAAAGTGGTGTTAAAACATTAGTAAACATTAAACAATCAACAAATAAATATGTTAAATTTTGAAAAAATTGTTAGACTGTTTTTTGAAATAAAAAAAAGTGTGCTGCCAAAATCTTACAAAAAAAAACAATTTTGTAAGATTTTGACAGCACAAAAAAAAATAGAAAACTGTTTACCTTAACGTTGGTTGTGAAAGAGCTAATTTTCGTGTATATAATTGTCGATCGCCACCATTCAATTGAAATGTATTTAGGGAAGAATCATTTGGAAGGGGAAGCATTTGTTGCTGTTGTTGTTGATATCGACGCCGACCTCCTGGAGGTCCCGGATATCTTAATGCATTTTGAAATTGTTGTTCAAGTCGGAATCGTCGAAATGCTCTTTGAATTCTTGTTGCAGCTGTATGGGCACGAATTCTTCCACCATATTTACGTTCAAGAACCTTTAAAGAAAAATGTTTTACATTGTTTTTCAAAAATAATAATAATGGGAGGGGATTTAATAAAGAAGAAAAAAACTTACTTGAACATTTGCACGAGAAATTTCGTCCGAAATTTCATATGAATTTGAAGTAAACATTCGGCTTGAACTTGCTGAAATTAAAACACTTGTAGTTGTTGGAGTTTTATATATTGAAGATGTTAATGGACGAGTTTTTGATGAATGAAAAACATCATTGCCGTTACTACTACTACTTCCTTTTTGACCATCCAAAGACATTTGTTGTTGCTGCTGCCGAGGATAATAGCCAGTCAGCATGTCCCCCACTTTTTCTATTTATTTCGTTTTTTTCTTTTATTTATTCCCGCAAATATTTCAGCTTACCACATTTGGGCAGTTTTTAAGGTTAAAATTTTCGCTAAAGGGACTTAGCGAAGAATGCGGTTGACTGTTGTCGTTCTGGAAAAGAGAAAAAAGGTAGTATCTTTCAAAAAAAAAGATGAGTAAGCTTCAACAAAAGAATAAAAAAAATGTATGACGCGTGTGTCTGTTTAAGGATATCCGATTCCAAGGTTATATTTTTAACAAAAAGTAACAATAATTTCTTTTTTTTGGGGCAGAATAAGGGAAAACACAACAGAAAAACACGTTTACAAGAGTGAAAGCTTTTTTAGGCTAAAAAAATATCGATACGCCGAGATCTATCATCAATAGTTTTTTTCCCTCTTTTTTCAATCGTTTAACATGCGCAAAAAATACTGACTAATTCTTTTTTTGCGCAGAAAAGAATGAAAGAAAAGATGATGAAAATGGACAGAAAAAGACCAGAAGCACAATGAGAAAAAAGAAAATTAAATATAAAAAACCGTTTGATTTATTCAAAAAAAGCTAGACAACCGGAAAATTTTTTTTGTTGATTTCTTTGAAGGCTAAAAATGAAAAAGCTTGAAAAATAATTTAATTCTTTAAATTAAGAGTTGTATGGGAATAGAAGGAAAGGCACAATAATAAAAATAAATAAAATAAAGTAATTGTTTAAAAAATCTTTCAATCAATGATGCGAATGAAAATTGAAATGGGAAAAATGAAATTTGATTTCCTACGGTCAATGAAAGCATTAAAAAATACATATAAAATCATATTTGTTGATCTTTTAAAAATAACAATCTTTTTTATGAGCAATAATAAAAAATCAAATAGTAACAGGCAGAAAAGAAACAAGTTTACAAAAATCCAAAAATGAAAGAAAGTAGGAATTATATCAGCTAATCCAATTCGAAATTTTTTTAATAAAAACATAAAACCAATCGTTTGATGGTTGTGTTATAGTTCAATTTATGCGCGAAAACATTAAAGCAAATTTTCGAGGATAAATGCTCATAAAAATATTTTTTATTTAAAAACACGTTGATGGCGACCCATTTCCGTTTAGGTCGCGCAATGCCGGGGAACAACGAGGAGACCGCCGCTATCTCTCTCTCTCGTGCGTCGTCTCCGTTGTTCAGTATTTTTTCTCCTTCTTCTTCTTATGTGCATTCAAGCGGAACACCCGGACTCTGTCTATTCTTCTTCTCCTCTATTTTTTTCTCTTATATTTTTTTTGTTCTTACCGGCCAAACTAACTGGGACTGCTTTGGCTTGTTCGCTACTTCTATGGCACTTTTTTTTCTTTTGCGCTTTGCATTTTCTGCCATTCTGTCGCATTTGCTTTTAGAAAAAAATATATGAAGAAAAAGAAAAGCGTTGCTTTTACAGCCCTGCGCGAATATTGATTCATTGCATCCGGGGCGTCGTAGGCTTTTTTCGGCAAAAAAGTCATTCGACAATACATTTTTTTGTGCAGAAAAAACTGGTAGAACAAAAAACTGCATAACTTTTAACTTTCTTTTATACATTTTTGTCAAAGCAATAACAGGAGAGAGAGAGGAAAAAAATAGACAGGGAAAAAAAAGTTGTCGACGTGTTTTTTTGCTTTTTTTAAGTAGTCCCCAAGGAACTTTCTTTTTATTTTTGTAAAAAATGAAGAACTTTTTTTTCCTTCAAACACAAAATTTTTCGAACGAAGTTTTTTTTGAAGCGTTTTGTTTTGTTGTTGTTTGCCCCGAAGCTACATGAAAAAAAAAACAATGCAAAATGCCATTCCAATTTTTAAAAATGTATTTTGTAAGAAAAAAAGAAATGACATAACATGTGACAGACTATATTTTTTTTTGCCTTCTAAAATGGCTCCAACATTGTTTTCTTTCTTCTTTTTTTGGTGTGAAACATTGCCATCTTTAAGAAAAAAAAGAAGCCAATCACTTTCTTTCTTGAGCCATAAATGTCTTCCCAAATAACAACAATAAAAAAATACTATTTAAATTTGTCTTTTTTTTTTGGCAAAAAACCAAAAAGTGCACTTTGAATGACAGCTTTTTAAGACAGCAATGGAAAGAAAAGATTTTGATATTTTTGGAAGCTTCTTTAAAAAACTGTTGAATTTGAAATAAAAAAAATAAAATAAATATTTTTTCACATTATTTCTACCGGTTAAGAAAAAAAACTGACAAATAATCGGGGAAGAAAAATGTGGTTACGAAAAAAAGAAGAATGAATTAATCACATTTTAAAAGTGTGAACAGCTGCTTTTCATTTCTCAAAAAACGAGAAGTCGTTACTTTTTTGACCGTAAAAAAACAAATAAATTAAAAAAATCAAATTAAAACAAAAACTTGAAAGCACGAAAAAAATGCAGACGATCAAAAGAGATATATCGAAAAATAATTGATTCAAAGTTAATAAATTTGTTAAAATTTAAAGGAAGAAAAACTGAAACGAAAAAAAAATATATACGCTTGTGTGAAAGAATTTCCTGACATATATCAAAGGGGCGGTTTTTCTTTCTTTCTTCTTCCATATATTTTTTTTGATACGAACCAAAAAAAGTAAATAATCATTTGAAACTCGACCGTTCCCTCTCTTTTCATTCAAAAAAAGCTCTAACAAAAACAAGAAAAATGAAACTTTATCCGCGTTATCGACACCATCATCACTCGCTTCCCCCCCTATATACTACTATTGTTTATCGCAAACTGAGACACATCGAAAGAGGGATATATATTATTGGCCTTTGGTAGGAAAAAGAATTCTGTTTTTTTGGAAATTTTTTAATAAACAAGGAAACAAAAAAATTCATATGAGAATTAATGACTATCTACAATCGAACAAAAAATAACATTGGGTTTTGAATGAATGAATGAATCTATCTATCTACAAAAAGATCTGTCAAAACCGTCAAAGCACAATGGGATGTCAAAAATTTTTTGCAAAAAAAGAGAACCAAACATTTTCAATGACAATTTATATGCTTTTTTTCTTCCTAAAAAAATTATTTCACCTCCTGCCAAAGAAGCAATAATCTCGATTATATAAAAATAAGATTTTTTCGTCAAAAAAAAGTGTGCAAAGGAAAAAAATTATTTGACATTTATTTTTTTAACCATTCATAAAAAGCAATTGTCCATTATTATGGCTGCTGACTAAAACCCCCCCATTTTTAAAGGAAAAAAAAACAGAACTATGCCGAAGGGTGTTTTTGTTGTTTTGATTATTTGAAAAAAGGCGACCAACCAGCTAACGCATAAAATTCTATTTTTTAAAAAAATAATAAATTCAGTTATAATATTTTTGCCGCGCAGATGTTCGGTCAAATATATTTCAAAAACTGTTGTTCAATCAAACTAGGATTACGACCCTCAAAAAATGATATAAATATTTAAAGCACCGTTGTTTATGAAATGTAAACAGTAAACAAAGATATGTATAATCAAAATAAAAGAACAGTCTAGAAAAAGCAAGAGACGTTTTAAATTTTCTTAAATAAAAAAGATTAAATTTTTATGTTTCATATATTTAATAAAACAGAAAAAACCACCCTCCCACTTCGACGCATAACCCTGGGTGTTTTTTTTTAGTTTTTGAGAGATGGAAGCTCAACAAAAAACAACACAATGCAACCGAACACACTATAATTTTGACACTCGTTTTCTTCTTTTTTGTTTTTGCAAAGCAAATGTGCAAAAAAGGGGATAAATTCATCGCATCACTTTCCACTTCCATAACAACCTTCTTCTTCTTTTTTTATGATGTTTTAGACAAATTTTCATTTTTTTATGTGTTAACATTAAAAAAGCATCTAATTTCGTAATAATATATAATGGGTTACAGCTATGATTTTTTACTGAAAGAACAGACATGATTTTATCTACGATAAAATGGAAAAAATTTTGAAAGTAGTGATAAACTAAATTTCCCCGAGACGATGAATCACAACTTTTTTTTCAACAACAACAACAAATTCATTATTACCTTTTTGTTGATCATTATTTAATGTTTCATTATGATCGAGTAATTGTTGGGAAGCTTTAAATTGAGACAATTCAGGTTCTGTGACATCATAATTTTGTTGTCTTTGGAATTCAAATGAGTTCTGTAAATATGCAAATGAAACTAAGATTGTTGTTAGCTTTCGATAATATTACTTGAATAACAAAAGTTGAAGTAGCAAAAACTTGTTTTGCTTTTTCCAATTTTTTTTTTGTTCCAAATTTTTCTTTTTCCCAATCTCCTTTATTTATAACATTAATTGAATCAGATTCAGTATTTTCAACTGAATTTTTATAAGCTTTAATATGTAAGGAAAGGGTGCTATTTTTGGTATCTGTTAAACCAGATTTTTTCCAACACTTTTTAGATTCATTTTCATTAAGAGTTGAAAAGATTTTAGAAAAATTATTCCATGTTTTTGATTTATCCTCGCTTTCAAAATTACCAAAAACTGTAAAATCTAATACTTTAAATGATGCTGCAGTCCGATGTTAAGTAATTTCAGGGTCAAATGCCAAGATTATTTTACTAAAAATAAAAAAAGCATCAAGTTTTTCATTGATCCGTTACATTTACTTCAATCTTTTTAGATTTAAAAAATGGGAATGCAGCAATATTGGTTTACCAGAATTTTTATCTTTAAATGATTTGCTGCTATTTTGAAAAGGAATTAAATTGTGACATTTATAGCTTTGATTCAAATTGATATTAGAATATCGATTTTTATTAACAGTAATCTGGGAACTATCATTTATGGAAAAATGTTTTTTATCATTGAAAACTCCAATACCATTCTTTGTAGTCATCTAAAATGTGTATTTTACAAAATAAATTTAACTAAATACTTTTCCATGTTTAAATTAAAAGGAAAAAAGAGCGAAAATTATTATCAAAAATCTTTTTTTATTTTAAAAAAAAGATAGTGTCTGCGATTCGATAAAGATCTACAACGAAATGCAAAAAATAAAAATGGTGCAACGTTTTTTTCTTAAATTTATACACCCTCTTGATTGCGGAAGCTAAAAATATTTCGTCTTTTATTTCATATAATGCTACACAATAAGAATGATGCAACATTATTGATTGAAGACATTTTTTGGATTACATCGAAGGCGATCAGACTATTTTCTTCTACCATTTTTTGATAATATATGTTGTTTTTTGCGCAATAAATACCCTTTTTGCCGAAGCCAAATTTCAGTAAAGCCTCCCAAAAATTAATTCATTAATGAAAATAAAATTAATAAATATCCTTCATTTATTTATTACATCAGTAAAAATTACAAAAAATCAAAGTTAATAACATATAATCCCAATACAGTAATAATAATAGTCAAAAGTCAGCAGATCAAGTAAAGAAGAGAAAAATAATGTCAAAATATATACAAAATAAATTGTGGTTATTTTGTTGTAACTGGTGAAAGATTAAGAGTGTCATCCAAATTTGCAAAACTTCTTTGTGCACATTTATCTTCACATATATCTTTTTGTGGTGAACGACGTGGAGTTGAATTCATTGGAGCCAAAGCATCACTTTTCATATTTGCCATTTGATTTTCACATTTTGGAACATTTTTGTATTTATGAATTGAATTTAAAGCATCAGTACAAAGATTCTAAAAAAGAAAATTAGAACACATTTTATTTAGGTTTGCCGTCGCCTTTTTTTGGTAATCTCTAGTAAAATCCTTCATTTTCAAAGAAAGACTTACAAGTAATTTAAATAATCCTCTTCTTTGTGGAGTTCCAACATCAAAAGTTTGCAAAGTTTTTTGTGTCCATTCATATCGTCTTTGAACAGCTTCTTCAAAACCATTTTCATAAATCATTTCTTTATAAATTGGATTATTCCTTTTCATTTCATCAATACAATGTGTTAAAATTCCTTGTACAGCTTGTGCCATTGCTGCATTTTCTTCAATAGTAAAACCATCCAAAATTTCAATAATCATTTTACCAAAAAATGTTTGATATAATTCTTTTTGAATTTCACCTTGAACAAATGTACAAATATTTATAACACAAAAAATTGATTCACGACGAATATGAACTTCATATGAATAGCAATTACGAATTAAATATTCCCATAAATCTGTTCGATCATAGATTGCATGAACACATATTGGACGTAGTGAACCAAGAATATTTGAAAAGCACCAAATTATATCAGATTCAAGTCCAACACCAGCTGTTAAAAGTCTTGCATCCATTGATGAAACAAATCCATAATCAATAATTCTTTGTATTATATCATCATCATTAAAAACAAGATTTCCAATACTTCGAATAATCTTTGATGAAGAATCATCATCATCACCATCAAACATTTGCAATAAATGATTCATTAATGTTTCATTTTCAACAATTGAAACACCCTAAAAACGAGAAAGTGGTTTTTTATACCGTAACACAATTTCGTAACAATATAAACCCTGGCATTTTTAGACCGATTTTCGCTACTGATAGAGGGTTTTTCTTTATTTCCGACCTAGTGCAATTTTTGTCGAAATCATGAAATGCGTTTTAAACAATCACCAAAAATATGTTAAAAAGACTTACAACACTTTTTTCTGAATCAATCATAATCCAATCATGAAGAAGTTGCACACCTTGAATAATTGATGCATCTGGTGGTGGAAGTGTTATCAAACCAATAGCAATTTTTAACATCTTTTGACGTTCCTAAAAAAGTCTCCATCACATAAAATTTACATTTCAAAAATAAACAAACCACTTGAGTAAGTACAACATTCATATTTGGTGCAGTGGGTGATATACGAATAATATTTTGTAGAGTCCATGCATAATGATCTCGTTGTCTTGAAGTTAAATTTGTTGGAGTTTGTAAAAGATCAAGAACTGTTTCAAAGATGCTCGTTTTCATGACATGCTTTCGACATGTATCACAATCAGATGTAATATTTCCCAAACACATGACTGCTTGATCACGAACGGCAGAGGATGGTGGATTTTTGGCATGTTGAGCGATAACTTTTACAATACCCTAAAATGGAAAAGATTGTCTCAAGGTGATTAATGAACAAGGAAAACAAGGTTATCATTAGTGTCACTTCCCCAGTTTTTAAAAGTATAGAACGGGAGAGGATAAAATGATCGGCGACGTGGAAACAGGAATGAAACTTTAGCAGAGCTGGCTCAATTTACATTCCTTTAAAGAAATACCATCTAGATCCTCTTTTCTACATAGGCTTTAAACACAGTTGCTGAACATCGGCGCATTCCCATGTTACAAGTGCTACCAATGCTACAGTAGCATTGCAAGTAGCAGTCGTAGCAGAGTAGTAGCCGTGCTATTATTTTAATTATTTTGCGTTTTTTTTAAAAATTTATGCATTTTTTTGGACGCCATGTTTGTTTTGCATTTATGGCAAAACAATCACGTTTACCTAACGTAAAAAAGATTGAAGAATAGAATAGCAGTAGTTGGTAGCACTACGGTAGTAATAGCACTTGCAAAGAGCAGTAGAAGCAAAGTTTACAGTAGCAGTAACGGAAGACTAGAAATAGCACCCACAAGCGGTAAAGGGAATACACTTTCAAAAGGTGTTGGATAATGTAGATCCATATCGATAGCTGCAGCTGGTGAACATAACAAAGTATCGTTATCCTCCAAAGTACAACGGACAAAAACACAAGAAATTTGGATGGCAAACAACAGCAATGATTGTACAAAGTGGATCCACGCGTAACAAGACATAATCTATCAGCTTAACAACGTTGATAATCATCACATATAAAATTTGCCGAAAATGGATTACTTTTCCCCGGATGATAACCTTGTAAGCTTTCTTAACCCCAACCAAATCAAAAATGAAAAGAACCAACCGTTGGAAGTAATTCATGAATCAGCTTTGAATTTGCATATGAAAGATTTGTAATTGTCCATAATATTTGTTCCAAAACTAAGATATCTTCTTTTGACTTCTTTAAAATTTTATTAAATACATCAACGATATCATTTTTAAATGGTTCATATGCATTTGGACGAGTAGTAAGAACAATTCGAATTTCTTCTGCAGCTCGACGACGAAAAAGTATATGTTTGGCATTATAATTCTTTAAAAAATTTAGTGCATTTTGTAGACGTGTTCCATCTTGAGCTCTGTTAGTTGCTTGTTGCGCTGTTATTGCAGCAGCAATGAATGGAGGAGCATGTGTATCTGCGTCACCCATAGTAGCTTTGTTATTTCACTTTCAAAAAAGTTGGTGTTGTTTGAAAGGAGCAAATCAAAAAAAAAAACACAGTTTCACGGAAGTGAAAGTGAATGAATGAATGAAAGATGGAGGATGTGGAGACGAAAAATGCATTGCAAATGATTATGTTGAATATGCAAATTTTTGTAAATTGAATAAAATTGTGAGAAAAAATAAATGTTTTTCTTCGACGTGAACGGTCGAAGTTGTTTTTGACAAAAAAGTGTAAAATTTCGTATCAAAAGAAATCAAACAAAAAAAACTGTAGGAGTTATCAAAAGCGATAGCTTTAGCAATGCTAATTTAACATAAAAACTTTTTTTTGAATATTTGAAATAATAATTTTATTAATTTTACAACAAATAAAAGTATAAAAAATCGAAACTTTACATCAATTTTATTTGTTTCTCACAAAGATTGTAATTGCTTGTTCGATGAAAAAAATAAAGAAAAGGCAAAATCTCAAATTACATTTACTCATAAATATATTTAATTAAGGTTTATAACATTTAATTTATAACTCTAGATAAAGGAAAATATTCATTTCCATCATCAAAAGATCATTTAAAGCGAGCGATTTGTGGAGATTTAGAAATAGATTCATTAACAGTTGCTTCAATACGTTCTTTAATTTCTCCAAATATCCAGAACATTCAAAAATACAAAGGCATAATCAAAAGGCCAATATTGAAAATAATAATATACAACTGGGAAATGCTCAAAAAGGAAAAAAATGAACAAATTCAATTATGTTAGATACCAATAAGATCAACAAGATAATTCGTCGATTAATCAAAGGATTATAATATCTTTCATAACAAAGTGTTTAAAGCAAAGCAACAATAGAGTTTTGGTATTTTTACAGTATTTTTTAGAATAACAATTTTTATCGAAACAAAATTTATCAGTTAAAGTTAATGAAATTGTGTTTTTCCAATACGGTAACGTTCAACATTGAAAAATTCTAAAAAATTTTGAAGATGGAACTTATTTATTCCAGACAATGAATGAAGTCTATAAAAGCAAAATGGGAATTGGAGATTTACGGGTTTTTTGGATAATGTAAAGGCAAAACTTCTAAAGGTTTTGCCTTTGGAAGTTCATATCAATGTTTAGAATTTGAATATTAAAGATAACTATAATTTGTAGATAATTTAGTCAAAAGCTTTAGTTATAATCTATTTGTTTTTCAATGAAATACAAATACATAAATCGGAATGCAGTCATTCTGATTTTTAGTAATAATTTATTTGTTTCAATATATTTCAAAAAAATCGTTTAATTTATATGTGAAATAAATTTTTTCTTTTTTTAAACAACGTTTATAAATGTAATACAAAAAATTTATTTTCAATTCTTTATATAACTTGAATGTTTTGTATATTTAAAACAAAAAACATAAAAAACTTTTTATTAAAATTTACGGTAGCAAAACAATACACCTTTGAATTTATACGGAATGAGTGAATTTTCGCTAACAAAAAAAGAGAAGTAAAATATAATATAACTGGCCATACAAAAATTAATAAAACTTTTTTTAAAAATGTTAAAGTGAAAGGGTAGAAAGAAACAATATAAACTATAAAGTTTAATTTTAAAAGGTTATCACTCAATTAATCATCGAGTAAATCAACACCAGTATGAATCCCGATGAATACTACAAAAAAATGAAACTATTTTTTGTGAAATGTTAATTAACGATCACAGTTTTACAAAATAATTATTTGGTAAAATAATAAAGAAAAAACACCGTTGAGCACTCGTCTTTTTTGATAGATAATAATAATAATCGTTGAAGGGGGAATTAAAATAAGGTAGAAAAGAAAATATAATTTTAATAAATGTACAAAAGAAAGGGAAAGAAAAAAATACTTGTTGCATTTTTAATGTTAATAATAAAAAGAGATGAATGACAAATTACATTAATATCAGAGGGAGAAAGAAGGTTAATTATATTTTGACAAGATAGATAGCTAAAAATAATTGTAGGTAAAGTTTTGCAAAAGTGTTAACAATTAAAAAAATGTTAAAAATATTAATTCGAAAAAGTTTTAACCTTTTACACTAATGTTCTGCAATCAGCATTTATTACAGTATTTTCGTTTTTATATGATTTTACTTTTTTCTTGCTATTAATAATGCTAATCTTATTTTTTTTAAATTATTATGTTTTTTAATCACGAACTGATCAACTTTTTGATTTTTTCTTAATCAACTTTTTTGGAGGTCAATGTTATTGATGATTCTAAAGTCAAATGGAGAAATCCGTTATTAGTTAGAGTTGGTCAATGTTTTAATTTTAGTATTGTCGAAATTTGTC
Source organism: Panagrolaimus sp. PS1159 (assembly GCA_963922195.1). NCBI lineage: Eukaryota > Metazoa > Nematoda > Chromadorea > Rhabditida > Panagrolaimidae > Panagrolaimus > Panagrolaimus sp. PS1159. The sequence goes on from CAWUHW010000019.1 coordinate 1,216,033, forward strand.
AAAAAACAAGCAAAAAAAACCCTAACCTTAAAAAGTGATTTTGAAGAATTTCGTATTGAAAAAAATTGAATAAAGCCAAATTTCTTATTGAAAAATGGAAAAAAATTATTTTTCATATTCAACTTTCATTTGATCGTCGTAGAAAATACTCGAAATTGTTACAAGTTATACGATATTTTTCTTCACCCTCTACAAATCCGGATTTTATATTAAAATTCAACATCGCCCTCTCCGACAGTTCTTCAAATCCCTCAATCTCCACCTTTTCCCTATCCTTATAGTTGCCATACTCCATCCCCCACAAGCTCCACTTGCTCAAGTCAAACAGTTCGCAGTTAAAAGACAAAAATATTTAAAAACAATATTTTGATAATATAAATAATAAATAAATAATAGCAAGAAAATAATAAAATTACAATAAAAAGTGAAAAAATACAACAATAATAATAAATTTTTAATTACAGCATACATAAACTATTCCTACAATTTTTCTTTCCTATTACAGTTGATGACTGATACATACAAAGAGACGTACATAAACGCGGGTTAAAGCAAAATAGAAAAGAAAAAAGCTGCTTTACTTTTTTTGAAGAAAAGAAATAAAAAACATTAAAGTAATTTCATAAACGTACAACCTAAAGCAAAAGTAAATTTGAAAGCAAAGCAGAAAAAATTGTATTTTTCAACGAAAACATACCAGTTCTGCATTATCATTTGCGACATCATTAAGAAATGGGTTAGTATTATTAGTATTAGCACTCGAAGTTTCAGCATTGTTAGAGCCATTAGAAGTATTTATTGTAAGCGTTGGCTTTTCAGTACTTGTTGGTGCTGCTGTTGTTGAAGCAGCAGCATTTGTTGCAGAAGTAATAAGTGATGGCTTTGGAGAAATAAGTGGAAGCTTTTTAGGTGTTTCTAATTGTGTAACAAGTTTTGGAGAGATTGGCTTTATAATTTCTGGTGGAGAACTTGGAGATTTTGTTTCTGTTGTAATTCCTAACATCTTTTTACAATAAACAGCAATACATTTATGCAACAAATGATATTGAGTCTATAAAAGAAAAATATTATATAAATTAGATAAACGATAAAACTAACTTGAGTTTGTACCATAGATGTTCTTTGTTTTCTTAAATCAAGTACCAATTGTTTAACACAAATTAAAACAAGTTTCTGTAAAAGTAATAACTACATATAAAAAAAGATAACGAAATAAATATTTATAAACCTTGCTATTCATAAGTTCACGAATAATATTAAGTGCAATTACTGTTCCAGTTCTTCCACAACCAGCACTAAAAAAGTTAATGCTTTAAAAAAGCCTACAAACCATATTATTACCTGCAATGAAGTAAAATCGGTGAACCATCATTTGCATGAAGTTCATTCATACGTTCCATAAGTTGAAGAATATATTGTTCACCAGTTGGACAGCCATGATCAGGCCATTCTGTGTAATGTAATTGTTCAACTTGAAGTTCACCATATTTTTCAGATTTCACCAGCAATGATCGATGTGAATATTCATTAAAAGCATCTTCTTTAACAAAAGTAACGGTATAACTTCCATACGTTTTTGTTTCACCTTCCTCTTTTGGCCAATATTGTTCACATTTGGGCTAAAAAAACAAATAAATATCCTCAAAAGAAAGTTAAAAAAGCTTACAGCAAAGCTTTCAACACATTTACAAAGCATTGCAACAACTTTAATTTTATATTGACAAATCATTTGCCAAAAATCTACAACTGTTTCAGGTAATGGAGCTTGAGAAGCAATATATTGTGTTGAAGTTTCAGGAAATGTTATATGTGAAGCATTAATATATCCATCAGGATTATCTGAAGTTGGATCTAATACAACACGATTTGTATTATCTAAAAAAGCCACATGATCAATGTTTATAATGAAAAAAAAACCTTACATGGTAAAATATCTCGATAACGATTTCGCAAAAAGTTTTGTGGACTTTGCCCAATTGAACATGAATATGCATCATCTTCTCGTAAATCAGCTTGATCTTTTCGAATATCCTTAAAAAAGCAATGTGTTTATATATTAAGAAATATTTTAAAAAACTTACAAGAAATTGAAAATTCAATTTGTCCGTTGTTGTTTTCTCATATTCTGCTACGAAATTTTCCATAGCTTTTCGCTGTTCTGGACTTTCAGCATCACTCATTATTAAAACTTCTAAAATCAGAATAAAAAAGAAAGATAAAATTTAGAAGAAAAAAACGTCACAAAAAAAGTTTTTTTTTCAAAAGTCAGCGATATTTTTTTATGCAGCAGCTAGCTGCTATGCAATATGCAAATTGCTCGCATTGGAAAAGTTCCAAGACGAATTTGATTTGCACTTCATACTGTAACGCCAAGGACCTTATGTTGCTGCTGTTTTTTTTCTTTTTCTTCTTTGCTGCAGCAACCCAACACACTCGCCTGCTCTTTTTTCTCCCCCTAACACTTATTATTACGTGCGGCCTAAAAGTTAACGTTTTTTGTTCATTTATCGATTCAAGCTTTGTCTTTTTTTTCTTGCATTGTTTGATTTTTTTAAAAAAAAGAAGAATTTACAAGATTAACACTTTTTTGAGTTCTTTTTTGTATTATATTAGCATTTTTTAATAAAAAATTATATTCCATTTTTATTTTTTAAAAGCTACTTTTATCTTTTAAAAAATCGTGTTAATTTTCTATTTTACGACAAACAAGATAAAAGAGAGATATATATTTGTATTTTGTTAAGCTAAAAGATATCTTTAATTATAATAATTAAAGAACACATTTTTAGCTTCGGTATTTTTATATTTTGCAACGATGTACTGCCAACGCCTCGCCGTTCCCCTTACTCGTGCCCTCATTGCTCGTGCAACCCTTCAAGCAGAATCTGCTTTGGCTACCCGTTGCATTCATACTACCGTTGCTCGAAAAGATATTGATTCTGCTGCAAAATATATTGGAGCTGGGGCAGCTACCGTTGGAGTTGCTGGATCTGTTAGTTTTTTCCACCCTTGAATATCCCATATACATATACTACCTTTATAGGGAGCTGGTATTGGAAATGTTTTTGGCGCCCTTGTCATCGGTTATGCTCGTAATCCAGGCCTCAAACAACAACTTTTCTCATATGCTATCCTTGGGTTCGCCCTTTCAGAAGCTATGGGACTTTTCTGTTTAACTATGGGCTTCATGATCTTGTTCGCTCTTTAAATTTCTTATATTTTAATAGAACAATGAGGTTTATGTATTGCCTATAATAGAAATAGGTGTTTTTTTAAAAAGACGTTTAGTCATGAAATAAAAAAATATTTTTATACTACAAAATTTATTGGATGGAAAACAAACAAGAAAAAAAGAAAGATGATTTTTAATTACGTATTATAAAAATTTTTTTTGCTACAGGCGATTGTTATTTTATGTATCATCGAGAAACTTCTTTTTTCCCTTTTTACAAAAAAAAATTCCGTAAAAATCATCCATCGCAAAAAGCTGATCAAAGTAAGGGTGGCGGAGAGGTAATCTTTTGTTTAAACTTTTTTTTGAATTATATTCTAGTTGCTCGGTAGTGAGTTTGATTCTTCCTTTTTTCATCATTGAAATAAATAAAAAAAAGTTGTATTATTTTTTTACGATGGTTAGCTTTTGTCAATGTCCACGATGGAGAATAGTCCGCGTGACCTCGGTTTATATAGCTTTATATATATGCGAACTTTACATCGAATTCTATTTTTTTATGTTATCTGATTTGCAGAAACATTGAAGAACAAAATTTTATTTCTTCTTTCTGTTGTTTGCTTCTCCCTCTCCTATCACCTACCATCAACACAATTCAATATAATTTTTTTTCTTTATTCGGAATAATAAAAAAAAGAAGATGAAAAACTTGTGACAAAAAAAAACATAAAAAAAGGCATTATTTTTCGTGAAGAATTGTTGACGTTTAACTTTTATTTTTTTGAGGTTTTTGAAAAATAAAAGTTACAAAAGCTTCTCAGCTTTTACCCGTGAATATAAAAATAAAAATTGTATGCATTCTTTTTTGATGTCAACTTTTCTTTCTTCTTTTTTTCTAACCGGTCCGATTAAAACGTATCACAAGGTTATTTCTGGCGCAATATTGACCTGAACTATCTCTCTCTCACTAAAACAAGCGTGTTTTATTGCGCAAAATGCTTGCTTTTTTTACGCTTATTTGTGTCAAGTCTTTTAAATGTTGACTGCTTTTGGGACTAGTCTTCTTTCTTTCATCTTTTTTTTATTATGCCTTTTTTACTGTCAATCATTATTTCCGTATCAAAGTTGTAACATAACCTATTTTAAAAAGAATGCTTTGAGCATAAAATTGATAAAAAAATGGAACGTTTTTATACAATCACTTCTTTCGTGCCTTTTTTATTTTTGTTTGAATTTATCAAAAAAGGAGCATAGGTATTTTTTTATAATGTTACAGAAGATGACGCCAAATGCTTATCCACCAACAACAAAAGGATTTTATCGTCCTGCGTCTTCTTTAAGCTCTGGGGGTTATTCCTCAGACAGTTCATCCTCATCATCTCGGCCAGAATTCGTCTCTCCATCAAATAGAAATTCACATCATTCATATATTGGTTGGAATAAAATAAATGGATATCGAAGTCCATTTGATTATACAGATTCTGTTAATGAAATGGATAAACAACTTGCTAAAATTCGTACATCACCGTCAAAAGTAAGATATCTCTTTATGGATTTACAATATCCACTTTATCTTTAGATTATCAGTGAAAAAAATAAATTTGTTGCAATTGTTGATATGTCAAATTTTAAACCAGAAGATATTGAGGTATTTTTTGACAAAAAATAATTGCAAAACAAATTTTTTGATTTTAGGTAATACTTGAACCGGGAAAATTAACAGTTAAAGCTGAACAAGAAGTTCCACTTGATAATAAAACAACCGTAACAAAATGTTTTATCAGAAAATTTACAATTCCTGATGACGTTCGAAGTGAAATGATTGCAACAGAATTAAATTCGTAAGTTTATAAAAGTTTTATTGAATTATTTTTCAAATTTCGAAAGTTTTCGAAACCTGTTTAAAACTCAAAATTAATTTACTTTTATTTTCCTTTTATATCATTTTAATAAAAAATTTTAGATTTGGAGTTCTCAAGATAACAGCCCTTCGAAATAATACCTCATGAAAACTTCTTTTTTTAAAAATTTGTTTTAAGCATTCCATTCATCTTTTTTCGGTGTTTTCCCTCAATCGTGGAAAAACGGAGTTTCACACAGTCATATTTGAATTTTGCAAAATTATATATTTTTTAAAAAACAAACAACAAATTTAAATTTTTTGTGTATTTTTTTTGTTACTAAACGCAAAACTATTTTATATTAATTTTCATTTATTTTATTTTTGCATTTTTTTATATAAGGTTTTGTTTATAAATAAAAAATCATTTTTGAGATCCATGGTTTTTTTAAAGAAGAAGCAAGAGATACAGCATTGTTTTTTTTTGGCATTTTTAAAAAGCATTATTATTATTATTGTTATTCATTTTCAGACTTGGTCTCCATGCTGTTGAGCATATTTTTTTATAACTTTTTCTTCACGCAATTTGACTATCTGCATAAAATTCGATACCTAAAAATTTTAATTTTTTGAAATTTTAATGAGGTTGAAATAATCTTACCATAATGGTTATTGGTAAAGCTAATACCATTACACCACAAATAATTGCACCTCCACCAACTAATTTTCCAGCTAAAAAAATTATTTTAAAGAGACTTTTATCAATTATAAAAAATTACCAGCAGTTTGTGGAACCCATTTTGTTTGTGAAAAAAGACACCACCAAAATGCTGCTGGAATTGAAGTAAATTGTGTATTTGGTTCATCCTTTTCAAGAAAATAAACCAATGTTGAAAAGAATATTATTACTGTAAGTAATACAATTGCAACCATTTGCATTTGTTTTTTACTTTTTCGAAGTGTTAATGCAAAATTTGCAAGACCTTTAAAAAAAGGAGTAAAAATTTAATCATGAAAAGTGAAAATTAGAAGATTATATTCGGCTTACCTGGACTAAATCGCCCCAATTTTGCAATTCTAACAACTCTTAATACACGAAGTAAACGGACTGTTAAAAATGCCCATCGAACTTTTCGTACATTATCTCCACTGATTCCAACCTGAAAACAAAAGTCAAAAAAGAACAATGTTTAAAAATATACTGTATTTTTAGTGTTCCAACATTGGCCTTTGTAAAATTTATTTGTTTTTCTATCGTAAAAAAAGCAAACATGCATTTTTTTAATGGTTTTTGGAACACAGCTTTTTAACCTTTCCATTTTTTAAACAAAAAAGTTCTTACCAAAATTAGTATAACTTCAAACATAAAAGGCATAATTGCTAATAAATCAATAATATTTAAAAATTCTTTAACAAATCCAAGCTTTTTTGGTGCAACCCATAATCGAAGTAAATATTCAAATGTAAAATATACAACACAAATATTTTCAACATAATTAAATATTGGATGTTCAACCATTTCAACCCTTGGCTCATCACCATCTTTTACAACGGTGGTTGTTGAAACAGTATAACCATTTACTTTTGGATAAGTTGGAAATGTGGCAGGAATTCTAAAAAAAGTGGTAAAAAAATGTAAGAAAAAAACAAAGTTTGTTGAAATTAATCAATATTTTTAAAAAATTTTAGCCGGAAAATGTTTTGCTATAGTTTAATGCATTAAAAGTTCAAAAGAACCGAAACCAGCCTAATTATTCATAAAGGTTCCATTAAAACTAGGAAAATCTCAAGGAATATTTATTGAAAAGTACTCCTTTAAAATCATTAAATATTTAAAAGTGTCTATTCTGAATTAGTCATGGCACAGAAATAAAGTATAAAATTACAATGATAGTAGATTTTATTTACCAAGAACTTATAAGTAGTTAATTTTTCTTTAAATTTGTCCCTAATAATTTAAAACAAAGCTTGTACTATTTTTTATAAAAGCCTTACACAGTTGCATGTGGATTACTACTTCGTGTTTCGGGTACTTGAAATTCAGGTATTGAACCTAAAATCAACGCTGCAATACTTAAAACGACGAAAGAAGTTGAAGTTATTTCAAAAAGCTTCCACCATCTTGAATGTGAATGCCCTTCAAGAATAAGCCATAATCGACGTCGTATTTTAGCACATCGTAATCCAATAAAGTGATCCTTTTCCTATAAAAAATAAATAAATATTTTAAATGCTCTCTTGTTTTTTTTATTAAAAATAATCTGTTTTACATATTAAAAAACATTTGGTTTGTTTTTTTGCATTAACATAAAACCATAAGGAGAAAAATATATGTCCAAAAACTTAACACCCAAAAATTATTAAAAGGAGAAATGCTATAATAAATTATTTTTAAAAAATGTTAGTTTAATCGTTAGGTTTTTAAAAAAAAGGAAGACGAGCAAAAGGGAATGAAAAAAGGGAAGTCAGTCAAAAAAAGTAAGATAAGATTTACGGGATCGTATTTTTCTGTTCTTAGAAATTTTGGCAAATCTTCATCGTCATCCTAAAAAAACAGTAATTCTAAAAGTTTAAAATTTAAATATTCGTGTACAAAAATAAACGTGTAAATTTTATATAGTAGAAAATCTCTTTTTTTTTTCGGAAATAAAAAAACAAGTGTTTTCTATTACCGGTTGATCGGCTGGCATTTTTCGCATTATGCAATATTGTGCAAATGGAGAACAGCATTCATCCATTTTTGCCTTTGAAACAGCCCAAAATCGTAGTTCTGCCATAAATTTTTCAAAGCATAAATCTTTTGGTACATGTAATTTCCCTGCAGCATAAAAGTCATAAATTGGATCAAAATATCTAGAAATATAAGAATAAGACAAATAATATATATGTAAATGAATGTCTGGGAGAGAATAATATTATACTGTAATTCCGAACCTTGGAACACGTTCAAAAAAATATTCATCTGAATCTTCAAAATATCCGTCTGCCCATTGTCGGCGATGTTCATGATCCATTCGGCATAATCGCCCCAATAAAGTATTTGGACCATATTTTAATATTGATCTTGTTCGAATACGATAACTACTTCCACCAATATTCAATCGTAAAATTATATCCTTAAAATTAAAATTTTTGAATAATCAAAAAACACATTTTGTAATTAAAAATACCTCGACTTTAATGCTACTTTTAAAAGAAGATTTTTCCGTTGGCATTCTTGCTTCAACATCTTCAGGATCAGTAAAAGGCTTAAGTGGTTTATCAAGAAGTTCAGGAGGCTCTTCTAAAATTGGTTCATGAGGATTAAAATGATGATGAACCATTTCAACGGATGTTCCAGGATCATCAACTGCATTAGAATCTGATGAATTTGAGGCCATTTTTATGATATTTGATAAATTTTGGCAGCTAAATTTAAAAAAATAATGAAACAAAATAATAAAATTTGAAGTGCAAAATATGAGTTAAAACTTTGTAGCAAAATTAAATACAAAATTAATAAAATTTGAGAAACAGAAAAAAGAGAAAATGAAGCTGTTTACAAATTATAAAAAAAAAAGATAAAAGCCTTTTTTTGTAAAAATATTTATTCGAGTCACGTTTTTTATCATGAATATCCAAAAAAAAGAAAAAGAAACTTTATCCGTATCTCCTTTTACATTTTTTAACCTATTTTTTCTATACAAATTTTTTTTCTTCCTTATCCTTCTTTTTCATTAAGAAAAGTGACAAAGCTTATTCTACAAGTAGCTTGAAGATAACGTATAAAAAATAGCCAAGAATTTTAATTTCATTGAAGCAGAAAAAAAAGAGTGTAGCAGTTGAAAGGGGAAAAAAAGAAGGAGAAAAAAAACCCGAAAAAGAGGGGTGCGCCATTGAGTAAGTTGCGCAAGAAAAATTTTTTTTTTTGGATATAAGAACTGCTAATGACATATAGTCGATTTTAACATTTTTGGTTAATGACTGAAAAAAGGTTATGAACTTTGAAAAAGAAAAAGCAAGCAAAGAAAAACTGTGGATTAAAAATTCATTTTTGATAATAAAATCTTTAAAAAAAAAAGGATAACGTTTATTTTTATAAAATATGTAGTTGACAAATTGAAACTATTTCTTTCCATTTTTTTGCAAAAAAGGAAAAAAATGTGTATGGGAATATATTTAGAAATTTTTTTTTCACAGACCTCCTTCTTTTTTTTTTGTCACAAAAAACAAGTGTTTCTGCTTTTTAATAATTTTATATTTTTCTTCTTTATCTCTTTATTATATTTCAATTCCTAAATGGACGCCTTTTAATCATTAGGAGAGAAAAAGAAAAAAAGAAGGGGAGAAAAAATGGCTTATATAATACCACAACGTTTTTTTGTTGAAAGTTTATATAAGGAAACAATGGCGCAAGCGTTAAAAACTTTTTATATTTTGTTTTTGGCTCATTGGCAGAAATAAAATAAAAAAAGAAAGAAAGAAAAAAAAGATGCATCTATTAATGGGAGCTTGCACATATATATATATACTACTGATGATGGGCATTGATGAATATTTTTTGAGTCCAAGCGGATATTACTTTCTAACTCCAAAAAAATGATATATAGACGAAAAAATGACTTTTGAATAATAATATTATTTCTTTTATTGAAAAATATTATATAGAAAATGAGTAAATAGAAGAGAAAAAAGATGGATGGAAGAAAAGAATTTTTTAAAAAAAGTAAAACAACAAAGTTTTTAAAATTTATTTTAGTTTACACCTGCGGCATACATGAGACTTTTTATTACTGCTACTTTTTTTTTCTCTTTCTTTCTTTTTTGTATTTTAATGCTGTTTTGTTCTTCACAAATGAACAACAAAAAAATGCGGCATATTTTTTTTGAACGCAAAAAGAGTTTTAATTGGATAATTTTAAAGCAAACATTTAAATTTTTAAAACTAAATAAAAAACGTTTTAAACTTTGCAAACAACCAAAAGTTCATTGTTTAAAATTTGTACAACAAAATTGTTCACGTCAGAAAATGAAATAAAAACCCAAAAAAAAAAACAGGGTTTAAAAAAAGTCAGGAAAAGGAGTTTAGCAAAAGACAAAAAAAGAGACATTTAGGTTTTAAGATTTTTTATAAATTTCATTACAATAAAAATGAAAGCGCAAAAGTTTAAAAAAAAAGATTGAGGTATCACATGTCTCTTCGAAATCCGAGCAGACTTTTACTTTTATTTTTTGCAGTTTAAAAAAAAATTTTCAAGCTTTTTTGCCCAAATTTGGGACTAACACTGAAAAGCCAATGAAAAAAATAAAATAAAATGCCAAGTCTTTTTTTTTGACACTCAAAAATAAAACTAAAATCAAACGGACAGGAAATATACATATATCTCGCGTTGTTATGCCTTTCAAATATTCCGAAACAAAAAATTAAAGACAACTAAAAAAAAATACTTTAGAGATAAAAGAAAAAGAATTGTAAAAAGAAATAACAAATAAGAATGGCATAAAAAATAGAGATGTCAAGATTTGTTAAAAGAAAAGAAAAAAATGTGCAGAAATGATTGATACTTTTGGGGTTGGTGAAAAAAATATGAATACTAACCTTCTTGAATCTGTTGCTTCAGGAGTTCCTTCAAAATGGTGTACAAGTTTTTCACAATTTATTTTACTTCCAATTCGTGGTTCATCATCTGGACGTCTTAAAGCTTAAAAAAAGGGATAAGATTTATTGTCGCATTTTAAAATGAAAGCCTTAAAAAATGTACTGTGGAAAAATTATAGGGGCGGTGAAAAACAGCTTTTATCCTATTTCGACAAAAGTCACGCTAAATTTTTACTACCTTTGTCTCAAGAATTTTTTTATAAATTTTTTAATTTTTAAGCCAAATTTCAAAGTGTTTAAAATAAGCAATTTTTCAAATAAAAGCAATTAAAAATCAAAAAAAATTAAAATAAATAAATGAATTTTTAAAATAAAAGTGAAAAAAAAAGTTATAAAAAGGGTTTTTTTGACATTCATTATTCTCTTTTGGTCAGTTGTCAATCCGGTCATTTCAAAGTTCGTGGCACAAAATCCTCTTTTGACAGCAAACTTTCCCTGACAATTTCAAAAATAAAAAAAAATTATTGAAACAAAGAAAAATAAAATATGAAGGGAAAGAGACAAAGCTTAAGTAAATCAATACTTTTTAACTTTTTTGTTTGATAACAAAAATAATTATTTAATGTCTGTGTTAAAAGTAAAGTTCAGACATCATTGAAAAAAAAGGAAAAGAAGAGTGTAATAAAAGAGATGAAAACTAATCCCAAGAACAAAGCTTCTTCTTTTTTCTTGTTCTTTTTTTTAAAAAGGAATAATTATCTCTATTATCCAAGTGGAAACATTTCCTCCCTTCTATATTCTTTTTTTCGTGACTTTTATTCTTTTCAAACTCTCGTGACGTTTAACTCCTTTTTTTGCATGCTTCAGAAGTTAAACAAATGTTTAACTTTCAGCGATAGAAAAAAAACAACAAAACCCCAAAAAATTGCATTTAGTTACTCCAAAAAATTTTTTACTGTTTAAAAAACTTACAATTTTGTTCAATTCGGCTTAAAGGTGGCAAATTGACAAGTTGTTTGCGGCGATGATCACCGCCGCCGCCGGCACTCCTCCAAACTGATGAGTTAAACATCAAAAAAAATGAATTTCTAGCACATGACAAATAAAAAAAGATAAAAAGAATAACTTTAAAGAATATAAAATATAAAACTTTTTCTTTTTTTTAAAACAATGATGTTGAACACCCTTTTTGCATTTCAATTTCAAGGCAAGCAACAATAAGACTACTTTTTGTCAAATAAGCGCTCAACTTTAAATTTGATTTATCCTTAAACTTGTTTTTGCTTTTTCGGTTTTTATTCTTCAAAAAAATTTTAACTTGAAAAACAAAAGAGGGAATATTTTTAGAGAAAAATGCGATTTAAATTTAAATTTATTGAGATTTTTGATAGTTTTTTTTATTGTGTAATTTTTATGCATTTTTATAAATGTTTACAAATGCGGCGAAAATTATGAGAAAAAAAACTTTATTATCCAATAAAAAATATGGATTCTTTTTTTGGCATGTCATTTCTTCTTCTTTGTTTTCAGAAATGTTTCGGAAATCATAAACAATCTTATTTTTTTTGCAGAGTTTGTTGTGGTTAGCAATCTTGTAAACATTTATTTATTTATTTTATAACAGCATATTATGCCAAAAAAATATGAATAATAATAATAAAAGAAAAACAAATTATTCTTGAAAAACAAATTGAAATGAGAAACAAAATTTGGGTGCTACTGCGGCGCAGTAATTGCTCCTTTGTAAATAGGGCTGTCCGGAACAAAATGTTTCATCCGGAATCCGGAACAATCCGGAACAAATTTTTTCAGACCCTATATAAAAGGCGAAAAAATTTTTTTGCGTCTATTAAATGAGGATGGTTGCATTGAAAGGTTTTTATTGGCAAAAAAGGAGAGATGAACAAAAATAAAATCAACATAGTGGAGTTCGTATGTATGTCACTGTTTATTCATTTTTTCAGGAACAAAGAAAACAAATTAATTCAACCACAATAAAGGAAAAAAACATATAAACTTTGATTACTTTATAAAACTAAATTAATAGTGTGATAATCCATAATTTTAAACATTAACTAAAAGAGCAAAAAAATGATATTTATACTCTAAAGTAATATACAGATTGTTCCGGATTTTTCCGGATTCCGGACCAAAAAATCCGGAATCCGGAACTCGGAATCCGGAAAGCAAAAAACGTCCGGAATTCCGGATTTACGGAACACGGTCCGGAATTCCGGACATCCCTGTTTGTAAACTTTTTCCAAAAAAATTATCTATGAAATGGAAAATGCAAATTTTCACAAATCACGTCAAAAAAATACCAAACCAAAAAACAAACCTGGAAAAGAAATTACAAAATATCGGGCGTGGAACCTTTGTCTTCAAAGCTTTATTCAATAATTCAGTCTTCGTCCAAGAAAAAGATCTCCAGATAATTTTGAACCATGGATGTTTCCTACTATTATTATGTTCTTTCAATATATTTCTGCTGTGATACTAGTTAAAGCATCCGGGAATTGTGTAATGTTGCAGGTTGCAAGGGCGACACTGCGTCCAATTTCAGACAATTTGTAAATTTAAAAAGTTCATAAAAATATATTTATGCTTCAAAAAATGAAAATTATACAAAAGAAGCAAAAAATAAAAAGGATTGTAACAAATATCGGTGTTTTTTGACTATAAAAAAAGGTTTTGATATATATGAAAAAGAAAGCTACCATTTCCCGTAAAAAAAATAATAAAGGTTACAAGTATAGGTAATGAATGAATGAATAATAAAGGGGTTAATAGAGATACAAAAAAAAGATATACACAAAACTTGAAGTTTATTTAATCAGGTTTTACGCTTTGATGGATTTTCTCGATATTTTTTTGCTAATTCAAGTAAACAATATTTTTGTTCAAAAAATTCTGACAATGAACTTTCTGCAAGAATTGTTGCAATAATATGTTCAACTTGAAGCCTCCATTCACCATCTTGTAAACTAAAAATATTTTTTGTCTTTAAAAAAGTATGTGTTTAAAAAAACGAACCATGATTTAAGATCCCCTACTTTTGATGATGGCCCACCTTCGGGACTTGTTGGAGTTTCAGGAGATTTTATTAGTTCATCATCAGCTGAAGCTCTCATTGCATCATCAATTTCTTTTTGAATTCCATGTTGAAGATATTTCTGTGTTTCACCAAGTTGTAAAAGAAGGGTACCAGCAACGGCAAGAGAATGATGATGTTGCATATCATCATGTGGAATAAGCTCATAAAAAGTCTTCCATAATTCAATAAATTGAATCTAAAATGTTTTCTTTTAATGAAATACAGCACAAAAAAAATATAAAAGCGAACTTGTGTTATTGGTTCAATTGGTTCTTTTTGTGTTGCATTAGAACGTCGTTGAACTTCTTGTAAAGTTGTTGATTGCATTTTATGTGATAGCGTTTTAATTGCATCACTCGCATCTTCAACTAATGAAAATGAATCAGATATTTCACTTGGAGCTCGATCAGGTAAACTATAGTCATCAGAATATGGTGAACCAATAATTGGAAAACTTTTAATTTTTGGTAATTTAAGTTCATCATCTTCTTCAACCAATTCTAAATCTCTCATTGATGCATGACTTGATGGAAGTGGGCTATCAACGCATAGGGCACTTGAACCACCCCCTGTTGAACAAAGTTCATCTGCTTCAGATGCAGCATCTACTGCAGTTTCATCAACTCCTGTAATTCCTTCTGTAACAGATGTTGAACTTCTTGATGCTCGAACAGGTGAAGATTTTGTACTTCCAACAATTGTTGCAGCTTCAACACCAATCTCCGGTTCATTATCTAAAAACATTTTTTTTCTTTTCTTTTTTTTCGATGGGAAAAAAGCCAAACCGTCAAAGCTTTTACGATTGATAACATCATCAAGATCCGAAAGATTAAAAGCTGGTGGAATATGACATTTATAAAATAGTGTTACTTTATCCGTTGAATCACCCTTTAAAAATATTCCCAATAAATAGCTCAAATCACGAAATGTTAAAATTCCTGTTTCATTTACATCCATCAACTAAAAAATTAACCAAAATGAAAGTTTAAATTAATTAAAAGCATACTCTAAAACATCGAATTACAAAAATTTCATGTACTGGCCATGGAAGTAAATGTGGAAAAATTTGTGCAAATAGTTCAAAGTCCATTCGATATGGTGATTGATTACATGGATCAAAGCGGGGTCGCTCTTCCATTATTGATGTAAGCTTTTGATGCTGTGATGTATTTATTCGAGAACGCCATGAAAGTAAATGTTCTTCCTGAAAAAAATATCATCGTCATTTTTTGTTTTTAATAAAAAAAAAGATGGATTTGATTTGAAAAAAGAAAAGAAAACACACTTTAACAATATTATATAATCCTTCAAGCTCTTCTTGCGTCAAAGGACATCGTTTTCCAACATTTTTAACAATGCTTCGCATTTGGTTATCTTCCAAATTTTGTACAACTTTAAGACGATGTTTTAGACGAAGCTTTTCAATATCTTTATTTGTAAATGTTTCACCAAAATTTCGATAAGAGTTTGAAATTAATTGACCAATAAAAATCTATAAAATATTTAAATAATAGCTACAATAATCACTTCCTTTTAAAACTTACTTCTGAAGAATTTTCAACTCGTGCGTCTGTAATCTTTTCCATAAATGCTGAAATTGTTAGAAGTGCTTCTCCTTCATCTTTTGAAGACCGAATTAATTCTTCATTCTCTTTTAGAATTTCTAAAGCAAGTTGAAACATTAATTTTGATCCATCAAAAAAGAATAAATCCAATATGCGAACAGCAGCATCAAATTTTATTGCATTTAGAAAAATGGTCAAAAACCATGATAGAGCAACCATATCATCAAGACCAAGCTCGGTAAGTTTTGAATGTAAATTTGGAAGAGATATTCCAACAAGATCAGAAAATACTCCTATAAAAAATTTTTTTTTCTCGTTACTTTATTTATTTTTTTACAAATTTATACCTTGATCAATTAAAGCCCCAACAACTTTTGTATTATAATAATCAGGTAATAGCCTTTCACAAACTGCAACAAGTAACCAAAATGCTTGTTCTTCATTTGAAAATAGTAACAAAACTGCTGCAACAATATTCATTGCTTGACAATAGCCAATATTTGGATTTCGAATTGCATATGCAGTTAAAATTCTTCGAAGTGCATCAATTCCAGGTCCACCTTGAAATGCTGGATGTTCTGGCAAAGATCGATGTAAATCCCGTTCTATCTCTTCCATGGTTAATAAACATCTTTCTTGTCCTTTACTTCGCTTTAACAGCGCTTCATATTCACCAGGATTTAATTGCATTTCTGCAGCAGCTCCAGAACAAATTGCCCAAATTAACCCACGATGTTCAAGTGGAATACCTTCAAGTAAAAGGCGATGTAGATCAATTGTTCGATACATTGATACATCTCTTCCATAATCAGAAAATAGTGATTGCCATCCACGTCTGATTTTATCATTACAATGATCTTTGAAAGGAAATTGTTGGCAAAGAGGCGCATTCATGATTGACTCACATTCTTCTGGCAATTGCTTCTATAAAAAAAGAGAGAATCATTTAAATGTTATCATTTTTTTCTTTTTTTTAAAAAATAATGTTTATTCTTACATTTTTTTCTCCAATACTTCTTTCAGCTTTATCTTTTAAACGAAAATTAATAATTTTTTCCATAACTTTATCACGATCCGGTAAACCAGCAAATATAACAAAATTCTTATTTTTAAGGCCAAGTTTAATACCATTTTTAATTCCTTCATCCATATTTCGATATTCTTCAATAGAATGAATATCTTGGATGAGAATTATCAAAGTTACGAGTCGTTCTGTTCGAGATGCGAAGCAAACGAAATGAGACGAAAGGTAAAGTGAACCCAAAACCAATTTTCTATCATATGGTGTCTTCATACGGCATACAGTATCGCCATCCAATTTTTCTGAGAATGGTAATGCAAAAAGACATCTGAAAAAAGAAATATTGATGACATTTATTCGAAAAAGGTTTTTTGTTATGATAATAATAAACTATTTATCATCAAAATTTTTCTGCACAAAAAAACATAATCATGTTGGGAAAAAATGGTGATTTGTCGTCATTTATTTTTTCATCTGATTTTAAACAGTTTCTCCTTTTTTTGCCTATTCTTTTGCTCTCTCCCACATAATATACTTAAAAAAATTTTTCATCTTTTGACATTACCATTCTTTTTCTTTTGATTGTGATAAAATTGATGACTGAGATTAAGCCTTTAATCATTCTTAATACTTTGTCTTCCCTATTTTTTATTGACTTGATTGTTTCTTTATTTATATGTATTCATTTTTTTGAAGAAAAAAAAGAGGGGAGACAAATAGCATAAAAAAATTCTTAAGACGTAATAATGGTGATTACATTTATACAATTTTTAAAAATTCTTTTAAAGAGAATTCTCGATGAAATGAATGATGAATTTCGAGGTACAATTGTAATTTTCTCAAGAGCTAATTGTATTCATTCAATGAAAGCTGCAATGACCCTACAAGAAATGGAAATTCCATTTATTGATGTCCCAGTTGATGATGAACCAAATGTATGTTTATCTTCTCCCTTTTTTTAACCTTACAAAAATACAGCAAAAAATTTTAAGTTTTTTTCCTTTTAAAATTTGTTTTTTCTCTTTTTTGGTTCCAAAATAAACAAAGGAAAACGCTTTTTTAAAACTTGAGTTATGACGTTTTCTTTCATTTTTTTTTCTATGGTGACAAAAATTCAGGGAAACAAAATTACTTATTTGGTTATATTTGTTTTTTTTTCCAAAATACATTTTTGCAAAATATTTTTTTAGGCAATAAAAGAACTTTCTAAATTTGTTGAAGGTGAAATTACTACACCACATATTTTTTTCAATGATCGGCACATTCCTGGATATTCTGAATTAATAACTCTGGTTAGCTCTCTTAAAGTTTATCGTAACCTTTTTGTTATTTTTTATAGATGAATAATAATACAGAATGGGAAGAATTGATTCAAAAAACAAAAAATATTGAAGCATCAGAAAATGCTCCAAAACTTTCAACAATCGATGAAGCAAAAAAGAAAAATGAAGAAAATGGTATCATTTTTATAGTTCAGATTTTTTTAAATAGCAAAAAATAATCTTTTTTAAAGAAGACAAAGTCGAACAAAATAATGAATGGATTCCAACACAATATGATAAATTGGTTTCATTGATGCGAAAAGCAAATTTAATCAAAGATAATCGAGTTAGTGTAACAAAAACTTATCGAAATTCATTTAAAGGTGAAGATTTTATTGGATGGATTATGAGAGAGAAAAAGATAAGTATGTCAAAAATGCTATCAAAAAAACTTTTTTTTTATGAAAGTTCCCTTTTTTTAGGAAGGAGTGAAGCACTTGAACTTGGACAAGAATTAATTGAAAAACATTTTAGTGATCAAATGTCTCTCGAAGAAACATTTTCATTTGATCCTGATCGGTTTGTACCTAATTTCAAAAATGCTATTTTGTAATTAAATAACTTTTAGCTATTATTTAATCCTTGATGAATCAAATTCTGGTCCATTAAATTGTACAAAACTTCCAACAAATAAATTTCCAACAGATTTGGGAGAATTTAATGAAATTCTTAAAAGCTTTATTGATCCAATTTATGATGCTATTTTGGACGAAAGTAAAAAAGTAAGATCCACTTGTCAAAAGACTTAATCACCAAAATTATAGAAAATTTTTGTTGAAAGATTAGAAGATAATTTGGATTTTAAACATTATATGATATTAATGAGAGAGGCAGTAAATTTAAATATCGAAAAAGCAACCTTGGAAAGTAGATTAGCATTTTTTACAAATTGTTATAATATGCAATTAATTCATATTACATATAAATGTGGTTTACCAACAACAATTTGGCAAAGACGCCGATATCTTTATAGCATTTATTATCAAATTGGTGAACATTTATATTCACTTCAATCAATTTTTAATGGAATTTTAAGAGGTAATCAAAAAGGTTATGGTATGCTTTGGAAACCATTTGGAAAACAAGATCAAAGAAGACCGGTAAGTTTTTCGGAAACAAGTAGGCGATAATAAACAAATTATAGTATATTATTCCATATGGTGAACCATTAATTCATTTTGCAATAAATACTTTTAATATGTCAACTCCAGCAATTTTAGCTTATACAACAAAGGTAAAAACTAAAAAATTAGCAAAAAAGCCTAATTATTAGATTTTAGAATGTTGCAGAAGAAATGTATCTCAATGCTCAAAGACATTTGGAATCAGATGCATATTTACGGATTGATTTAAAAAAGAGTACATTGTATTTAGCAAAGCTATTCAAAATTTATGGAAAAGATTTTGGTACTGGAAATGAAGCAATTCTTGAATGGATTATTGATGTAATGAAACCTGGACAAAAACGTGAAGATTTGCTTAAACTTTATTATGCAGGACAATATACAATCTCTTATTTGCCTATTGATTATACATCAAATTTTATACGCGATGAAAACATGTGATTTGATCTTTTGCCTTTTTTTAAATTGTTTTTTTTTCTCTTTTTCTCACTCTCATTTTTGTGTTTTAAAACCCCGTTTTTAAAATAAAATGCATAATAAAAGCGCAAGAAAAAAAACAATGAGAAAAAAAGTAATGTGACTCACCGATAATTTTCACTTCGTTGTCGAGCATCTAAATCTCGTTTAACAAATGATACAATATTTTTTGTTGTTTTCTTTTTTGAAGATTCAGATAACATTTTATGCCGTAATACCGGATCTTCATTGAATCCTTCTTCTTCTACTAATCTTAAAAAGTAGAAAATTATGGTTAAACTAAAAAATGAAAAACTACTGTTTCATTGCTAAATTTGCAAGCTGTGAAGCTAATTTATATGTTTCATCAAAATTTAAAAGCATTGAAAAATCATATGAATCGTTTCGGGTTACAACTGTAATAGATTGTGGAAGCAAAAATGGCATATTCTTTTCAAGTTTCTATAAAAATTATTGTCAACATATTTTTAATGAGATCAACTTACAATAACCTCCGTCCAGCGGATTTTAATTTTTGTTTGATTTCCAACAATAAATGAATAAAAGCATAAAAAATTTACAGATAAAAATAATTTTCCTTGATTTGGCATTTTTCCTTTCCAATATGAGCAAGAATAATCTAAAAGCTTAAGTATTGCTTCAATCAAAAATACAAAAATGTATATTACAATTAACCAATTTTTCTTCTGCTGGAAGATCAAATACTTTATGAAATTTATGTAATACTGCATGATTTGATATATGTTCAAGTTCATCTATATAAACGTTTCAATGGGATTAAAGATGTAAGCTAAAAAGATAAATTACCATTTGGTCGCATACCACTTTCTTCAATACTGCATAATCCTTCAATTTTTGTTATAACAAATTTTCTTACATCATCTTCTGAATCAAATGATGCTACAAAAGAACTAATTTATACTGGCAAAATAAAGAAATAAAATTTACCAAGTGTTGGAAGAACATTTGCTTCTAACCATTCCCAATGTTTAAGAATTTCTGCATGATGAATTGCAATTGCAATAACTATAAATATTTTTTAAGCTTAAATAAAATAAAACTAAAAAATACCAATGGATATTTGTGTATCAACTGATTCATGATGATATAAAATTCGAAATGGTGCAGGTCGGGTATCAAAAACTGAATCAATTGTTGCAACAAATAATGAGCCAATCCCTTTTGTTCCATGTCCCTTACGTCTTTGTAATAAAAAATAAAAATTTTGACATTCATTAACCCTGAAAATTTCCAAGATAATATTTTTCATCTTATGATCAAAAAAATTTAAAATTTTTTACCAAAATGGTTGGCTCACAAGCACACTATCCGGTTTTGTCCAAACCATATCTGCTTAATCAAAAATTATTATTGTTATTTCATTTGTAAATATAAATTTTAGAATAAATATAGAATTATTGTATATCACACGCTTGTAAAAAAAACAATATCAATCCACCACTGTAGTCGCTGCTTTTTATTTTGTTTGATTGAAAATGTGCTTTAAAAAAGCAGAGAAGAAGAAACAACAATGCTCGTTTTAAGACCATTTATATTCACTTCAAACGACCAGTTTTAAATTATATTTGATGAGAAAAATGACAACAAAAAAATAGACGACGGCTGGACAAAAAAAGAAGAGGAAAAATACCGTAACATTTTAGGAGAAATTTATGTCAAAATAATATTTTCAAAATTTTTTGAAAAATATTGAAAGAAATAAAAAAAGTGAGTTTTTTTAAAATGGTTCAGTAATCGTTTAAAACCTCTACAAAAAAATTACTGAAATTTGATTTGAAAAAAAATGCTAAAGGAAAAAATTCAAAAAGTTATTCCTAAAAAATGTAAAATTCTGAAATTTCTAAAATTTAGAATTTTATGATGTTATTTAAACTTCGGTAAACAAAAAATTCATTAAAATTGAGAAACGTAAAAAGAGGGAACTATGGTGATCATCATTGACATTTAATTTTTGTAAACGCTGTATTTTCATAGTTGTCGGATATTAGCTTTCAAACACACTTTTGATTTTAATTTTTTGCATTTTTTTGTTTTTCTTTTTGAAAAGAGTTTTGGATTCTTATTAAACAGCAACAGTGCCAAAAAAGATTTTCCCAAAAGAAACTATTGAAATAAAAGATTTCTGGTTTGGTTTCCCTTTCACTATTTCACATATGTGAGAAATTTGATCCCAAGTCTTTTTTTGTTTGACCCCTTGGACTTTTATTCAACGACTGCCACTGCTGTGTCTTAAAGTGTTGACATCTTTCAATTTAACGTTGGAAAACAACACCTTTAACTTTTTATGCCCCATTTGAACAACAGAAATAAAAATATCGCGAAAATCTTGCTTTCCTTTTTTTCTTCTTTTTTATTCATCACCAAAAATTGCTGCAATTTATTAATTTATTTTTTTAAAAAATGGATCAACATCAAAAATTATTTCCACGGCTTATGACTCCAGAATTTGAAAAGAAGTCACAAATTATTCTTGTTGTTCGAAGTGGTAATGATTCAAAAAAAGTTATGCATTTAATTATTAATGCTAAAAATGAGAAAGATTTTGGATAATAATGAAATGAATGTTGATAACTTTTTACTGAATATTTCTTTTAAAAATACAAAAGCAGTTATATTTCATAATTCTGATCATGATAATGAATATTCTGGTATTGAAGACGATATCAAAATGAGAGAAAAAATATCAAATTTTCTTCAACAAAAAAAAGTTCCATATTTATTAACTGGAAGTAGCACATTTGCTGCCATGACTACATTGATGCGATTTAATCATATTCCAAAGGTATGAATTTTGAGAAACATTTTTGTGATTTTGATAAAAAAAATTATTTAAAACACGTGGGAAAAATTTTGATACAAATTTTCAACATCAAAAATCCAACCATAATTAAACAAAAAACAAATTTCAGAATTTTTTCAAATTTTAAGTTCTTTTAGCAAAATTTTAGACCTTAGATAAAATAGAGGAAATGTAATTATAATATTATTATTATTATATCAAATATCTCTTAAGGATGATGAAAGAATCCTAATAATTAATAATATAATTGATCAATTTACCGTTATTGAACTGCTACGTGGTTATCAAGGATATGCCATTATTGAAAAACGTGAAATTCAATGCCCTGATGATTGCACAAATTATAAAAAAATTCGATCTGATATTCTTGGTGAAAATAAAGCTACAAAAATTTTTGTAACTTCATTAGTTCCAAAATTTATGAATTCAAAACTGATTGAAAAATTAAAGAATCATATTTTAAAGAATGAAACTTATAGCATCAATGAAAATGATCATGTATAAAGTAATAGTCTGATGGAAGGCTTAGCAAAAGCTGCATATGCCATTGTTCAAAATATGTATAATCCCTCTTATACTTTATATCATATTATTTCATCATGTCATTCAGATTATTGTGTTTCAAAGAAAAAAAGTTTTAATAATTCAAAAGATTTTTTAACATTTGCAAATCAATATATGACTTTACCGAGAACAATTTGGAAAAGTATTGATACAACGGATGAGCCATTTTATGTAAAAAATTTCATTTTTAAGTTATTTGTACTAATTTCCTTTTTTTTTAGATTTTTTGTTATGATAAAAAGAAGCAACAATATAAAACTGTTGAATTTAAACCATATCGAAATTCAATAAATGAAAAGATGGAACTTTGTTTTTACATTGATGAAAATGATATTCCATTTTTGTATCATAAAACTTTAACAGAAGGTGAATTGTTAAAACTTACATGTAAAATTCCTGTTATTGGATTTTTTCGTAATTTATCTTATATTCGACTTAAAAGAGAATCTGTAACAACATTTTGTGATCGGTATTATTTCTTGGAAGATTGGAGTGGTAAGAAGCAGTTATTTTTCTTTGTAAAAATCAAATTTAACGTTTTTTTAAAATTCAGATAAATGTGGTAAAGAAACATGAATGTATTTTATCAAGAAAAAGAATGTATTTATCAAGAAAAAAAGCCAAAGCTTATTTCAAAAATTGATAATTGTTGTAATATTAAATCGATTATAAAAATTCAAGGTAGGTTAAATTTCAGAAATTAAAAAATTAAAATAATGCGACCTTTTTAATGAGTAAATTTGGGAAGCCCATGTGGCTACAAACTTAATTACACACATCAAAAGAATGTATTTATCTTTTCTTTTAATAGATATTATAAAAGTAATGTCAATGCCATCGAGTAAAATTGTTATTGATCCAAAATGGAATTTTGAAATTACAAGCAATTCAGAAAATCCAGTTTTAATTGCCTTTGAAAACTTTGATGGAGAATTTTCTTCTGCATCTCCGGCATTATTGATGGCATTTATTGTTAAAAATATGCTAAAAATAATTCAAAAATCAACAAAAATTACACTTAATCAAATTGGTATATATTTAATAGATAAAAATGAAAATGGTGAATTTAATAAAAATGAAAAGGAAAGAATTGAAAATGGATTTCAAGAAGCTTGCAAACTTTTAAAAATTGAATATGCTTCTTCTGAAGAAATTAGTAAAACTCGTCCGTTGTCTGAGATTTTAATTGATTAAGAAAATTTGTTTCGAAATAGTTTCATTTTTCATTCAAAAATTTATGCTTTTTTATTGTTTGTTTGCAGTGTTCTGTGAAATCAAAATTCCGAAAAACCAAAAATAAATTTTTTCACCCAAAATGTAAGAAAACGTGTGGATTTTACGAATATAATCTAATTACCGAAATGGTATATCGGCTTTTCGAAATTGCAGAACCCTGTTTGTTTGCCTTAAATCTCTTTTTTAAATGTATTATTAAAAAAATTTGTTTTTTTTATTTTCTAAATAAATAAATAGTCTAAATAAGTAAGCTTTTTTTTCAAAAATTCCAATAATTTATGACACGTATTTTTTGCAACATTTTTCTTCTCGTTTTCTTTGTCCATTTGCTATGAACTTGAAATTCATATGTAGCAATGGTATCATGCTTTGGAAATCGCGCAGAAAGTGAAGTCGATCTTCGCAATGCTCGAATGACAAAATATCAACAAATTTCTGCTGCTGATTTACTGTTTATTTGAAAATTGAAAAAAGAAGTTCTATTTTATCCATTTTATTGTCCACTTTTCTTTTTGTCTGCTTTTTACTATTGTAATATGGCCATGTATTAGGACAAAAAAATATTCAAATTAAATTAAATTAAAGAAGCATATGATATGCTACATATCGGTGTTGAAAAAAATAAAATTGCAATTTTCTTTTTTTCTCCAAATTTGAATTTATTCTTGTAAAGAAAAAATCGCCAATCAAACAAATGTGAAAAAAATTTGTATAGCTTTTTTGATGAGAATTTTCACTTTTCATTTATTTCTTTTCAACGATCTTTTCTTGCGCGGTTGCGTGTCTTTCGTTTTATCTTTCATCGCTTTTATATATGTATTTTAGATATACTAACGGTGTCTTTTTCCCTATTAGTAGCCATCATGTCTCATGAAGATGTAACTATTAATCTTATTAATAAGATGACAAAAAGTTCTGCTGAAGTTATCAATACACCATCACCTTTTGTAACACCAATGATTGCTGAATCTGCTTTACAAACTGTAAGTCTTTGTTGCCTGTATTTCCTTTATCTATCCAACGTTTTAGCCAATAACAAATTGTACACAAACAGGTGTTTCTTTCAATGTTGATCATTCAGTTGAAGCTATCAATCAACCATCACTCTTTGGTACATCAATGACTGCTGAATCTGCTTTGAAAACTGTAAGACTTTATTGAATTTTTCTGTTATTACTTTTTTAAATCCTACTTTTTAGCCAACAACAAATGCTACACAAACAGGTGTTTCTTCCAATGCTGATCGTTCAGTTGAAGCTGCCAATGAATCATCACCATTGACTGATGATTATGCTTTGAAAACCTGTGTTGAAAGTTCATTTGAAGCTACCAATCAACCATCATTCTTTGGAACACCAAAGACAGCTGAATCTGTTTTGAAAACTGTAAGACTTTATTGAATTTTTCTGTTATTACTTTTTTAAATCCTACTTTTTAGCCAACAACAAATGCTACACAAAAAAGTGTTTCTTCTCATGTTGATAGTGCAGATGAAGCTACCAGTAAATCATCACTCTATGGAACACCAACGACTGACGAATCTGTTTTGAATACTTGCATTTCTTTTAATGATAATCATTCAGATGAAGCTACCAATCAGTCATCACTCTATGGAACACCAATTTCTGCTGGATCTGCTTTTCAAACTGTAAGTCCTTATTGTCTGCATTACCTTTATATATCCTACGTTTTAGCCAACACCAAGTGCTACACAAACAGGTGTTTCTTTCAATGCTGGTCGTTCATTTGAAGCTGCCAATGAATCATCACCAATGACTGATGATTATGTTTTAAAAACTTGTGTTGATCATTCAGTTAAAGCTGCCAATCACCCATCACCTTTTGTAACACCAACTGCTGCTGAATCTCCTTTGAATACTGTAAGACTTTATTGAATTTTTCTGTTATAACTTTTTTGAATCCTACTTTTTAGCCAACAACAAATGCCACACAAACAGGTATTTCTTTTATTGCTAATCGTTCATTTGAAGCTGCCAATAAATCATCACTCTCGGGAACACCAATGACTGTTGAATATGTATTGAAAACTTGTGTTGAAAGTTCATTTGAAGCTTCCAATCAACCATCATTCTTTGGGACACCAATGACTGCTGAATCTGGTTTGAAAACTGTAAGATTTGTTGAATCTTTTTGTATTACCTTTATACATCCGACTTTTAAGCCAGCAACAAATGGAACAACAGGAAATAATGATGAAGAAGTTGTTGCTCATCATGTTCATGATCAAATTCTTCAAATGCAAAAAGAACTTGAATGTGCAAAGGAAGAAGTTAAAAATTATAAGAAGGCTGCAGCAATTGCTAAAAAGGAAGCAGATGATTTTCAAGTTGTTTTGGATGAAGAGAAACGTCGATCAAAGAATCGTATTGCTGATTTGCAAAAAGAAAATTTTGCACTTTCTGATGAAGTTGAAAAATTAAAACAATGTGGTGGTAGCGGTGATTCAAAAAGACAAAAATTTACTGATGATCTTGGTGAAGATGGTATTGCAGCAAATACTATTAATAGCCTTCGTCGTCAGCTTAAACAATTGGGTGAACAATATGCAAAAGCAATTTGTGAAATTGAAGTATATCGTAACAAAGTTGGAAGTTCACATAAAGAAGTTGAAGAAATGCAATTTGCTTTAAATCCTGAAAAGAATGCTTTGCTTGCTGAATTAGAAAAGCAAAAAGATGCTGAAATGGAATCTCTTGAAGCTGTTGTTGGTGATACTGTGAAGACGAAGAATGAATTGACTGAAATGCGTGTAAAGGCTGAAAAATATGACAAGGTTTGTCAAAAAGGTTTTGAACTTGAACAACGTTTCAATAAGCTTAATGTTGATTATGGTACTCTTAAAAAAGAATTTTTTAATTTGCGTAAACTTCATGTTGCAAAATCTGATGAATATGTTCAGCTTCAAAAATATTTTGTAAAAGAACAAGCTCAACTTCAGAATCAACTTTCTCAAAAGATGGAAGAACTTGGAATGGCTAAGAATGAAGCTGCTGCACTTCGGACATCTTTAAATAAAGTAAAAGCAGATATGGATCATCAACTTGCTGAACTTCGGAAGAAGAAGGATGATGAAATTGCTTCTCTTAAAGCTGATTGTGAATATCATCGTGGTGTTAATGTAGGAATTCAAAGTGTTAGTGCTGCTGCAGAAGCTGAAGCAAAACTTTATAAAATGAGAGCAAAGAATGCACAACAACAAGTTTCTGAACTTGAAGCTGCTTTAACTGTTGAAAAGAAATCTATTAATGATCGTATTGCTCAAATTCGGGTAGAAAAAGATACCGTAATTGATTCACTTGAAGATAAAATTGCTCAACTTGATGATCAACTTGAAAATTCAAATGTTGAAAAGGCAAAATTGAATGAAAAAGTTGCTCAGCTTTATGATGATTTGGATACTGCTGCAGATGAACAAAAAGCATCTTGCGAAACAATTTTTGATCTTCAAACAAAATTGTTAAATTTTGCTAAAGATGGTGAAGAAATTCGTGTTCCGATTGATACAAAACCTGTTGCACGTCTTTCTACAATAACTGAAGAAGAATCTAATTAATTTTTTGTATTGATTTTGTACAATACATTTTTTTTCTTGTACCATTAGTATTTATTATGAAATAAATAACTTTCTATAATTGTTTTTTGCATTTTGATTCTTATAATGTTTTCAGTTATAATTCTGGATAAATACCGATTTTTAATAGTGTATAATGTTTGAGCTTTTATTTGACGAATCTTGAATGTTTTATGAGCTAATATTTTTGTGATGGGTGGTTATTTTGAATAATAAGCTCATGATTTTTAGTATTATGAACAAATTTGGTTACTCCAAAAATATAAATGAAGCTTCTTAGAATCAATTAAAAAAAATTTTTTTGATTCTTTTTTATAATAAAATTACTGTAATAAAAAAGGTCTTTAGTTAAAAATGTTTTTTCCATTCTGCACAATTTTTTATCATCTTTCTGGTTTTTTTCAACTCTCTCGCGCGACACAAGTTTATCCTCTTTTATTTTTCACATCTTCTTATTAATTCATTTGTTCTTAATTTTCAGGACGAATTCAAGGAGGAACAACTCACTGAATTAATTATGGCATTTTATGAATAAAAATCACAATTTGGTAAATCTCAAGCATCAAATTTTTTTTCATCTCGCATAAATGTACCATTCAGCGCTCCACCACAATTGCAAACTTCACAACTTCCATTTCAGTCTTCTGGAAATCCACATAAAATGGTCCCTCCACAAATTCTAATGCAACAATATATCGCACTTGATTGTAGTAATGATGGATTAAATATTTTTCGTGTTCCAGCTGATCTAAAACATGCTGCAGCTTTTCAACGTGATGTACATTATCGTTCTAATCCAAGTTTTTATGGATATTGCAATCGTAAAAGTAAGTTGTTTTTCTTGTTGTGGAAAAAGTATAGTGGCTTTTTTAATTACAAAACCAAATGAAACTTTTAAATATATACATGTGAACCACAAGTTTTTCTTTGAATAATTTATGTTGCATATATACTTATAATTTTTATTAAGGTTAACTTTTGCAAAGATATAATAACTTCCTATTTTTTAGTTGATGAAAGTAAATGTGCCTTAATTGAAAATATAATTGGTGATCGTCTTGTATTCTAGCTTCCACAATGAATTCTCTTTGTCTTATCCGTCTCTTTTTTTATCAATCTTGTATCTTTTATTTAACTTGTTCCACCTTTTCGATTTTTTGTATGCCTTTCTTGATTTATGCTGTAAACAATAAATAAGAATTTAAACCTTATTCAAAGACTTGTTTTTGGGCGAACTGATAAATAACTTTTGTGAATTCACAAAAAATATTCTTGGAACAAAAAAATTGAGCAAATTTAAAATTTTGTTTTAGCGACAATGACTTTCTTCGACTGTCGTTTTAAACATTTTTGTGAAAATTTCAGTAGGTGATGAAGTTTTTAAATGATAATTTTGGAAATATAATGCAAACTTACTGAAAGCCGCAACTAAAAAATAAATAACTATTGTCGATTTTGATTTTACATTAAAACAAATGCCTTCTCTACTCAATGTTTAAGGTGAGAATAACTTTACTCGAATGAAAATTTTTAAAAATTTATTTTCCAATGATTAAACTTCATATATAAATTAAACGCCAAATTTCTCAATGAACTTTAACAGTGGCATTAAAACCCTTTTTTAAAAAATATTGTACACGAATTTCTTTATCAAGTCATACTTAACCAAAAACAGGAGTAGAATTTTTGAAATAATTAATAAAACAATCAATACAGAGTTGATATAGTTTTACATCATTTAAAGCTTGAATGCGGATTTAATAAGCTGAACAACACTTTTAGGTGAAATATGTTTATTTTTGACCAAACATTCGAGGTTACTGTATATACAGTAACCTACGTATGGGTGTGTAATTTTTTGGACTGCTTATAAAAAAGCCTAAAAAGATGCTTTCCAACAGTTTTTGAAGCAAGGCGAATAATAAAATGTGAAACATTTCTTAAAACAAAAGTATTCCTGTCAATATGCCTGCAACTTTAGGTATTCATGAAGTTACGGATATGTAAGACATTACACATAAATGCATCAATTCAATTCAAAGAAAGTTTTGTTCTTTTTTAAGAATCCGTTTCCAACAACAAATTTAAAAAACAACTGGATTATATTAAAAAAACGTTTGCATTTAATTAGATTCTGAAATCACAAAGACAAAAAAAACAAAGCAAGTAGAAATAGAGCTTTCACACTTGATGTCTTTCTAAATAGCTGTTCTCTCTCAGCATTTGTAATCTAACTTTTTCTTTCTTGTTTCTTTTGAAATCTAGTTCCACATCAATTCATTTGCTTCGATTTTGTTTTCTTTTTTTCGTTTTATTTCTCTTACAAAAATTGGCATAAATTTACGTAGCATTTAAAAAACGGTGTCAAAAGTTTAAGTGGTTTTAATAAATATTTCTTATCTTTTTAAAAAAGCAAAAAATAGAAAGCCTTTTTTCTAGAATAACTTTTTAATGCTTAAATGTTTTAAACGAATAAAAAATTGTTTTTTATTTTAAATTTTCAATGGTGGTGTGTTGTGTTTTTTGAGCATAGATTATTCTCTCTCATTCATGGAATAAGTTTATAAAAGTGTTTCTTTTTATATTCTTTTTATTGCCTGCTACTTGAATATCCCCCTTTTTTCATTTCACCCCTTTTTTTCTTATATTAACAAGAAGCAGTAATAATTTTTATATTTTTGACATTCTAATATTCAATATCCATAAAATATGCATAACAAATTCATGTCAAAAAAAACTTTTTTTTCTCTCATAAGAAATTTTGACATTTATAAAGCCTAAATTGCACCTGTCTTAAAAAATTCATTTTTTTGTTTTAACATTTTTTGCCAGACTTGGAAAATTTTCATTTACACGAGTCTGCTGCTCCAAAAAATGGTTGTTACTCTTTTTTTGTTAAGATTAAACTTTTAAGCCTTTTAAAAAAATTTCAAATTATATTTATTATTCTATTATAAAACTCAGACAAAAAAAGATTATTTCTCACATACTTTTTTTTCGGGGTTAACAGATTTTTAAAAGTAATCATTTTTTTCCTACAAATTCTGGTACCTTTTGATTTTAAGTATAACCATTTGTTCTTTGAAAGCTTTTTTTAGAACACACAAATATTAGTTGATTACTAAAAAAAAAGTAAAAAATTACTCTTTAATAAATGATATATTACTTTTTTTAATCCAATATTGAAAACGGAAGGGATAAAAAAAAAGAAAAGCGAGCTGGCTTCTTTTTTTATATGGGTATGCATGTTTTTCCCACATTACAAATGATACTGCTGCTGTTACTTTTCAAAGTTATCAGTCATTTAATATATTTTTTTCTTTTTTTCTTCAGGTTTTAGACCTAAAATGCACTTCAAAAGTCAAAACATTTTTGTTAGAAAGTGTTCCGCCCATTTTTTTAAGCTGAAACTTTTTTTGTGGTTTTCTTTTATTACTAATATACTTATACTTCTGCAGCAGCATCAATTCCTTCTTTTTTTTAAAAGAAAGATTATTATGATGTTTCTATATTTAGAATTTAGGCAAAAATTATTATTACCCATTTTTTACAAACATAGTTACTGAGAAACTTTAAATAAAAAGAAATTATAACGTTTATTTCATTTTATTGCTAATTCTAAAAAAATGTGGGGCAGCAATTTAGTCACTTTTTTTCGGTAATATTCTCTTTTTTTGTTTTTTTTAAAGTGTCATTTATTCTTCCTCGTTGAAAACTACTGACTAATTAATTCCCTCTCGTCGTTCTTTTTTTTAGTTGCTCTTCGGAAAAAAAATAAAATTGCATGTCCTTTTTTGTTTTTGATGGAAATTGCAGTTGAAGTAAGATTAAGGAAAAGTTTGCCGCAATGTTATTTTTTTCTCGCTTTTTTCATCCTTTTTTTTTCTATAGTTTTTTCGAGATTGTGGTTTTTCATTTTATCTTTGAACCTTTATTTTATTTTTAGAGAGAGAATGGAAAGTCCACCTGAACCAATTGCAAGTGATTACGTTGAACTTGGAACATTGGTACTTTTATTTCTTGTTGGTGGTCCACTTAATCTTGCCGCATATACACAGGTTAGCTTCCTTTTTTTAAAAAATTATTTATTTTAATTTCCTATTTAAAAGGGCAGTTCTTTATAATCTACTTCTAAAATAAGCCCATTTTTAACATTCATTGGCAAAATTTTTTTAAATGCCATCCATTCATTGAAATACGTCGCTTTAGTTTTATCTTTTTATTTTTTTGACGAAAAATCATTTTCACATGTTTTTGACATCTTTATACTTATTTCTAAGAAGTAAGAAAAAAATTTTGCCGACGAACAAATTTTTTTAAACAAAAAAAGACAAACCACTTTTTTTTCAAAATTTCTGGAAATAAAAAAATGGCAGAATTATTTATTAAACGTTAAAAATATTCAACATAATAGCTTTTAACAGAATTAGACCAAAAAAAGAAACATAATAATTTGCAGATTGCTGAAAGGCCAACATGTACACGTTTAGATATTTTAAAGCGGCATCTTAATTACTCTGATTTATTAGTTTTATTTATATATGTTCCAAGTCGAGCATGTTGGTTATTAACGTATGATTGGCGCGGAGGAGATTTACTTTGTCGTTTGGTAAAATGTTTGCATACTTTTGCATTTCAAGTAATACTATTAAATATTAATTTTTTATAAAAAATAATTGGAAACATTTTTCTTCAGATTTCATCGAATGTAATTGTCTGTATTGCATTGGATAGACTTTTATCAGTACTTTCATCATCACATCATAGTCCAGAAAAGGCACATCGAAGAACTCGAATAATGCTATGGTTTGCATGGGTTGCGGCATTTATAATCAGTGCACCACAATTTGCAATTTGGCGTTCATATCTTGCCTTTAAAGAAATTAATTGGAGTCAGTGTATGCAGGTGAAAAATTTTTTTTTATAAAAAAAGGATTTTTAATTAATTTTAATTTTAAATGTCAAAACTTTTTTATTTTTAAGATATGGGAAATTTTAAGAGCTGAAGCATCGATGAACAATAGCACAGAAATAAATTATTATACATTACTTTATGAAGAAAACATTTATGTTGTTATTCACATGCTTTTAATTTTTTGGATTCCGGCTACAATTGTTTTGGTATGAGAAAAATAAAATAAAAAGAGAGATAATTAAGAAAGAAAAAAACTTTATTTTGAAAAACATGTTTTTCTTTTTTTTTCAGTTGTGCTACCTTATTGTTTCATGTTGGGTATATTTTAATTCAAAGCCATTAGCATTTTCAATTGAGCATGCAAGAAATTCAACATGTGGAACAGCAATGATGTCTTCGTCAAGAATGAGAATTGGTACTCGAACTACAGCTTTGACTGGGGGAAGTACTGCTGATAATCGAAATGGAAATGGTGGAGTTTCTTACCACACTGGCTTGGACACTGTCGAAACTATAATCTCTAAACCAGCAGGAGTACATTTTGGTGAGAGAAAAAAAAATTGTTTTTAGATATTTTTTTATTTCCTTTTTTAAGCCGCAAATCCAAAAATAATAATAAGTGATGAAGCAATGCAACCTTTAACAGAACATCGAGGCTCAACATCCTCTTCCACAACCCTTCAAACTCCAACAATGCCAACCATAAGTAATAGCATAACTTATGGTGCAAAGCTTAATAGGTTTGTTTTTCATTAACTTGAAAAAAAAATATAATATATTTCTAAAAGAAAACTTTTTTAAAGGAGTTTCAGGAGTCGAGCAATTAGAGTTAGCTTTTTACTTGTTGCAGCATATATTATTTGTTGGTTACCGTATAACGCGCTGGGGTTGATACAATTTATTGATCCTGAAACATTTAGTAAACATGCAAATAAAGTTTATTGCCTGCATGGTATGATGGTTTTTAATTCTGTTGTTAATCCATATCTCTATGGATTATTTGGACGATGTGGAGTATCTAGGCCAAAGCGACGAGATTTACATTAAAAAATGTCCCAGAACAAATTTTTTTGGTTTAAATTATACGGTTTTGTCTCGTTTATTTATGTTTTATGATCTCAAAAATGTTTTCTTTATTTCGTTAAAAAAGTTTTTCCTTTATTTTTTGAATAAAGAATAAAAAAATTGAACACTAGAATTAATTTCCTAACATTTGTTTTGCCCTGAATTAATTAAAAAATTTTACATAATTTTGAGAAATCGAAGATGAATGACAAAAAAATAAAAACCCTAAATTCCAAAAAAAAGAAAGAGGCAGTAAATTGGTTTTTTAGAGAAAAATGATAGATGGGTATTTTTTTTAAGCTATGATTTCGTCAATTTCGTTGATGTATGATTTGGCGGCTGTTGATGCTGTTGTGAGCTTGTAATACAACTTTTTAAATTATTAATTTGGTTTTGCAAAGAAGTTAATTCTTCCTTTAATTCAAAATTTCTTGTTGTTAACTTTTCCAATTCATTGCCGGCATTCATTTTAGCTTCACGCTGCCTTTTTCGATATCGTGCAGCTGCTTCATTATTCTATAATTTAAAAAATATAAATGCAAAAAAAAAAAAAGTCAAAGAATAAATAAAAATGCCAACAAACCTGCTGCCGTTTTCTTCGAAGAATTTCTTCAGGTGATTCTTGCTTTTTATCAGATTTTCCAAGAACTCCTGCATCTTTTACAGCTGCAACAACAAGCTTTACCAAATCTTCTAAACTTGTTTTATTTGCTAATTCTTCAATTACGGTAGCTTTAATCCTGGTTTCATTATCCATTGTATTACCATGCTGACAATTTTGACAATTATAATAATATGTTGGAGAATTTGTTTGTTCAGGGATAATAGGATACTGTATCTGTGAAGGAGAATATTGATAATATGTTGGAATATTTTGTGTTTGTTGTTGTTGTTGTTGTTGATGATGATGTTGTTGTTGTTGTTGTGGGGGTGGTAATGGTTGGGGCAGCATAGAAGCTTGCATTGTTTGTGGTTCGGGATTGTAATAATTATGACCATGCATTTGTTGGTGTTGATGCGGATGTTGATGATGAGGCTAAAAACAATATGCATTTAATATATCCAATATTTAAATATAAAATTTACTTGACAAGCTTGTTGATCAAAATGCGCGCATTCACAAACAATTTCTTTATATATATCATGGGGGGATAAAATCGATTGTTGTTGAGGTTCAGGGGATGCATGATGAGATGTAAGTAATAAAGTATCAGCCAATTGATCACTAAGTGATCTAACACGTCCTTCAAAATCTTCATCGTGAAACGAATATGAATTTGGATGATTTTGAATTGGAATGGTATTTTGATGTGAAATTGGTTGTGTTAAAACAGTTCGGGAAGAACATGGCTGATCAACTCCAACATATTGTTGAGGAGGAGGTGGGATTTGTTGGAGATGATGCTGCGATGGCACAGATGCTAAAAATACAGATATTATTTAAAATTTTGTCCAATAATATGTAAATAAATTACCATTTGTTTTTGTTTGTTGTTTACCAAATTTTAGGCCAAATAATGAACTAAAAATTGAACGCTTGGCAAAAAATTCTTCTCCACTAAATGGTGCTGCCATTTTGGCATATATAAAAAGGGATATTACAATCAAAGCTTAATGAAATACGTATGATGTTATTTTTTTTATCAGCAGAGGGAAGAAAAAACCGGGGTAAAAAAGTAGCAGCAACAGCAGCATTCAAATCAACAAGCGGGAAGTAAAAAATTTTTTGTATGAATGATGTGAGTATATGTGTGTGTGTTTGTATGAAGTGATTGATAACTGATAAGAAGAAGAAAAACTGGCTCCGACTGTATAAGACTCAATATGAAAAAATGCCCCCAATATTTTTTTCTATGATGCATGAAAGACTTCAATCTTCATGCCAAATCAAAAAGTCATTAGTTTATTTTGATTTCGCTCTTGAATTTTTGCTTAAGTTTGCAAAAAAAGTTTTTTTTCTTTGAAAGTTTTGTTGTCTTTTTTAATTTCATTTTAAAATTTGATCGATCTCTGTATTTAACACAAAAATTTTTCATTTTACCGACGTATAAAACACTTGAAAGGCATATATTTCTTTTTTTATCAGTAAAAAACAATAATATAATCCGTTTTGCTGTCTAGAAATGAATTTGCTACTGTTCATCAAATGCGTTAACGATTAGCACAAAATTATTACTTTCGGCGCTACCCTTTGAACTCATCAGTGATAATGGATTTATGTTTGATTATCACACACACACAAAACTATGTTAAGGATAGCATAGTTTTGACCATCATTTTTTCAGGAATGAGAAAAAAAGCCATAAAACGCATAGACATAATTTATTGCTTAAAAAATTTATTGATAACCTTCTCGTTTTTTGTGTTTGTGCAGAGTTTCTGGTTTTTTTTCTGCTCAAAAACTACGGTATGAAAAAAGGTAAACAAAAATTGACATAAAAAATGTGTTAAAGAAGGAAAAATAATTATTTCAAAAAAAGAAATCCATTTTTTAATTAAAGGTTGAACCATTTTTTGAAGCTCCTCCAGCAGCAGAATTAATGGAGCCACCAAAAAGATGGGCGGGAAAATTGAAAAGAATTGGAGGATTTTGTGAATTATCAAAAACATTTCCCTAAAACTATATTATCAAAAGCATAAATTTTAAAAGTTTCACTAAACCTGAAATTTCTTGAGAAATGCATTTGGTACTTTGGTGTCATTGGAGGCAGACACATTTACAACGATTGGCCCGGTTCCGGTCTGCGATGCTTTTAAACTCTGCAAACCGGAACCGGCTTGTCAGAAAACTTTTTTTTATAAAAAAAACTAGCTTACTAATTGTTTGAAAAATCCATCATTTCTT
This sequence comes from Panagrolaimus sp. PS1159, assembly GCA_963922195.1. NCBI lineage: Eukaryota > Metazoa > Nematoda > Chromadorea > Rhabditida > Panagrolaimidae > Panagrolaimus > Panagrolaimus sp. PS1159. The sequence goes on from CAWUHW010000019.1 coordinate 1,252,264, forward strand.
AATCGACGATGAGTTTCATCTTGATCACGATAAAAATTTTCAAATTCTTCACGTGAAACTCTTCCATCAGAATTTGTATCAAGGTTATGAAAATTGCGGGATTGAGCCTGTAAATAATTTAATATTTTACTTTTAAAAAACGATTGTACAAACTTCAAGATATGGGCGATCACCAAGTAAAAATTCAGTAAATGTCAAAGAATTATCACTGTTTGAATCAATTCGACGAAATTCTTAAAACTCTTTTTTGCAATTTGAATTTTAATCTAATAAATACCTGTTAAACGCGGGTTTAAACTATCCATTGGAATTGGGGTAATATCCGCAACAACCCTTTGAGGGGATTGTGTCACACCTCGTTGCCCAAAAGCTACCGTAGTAAACCCAATAAAAATTGTAAACCAAAAAATCATTTTCTTTTGTTCAAAAAAACAAAACTCTTTTGTAAAACACAAAACTAAATTTTTTCAAGTTTATATTCATTTTCTTCAAGCGTCTTCTTCGTTTTTGTACTAATATTATTATTGGCCCATAAAAATTTATTGCCCACATCGATCAAAAAGTTATAGAAAAAAACAAAAAAAGAATAATTTCTAACTGGTTGGAATTGAAAAAGCCTTTGAGAAAGGCAAATATCCGCAGCAACTTTTTGCACCACAAAGACAAGGCGGTCCTTCTGTAAGATTTAAAGAGAATTCAGTTCCATAATTGTATGAAAGTTCTTCGCCAATTAAAATATCACGTTTTGAAAATAGCGTTAACCGAGGAATAATAATACCAGATCGAACAAGTTTTATTTCAAGATTTGGTTCACATCCATGATTAATAAATCTTGTAATGTTTCCGTATTCTCGAGCATCAATACATGTAACAATTTCATTTGTTTCAAATTCTTCATTAATACAAAATAGATAATTATTTTTGTAAATATTTTGTGCGAGTAAACGTTCATGTGCTTCTTTTACAGAAATTACTTCTCCAACATATTCTGCAATAAAAGTTCCTTTGGGAATTTCTTCATCTGCAATAACTTGATATCGTTTATTTGAATCACCTGAATGAATAACCTAAAAAGATAAAAGCGTTTTTTGTAAAAAATAATGCTACCGTACTTTTATTTTTGGAATTTTACCATTTTGTACAACTTTATTAGTGCAATTTTGACATTTACATCGATCTGTACATTCAATAATCCCACTAAAACAATTCACTTTAAAACTCAATAAACTCCAGAATTTTTAGCTTCAAGAAAAACTTGTTTATTTAAAAATTAAAAAACAAAGCAATAAAAACTTACTTTTTTGTTACAACCAAAATTTCATTTGAATCATAAACTTGATTAAATTTCAAACATGAACATTCATCTTTAGAATTGCATGGTCCATTGCAATTACATCCAAGCAATTCATCAAATGCTTCATCTTTTATTTCCGTAGAATAAATGCATTCATTAATATATTCAAATTCTTTTAACATTTCATTTGAAATTCCAAATTCTGATAAGTTACTCATAGTTCTAAAGTTTGAAAAAATTATGTTTCACATTTATTCTTTTTCTTTTCCAATAATTATTGCAATAAAACATAAAAAAATTGAGTTTAACGTTAGCAAAAAAAATATAAATACTTTATTTAAAGCTGGGAATTATTCATCGACGAGAAAAAAACAAAAACGGTTTGAAAAAAAGGCGAACATCGAAGGTACAAAAAAGGCACAAAAAAAGTTTATGATACATATTGAGGTTTCGAAAACAAAAATATTTGGTAATAAAATAAAATAAATTAAAATTTACAAAAATTAATTTGGTAGATTCTCTTTTATTTGTGACGAAGGTGGGGGATCTGATGGTGGATTAATAATTGGTTCATTCGTCCATTTAACATATGTAAATGGAAAAGTTCCAGATTTTCCTGTTTCTTGATTTGTACCAAAGCATATCCCATTTGCATATACTTTTGTTAAATGTATTAATTGTCCAATTTTTAATGTCATTGCTTTTGAATCATATACACTTGGCGTTCGATTTGCAACAACTTTTACGATTGCAGGTATTATCAAATGTTTGAATGGACGGGCATTCTGTTGTTTGCGGTAACTTGAAAGCTTCTGTTTTGAAAGACTTTTTCGTGACGCTCTTTGTTCATCAAGATTTGGATCCTTAAAATATATTTTTTATAAATTTTATCAAAGAACTAATATAGAATTATTACCTCTCTAACATAATTACTTGGAATAAAACCAATCATTCCCAGCGAATTTCTTGCAACCCACCAACCCTCTTCAGGAATTCTCAAAATTTCAAGAATTTCATTTCTTGCAAATGGTAAATCTGATATATTTTGTCCATCAAATTTGTGTTCAGCAATTACAACTTTCATTGGCTTTCGTGGAGCTGGTGTTATTAAATGTGTTTGCTCAAGTTTAGTCATTTTAAAATATGATATCAAATTTGCTATATCAATATACGTCCTATTATGCATCTAAAAGCAATAAGTTCTTGCATTATATTCATTAAAACAAATTTGCATACTTGTAATTTTCTTACACCATTTTTACATTCAATACTATTAATAAGATAATGATGTATTTGTCTTGGACCATCCATTGAATTCCTGGATTTATAGTTTTTAAAAAATTTGCATAAATATGTTTTACAAACCTCACACTTAATGAATAACCATGTGGTTGGGTTGTTGAATTTCTAAGAATAAAAGTTCCAACTTCACAATACATTAATATATTTTCAGACTCTTCACGGTTAATATTTCCAAAGAAATAGCTATCAAAATTGTATGGATCAAATGAATTACGACTTGGCATTTTTAATTTCATTAATTATGCTGATAAAAGAAATTAGCAAATATACATTAAATTAAAGCCTGGGAAGGGGGTAATATGTTTTTGTATTGCCAGTTATGTTTATTGACACCTCACAAGGTCATTGAAAAAAATATATAAATTAAAATTGAATGAATGAATAATGATCACTTTTAAAATAAATCTTTTCTGTCACCCGTATTTGTATGTTTCATTTAAATAAATATACAAAACTGAAAGCTGAATTATATTAAACAAAATAGTAAAAAATCATCAACAATTTTTCACTTTTAAAAAATATATAATCGAATTTTAACCCGTTTATGATTCAGCAGGTTATGTTTTTTCTTTCCTTCCTCATTTCAAAATAGAATAAGAAAAAAATTCGAGGAACAAATTAAAGGTCAAAAATTACTCAATTTTTCAACACTTTTGGTATTTAAAGAAAAGTTTGGTAATAAATTTAGTTTGCAAATTTTAATAATACTAATAAAAGTACAAGTGAGGGAATAATATGAATTGAGTGAAAAAAGAGTCCAATGATAATTGATCGATTGACATATGTTTAACTTGGCAGAAAAGAACGTGATGCCAATGTTGTCTTTTTTGGTTGACAGCTTTTTTAGTTTTATAAAAGTATACTCGAGAAAATCCGGGTCAGTCTTTTGTCCATTTGGCTTTTAAAATGCTTTCTTTTCAATTGTTATCGACTGAATTTTTTGTTTTTCTTTTTTTTGGGTATTAATATTAAAAGTTTTTCTTAAAAATTTGAACAGTACAAACTTTTTTATACTGATTTTTTATTGTTATTATTATTGTTTTTTGAGGCACCAGTTTGTCCATCATCTGTTGCTTAGCACCCAATTTATTATTATTATTTATTATGTTCTTCCATACCATTCAACCCCCAAATATTAAACACCTTAAGCATTTTTTTATTTTAACTAAAAAAATTTTTCTACTTTTTCTTTCCCGCAAACCCGCGCAAAAAAATGATAAGAATTGAGTTAAAAAAATTAATTTTTTTTATTTTTATTTTACATTTTTCATACTTATTAATTCAGAACGTATTTGAATAGGTGGTTTTAAGTTTACAGTTATTACAACATTTTTTGGTTTTACTTTTGATGGTGGATACAATGAATATAAAAATACTGATAGAATAACTAAAGATACGCCAGAAAATAGTAAAAATGTTGCTTGCACATCCCCCGATGCAACTGAAAGTAGCGCCGTACCACCAAGAGCAATACTTTGGCAATAACTTTTTTTAATATTATCCGCATATTTCATTACAACTGCAACAACAATTCCACTTATTGCACTTGAATTCGCAATTAGCCATACTAACCAATTCCAACCATAAAAAAATCCATCTAAATAAAGGGGGGATATAAAATTTTGAGAGTGATATATAAAATCTTACTTTCTTCTAATAATTCAATATCATGTCCAACTGTAAGAATTGCAAATGGTAAAGTAATAACACTAAGACGAATATTTTGTAGCCATATATCACATGTACTATTTTTAAAGACTCCTTCCAAATATACTCCCGCAAATGCAGACATCCAACACATTGCAAGTACAGTTGTAAGACCAATAAATTGATCAGAATATTTTTCTTCAATTGTTGTTGGAGATTGTCGATTTGACATTTGTACAAATATTACACCAATTAGTGATACAACTAATGCACCCCATTGTACATTTGAGAATACCCGTTTTAATATAAGCACTGTTAATAATGCTGTTGTTAATATTCGAAGCTGATATGTTATCTATAGAAAGCAATTTAATTTAGAGGTAAAAATTTTGGAAAAAGCTTACGCTAAAAACTGTTGCATCTAAATGCTTTAATGCAAAAAAATATAAATTATTTTGTACAACATAAACTAATGCTGGCACACAAACTTTAAAAGTTTCTTTTTTATTTACTGTAAAAACTGAATATATATCTTTAAAAGCTCTAAAAAAAGAAAGAAATTTTTAAAAATGTTTTTTTTTTAATTTGCTTTTTACTTACTTTTTAAACGATTGATTACTTATAATTACATAAAAGCAGCAAATTAATAACCTTATTATTTCTGTTATTAATACAATTGTTGAATCAACAATTGGAGTATCAGCTTTTTCGGCTTCATTATGAGCTTTTCGAACTAATAATGGTTGAAGTGTTTGTTGTACAGTTAAAAATATTAGCGAACATGTATGAATATACCATAATATTTTTGGGGATGTATTTGATATTGGTAGCGAACGATTTGGAGAAATCTAAAAAATTTTTTAAAGTATTATAAGTTTAAATTAATTTTCTTACCTTTAATACTTCGTGTTCTTTTTCATCGTCATCAGTAATATCTGATATTAAATTTTTAAGCTCTTCTGACATAATACAATTAGTTAGGAGATTTTTTTTTAAAAGAAAGAGATCAATTAACAAATAAAAAAAGCAATGGTTTTTTCAATCCAAAATTTTCATGGATGCTGCAGCAGCTTTTTAAACTTTAGTTAAAACAGAGAAAAAAAATGAGAAGCAACAATATACAATTTCAAGCTTTTGTATTTTTATTATTTAAAATTGATTCATAAATGCGCTTTTTAAGAAACGTTAATCAAGCAACAAAAAAATGAGAGGTATATTTTTGGGGGAACAAATAAAATCAAGGACGCCACACTTTTAGTTATTTAGAAAGCTGTTTTTAGCAAATTATTATTAAAAGTTTTCAAAAATATTACAATGAATTTTTTAAAAAACAACAAATTTTAATTTAAAATGTTTCAAATTCTAAAAAATATTATGTTGCATGTATGTGCTTCGGTAAAGTATTGTTTTATTAAATGATTCTATGATTAGATGCGTAAAAAATTATTTTTTTTACATAGCTGCCCGCCTGCCAGCACAATAGGTTTTGTTTTGTTATTTTTTTTCGGGAGATACGCTTAAATACATTTTTCTCTATAAAAACTCCTAAGAATTGTGATTTTTAACATAGATTAGATTAATTGATTTTTTTTATTTATTTGCGCAAAAGTAATTCAAGTTTCATTCAAAAAATTTTTGCGTAAAATAATGCAATTTTTAAAGATACAAGAAAAAAATTGGCATTGAATTTGATAAAGGAAAAAAGCAAAACAAAAAGCAATCGTGTGGGTTCTTTTTTTTTAAATGTCAAAAGACAAATTCATACTGTAGCTCTTTGTTAATGTTTATGGGTCAAAAAAAGTATCTTTTTTGAAGCAACATCTTGCAGATATTTTTATGGAAAGATCTGACCTTTGTTTAAAGTTTTTTACTTTTCATCTAATCTTTCCATCCAAAAAAAAATTTTTTTCTATCCAATAAAAATGGGAAAGTTTCATATGCAAAAAACAAAGTTTCTTTTCAATGCTTAAAAAAGGTCACCATAAGCGATCATGTTACACTGGATCCTTCTAAAAAACAACACCAAATGTGTAATCAAAAAAAAGAAGAAAAAAGAGTATTATCACATGTGGCAAAAAAAATTTTTGAACGCCTTTTTCAATGCTTCATTTGCATACCCCTTTTGCATTTTTTCCATCCCACTTTTTTTACACATTAACTTATTTTTGAACCGCTTCTTTTCCCTTTTCTCATTCATTCGTTACACAAATGCTTGGCTGCATGTGGTGTTATTGTTGTCTTTGCCATTATTCTTTACTTCTAAAAATAAAATTTTTTTACCTTTTTTAAAATTTTATTTTCTTTAGGTAAAAACCCAAACCATGTTCAAGAAGTTGACAGGTTTTGCTTATAATCCTTCACACATTCTTCATAAAAATACTGTTAACTGCAATCATCCTGAAAATGAAAATCGTATTATTTTATCTCTAAATAGAATTCGTCAAACAAATGCTGATCAACTTGTAGCTGATTATACTGTATGCTTTACTATATCCAAGACCGTATTTAGGGAGACGGGGGTCTGAACCTGTGCCCTCCCTAAAATAGAGAAGATCTTTTGATCTTTTGCCGCTTTAGACAAAAGATCAAAGGCTTACCCCCCTTGAAATCGAAAATTCCCACCCCAAAAATTTTTTCTGTCTATGGCCCTGCCAACATCCCCTTTCATTATTTTCTTAAAACTAAAAGTAATTGCCCTTTTAGGATCCATCAGTTCATGGAGAAGAGCTTGATTATCCTTTGACCGATTACATTCTTCAAGAAATCCATAAAGACGCATATTTGAAAACTTTAAAAAATCTCGAAAATATGAAACAAGAAGATATAAATGATCTCTGCAAGACTTTCGATTCAATTGCAATGACTCCTGACAGCTACAAAGTTGCAAGGGAAGCTGCAGCATATTGTGTTACATTAACCAGCAAAGTTGCAAAAGGCGAAGTATGTCATTTACAGTAACCTCCATTAACCCCAAAAAATAACAATTTCCTTTCATATTTCAGTTGAAAAACGCTTTTGCTCTTGTTCGACCTCCAGGACATCATGCACATGATGATGGACCACAAGGTTTTTGTGTTCTCAATAATGTTGCAATTTGTGCACAATTGGCAATTAAAAAGAATTATGCCAAAAAGGTTTTGATTGTTGATTTTGATATTCATCATGGAAATGGCACACAAAATTTTTTTTATGATGATGAAAAGTAAGACTTTTTTTTAAAATTAAAACGTTTTGAAAAAAAATTAGTTAGCTTTTATTTTTAAGTGTTGTATATTTGTCCATTCATCGTCATGAACATGGTGATTTCTGGCCTCATAAACGATATTCTGATTATGATTGCATTGGCCGAGGAACTGGTCGTGGCCGAAATATTAATATTCCAATTAATGAAAATGGTGGCACACATAATGATTATCTTTTTATTCTTTTTACAATTGTACTTCCATTAGCTCGTGAATTTCAACCAGATATGATTTTTATTAGTGCCGGATTTGATGCTTGTATCGGTGATCCGATTGTAAGTTTTAAAGGTTTTCATCAACATCGAATTTAAAGAGGTGGCACATTTTTCTTTGATCTTTTAACGCTGATGACTAAAATTCAAAAGTTGACCTCCACTCGAAATGACCCCCTCCCTTTTTTTTCCTGTGCACTCCCCCATTTTCATTTCTCATAAATGTCATACTGTAACTATCAATTTTTTTAAAGGGATATATGGATGTTCAACCTGAAATTTTCCCTCATTTTATTTATCAATTGGCTCCAATGTGCAATGGAAAAATTGTTGCAATTCTTGAAGGTGGTTACAATCATTCTGCCGTTGCTGTATGCGTTGATATGTGTTTACGTGTTATGATTGGAGAAAAGCCACCATATTTTAAATTTAGCAAAAGTGCTCGTACAAGTACTGTAACAAGTTGTATGAATGCAATTGGTGCTTTACGTGAATTTTGGCCATATGTTTATAGCTTTTATGATTTGGCTCCGTATGTTGCATTAGCGTAAGTAAATCTTTTGGATTACGGTAGTTTAATTCATAAAAACATTTTTCTTTAAGACATCAAACAGTTTTACCAATTTTTCATGATCATATTGGAGTTGCTTCAACTGAAACAGGAAATATTAATCAAAATAATCTTCGAAATCTTATTCTTGGTCATCAAGCTGTTGCAATTCAACTTCCACAAACACTATTATTTAATATTAATATGCCATTTCAAATGTTCAATGTTAAAAATATTCCAGTTGATCCACATGCAAATCAATATGAAGATTTATTTTCGGTAAGTTCAAAAAATTACAATTAAAAACATTATATTAGAATTAGCACGAAAAAAAAAACAAATGTAGCGAGTATCATAAGATTTGAGATAAATATTTTAATCTTTTTTGTCTTCATCATCGCTGAAAAAAGATAGGTTTTTTTTTAATGAACAAAAAACGCAAAAAACAAACAAACCGATTAATAGCTGCATGTTTACGACCGTAATCTCCAAGCATTCCATCAGCAGCTAAAATTCTCATAAATAAAAATACATTTATTGTAAAAAATGTAATAACACCAATGTATCCAATGGCAGCAAAAAATGTATGCATGGAACTATGATGTCTAAAAATCCAATAAATTTGCCATGTTTGAACTCCAAAACGAAAACCAATAAATCTAAAACAAAAAAATAAGCTTTCAAATTCAAAAAATAAACTTCCTTACGTTATAACATTAATAACTTGAATAAATTTATAGACAGTAGAATAAGTTGAAGAACTTTTACTTAATTGCATTAAAGTTCGAATATGTAAAACAATGCTATTAGCTTCCATAAGTAATGCACAGTAAGCAAATGGAAGAAATTTTCTCGAGGTAATTGCAGTAACAAATGCAAAAATTGAGCCTATATGATGAAGTAATAATTCAATGGTAAAACGAGAAATTTCATATTGAAGCATATCTCGCATGTCATGAAAAAAGTAACCTAGAATTAGCTCTTTTTTAAAATATTTATGAGAAAAATAAATAGGAAAACATACCAATAGAAAATAATATACCATATTTTGCCCATGGTCGATACCAATGCATAGGTTGCTCAAACATTGCTTCGCTATGAAAGCATGCAAAATATAATGCTAAGCTTCCACTCATAATTGAATGTATAAGACATACAGTTAAATTTTGAAGACGATATTGCCTAAAATATAAATATAAGCTTTATAAAAAAGACCGTAAAATTGCAATTTGACTTTGGAAAAATGAATGTCGCCAAAAAAATTTTTGATTCAAAGGCATTTGTTATCTTAATCTTCATCGGAATTGCCAAAAAACACTTATGGAGGCTGATGTTCGGTAACACTGATTACATTTTTTCTTTTTAACAACAAAAAAAGACTTACCTAAAACCTGTAGCTTCTTTCCATAAATGCTTTTTAACCGTTGCAGAAATATATCGAAATAGGATAAAAAAGGCAATTAAAGGTATTACATTATTCATTTCAAAAATATTTAACCATGGTGGAAATCTGAATTCATTACCCGTATTTTCATATGGAAAATCTTTAAGTACTTCATTTGTAAGCATATCACTTTGACCTGTTGAAATTTTATATTCAATTTCTTTCCAAGTTATTTCAGTTTCATCCATATTTTTAGTCTAAAACAAAAATTATAATAATAACAATAAAAAAAGTTACACTATCTTTTTAAAAGTAGAGAGAGAGACATCAATGACGAAGAAAGTTATCACGTTCGAACGTACAAAAATGCAAATTTAAATAAATTCTCATTGCAATAAAAATACGCCTTTTTTGAAAAAACGAATAAAAGTGTGAATGAGATTTTACCAAAAACAGCAGTCGCAGAAAAAAGTATGAAAGAAGGAATAAAAAAAGAAAGCTAACATTTAAACATGAATCATTTAAAAACAACACGAAGCGCTTTCTTTTTTTACGGCAGCAACCAAGCTGCCGATTACGGAATGTTAAAAAAAGGGATGAAAAAAATCTCAAATTTAAAATAAAAAAAACGAATGCGCTCACTTAAAAAGCAAATTTTTTATAAAAAAAAAAGTAGGGTTCCTTTTTTTCATTTACACTTTTACTCTTTTTTATTTATTTCTATCATTTTTTCATGAGCTGACTGTTTTTTTTTTAATATTTGAAGAAAGGTGTGTACCCGAGGACGACGACGACGACAACGACGTTGGTTGAAAAAGCTTTAAAACCTTTAACAGAAAAATATGCACTCCCGAGATTGCTTATGTCAATACAAACAAGGAGAAAAAAAAGTTGTAAAAAATTACGTTGTTTTTTTTTGACAAAAGCTTCTTTTTTTTGTTGTAATCCCTTTTTGTTTTTTTGGTAACCAACGACGAATGCCATCGCCAAGGATTGAAAATCGGGCCGAAAAAGTCGGCCGGCCCGGCCCGGGGCCTAAAAATTGACGGCCGGCCCGGCCCGTCGTCGGAATTTTCTCGGCCCGGCCGGCCCGCGGCCGGCCCGGGCCGGCCCTAGAATATTTCAAGTTTTTTTAAAAGTTTTTTAGAATATTTTTCGAAACCTGCAGCTTGCAAAAAATAGTTTTTTGCATCTTTTCTCATCAATATGAATTAATATAACAATGATTCATAGTGATGAGAAAAGAAAAAGTGCGTAACGCGCACACCACAAACATATAAACTACCAAAAAACAAAATTTGAAAAATATGCCGGGCCGGCCCGCGGGCTTCTTAACGCGGCCCGGCCGGCCCGCGGGCCAGAATTACTAAGGCCCGCCCGGCCCGGGGCCGGGCCGGGCCGGGCCGGCCGAGGCTGGCCGGCCTCATTTTCAATCCCTGGCCATCGCTATCTTTTTTTTATAAAAAATGTTTTTGAACAAAAAATTCAACGGCAAAAAAGAAAGCAATTCTTTTGTCTAAATTTTTTAAAAAGAAAAACGTAATGCTTTTTTTAATGTCAAAAATTAAAAAAGCAATAAATCTTTATATGTACCTATTAAAGAACAGATTAAATTATGTAACGCGCAATTTCTATACACTTTTATACGTGCCAAAAATTAAAAATTAAATTAAATTTTTTTCTAGATTATCGATGAATTTGCTTCAACAAGGGAACCTTTTATGTCTGCAGTTTATGCAATTCGAAATCGTCAACTTGCTAATAATGGTTGCATTGAACCTGAAAATGATGAAGATAATTGGGTACCAAAACGAAAAAGTCCTAGAACTGGTCGATGTGCTCCTGTAGAATGTTCAAGCTCTGATGCCGGCCCTTCAACTTCAACACCTCCAACAACTCCACCAACAACAACTGGTCCGCATTTTCAACCGAAACGATCTCGAAATGGTGTTATTATTGAAGAAAAAGAAAATGATCCTGAACCAAAGAGATATGATCAAATTTGTGATTTAATGAAAGCAACGCTTCGAGTGAGTTTATATGTACATTTTATTAATAAGCTATCATTCATCTTCTTTTTTTAGCATGCTTTAAGAAAAACAACGTGGAGAATTATGGTTGTTCAATGGGGTTTTTCATTTTATTGTTCACCAATTTCACAACGATGCCGTGTTCTTTCTGTTGCAGTTGGAGATCCTCAAGATGGCACATCAACTTTCTTTCCATGTGATTTGGTTAAAAGTTTTAATGATGATGGACTCATGTCAATTATTGATCGAGTTTGTTTTGTTCTTATCATCTTCTACATATTGATATTATTATTTTAGTTTATTATCCCAGTTGGGTATGAGCTTCAGCCACATCTTTGCATTCTTTGCCTTAATCTCAATGAAGTCGATGGAAAATCGTATGCAAATAAAACAGTTCTTCGAAATTTAATTTGGCATATGCAAGGACTTTTTAATCAACGACTTTTGGTTATTGTTGATGGTAAATCCTTTTGTGTCATCAATTCTTTTATCATCATTTATATCTTTTTTTAGGAAAGGATAAAGATGACATTGGTCTTTATGCTGCTGATATCTTATATGGTAAAGATTGTGATAAAACTGCTCCATCTCGTGCAATGCTCCGTAATAATGATTCTGCAATTCGAAGTGTTATTGAATGCTATTTAAAGAATCCATCAACAACAAAAGAATTTTTACGAGGTCTTGTTCGTCGCATTAATTAAATCCTTTCCAAATATTGTTTTGTTAAGAAAAAAATTATTATTATATTGTTAGCTTTTTTAAAATGTTTTACATACATATGTTAGCCCTCAATTTTATTGTTTTTATCGTTGTTTTATATGTTTTTGTTAAAATTTTTATGTACTATATTATGCTATGATCTGATTTTTATATTTTTATTATCTCATGAAAGGATTTTGTCGCAGTTTTTGTCTGTTACATATATATTTTTAACACATTTTTTACATACAAAAGGAAAAAGAGTAAAACAATTGTAAATTTTTTCAGATGGCTTCAAATAATTCTTCTGCTAATGATGATGGAAATGAAAATATGTTGTATGAAGTTGTACCACTTTTAACATGTCCTCATCTTGGTACTGTAAAACAATTTTCTCGCTTTGAAGTTGATATCAATCAAGAATGTCCAAATTGTACCACTGAAGAAGCAAAACGCAAAAAAGAAAATTGGATTTGTTTGACTTGTCATACGGTAATTTTTTCTTTTTGAAGGGTTTTATTAGGTGGTTTTTGTACTTTTTAATTTTATTGTCTTAAAATTGGACAGAGGCAAAAAAGGGTGAATGTTAAATTTTTGGCGGTGTAATACAGAAGATTTTTTAAAAGTTTTATTTTGAGTAGCTTTTTTTATGCCTTTCTTTTTGCAGATTCAAAACTTGAAGGTTTAATTTTTTTATGTCATATTTTTGAAGAGGTGCTTGTTAAAAATATAAAAATGAAAATTAATTTTCTGCAGATACAAATATATGTTTTTTAAAAGATTTGAAAATTTATTTTACATGGTTTAAAAGAGGCATATCAATACTGTAATATTTTGCACAAATTGGTTTGATTTATTAGTGTATTTCCGCTACCGACTTTTAGTGTTCTGTTGCTACCGTAGTGCTACTACTTCTCTTTATTAATAAAAATGCAATTTCATTAAGTGCTTGTTCATTTTTTGTGCACGAACAAGCACTTAAAATAAGTCAAAACTGTTGATTTGCAACAAAAATTACAAACTTTCAAAAAGTTTAACTATTTGCAAAAATCAACAAAAAAAGTACCACCATTACTTTTTTAGCTGTTACTTATTGTTTGTCTTAAAAAGTAGCAGTAGCGGGAATACATTATTTTATTCAAAATCATTCTCTTTTTTCCTTAAAAAATCTACAAAAGTTGTATTTTCTAAAAATAAGCTTTAAAAATTGCATTTGTAACCCTTTTGAAAAATTTCAATATATAATCTTTAAAAAATGGCTTCAAAACGTGGAAGGTGCAGAAAAATCTTTATACGAAAGTTATCAAAAATTGCATTTCACCAGGGTCTCCACCGTCCCGTCCCGAGACGTCCGTTTTTCCGTCCCGTCCCCGTCCCGAGACAGACGGGGACGTGTTTTTTTAAATTTAGGGACGGGACGGACGGACGGGTAGTGCTAAAAATAGGGACGGGACGGACGCGTTCTTTTTCAGGTTTTGAACGTCCCGTCCCGTTTTTCTTTAAATTTTTTCTTCTGCAAAATTAAATTATGATTGAAACTTAAACGTTAAAATAGTATGTGCTGCGGATAAGGAATTAACAATTCTGGTGTGCTAAATTGATTGCAGACCTCAACTGGAGGTCTGCAATCAATTTTGTCTTCATTTTATAAAGAAACTATACAAAAATTATCTTTAATTTTGAACGAAATATCATCACTTATTACGGTTGAATTGGATTTATGGAGTGATCCTGCACTTAAAAAGGGTTACCTTGGTGCAACTGCGCATTTTTTGGATAAAAGTTACAAAAGTGTTAAAGTTTTTCTTGGTGTTGCACCTCTTCCGCCCAAGCATGATGCAGGTGTTATCAAAAAGTATTCAGATATTTTGCTTAATCGTTATGGCTTATCTGATAAAGATGTTTCTCGATATGTTACTGATAATGCAAGTAACATGTTAGCTGCATTTAAAAATGAAATTTTCGGTAAATCCCTGTAAAAATATTTTCGACTTATACATATATATTAACAATTTCAGAAAAATTTTTTGTTATTGTTTGACTTACTTTCAAATAACGGGGACGGACGGGACGGGATACCCGTCCCTGACGTTAAGAACGGGACGGACGGGGACGTATCTTTTTGAATTTAGGGACGGGACGGACGGACGGGTAGTGCTAAAAATAGGGACGGGACGGACGCGTCCCAAAAAAAAGTGGGACTTTGGAGACACTGCATTTCACAAAATACATCCTCATTTTTTGTGTCTTCGAAAATAAATTTTCTGTCTTTATTCCGCCAAATTTGTTTCCGTTAGGAATTTAAAAAATATGTTGCTACCGTAATCATGTTTTTTGGACATTTACCAAATTTATGTTTTTTTACTTTTTTGTTAAATTTAATTAATTTTTTAGGTTAACTGCAGCCGTTATGTTCAAAATCATGCAATTGAACATTTTAATTCAAATCCTGAACATGCAATGGCAATTTCAACTGCTGATCTTTCGGTTTGGTGTTATGCTTGTGAAAGCTATGTTCACAATGAACGCCTTCTTTCTGCAAAAAATGAACTCCATTTAGCAAAATTCAATATTCCAATTCCCGGTTAATTGTCTTTGTTTCATTTTCAATTAAAGTATTACTGTAATCTGTTTGTGTTTGCAGTTTTTTTCCAATGTTCTTAAAAATAAACTGCTTTTTTTCTCGATTAAATTTCAAGAGAATTGCCTCATTTGTGGAAAAAAAGAAGTATCATTGTTGTGGGGTGGTGACCGGTAATTTGTGTGAAATGGTTGAGCACAAAGCCAATATATCAAATAAACGCACACATTTCCAAAATAGATTTTCGAAAGACGGTTTGTCACATTTAAGGATAACATACGCGCGTAACAAAAAAAAGAATTTTTTTCTTCGAAGACAGGCAAAAAAAACCCACCCTTACTTTTTTTGTGGTCACTTTTTTAGTTGTTTTGAAATGGATAGGAAGGAAGAAGAATAGGGATGTTGAAGACTTTTTCTTTGTTCTTACAACCCCGACAGTTTTTGATGGGTAACCAATGATTTTTTTGAAAAAAATTCAATGGTGCAAGGATGACTTTAGTGATGATGATGGCTCTATTGCCAGCCGTTAAAAGAAAGAACAAAATTTTTTTTTGTTCGACAAAGAAGGGTATTTTGGAGGCTTCTGATGAGATGGTGGAGGATGCTCAATCATCAAAATAAAAAAAAAAGTCAAGTGTTGCGCATATTGCCAAAAGCCGTTAAATGCAATACACATACATATCAAAACAAAAGAATTGAAAATTGAAAGATGTCATACGGCACATTTGTTTCTCGTAAATCCATTTATTTCACTTTTTTGTTTTGTTATTTTTGTCACACAAAATTTTTCATCTTCTCTTTTCTCTTTTGTTGTTGTTTGGAAAAAAAGGTGTTTGACAGCAAAATAAGACATAATTTTTTTTTTAAAATTACTTCAAAAAAAGGAGAATGAAGAAACAATGAAACTCAAAAATTTTCCCATTACTTCATGTATAAAAAAACATGGTCAAGATTTTGAATTGAATTCAAATAGCTTTTAAAACAAAGAGGCAAAAAAATTGTTGAAGGTGCCAAATATCAAACCTCTTTTTTTTAAATGTTGCTTCTTTGGTTTTTTTTCACAAAAGCGACTAAAAAATTGAGGGTCATTTAAAAAAACAAACTAGCAATTGAAAAAAAGTTTATGATACTTTTTTTTCAATCATAAAAGCAAAATACCGCTTTTTAATAAAAATGTGCTCAAACAAAACATGCAATATCGGTTTCAAATCAGCAACAAAGGTATCATGAATTTGTTTAGAAAAAAAATTGTTTGAGGCGCCAATGAAGTCGGAAAAAGTAGGAGGAAAGAGGAGGATCAAATGCCATTTTCAATTTTTAAGTGAGGTTTTTAAGGCACTCTTTTCCATTCTCTCTCTCGATTAATGAACAGAAAGTGCCATAACTTTTTTTTCTTATTCAAACATGGAAAAAAGATTTTTCTATCGTATCTGACCTAAAGCAAAATTTACGGCCCAGGTGTACCTTTTTTTTCCATGGACTATGGTTTTTAAAAATTTTCTCAAACCCTTTTGATCGTAACCCCCCTTTCAATTGTGTTCCATGACCCGTCTTTTTTATAATCCTTGTGTGATATTTTCTTTTAGGCGATATATGATTATTAATGAGAGTAAAAAAGTAAATTTACTTTTTGAAACAAAAGCAAACTTTCACTTTCTTTTTAAATCTTCATGATGTCTAAAATGGAAATATCAAACCTTAAGAGAATTTAGCACTTTTTTAAAAAATACACATCCATCTTTGTCCTGATCTTTTGAGTGATTTCCATTAGGTCAATAGGCGGTCGTGAAAAAAACATTTTTTTTCAAAGCTCAATTTTTGCCAATCAAAAAAAAGATAGAAAAAGAAGAAGATTTTTTTTGACAACAAAATGGACAAATCCTGAGAAATGCGCAGCCTTCTTTCTTCCTTCGGCCAAACTAGATTTTGATTTCACCACTTTTTTTTTATATTCATTTTTTTGATTTTTTTTCAAAAAAGACAAAAAATAAAATTGCCCTTGGAGGAGGAAAGCCGCCTCTATTTATTACCCCCCTTTACAATTAATAAAAAATTTTTCGAGTTTTTAAAAATTTTAAAATAGCGTTTTACCTCATAAAAATTAAAAGTTAAAAAGCTTTCTTTCTCCCTCAATGAAGTCATTAAGCATTTTTCGCGCTCAAAAAATTTTTAACCCTCTACCAAAAAAAACTTTTTTTTTGAAAAAAAGAGAAACCTTTGTTCAAACCCGACACGCTTTTCATTTTTAAAGGAACCGAGAGTCTCATGAAAATTCGTAAACAGCAACAACAGCAGCAGCAATAAACTCCGAGAATGTATGTATGACACTGATTCTTATCGATAATAAAAAAAATAATTGTCAAAAAATGGCGCCAAAGTTTTAAGTTAAAAGAAAAGACAATTTTGGTTTTATTTGTTTTTTTTTGTTTTCAAGAAAATTATTATTAATTTAAAATTTTCAAAAAATTATTCAATTTTCTTTCTTTAAAATTTTGAACAAAGAAAAGAAAGAAAATGTTAGGGTAAAAATCTGACATGTCAAATTTTTCGACCTCGCTACCTGTGTGATGCTATAATTAGTTGACAGACGAGATTTGCATTCTTCTTGCTTTCTTTCTTTTTTTGCATTTCCTTTAACAGCAAGTTTTTTTTGGGTATTTCTGACAGCCAGCTGGTGTCATCTGCCCATTTTCATTCTTGAGAAAACACCAAAAAACGATAACGATAGAAAAATTTTAAGCAATTCTTTTATTTTTGAAATTGAAGGTCGCTTTAATCATTTTCATTTTCTTGCATAGTTTTTTATTTTGATTTTGGCAATTCTGCTGCTAAAAACTTTCGAGATCTATCTTTTCTTTCTTTTTTTTGTATCGTTATTCAACATAGACATTGAAAGGCCCAGCATCAACCATATTTGTGTTTCGTTTAAATAAAAAAAAGCCGCCATTGTGCGGGAGTTTTGTGCGCGTCCACGATCGTACATGTTTCACATCTGGCAAAAAAAGGAAGGAAAAGAAAAAAATGGGATGAAGATTTCGCGCCATACTTGATCTCCCCCCCATATGCAATCTTATATATTTTTTTCTTGCTTATCGTTCTTTTACAATGTTTGTATGGTTATTATTAAAATTTGCCACATTTTACAAAATCTATCTTTTTTTTGATCATAAAAAAACTTTTTTTTCCTAATCCCCAATACTTGAATTCACATTTTTTTTATTCTTTAACTTTTAAGCCATCCCTCCTCTCTCTGTTTCTCCTCATGAATCCGTTGGAAGGCTGCTTCCCGAATCCAGTCTCTGTCGGGGGTCTGAAGCCGCAACATCAACAGAAGAAGAAGAAAAAAAAGTGTGAATACTTGGTCTTCACTGCTTTTTCTTTTCTCTCCGATATATAATTGGGCGATCCGTCGCACTTTGTTGTTCAGTCTTCTTCTCAATCCACAATAATTCATCATTTCCCTGTGGCTGAGCCTGAAATGCCGCTACGCTTTCAACTTTTTCAAAAAAAGAGAGAGAGAAAAAATATTAAGGCATGTACCGAAAAAAAAAAGAATTCGAACCGGGACTTATATAAGTTCGTTTTTGAGGCATATTATATAGAGGCGCCTCAAGTCCGGTTTCACTTTTGGTTGAAGTGCAACGCGCTCAAGGATTGGGGATGCGTGAAATGCTCCTCAAAACTAAGATATATATTTCTGTGTCTATTTTTATTTTCCAAAGCCTCCAAAAAAATAACCGCTATTTTCTCTTTCTTCTTTTTTTTCTCTTTTTTCATTACAGTACTTTATTTCTCGCTCGCATCTGCCCCCAAAAAAAGAAAAAGACTTGAGGGAGGGAGACTGATGATGGTCTTGATCGGTTACTGCTTCAACGCCTTGAGTAAAAAAGTTCCATAACTTTTTTTTCTTCTATTTTTTTTGCCTCCTCTCTATTTTTAAAAATGTGCAAGTCTCGAGTCATCGCGTTTCATCGCAACATGATGGCGACCTCGTGAAAGAAATTTTCGAACAATGCCGATTCAAGGATGCGCTACCTCCTTTTCCTAACTTTTTTTTTTCATTCTCGCATAAGAAAAAAAAACCGCATGTTTCTACCTCAAAAATTTTTTTCTTCTTAAAAATGGCGATCTCGCCCTTGTTCTCAATTCTCGGCCTTCAATAGAAAATAAAAAAAATTAAGAGTAAAATCGCCTCTTCTTCTTTTTTTGGGCCAGAGGGGTGGCATGTATTGTCCTTCCTCAACGGATTTTGGATTCCCTCTTTTTTAAAAAAAGTCATAGACTGGTAATTTTTGAGTCTCGCATTGTTATTTTTTTTTGAGTTAGTACGTGTAAAAAAGATTTTTTTGACAATTTTATTTTTATTCTCGTGTATCCACAAAATGAGTCTGCCATCATCATTCATGATCATCACTAAATCGCTTTTTGAGTTTTTTCCTGAACTTTTCCTTTCTCTTTTTTTTTCTTCTAATGTATTTAGGGCGCGATATTATTGCTAAAAACGAGAAAGAGAGAGAGAGAGAGCTTCAAAAATAAACTATTTCCCATAGTACTGTTGAAATATTTCTTTTTTTTTCTTGCTTTTTTAAAACTCTATGCAACATCGCCACCGGCTTCGGTCAAATATTCATCATTCATCCATTTTTCATTCATTGACAATCCACAAAAAAAAGGGTTCACTAATTCCGGTGGTCAACTTCGAACAGGCATATACCAATAATATCTCATGGAAAATCGGAATACAGAAAAAAAGAGGGTTCTTTCTCTTCTCTCTCTCTTTTTTTTCAGCAAGTGTGCTCTTTTTTTCCCTCATCTTTTTTTCACGCCGATCCCGATTGCCAGCGGCTACAGTTTTTTTCCTCGAAGAGCTAAAAAAGCGAAAAGAGATGCGTTCGCGCGTGTCTGTTCGCCTCAATGATTCTGTGTCGCCGCCATCGTTGCTCCGCCGCCGATTTGAGATGATTGCGGTTGGCGCAATGATGTCTTCTCTCGTGAAATAAAAAATTCTTTTTTTTATCCACAATAAAAAGTTCTACCTCAACGACGTTTCAATCCTCGAGAAAAATTATAGAGCAATGATTATATATATATATCCCTTTTGGTGTCATTTCTTCTTCCTTTTTTTTCATGTTACTTCTTTTATGCTGCATTTAACATTTTTAAACATACCTCATTTTTTTTCTTCTTAAAAATGGCTGCTTTTTTTCTTGTCGTTTTTCATACAATTCTTTGTATTTTTTTCGTCCTGTCATCTCTCTTCTTTTCTTTTAGTTTATCTTCCTGAAGGCACAGATTCCAAATATATAGAGAAGGGGGGACAGTTGTCAATGGATAAAAGCCTTGAAAAAACAAAAACCTGTTTTTAGGCATCATTCTTCAACTTATATATTTTCTCCAATAATTCAATTCTTTCCAAGGTAAACTGGACAATTGGGGTAACCATAAAAAGGAACTTCCTACAATCTAATATATTTATATGCCGCAATTGACTTTCCTTTTTTTATGTATTCCCGTTCAACAAAAAATATTCTATTATTAAATCAAAAAGCAAAAAATGCTTTAAAAGAAGTTGATCTAATCTACCATAATTTTTGTCACTTTCATCCTAAAAATCTCGTTAATCATTTTTTGGGCTTTGAAAAATAATATAATTTTGCTTTTTGATTTTTTTGATTGTTTTTAATATTCTTACCTTCATTATTTTTTTTCTTTTCACACAAAATCTTTGAAACAGGCTTGAAAATTTTTTTTGTGATCGCGCAGCAGCAGCAACATCAGAAGAAGTGCCTTGAGCGCTGCCATCACTAAAGCATCATCTCGTTGATCTTTTTTTATCCCTCTGTTGGTGGCTCATTTTTTCTCCTTCTTGCAATTTGATGGTTTATGGGGATTTAACTAGATTTTTTTTAAAAGAAAAAAAAAACCATCACTTTTCTTTACCAAAGCTTTTTTGAATTTTTTTGTCCTTAAGAAGAGAGAAACCTTTTTTTGATAAATATCTCGTCAATTTTTTTTTGTCTTTTGATTTTTCCGGAGGCGTCGCTTTTTCCTTTTTTCTTGTTGACAGCTTTTTTATGGCAATGAAGTGAAACATTGCGCGAATTGAAAAAACCCCAGTTCAATTTACTGCTTTCACTCTCATTCATTCATTTCAATGAATTCTTTTTTTTGAATAATGCCACTCTCCGCCACAGGATATTTTTTCTCATTTTTTTCCGTGCAAATTGACTCTTTTGTGTTTTTTTATGGTAGATCTGCACCACTTTGTCCATCTCCTTTTTTCTTTCTTTTTTACGTTGTCCATATGCTCTTCATCTCTTTTATGCGTTAAAGCATTTCATCCTCTTTTCTTTTCTCATTCTTCTTTTCTTCTTTTCTGCTATCGTGGCCAATCATTGCTTGTGGCGTCAAACTGCGCAATCATAGGTCGTAATCAAGTCTTTGTATTTTTGCGTGAGGAGCATCTGGAAATTTTTTTTTTCGGATCTTATTTATCGTCCGCCCAATCATCATCATGTTTAGCATCATGAAGGAACTTGTTCCTGAGATTCAAAATTGTGCTTCAATGAGTGCCTCTCGTTAGTTTCTGAAGTACAAAAAAAATAAAGAGATGGAGGGCTGCGCTAACTAAAAATCCTCAGAAGGCGATCAAAAGAATAAAAAAATATAATTTAAATCTGATTTTGTTTGTTTTCCGATTTACTTCTTTTAACGGCCTATTACATAATCTCCTTTCTCATTACGAAACACCATTCATGTCAGTCACCTTTGATTATTTTTTTGCCTTTGAATATTATCTAATAAACTGCTTTCAATGCCCTAAGGGTGCATATCTGCGCTGCGCAACGATTCGAAAACTTCCCTACCTAATCTTCAAGAATCAAACCGAAGCCACTGAAGGCCCAGGTTCAAAACAGCCTTCGTCTGGTTTTGCAAAAATAAAAAAATCTCGCTACATCTTGGGGATATATGATGTTTGCGTGAGATCTTTTCTTTTCTGGGCCTTTACTTTCTCTTCCCCTTTTCATTTCTGATTTTTTTTAATTGTGTTGCATTAAAATTTGGGCCAATTCGAAACTTGTCTTTACAGCTGCTGTCTTTCTCGTTAGCCTTTAAAGTGCCTTGGGGCAATACTGGAGGGATTTGTAATGAATTTGATTTCTTTTCCTTTTTTTGTTATCTTTCAATCTTGGTTTTTCATCCTTCGTTTTTTTGAAGAAAAACTGGTTGTTGCGCAGTCATTCGGGCTTCTCGAATTGCATATTCGTCCCCAAAATCAGCGTGAAAAAATGAAATGAAAATTGCAGCATATATTCATTACGCAATGCTATTTCAGTTTTCAGGCGTGTATATTGCAAAAACATCATCGTGTGATTTGTATTGAATAATATTTTTGATCAAAATTGACATACTTCATTTTTCATTTTTTAGGCCTTGAATTATATCAAGTCCTTCTGACTTACAGTAATCACGTTGATAATATTCAAATGGCGGCAATATCGGCCAATGCATTTCCATTTGCCGGTATGAATCCACGATTACCTTCAGAATTTTTGGAATTATTTAAAGATCAACAACAAAATTTAAATACATTAAATCCATTGTTGTTTAATAATGAAATTGCAAGATTATTTCTTCAACAAAAGCTTGCACAAATAGCTGCAGCATCACAAGGTACCAGATCGGATGCAACAAGCAATAACAACAATAATAATAATAGTATTTCAACTCCAACACTTGTTGAAGCTGCAGCAGCTGCAGTTGCTGCAGCAGGGTATAAACGACTTTTATCAGAATCTCATCATCGATATCAAACAGAAGGTGATGAGGAAAAGCCAAGAAAGCGTTCAAGAATTGGTGGGCAATCAGTTAAAACTGCAGAAGTATGGAGATTTTTTGAACAAATTCCAAATGAGCAAGCTGCCACATGTAATATTTGTTCAAAAACAATAAAAGCAACAAATAGCAGCACAACTGGAATGATTCGTCATCTTCGAAGTTGTCATCATCCAGAGCATGAAATTCTACAAAAAGCTCGACAACAAAATAATATTCGAAAAGTTTTAAAAAGTGGTAAATTTGTCAAAATTATAAAAGTAATAAATATGGATTTTAATTTTTTTAGGAGTTATCGATGGTGAACATCTTAATGAAATGGTCCTTCTTCAACAATTGGAACAAGAAAAGGAAGCTGCAGCAGCTGCAGAAAATGATCGAATTTCTGAAACTGTTGAATCCATTGCTGCTTCAACATCTTCAAATGCTTCAGAAGCAGATGTACAAATTAAAGGTTTACATACAATTGAACATCTAATTTCAACTCCAAAACAAGAAAATCTTGAGCATGATGAAACATTTGGAAATACTCCAATTTTAAAGCCAGCAAAACGTGGACGTCCTCCAAAAATTACACTCGATGATTCAATGATGAATGATTCTGGTTTTGTTCAAAATAAATTATACAATGAACTTTCAATTCTTTTTACCTTTAAAGTTTTAAATGTTGAAATTATGGATAATCAACTTTTTCAAAGTTTTTTGCGCCAATTTGCTCCTGGTTATCCCCTTCCAAGTGCAGATGAATTCCGTAAAAAAATTCTTCCATCTTATTCTCAAGCATTTTTTAAAAATAAGTAAGATAATTTTTTTGAATTTTTGAATTTACAATAATTTTTGCATTTTTTAGTAATTATCTTAAAACTCCAAGTCGTTCATCAAAAACTTCTTCTCGAGTTAATTCTGAAGGAAAGGCCGCATCTCCAGCTCCAACGAATGAAAGCGGATTTCATGATGAAGAAGAATCACATCCAGCTGATCAAAGCTCAGTTGCTGATTCACTTTTTAGTTTTCTTTGTGCATCTGTCAATGGTACACCAACTTCCCAACATAATCCTGAAATCAAATCTGAATCATATCATGGATTTTGTGAAACTGATTCAGTGATTTCTGATAAATCTTCAGAATCGGCTGATCAATTTGAAAATATGTTTGATGAATTATTAGATCATATTGGACAAGGAATTTTTCCAAAGGAAAACCTTCATATGTTAGTAATTCGTTTATACAATGTTTATACAAATGTAAAATCAAGTAAAACTTTGACTGATGAAATTTTTAAAATTTTGGGTATTTCGACTGAATCTGATCTTGATGAAGTTGTTCGAAGCCGAGAATCAAATGATAGTGGATTAGATATGAATGCATCAGAAGAAAAAATGTTTCCACGTCTTTGGAATTGTATTATTTTTGCTGGTAAGAAGATTAACATAAATTGAATAAAAATATATTAATGAAATCTTTTTTTAGTTAATTGCTTTAATGAAATTAATACTTTAATTGAAAAGGATCTTCTCGCCATTCAACGCTTTAATGATGCTGATTATGAATTGCTTACAGCTTTACATCACAATATTATCAATCCTGAAAATTAATTCTTTTCCTTCCCCACTTCAAACAGTGCTGCTTTAGAAAACAACACCAATCTTCCTTTCTTTTCTTTTTTTTACCTTCAAATCTTTCATAGAAGCGGATTGCACCATTCATCAGATGATACTCAAAAAAATGTTTAAAAACCTTTGCGATCTGTCTGACACTCCTTCTTTTTTTTGATTATTTTTTTCTCCCATCTTTTATCGCAAAAAAATATTAGAACCAAAACCGTCGACAAATTTTTTGTATTTTTTGCCAAAATTTTCTTTGCCAAATTTTTTTTGTAAAAAATTCCTCATTTTAAAAATCACTTTTAAAAATTCTTCCACTTTTAACGTGTTAAAATCTTTTGTTTATCCTTGTGCTTTCATTTACTCTGTAAACGAACCTCGAAAAAAAAATTTTTATATTTTTCATATCACTTTTAAGTTCTACCCCTTTTCTTTCTTTCTTATTTCATGTTTTTGATCTTTCGGATATTCTTTTTTTTATTCCGCTGAACAAATTTATTTAGTATTATTATAGGCTTTAAAAAAAGTATTCAAAAATAGTTTTGCTTTTTCTTTCTTTCTTTCATGTTGTGTTTTTTTCTGTGTATATTGTTTTTTTATGGAAATGTCGCATTTTTTGAAATTTGATTTTTATTTCTACATTGATTTTTTAGACCTTTTTTTTATGTTTTAAACAGTTTTGAAAAATTATTCATGCTTTTTGTTTGCTTCTATATAAAATTTTAATGCACATTTTCTTTTACTTTTTTATGTCTCCCTCTTCCCCTGTTTCAGTTTATATTTCCCAGCTCGGTTTTGGTTTTAAAAAAACACAATACTTTTGTAGATTATTTCCGAGATAGTTCTTTTTTTTCTTTTTTTATGTATGTTTGGTTGTAATTCATCATTTTTTATATTACAATTTTAATTGCTTGTATCACAAAAATAAAAGGTAGTAAAATCCAAACCCCTTTCAATTTTTTACATTATATCAGATAAATTTTATCATCAATCTTTTTTTTTTGGAACTGAGAAAAAAGGGAAGGGCGAGAAATAGATGGATAGATAAAGCATGCAAAAGATAAATATATTATCTTGAATATCCAGTTGATGATGTTGATGAGACTTTCATTTATATATCGTGTTTGATTCTGTTTATGTCAAAAAAATCTAAGAAAGGGATAAGAAGAAGAAGAAAAAGAAGAAGTTGTTGATCTTGAGAGATCTATTAGATAGCTCATCTCTTATTTCTTTTGTCTTTTAAGATCAAAGTCTAGTCATCATCATCATTATCGTCTCCTTTTTTTGGAGGGTACTTTAGAAACAAACAAAAAAAGGAATCTCGAAAATCGTGTTTGTTTTTTTGTTTTTTAAATTTGAAGATTTTTGCTTATTTTTGTTTCATTTTTAGATTAAACCCAATTTTTTTATGGTAATAAAATAAAATTTTAAAAAAATGCCGCGGTTGGATTTAGGTTTGCCTAAAATTAAACGGCCGCTTTTTGTTTTATTGTTACCATTTTTGTTATCACCAATTTATTACATTTATCAAACAAAAGTAAGACTAGAATAATTTTTATACTGTAACCTTTTTAAAAATTTTCCTAGGCAACAATATGTGCTTGTGTAGTTTTTTATATGAGCATTTTATGGATAACAGAAATTATTCCAATGGCCGCAACTGCTTTAATTCCAATGGTTGCATATCCAATTTTTGGCATTATTGAAGCAAAAGATTTATGCTTTGAATATTTAACTGTAATAATTTTTTTAATTTAAATTTTATAAAATTAATATATTTAAAAGGATGCAAATTTTGTATTTTTTGGAAGTTTAATTATGGCAATTGGAATTGAATCGGTATTATTGCATGAAAGAATTGCGCTAATGATTTTAATGTCAACAGGTACAAATCCACGTTGGTAATATTATTTTCATTTCTAATCAAAAAGAAGTTAGTTCATTAAAATAATTTTAGGTTAATGCTTGGTTTTCAAGTTTCTACAGCGTTTTTATCAATGTTTATGTCAAATACAGCAACCGCAGCAATGATGCTTCCAATTGTAACATCTGTTATATGTGAATTAGATTATTGTCGAAGAAAACATGTTAAAGGTTCAGAAAATATTGTTAAACGTGAAATTGATGAAATTAGTTTTAAAAATAGTACTGAACGAGATCGAAATACATATAAATGTTTATTATTGAGTATTTGCTTTTCGGCAAGTATTGGCGGAATTGCAACAATTATTGGCAGCGGCCCTAATTTAATTATGGCTGCATTTTTGGAAGAGTAATACCAATTTTTTTGTTTAAAATTTTATGTTACTTTTATGTATTTTAGATTATATCAAGGAAATTCACCAGTAACATTCGCGAGTTGGATGTTTTATGCGTTTCCACAGCTAATTATTATGATAACATTTTTATGGCTTTGGCTTCAAGTTCTTTTTATTGGTTTTACAGAGTTTGAAAATTTTTTTGTACACATTATAATAAAGTCCACTTTTTAGTGATCCAAATGAAAAAGAAATTGAAGAAGTTTTACATCAAGTTTTAGAGAAAAAATACAAAGATCTTGGACCAATACAGTAATCGATTACTTATTATTTAATAACAATAAAATTATTTTTTTAGATATAAAGAAAAAGTAATTTCTTTATTATTTGCTGGAATGGTTTTGTCATGGTTTTTCCGTGATCCGAAAATTTTTGACGGATGGGGTAATCTCTTTCCTCATGGGTAAATCTTTTTCATTTTGAAAATTATATTTTTTCCAAATCTTTTACAGTTATGTTTCGGACAGCACTGTGTCACTCTTTTTTGCAATCCTTTTGTTCATTGTTCCTTCACAAAATCCATTCATAAATAATCCAATTTTAAGTGAAAAGCAAAAAACTTTTAAGCCTATTTTAACTTGGAAGCTTGTAAATCATCGAATGTCATGGGGGACAATTTTACTTCTTGGTGGCGGATATGCTATGGCAAAAGGTATTAATCCAATAAATATAAACTTGTATCATTGCATCACTTTTTAGGAGTTGAAAAAAGTGGTTTATCCCTTGAAATTAGTAATCAATTATCGCTTTTAAAAGATTTTCCAAATTGGGTTTTTGTCATTTTTACTTGTATTTTGGTGACCGGTTTAACAGAATTTTCAAGCAATATTGCAACTGCATCAATCTTTATTCCCCTTGTGGCTTCAATTGTAGGGCTTTTTAAAAATCTGACATGGAAGTTTTTTTGTGGCAAATTTTTTAGGCTAAAAATAAAGAAACAAATCCTTTGTTATACATTTTACCAGCAACTTTATCGTCATCTTTTGCTTTTATGTTTCCGGTAAGTGTTTCAAATTAAAAATAAAAGTTTTCTGTTTCAAATCATTTGAAACTTGAATCAAATGAAACTCTTTTTTTTCTTGAATAAAAAAAAAGCATTATTGAACATATTTTTTTAGGCTGGAACTCCACCAAATGCAATTGTTTTTAGTGCTGGCCTTTTAAGGGTTGTTGATTTGGTAATAATTCAAAAAAAAAATTGATAGACATTATAAAACAAATGAATCCCTTTTTAGATGAAAGCAGGTGCATTATTAAATATTTTTGGATTTTTCGTTATTATTATTTCTACGCAAACATATGGTTCATGGATTTTTGATATCAAAGATGCCCCATTAAATCTCACTTCAATTCAATAAAAAAACTCATTTTTTAAATAAAATATTTGTAAATTTAATAATATACCCAGGTTTTATTTTGACAAAAATTATTTCAAAATGAGATATGTATATAAGACACAAAGAAAAACTTTTTTTGGTTTTCGGAATGCAACTGAACAATAAAAAAGAAGGAAGGCAAAGAAGAAGTGAATAATAATATTAATAACAAATTAAACGCAAATAAATCAAATAATAAATTAATTAATAACAATATAGTACTTTTTTAAATGTTAAAATTTAGTGACTAGTTTTTTTAAAAATAAGTGAAGATTAATTACTTTGGTATTATTACTTTCTTAAATCTTTTTGTTTCGTTCTTCTATAACTTCTTTATTCATATTTTTCCAAACCCATTTTTGAGATTTCTTTGAATTATCACACGGATTCATAAATATTTCACCACGTTCAGGATCACAATCAAGACAATGACCATTTAAAGGATGATAGATTTGTTGCTCTTCAATTTTATAGGTAAAATGTTGATTACCTTTCATTCCATGACATGCAAATAAAACAACAGGTGCTTGATTTTCAGATGTTGAAGCATCAAAACAGAATGACCGGGTCATTGGACGAATATCTGACCAAAAACTCATTCGAAGATTTTGTTCTCCACCTTCACTGGGATCATCAGAAATACATTTTCGAAGACCGAATCGTTCATTACCATTTTTGAATTGTGTATCGACGCATTTATTTGCTGCAACACTTCGAAGTTCACCATTTGCACCATCTGGAGGCTCAATTGCTGGATAATAATGATCTTGATCAAATGCAATCTCTTTCATAAACCAATCAAATGATTTACATTTTAATCGTTCTCGAACTTCTCTTTGCTTTGAAAGATCACCTTTAAAGAATATTATAAGTAAAAGGTGACATAAAAAAAGAAATCAAACCTTCATTTGCTGCTCGAATGGCACTTTTTCTTTTATATAAATGTTCTTTCCATTCATCCATCCATACTTCAGCAACCCGTTTATAATTTCGTGAAACAAAATCACCAATACCTGGATTTGGAAATGGTACATATTTACAACGATAAATATGTCCAACACGGGAACATGGCGCATCAACCATTCGACCATGACATTGCCAAACTTTAAAAGATAATTCATATTGTTCACCACCCCATATATCAAGACCTTCATCATAACCACCTAATTCCCAAAACCATTTTGTACTAATTGCAAAATATCCACCAGCCATGATAGGACTATTAAATGGACGAGTTGGATTCTTTAGATCATCTTCAGTAAGTGGAAGACGCTTATAATTAAATTCCCAATCAAATGATCCACGAGCTCCTTCATCTTGTGCCCGATATTCATATGTATCACAATCAATTACATCAACAAATGGACAAACTACTGTACGATAATTTTCTGCAATTGGTGCAACAAGTGGTGGAAGCCAATTATAATTTGCTTCGGAATGTGCATCCAAGAATACTAAAATTTCACTTGAAGCATGTCGAGCGCCAACTTGTCGAGCACGAATAAGACCTTCACGTTTTCTAAAATACTCTCTATAAATGTTAAAAGGACAATATTAAACAATTACCCTGTTCGAACAACTTTTACCATATGATCAAGTCCAACCTTTTTCCAAAATTCTTCCAATGGCTCTTTTAGTGCTTCTTTTGTACTACCATCATCAACAAGAATAACTTCACGTAAAACATCTGGAGGAGATCGAAGAATAACTGAATATGCACTTCTTATTAACGTTGAATTATGTTCATTATGGAATGGAAATATTACAGAAACAGATGGCAGCCTTTCAATATAATTTATACTTTTACACCCAGGATGTCGAATATCTTTTACTGAACGATTAAGTGGTATGAGATCACTAACATATGCATCATATCCATTAACACGATATAATTCCTCCTAAAAATTATTATTATTTTTGAAGCTATTTAATTAAAAAAGACATACTTGTATTTTTCTAATTTTTTCATCATCTTTTGTAACCACCACCGGCTTTCCCTGTTCACCTGGACCTTGTCGATTTGCTTCTTCTTGCATAAATTTATAATCATGCCAATCTTTTTTTGGAAGATTTCGATAAGAGATAAATGGATCACCGCCTCCATCTTTTCCTGAAAAAGAAGACAAAAAGGATTTTAAAAAGAGGTAGAAAAACATACCAGCAAATTTAGGATTAACTCCCTCATTTAAAGCCAAAGTTTTATGCCCTGTTGAATCTTGCATACTTGAATAAACAATGTATAAACTGCCAAGGGCAGCAAGATATAAAATTGCGCCATATAATTTTCTTGGCACATACCGTGCAATACGCATATCAAATATAAAAAGAGCCTAAAAAAGCAGGAGATAAAAAAATGAAATATAAGATTATCCACGTTGGATATTATTGTTTTTCATTGTCATAAAAAAAGCAAGTTTCCGAGCAACAATAAAAATTCATAAAAAAACCGCACGATTTTTTTTAATACACGAGAGAATTCTGTTGAAAAAGAAAAAAGGAGTAAAGCATTTTTTTAAAAAAAAGTGTTGCTAAGAAAAATGATCCCAAAGGAGAATTTTTTATTCCACCAAAAAATAAATTTAAAAAATGATGGATATTTTAAAACAATAAAAAAATGGAATTGAATGAATAGTTGATTGCCACGTTGATAATAAAAAAATTACAATAGAAATAGTTTTGAGTTGGAATTTTTACATTATTATTATTATTATGTTTTTTTTATTGAAAACAAAAGAAGAAAAAAGGGAAATGAATGTGCTATGTTTTTTTGTTCCATAAAAAAAATCATGCTTATAGCACGTGTTAACGATCTCTATAAGGAATACTTAATGACATTGATTTTGAAGACGAAGACGAATAGAGTGAAGAACCAAAAATATGCAGCAAAAAAAAAGAAAAAAAGGAAGTAGGGTTTGTTTCTCATGCATTTTGCACACACTGTTTTTCCCGATTTGGCGCAATTATTATTATAATAGCTGTTGCCGATTTGCGCTGGTGGTTGTTTGACAAAAAAGGAAAGAAACATATTTTTTTTTCTTGGATGCTTGGGGGAATGCAGCCTATTACTAATAATGATAATAGTAATTATGAAATTGTAAAAAAGCGTCCAAGAATGAATTATTATAATACTAATGGCTATCAACCACCACCATTACATCATCAGCCAACATATAATCCCCTTCTTTCCAACCCATATGAATATTCCCTTCAACATCCATCAACAAGTTTTATAACCACAACATGGTTAACGCCACAAAAAATGAAAGAATATTTGGGAAATGAAAAATTTTTTGAATGTATTATGTATTTATTTTTCCCATGCTGCTTTCAAAAATCTTATAAATGTGAGAAAAGGTAATAAAAAAAAACACGCGAACCAAAAATATATGTTTTAATAAAAATTTTTTAAAGGCTAATGTGTCCTCCTCCTGCATTAATTTTAACTGGGAATGGTTGGAATAATTTGATTGCACAGCCGACATCTTCTTCTTCTTCATCAATGAATGGTAATAATGGCTTAATTGCAATGATGAAAATATGTAATACAAAAGAAGCAGTCGAAGAAACAATGGAAAAATCTACAGTAAATATTCCAAATATTGTTGTAAGTCAATTTTTATAAAAAAAAATAAATAAAAGCTTTCATTTTTTAGGCACTTTTTCGAGCAAAAAATCTTTATATTAATAGTATTGAAAATAAAAAATTGTGCCGATTATCAGTTGATTTACATTTTTCAAATGGTGAAAAGATAGAAAAAATAAATTCTGGTAGAATAAAAGTTATATCAAAACCATCAAAAAAGTCACAAAAAGATACCGGAAACGATGGGCCCTTAACAGCATTTAAAAATGGTTCACAAATTGCTTTATATAATCGATTTCGGCAAGCAAATTCAACTCGATATCTTCATTGTCATTCAAAAAAATTTTTTGGTAGCATTTCACAATGGAGTGTTTTTAAAATTTATCTTGGTAAGATTTTTTTATCATAAGCACATTAAACATGGAAGTATAATTTTAGTTGATGAAGATGCCAAAGATGATACATTAACCTTTGAAACAAATGATGAAAGTATTTGTTATAAAAGTAGGGTAAAACTTGTTGATGTTGCAACAGAAATAAGTTTACCAATAATGAGAATTCGAAAAGTCGCAAAAGAAGCTAAAGAAGATATTTATAAGCCAACGGACAAATATGATGAACCTGTTAGTCAATTACATATGATTGCATTTGAACATATTGATATAAATGGAAAATTAAGCTATTTATCAGTTAGCAGTAATGAAACAATTATTTGGCAAACTGTTTGTTTTTAAAACGAATTTTAAAAATTACAGTAATCTTTTTTTTCAGATTTCAGATCTTAATACTGGTATAAATGAAGGTGCACGATGGACTATAACATCTGCAGAACGATATGTTTATAGATTTTATCCTGTAAATGGAATGAAAAAATTTTCAATGTTAAACTTTCCTGTTGTTTTTGATGTAATTAAAGCAGAACATGATAAAATAAAAAAATTAGAATGGCTTGAAATCCGTGGTACAGGTTTTGATAGATCAACAAAAGTTTGGTTTAATACATGTCCATCACCACAAACTATATACAGGTAATAAATTTTTTTACTTTTGTCAAAAAATGTCTGAGCTACAGTATATATTTTTTAGATCCGCAAAAACTTTGCTTTGTGTTATACCATCCACACGAGAATATTGTGCAAATTGTAATTTATTAGGAATTCAAATTACAAATAATGATATAATTCCATTATATTTAACAAATGAAGATGGAAATATTTATCCAACATCTTTCGTATTTATGTATAATAAAAATATTCAAGGCAGTCTTGGACATGCAAAATTTATTCATGAACAAGATCGAAATACAATTATTCAACCCGTAAATGTTCAACAACATCATCAAAATTATTATCCTAGTCAAATGGGTATTATTCATTAAAAAATATATGTCTTTCTTTCTTTTTTTTTAAACTGCAATATACAAATTATTATTTTACAAATTTCAAAAAAAATTTTATTTGTCAACATTAATGTACAAAAAAACTCTTCTCTTTCTTGCATACAAAAAAATTAATACTGATTACTTATTCTCTCTTTTTTTTAAACTTCCACTTAAATTGGATTTTGAAAAATAAAAAGGTGTACGTCAATATAATATATTCTCACAAAAAACCCTTTTCATTCACAAAAAAATGAACAGCTTTTTGCTAGAAAAAAAAGAAGGAGTACTTGAAGGAAATTTTGTGCAAAGACGGAAAACAGCAATAGTAAACTTTATTTTTTTTTCAAAAAAAGAGATTTTGTTTTTAAAGTCAGTAAACACAGACTGAAAAATAGCTGTTTCGGGGGGATGAACGGTTTTTAGTACAAACTTCTTTTTTGTCGTTTAATAATTCTTAATTTTTGATAAAAGTCAAATTTGAAAAAGAATGTAATACTCAAAACTAGGATTGTAAATTTCAAAATATCCGCTCTAACTTTTCATTCAATTTTAAAAATATTCTTATTTACTTTTGAAACAAATTTCTTTCCAATTTTGTCTCAATTTTTCATTTTTTACTTTTTCACTATCTTCGATGGTTGATCTTTTCGCATTTTTAACAAATGTTTTACTTTCATTTTTCTTCACGATATTTGTTTCCTGGTTTTCTCATTTTTTCAAGGCACATTTCTGTTACATAGTTTCATTGTTGATTTTTTTGTTTAAAACAGAGGTTGACAAATATATATATATATATTACATTTCAATGTTAAAAGAATCTTTTTTTGACGGCAAATCACTGACAAAACACGACACAAATCTTGACAATTGCAACAGCAATCAGTCTAGGAAAAAAACTACAAAAAAACTTTTTTTTATTACTTTTTTAACTTGCTTACTTTTGCACGCCTATTCACATATCACATTCCATATTTTATTAACGCCATTTGGCACAACAAAAAAAGATGTTTGCAACAAATGTTTAAAAAAAATGATAGGTTTTTGAAACATTATTTTTTTCCAACTTTTCAGTCATGGAAAAATTTTAGTTTTAAATTTTTAGGTGTTTTTCGAAAATGTTTTAAAAACGATTTATTCTAATTTTTATAAATCCATTTTTCAGTTTTATTAAACTTTGGGTGACTGATTACTGCAACAAAATTTTTTTTTAAATTTTTCTCGTTAAATTTCAATGTAAGTTTATTTTATCTTAAAAATCAAATAAAAAAACTCTTTTTTTAATTCAATTACTGGAAAATCTTAGCTTTTTTTCATTTTAAAATTTTTCTTGTCTTTCTTCCTCCACTTTTTTTGTTTTTTAAAATGAGCAAAGTTTTATTTACTTTTGTCTTTTTATATTTTTTTAAAGTGGTTTTTTGTAGCACTTTTTTTTCTGTTTAATCACCAAAGAGGAAGATCAGTTGATAGAAAGATAAATGTGGAATAAAATTGAACTTGAAATTCTTTTTTTGTTTTTGAAAGTACTGTAATAATGAAAGGAGTACTGTAGCTTAAGGGATTGATTAAGGCTGGGAGAAAAATATTTACAAAAAATTGTTTCGCTAAAATTCTTTTGATTGAAATAATATTTTACTTAGTGTTTCCAAGATTTTTGATTAGCTTTCTTGGTTTCAAAAACCAATGTTTTTGCACTTTTATTCCACCTTTTTTTACGATTTCCGGTGATAATTTTGAAAAAGCATTCCTGTGTTTTTAATGTTTTGCAAACTATGTTTACCACCGCTGATCATTTGTTCCTCCTTTCCATGCGATTTCTCTCTTTTTTATTAATTCTATTTTTTTACTTGTCTGATTGTCTGCCACCTTCTTATTTTTTACTTTTGCAACCAAATGATAAATCCAATAGCAGAAGGAGATTTAAAATGTTAGTTAAATCTGCCGTTGGATCAACGCACAAAAAAATTTATTTTTTTCGCTCTCTCTCTCTCATCAAAAACGGCATTTACGTCAAAGGAAAGAGGAATCGTTCTGAACTGGCAAATAAAAAAAGATAGCAGTTGGATTTATTTTTTTAACGCTAACATTCTCTTTTTTATTTTAACCTTAAAGTATCCACTTTCATTTTTTTTGTTAAAAGATGAATTTTATGTTTTTCTTTTCTTCAGACAAATTTTTTTGCTGACAGATGTTTGTCAGCGGCATCATCTTTTTTTCTCAATTTTAGCTATACAATCAGTTTAAGGAGAGAAAACAAAGTTAATAGTTTAAACAATCGCCTGATGTCCACTAAAAAAAGAAAAAAAAGCTAATGAGTGACCATTTCTTATGCAACAATTGTTTCAACAAAACTATACAAATTTTTTGCTAAAAATAATTTGATATGTTATACGTTTTTCATCAAAAACAGTGTTCCGCCCTTCTTTTCCATCCTTGGGGGATTATCCTATTTTTATTTTTTTCAAGTTGGGTCTCAAAAGAACGTATGAGAGGCGTCAGCTGATAAATGTTGTTTTTTATCGGACCATTTCTTGATTGCTTTGTTTTGAATAAAACCTTGTTGACTGATGCTTATTCGCTTGCTTATTTTTTTTCGTGCAAAAATAAATATTCTAAATTTTTTTCTAACTTTTATTTAAATTTTAGGTGCTGGACTTTGTGGCGTCTTTTCCTCTTTTCTTTCTTTGTCTCTTCAATTTTCCTTCTTTTTTTTATTGTAATTCTGTCTTACATACTTTTTTCAAAATTTTTGAGAAACAAAAAACCTTAAAAATTTTAGCAATATTTTAATTGCTCTTTTTTTAGCTTTAAAACTTCAACATGTCTGACGAAGAAGAGCAATTGTAAGTTGCAAAAAATTCATTTTCTGCTACCTCTTCTTGATTTTATGTAATGTAAATCTTCTTTTTTTTTTACTCCTTTGTAAGAAAAAAAACTTAAGTATTTTTTGTTTGTATCTATCAGCTGTCCCTCATCATCTTTTTTTCCTGTGTTTAACTTAAATTATTTTGTTTGTCCATGATGCGGTCGTCCGTGTACTCATCATCAAGTTTTTATCCTTCATCATCATCCTCAACATCATTATCTTCAACTTCATCACGAACTACACGAGGATATACAGGTGCAACAAGTTCACTTGGTGTATCATCAAGGAATAGCTTTGATTCGGCATATTCACCGTCAAGCTTTGAACGAAGTCTTAGTTCATCATCAAGTTATATATCACGAGGAGGAATTACAAGGCAATCAGCTTTTGAAGATAATAATCGATCTCTGGGTTCTCGGGTATCATCAAATGCAGAAATTGAAAATATTAAAGCCTTGTATAACAAAAAACCGCTTAATACTACCACTTCTGTCGAAAAACCTGATTCAACAACAGCTCATGATTATTTGTCTCGTCGAAGGGGGCAACTTGGAGCCAGTCAATCAGTTGATACTTCAGCAAGAGATAGTTTTCGACGTCGACATTCATTAGGTCTTGAACCTCCGCCACTTTTTACACCACAAGAACCTAAAAAAGTTATTTCTATCGCTGTTCGACCAGATGATCCAACAATTCAAGAATTAAAAAGTCAACAAGAATTTGTTCAAAGATTAATGGCTGCTCATAGTGTCGTTGATGATATGTTAAAAGGAAGGGGACTAAGAGGTGAAGATGAAAGAAAATTTTTGAAACATTATGAATGTGTACCAATTATTGAAGAAGAACGCCGTCCAATACGTTATTATTCACGTAAAAGTAAATCGCCAAGCGACGATAGTGATTCAGGACTTTCAACTGGACATGATTCACATGATTCTGAAAGTAATCATGAATCAACACCAGATGACCTAAAACTTTCAGAAGAAGATGTAATTTGTGATGAAATTGAGCTTCATGCCGATGAATTATCACTTGAATGTGATCATGTGCTACCTGTAATAGCAGAAGAAAAAGAATTTACAATTTTTGCAACAACTTCATCACACTCTTCACCACCGTCAACTCGACCAAAAAGGCCGAAATTGCAAAAGAAAAAAGCTGTTGATAGACAAAGTTTTCAAGAAGAAGAAATTAGTTGTGCCGCACAATTTAATGCGCCGTCACAACGTCTTACGTGTAATTTTATTAAACCTATCACTTTAAAAAGATTTTGTAAATCAACTTTTACGGAACCCCGTCCGCCACCTCCACAACAAGAAAAACCAAAGATAAAACTTAATCGAAGTCATACAATTGATTCACAAAGAAATGTCTTGCCACCACATTTATTGCCTGTAAAAACTTTTCAACTTCCCCTTCCGCTTGCCAAAAAGCCTGAATCAAGAAGTCATGCAAAAACAATGAAATATAATCAACGATCTGCTTCTGCCGTTATTTCACGGCCATTTACACGAAGTTCTGCAGAAATTTCAATTCAACATATCAGCTTTTATCAAACAGCAAAAAGTTTTTATGAGCCAGAAAAACCTGCTGAAAAAAATGTTAAAATGCATTTGAGATTATCTGAACGAGTTGAACGTGATTGTTCTGCTCAAATGGTTTTACCATGTAATACAAGAACGATAAAAATTTGGTATAATGCAGAATTGCCACGAAAACCACCAAGGCGAAAAATTATCGATGCCGAAATTGAAAAAGAAGAACAAAAATTACGAAATATTCCAAAGCGTCGCCTTATTGATACACCATTTGAACAAAAACAAGAGCTTTCAAAAGATACTCAAGTTATTACAAAAACAGCTGTTCGATTACTTCAAGAAAATTTTATAAAGCCTCCAGATGATGATATTCAAAAAATTCGTACAAATTTAAGAAAAGTTCAAAAGCGAACAAATTCAAATACAATTTTTTGTACAATTGATTCAAAGCAAAACCTTTCAACCGTGCATAAACCAGCAAAAATTCCAAAACATCGAAATAATACAGATGCCCAAATCCAGTCGTCATCAAAAAACGAGCTGAGTGCTCGCCGACGTGTCGCGACATCGGTGAAGCACGAAAATTTACATTCTTCAGAGCTGCAATCGCTTCCATCAACTTCTAAAAAGCCTACAATAAAATGTGACTTAAACAATAATAATTGCAGTAATGAAATCGCACAAATCGCGACAACAACGAAATCTTCACATTCAAACGATAATTATTTAACAGAAATGTATTCACGCGAAATTCCACATCCAAAATGTATCCAACGCTCCAATGCGCGGTGCTATTTATTAGGTGAACCGTGTTGTTGTTTGATCCCACCAAAATCAAATTCTCCTATTTTTTATAAACGTCGAACTCCAACTCGCAAATTTCCTAAAGAAAGAAGTGAATCTCGTCAATTATATAATCTTAAAAAAGTAAATTGGGATAAAATTTTGGAGCTAACAACTTTTCATCCCTCTTGTACTTTATATTCTCCCTTTGGTGTTGTCTTAAAACAAGTTAATCGAAAAATAAAACGCCCAAAACTTCCTTTATGGAAGATGATACCAAAACAATGGGTTCCAAGATGGCGAAAAAAGCAGCGGTAAGAAATTGATTGTATTTTGTAATACTTATAAATTGATACGATTGTCCGAATATACACTAATATATATGTAATCCCAATTATTTTTTAACAATCAATATAATTTACAGCAGCGAAGAGGAGGAAGAAATCGACGAAGAAGTCGATGAAGAAGTTGCTGAAGAACCTGCCGCTGCTGCTGAACCTGCTGCTGCAGAAGAAAAAAAAGAAAATGAAGATGAAGGTGGTGAAGGAGAAGAAGAAAAACAAATTGAAGAAACAAAGTAAAAAGATAAAAAAAATTTAGTTTACAAATTATTGAAAAAATTTTTAGAGCCCGCCGACCTCCTCCCCCACCAACAGAGCCAGATCCAGAAACAATGACTGAAGCTGAAAAAGCTATGCTTGTAAAAATTTTTCTATATTTTTAATTTTCAAATTATTAAGACTTAAAATTTAGGCAGCTAAAAAGCGTCATGAAGAAGAACAAGCTGCAAAACTTCTTGATTATGAAGAACGTCGAATCCTTGAACGTGAACGTGAAGAAGAAGAACTTCGAGTTTTGAAAGAAAAGCAAGCACAACGTCGTGCTGAACGAGCTCAAGAAGAACGCGAATTTGCTGAACGCCGTAAAAAGGAAGAAGAGCGACGTCGTCAAGAAGAGGTTTTTTGAAATATTCATGCAAATGATTTATTTAAACAGGAATATTTAGGAAGAACGTAAAGCTAAAATGGAAGCTGAAAAGCGCCGACGTGAAGAAGATAAACGAAAGCGTCAAGAAATGATGGCAGGCTCATTTGCCGGTGCCGTAAGTGGAGCTGGTGGACCTAATTTTGTTGTTTCTAAAAAGGATAAAGCTGATAAATTAGGTAATCTTGTAGCAGGAAAAGCTGAAAAAGGATTATCAAAGGAACAATTAGCTGATGCTCGGGTAAAAAAATTCATAGTTTTACTTTACTAATTTTAATTATTTGCAGAAAAATTATATTTCTTCAGTTTGTCGTGAAGTTGATGTTAGTAATCTTCTTCCAAATGATATTAAAGAACAAATCAAAAAATTACATGATCGAATTTGCAAACTTGAAGGTGAAAAATATGATTTAGAAAAGCGTGCAGAACGTCAAGATTATGATGTAATTAATAAGTAAAAAAATAAAAAATAATATAAATTTTAGTTGAAAGAGTTAAATGAACGTCGGCTTCAAGCAGCTCGAACGAAGGCAATCGAAAAAGGTATTGATCCTGTTGAAGCAGAAAATTCAGATCATCCGGTAAATTTTGTTTTATTTTTCTTCTGACAACTTTCTAATCTTTAAAATTTTACTTTTTCTATCTCCCTCATTTTTCTTTAATTTTCAGCCAAAAATTACTGTTGCTTCCAAATTCGATCGAACAATTGATCGTCGAACATATGGAGACAAAAAGAATATCTTTGAAAATGTATGAAAATTTTAAAAAATTTTTTAGCAAAACTTTGTGATGTTAAACGTCATCGTCGTGGTGGAGAATCAAATTGATGTACAAATTGATCAAGTGCTGTTATCATTTGATAAAATGGATAACTTCATTTCATTGTTACTAACTCTCGTTATCCTAATGTTTTCACCATTTAAATTTATTTTTACATAATTTTGGAAAAAATGATTATTTCCCAAATGTTTTTTTTTACTTACTTACTTGCTTTGTCCCCCATTGTTATCCACCCTTAAATTATGTCTGAAAAAAATTTGCGTTTTAAAAAAGAACCACACAGAAATTTGAATTATAAACTAATACTTTTTCTTTTGTGAGTAGATGACAAAACTTTTAATATTGTAATCAACTTTTTATTGAAATTGTTTTTATAAAACAATTTTACTATGTTTAAATTTTTTAAATTTTCCTTATGTTAGAACCCTTTGTACGTAGTTTTGTAACAAAATAAATTTTTAAAAAATAAATAAATAAATTTTGTGTTTCCATTTTAAATTATTTAGCCTGTTATTAAACCACCTGCAAGTATTGTCCATGGCTCTGGTCGACCACCACCAGAATGGGGACGTCGAGAAAATGAAGAACTTGAAGAACTTCGAAAAAAGCTTGAACCAGTTAAATATGTTGAACTTGTAAAAGCTGAAGGAGATGCGGCAAAGCCACCAGTTCCAGTTGTCCCCCTTCAAATTCCTGAAGGAGAATTTGATCCAAGTTTAGCTAAAAAACCAGTAATACAAAAATACGATTATTTAAAAAATCTTCAAAAGTTTTGACCATTTTAGAGCTTCCAATCTGCAACAAAAGCACCCGCAAATGAAAATAAAGAAAATAATGAGCCAACATCAGATGGCCCTGAACCTGCAGCAGCACATGAACCTCGACCTGAACCCCAAGCTGAACCTGAACCCGAGCCAGAACCTGAACCTTCTGCAGATGAACCTGCAGAAGAGGAAGAAATTGCTGCATAGATTTATTTTTCAAATTTCATATTTTTTATACCTTTGATTCATTTTCATTTTCTAGTTGCAATAAAGGAATAGTAAAAATGTCTTCTTTGATCTGGTGGAAAAAAAAAAAAACACACATATGGGCTAATTATATTTTGATTTATACGATTTACTTTCTTTTTTTTCTTTTATCTTTTTCTTTCGGATGTTCTTTTGACCGTTACACTTAAAAGCGCAATCAAAACTTCAAAAAAGAGAAGAAGAAGGAAGAGAAGCTTTTCTAATTACAGCAAGTTCATTGCACAAATTAATCACAATTGACAGCTTTCAAATGCCAAGAGATAGAAAAAAATAGGGAAAAGCTTGGAAGAAGTTTTTGCTGCTGCTTTTTT
Source organism: Panagrolaimus sp. PS1159 (assembly GCA_963922195.1). Classification (NCBI taxonomy): domain Eukaryota; kingdom Metazoa; phylum Nematoda; class Chromadorea; order Rhabditida; family Panagrolaimidae; genus Panagrolaimus; species Panagrolaimus sp. PS1159. Next base: position 1,293,596 of record CAWUHW010000019.1, read on the forward strand.
TTATTCAAGCAAAGGCAACAGGCGGTGCTACTTTTTTCTATTTTCAATTGTATTTACGCCAAAAATTGAATAAGAGATTCTTTGCGCTGAATAAGCGTGTGTTTTTTTTTGTTTCATTATTGAAAACGACCTCAACTTTTTTTATTGTTAAAAAAATATGAATGGTATTTGCGCGCTTCAATGATTTTTTATTAAAATTATTTGTTGCTGTTTCCGTTAAAATTGAACAGTAGAAGAAAATAAGGTGTGAATATAAAAACTTAAAAAAAGAAAGAAAAGGAGAAAACAATTGGCTTTCTAAAAGGAGCTTTTCAATTTTCTTCTCCATTTTATTTTTGTTGTTTTGTTGTCCATTTTTAAAAAGAGAGGGAGAATAAGAAGGTTGTAGTTCATAAAAACTCTTGCTTTTATGTGCATTTAACGCATTTTTCTCCCTCATTTTTTCCATTACAATCTTTTTCCCCCTCTATAACAACTAACTGCTGTCAATTTTTTTTAAAATGGCTTTTCTTATGAGAAAAAAGTGTGTAAAAATGAATTCATCCAAAAATGTGTGATACGCTTTAAACTATTTTTTTTTAATAATTTCTTCAAAAGATTTTTAATGACATTTATTGTTCCTATTTAAAAAAGTTGCTAGCAGCAACAAAAAAAGGTTTAAAGCAAAAAAATATTACAATTGTTTGAAATTTTATATTTTAAAAAAGAGTTTTATCTTTTTTGTTTTTTAACTCTTTTTTTGCATTTGAAGTTTGTTCTTTTTTAAAAACGTTTAAAATGCCATTTAAAAATTTTTTCTCGTATTTGTAATTCTTTTTTTTCTCTCTCTCTGAAATCTTTAATCCCATTTTTGCCTTTTATTTTGAATTTTTAAAAAACCAATTTGTTTTGTTTTTTTAATTCAATAAATTCAATGACTATTAAAAGATATCGCTGCTCTGCCTTTTTATTAAAATGAATTTTTAAAAGCCCTTTAACGTGATTCAATGGCCTTATTTTTTGTGGACTTAAGTTTTTTTTCTGGTTTTTTTTTGTCACAATTTGATTAATTGCTTTTTGCAGGACACAGGGGGCAACAACTGAAAAAAACGAAGAAAAAAAATTTGTTGCTTTTGTTTGTCAGCATTTTTGCAAACTTTTTTCTTTTCTTTTTCCTGAAATTTATTTTCATTGTTAACCTTCATCAAAAAAATTTTAATAAGAAATTACACCCAAAAACAATGGCATATAATTCTGGAATATACGGTACATATCCAGGAAAGCGGACAGCAGATTTTTCATTAATGATGAATAGTCAAGACGTTGAACTTCATCCATTAGACATTGGCACAGATGGTTCACCAATGAGATCAATATTAAGAAATAAAAATGAAAGAGATTTTTATGATGTTTATGATAGCTATGGAACAACTTCATCAAAAATTCATTTACAACCTAAAGAAACGGTAAAATCTAAATACTTTTATGCAAATTTTTCTTAAACATTTAATCAAAATTTAGTCAAAAGAAAGTAAATGCCGAAGATTTTGTACAACAATTTTAAGGCCATGTGTTGCAGAATTTTTATCAGTAATTACTTCAATTGTTGTATTCTTTCATCTTGAATCACAATTAGTTCAACGGCATGTTGTATTTTTTAATAAAATTGTTGTTCTTTCAATTACTGATGCAATATTATATACTGTATTTCTTTCAACATTTCGAACGTAAATTATTGTTTCAAATGCCAAAATTCTTTTATTATTTTAGCGTTCATATCAATCCTGTAATTACTATAGCCCAACTTTTTACACTTACCACGCAATGGTATTTATGTTTATTATTTATTGTTTTACAAATATTTGGGTCAATTATTGGTGCATGTTTATTCTTTGTAAGCTTTTTTTTTTTTAATTTTAAAAAGTAATAATATTTTTTTAGTTTTTTAATAATGGAATTTTTCCAAGTGAACCAATGATTATTCAAGATTTAACACAAGATTGGACAAAAAGTGTTTATGAAATGATATTGTGTCAAATAATTGGAACAACAATAATAATATTTTCAAACCTTTTAGTAACAAAAAAAGTTTCACAAAAAACAACTTCATGGCGGCAGTTATCTCGTAGCCCTCTTCCTGTATGTGGAGCTGTTGGACTTTCATCACTTTTAAGGTAAATAAACAAAAATTTAAAGCAAATGAAAAAAGTATGTTTTAGTTTATTACATTCAAATATATCATGGAATCCATTATATCTTTTTGTATTGATAACTCTTCAAGCTCTTCATGGTAAAGGTATTCAATTAGCTTTTAATCATTTACTATTTTGGATTGGACCAATTATTGGAGCTTTATTGGGTGCAATTATTTTTAAGTAAGAAAAGAACAAAAAATTGATTTTTAAAAATTATTGTATTTTTAGGCTACTTTTTGCTCCAACAGAAAACAAAAGAGTTATTGTCAATGTTGAATAAAAAAAGCACGTTTTTTATACCTTTTTTTGCCCTTTTTTTAAAGATTACAACAAATAAATGATTTATAAATTTTTATTCTTTGATTATCACAGAAAGAAAAAAAGGTGTTTCAGAAAAGAAAAAAACGGAAACATATACTTATGATATTTCTTTTGCTCACATGAAAAAAATGTAATTTTTAATTATTTCTTTGCTTTTATAATTTTTTCATTGCAAAATGTGAAGAAAGTTGGGTACAGCAAAACTCTCCATCTTTTAATATGTTCATCCACCCTCTTTTTGGGTTCTTTCATGTGGGGTAATAGTTTTTTTTCTTGCTTCCATCATCATCATCATAAGGGCGAAAAAGATCAAATAAAAAAAGACCAAGCGTTGAAAACAAAAAGTTATAAGAGAATATAATAAAATGATAGAAATAAGTTTCGCCAAAAATCACTTGTCACAATCACGAAATTGAACAACACAAAAATCAGGAAAAAGTTTTCCAAACTTGTGCAAAAAAATTGTTATTTAAGAAGAAAACATGTGAATGAAATTGTTCATTATCCAAAATCAAGAACAAAAATCATTGCCGCCTCTGCGATACTACAAAATATACCAAATTTTTGAGACTTTAAAAAAAACATAAATTTTGTAATATGTTTTTTTTTTTCATTTAAAAACATATTTTAAAATTTATTTTTTTATTGAAATGTATTATTCCCAAAAAAATAACCCCCGGACGTTTTTCTTTTTATTATCTTTGAACTTCTTATCAGCTTTTAATTGTTTGACGCATGAGGAGAAAAGAAAGAAGAAAGAAGCAGAACCACCTGCTAAACAACAATATTATCAATGCTTAAAAATTGAAATTTTTTTATGATAAAAAAATTAGCAAGGATATTTTGACAACTTTATTTTTTGGTTAAAACACAAAAATCAAGGCTATAAATTTTTTTTAAACATTGAAAGAATTGTTTTAGACTATTCATTAAAGCTTTGGCCATGATAAATGATGATAAAGATTTATTGATTTTATTCAAGTTAAATTTACAATTGAAAGAACCGGAAATTTTTGGACATCTATATTTTTCTAACCTTTGATCAAAAAAATATTACAATACAAGAAAAAAAGGAAGTATTTTGTAACGGGAGACACATGAAAACATTTTTAATACTTACAATTAAAAAGTAAAAGAATAAGGAACAATTATTACAAATTGGATTTTTTTTGTTACAGTTTTATGAAAATTCTATCGTTTCAAAGAAAAGTTTTTTTAAATTTAAAAAAAAGGAAATGTTGCGATTTTAAAGTAACTTGCGCTTGCTGCTTGTAAGCACATTTCGGCCGGCATAATTTTATTTAAGTGGTTAAGCTTTAAAAAATATTTGTTTTTCCAGTTGAATCCATTTTTAAAAATCAAGTACATTAATGTTTCAAAACAAAGAAAATGAAGACAGTGTTAAAAATAAGTGCAAACAAAAGTTTTCGAGCTTATTAAAAGAATTAACAGTAATTTGTAAACTCTGTTTTTGCCATTGATATCATTTATAAATTTAAACGGAAATTTTTGAACATCTGCATTTTTATAACGTTCTTTTTTCAGCTTGCGTTTTTTAATGATAAATTTCCATTAGCAATTCGTCAAAAGACTCATAATTCAAATATTAAGCAATTATTGTTAGTTAATAAAAAATATAAAACATATTTTTTAAGTTTTTGAGTTTATAGTTTGGGCTTTTTTTATGACATGTTGAACCGAAAATAGAACTTAAAGCATTACGTTTACTCAAATACTTTGAGTAACGATGATTACCTTTCTTGAATTCACGTAATTTCAAAAATTGGTTGCGAGTTTTTGTTTGTTTTTTAAATAAGTATAGTTTATTCAAAAGATTTTAAAATTACGTAATTAAAGTTTCTAAATTTCAATTTCAAAAAATGTTTTTAAAAAACTGAGTCTTTTTTTATTTCACCTAAACTTTCGTTCCCAGACATAAAACTGATATAAAATTTTTAGGGTAATCTTTAAACCAATAAAAATTCTGTCGACCAAAAGAAATCAACAAAACCATGCACTTTGACCGACATAATAATTTCATTGACTTTTAATCAAAAAAAATCTTTTGTTTCGTTCATTTTTTTTTGAAAAAAAAAGCTTTTTCTTACTCAATATTATATATTTTTTTACCTTTGATAATTCCACTTGCAAAATTCTTTTTTTTTTGAAAAACAAGAAAGAAAGAAGAAAAAACATCGCAGCCTTCGTCCGATCTGTCGCTGAAATTTGCGCGAGTGTTCATGAAAAGTTTTTGATCGTCACAGAGCAGCTTGAAAAAACATGGAAGAAAAATGAAAAAGGAAGGAGAGAAGGAGAGAAGAGAAAAAAAATGCAAGTGCTTTTTGTTTCAGATGATCAAAAATTGGCTTTTTTCTCTCTCTCTATTGATTATTGTTATGCCATTTGTGTTTGAAAAAAGAAAATCAAAAGTTTGAATTTAATACAATAATAATGAAATAATGATAATAAAAAAAGATGAAAGAAAAATAAAAACGTGCAAAAACATAAGCTGATATTTTTTCCTCTTTTTTAGTGACAATACGTCAACAAAAAAAAGTGCAAATCAACGCAGAAACAAAAAAAAAGAACAAAGTTTAAAAAAAATGCAGCAAGCAAAAAAAAGTTAAACTCTAACAATAAAAAAAGCTTAAACATCTGTTTTAATAGCGGAAGTAAAAGCAAAACCTATCAACAAAAAAAGCAATTAAAAAAAGCTTGAAAGAATGAAAAATGAAGAAAGCATTGATATTACCTTTTCTTTTGTCTTGCTTTATATACCATTCTTTTTTTTCAGCGTTCGTTTTTTAAAAGGAAATTTCCATTAGGAATTCGCCAAATTTTCCCCCTAAAATGCAGGTGATTAATTTTTTGTTTGTGTTTTGTTCCTTTCATTTTATTGTTTATTTTTTAAACCGCAAAAATACTACCTTTTGAAGAAACTCTTTTTTTCTCTGATATTTTAAATCAATTTTTGACCATGCACTTGGGCAACAATGAACAAGAGAAAAAATTTTTATGACTGATTTTTACTTCCCTTTTTTTCTTATTTTTTCTTTCTTTCTTTTTTTCCCGAGCCACGCCTTTAAATTTTTTACAAGCTAGATCATGAGAGAATTGAAAGGCGGTCGAAATTTTGCTTTGCAATCAGATGGACATTTTTTCTCTCTCTTTTACTTGAGGGGAATACAAGAAAAGTCTCCGCCCAATTTAGAATATAAAAAGCAAAGATAAAAATGGCATAATCATCAAATATTCCTTAAGATCAATCCAAAAAATAAAACTTCCATAAAGTTTTATAAATAAATAACCAATAATGGACTTTGTTGTACAAGCTTGTGGTTTCTTTCAAACTTTTAATGATACTGCCAAGGGGGCCCTTGGATGGCCAATTCCACCACTTTTAAATAAAAAAGAACTTCTTACAAAACGAGAAAATTTTATTGGGTAAGGTTTTCTTGAAAATTAAAAATTTCCCCTCTATTTTATTCTTTTTAGATCAAAATGCCAACTTTTTTATCAGAATGATCCCTTTGTTGTTACTCAAGGTTCAATGCAATATCTCTATGATGAAATTGGAAGAAAATTTACTGATTGTATCAGTAATGTTCAACATGGTTAGATTTTTTAAATAAAGGTTTCAAGTAATTTAACTTGATTCTTTAGTTGGTCATTGCCATCCTACAGTTGTTGATTCAATTTGTAAACAAGTTGCAACTGCAACATGTAACACTCGATTTGTTAGTCCATTGTTGACAGAATGCGCAGAAGAACTTTTAAAGACTGTTGCTGGCACTGGTCTTGATACAGTACTTTTTTGCAATTCTGGTTCAGAAGCTAATGATTTAGCTGTTCGACTTGCGCGTGATTATACAAAACATCAAGATGTTATTGTTCTTGATCATGCATATCATGGCCATTTAACTACAACAATGCAAATGAGCCCATATAAATTTGATCATGGTTGCACAATTCCCCAACCTGAATGGGTTCATAAGGTTTGTTTTTTCTTTTCTTTTATAAAAGATATTTTTGACATAAAAACAGCTGTTATGTTTGAGTTCATTTTTCAAACAAAGGTTTAATTGACTTTCATTTTTAAGGCACCAGTTCCTGACGTATTTCGTGGTCGTCATCGTCTTAGTGATGAGGAACTTAATTGTGAGGATGCTCTTTTGGTTGCTGGACAAGCATATGCCAATGATGTAAGAGATATCATTAAAGCCGCTGAAGCAAATGGCCGGAATGTTTCTGCTTTTCTTGCTGAAGCTCTACAAAGTTGTGGAGGACAAATTATACCACCAGAAGGTTATATGACATCTGTTGCAAAATATGTTCGAGAACATGGTGGAATTATGATTATTGATGAAGTTCAAACAGGCTTTGGACGAATTGGTGATAAATTTTGGGCACATCAACTTCATAATGATGGATTTGTTCCTGATATTATTACAATGGGAAAACCAATGGGTAATGGATTTCCTGTTGCTGCAGTTGTAACACGAAAAGAAATTGCTGATTCACTTGGAGGTGCTGTTGGATATTTCAATACATATGGTGGAAATCCAGTTGCATGTGCCGCCGTTCTTGGAGTTCTAAAAGTTATTAAAGATGAAAATCTTCTTGAACATTCAAAAATGATGGGAAAAGAATTCGAAAGAGAATTAAATAACCTTAAAGAAAAGCATGAATGTGTTGGAGATGTTCGAGGTGTTGGAATGTTTTGGGGTATTGATTTGGTCAAAGATCGAAAAACCCGAGAACCCGCAACTGAACTGGCACTTAATCTTATAATGAAATTAAGAAAAGAATATAATGTACTTCTTAATGCAGATGGCCCACATTCAAATATTCTTAAATATAAGCCCCCACTTTGCTTTAATGAAAATGATTTAATTCAATCTGTGCAAGCTCTTGATCAAGCTCTAACGGCCCTTACTTCAACAATTTAACAAACCTAAATATTATTGTTTAATCCTTGAAACTATGTTTCGTACTTATCGGTCTCAATTCTTGTTTTGTTTTAAAAACCTCATATATTTTTTTTCAATACAATTAAATAAAATATTTATCATTTCATTTTAACTTTGATTATTAAAAGAGAATTATTCAAATTTTGTTACTTCAAAAGTTTTCAAACAGAAATAGAAAAAATGGTTTATTCTAAACCAAAAAAATTGCTAATTGATTTGCAGAAAATGAAAGACAAAATTAAAAGAAAATTAAGAGAATGACATAAATCAAACCTGTAATTCAAAGATTCAAAGAGTAGCGCACTATTGTGCCAAATTATCGATGAGAATTACAGTCGATCATATTTTTCTTTCAAAAATTCCTTCAGATATTTACGTGAAAAACTGTTTAGATATTACAAAAACGCAAAAAAAGATTCTCCTTCGGAAAATCTTAAGAAATTCATAAAAAATTTCAGTGTCTTTTTCTGGAATTTTAAGCCTATTGTGTTAGAACATTGTATTTGTCGACCAGTGTATTATTCGTATTTAAATTTTTATTTAAAAAAGGGGTTTAGCTATAATTCCTTCTGTTTGTTTTTTGGTTTTATAAAGGAATTGCTGTTGTAAATTATGTTTTTGTAATTTTTTACTGATTTTTGATTTTCCATACTGAAAATAACTTTTTTAAATTAAGGTTTAAAAAATATAGAATTTTTTTCACTATAAAAAGGTTTTTGGAAAAAAATTGGATGTTTTGCAATTGGTTTAATTGTTGCTGCACTGATTTATTAAAAACTAACTGTATGCTTTTCTGTGATAACTAATATATTTATATATTGTGATATATGTGTGCTAAAATAAAAATGTACTATTTTTGACAGATATTGTTTTTATATAATTGATATTTTAAGTATTGCAGGGAGAAAAACAACACATTTTTTTGTATTTGGAAAAATATTTCGGTGCGTATAAAGTATTAAAAAAAAGGAAAGCAATAGCTGAAAAACCTTAAGATAAAATATGTTAGCAAAAAAATGCGAATGCTCTCAAAATTCAAGAAGTTTGATTCAGAATGGTTTTTACGTTTTTGCCGTAGAACTTAAAAGTACATCCGAATGCAACTTCGATATTTTAACAGATTATTTCTGACTTGGCATAACACGAAACACAAAGGGTGCAGCCAAAATTATGACAAAAAACCAAAAAATTTCCATCAATAATGTTTTTACTAGCCTGAAATACCCCCAACAATGCATGTGATTCAAAAATCATAAAAGAACTTAATTATTTATTCGCAGAAAAAAAATAAGCAAAACAGAGTTGATTATTATAAGTAGTGTTCCAGTCCCGTCCCGTTTTCAGAAAATCACGGGAACGGGAATTCCCGTCTTTTTGGAAATAGCCACCTGACGGGATCACGGGAATCCCGTGATGCCGTCAAAAATAATCTACCCAAAAAGAGAGCAGAAAAATTTTTTTTTGCATTATGAATGTAATATAAAAAGTTTTTTTCTGCTTATAATAGCAAAGTACGTAAAAAAAAGTAGAAAAACAATCAAAATAGCTCAAGCAATGTTTTTTATAAAAATAGTTTGAGCTATTTTTATAAACCGTGCACACTTTTTAGCACACGAAATGTCAAAATGCATAGAAAATGCAACTTTCTTTTGCACGGGAATTTCTCGGTCATTTTTTACGGGAATTTAGGACCACGGGACGGGATTTTCACGGGACTGAAATGGCTACGGGACTTGAAAACGGGAAAATCCCGACGGGACTGGAACACTAATTATAAGAGAAAAATCATTGCATATAACATCAGTAATGTTTGATTAAAGAAGAAAAGAGAAAACTGTATTTTTAGCGACGAGTTTTAACTGTCCATTTAATAGTTGCAGTATAGCTTGTACAACCAGGACGAGTGCTATTTTCATCTAAAAATAGAATATTATTATATTTTGTAAACAATAATATTTAAAACATACCTTTTTCGATGTGAAACTTATAGTCGAGAATGGTAGGATCATTAACAACAGGAAAGATAATATGAGATGGAACATTTTGAACATGTTTTTGTTTTTGCAATACACCTAAAATAAATAAAATAAATATTCTTTTAAAAGTTTAACAAATTTACCATGTTCTTGAACGATTTGATTTGCAGTTTTATCTTTCTTTGATAATTTTGATGGATGAGCACCCTGTGGAACATAAAATTTATCACCAGTTGATTGCTGTTGCATACGTGGAACCATATTTTTATCTGCACAAGCTTGTGGTGTTGCAATTTTATCACTCATTCCATTGCCTTAAATCAACACATTATATCATTTTGTTTTCTATTAAGGCAGAAAAAAATAAACATACCATCATTGATACCAAGTCCATCAAATTTGACTTCAGCTTCAGAAATTGCTGGAAAAACACTATTATCTTTGCTGCTCAAACGAGGCAATTCAGTTGAAGCATCTTCTTTAACATTATCTATAATAATATACAATCAACAAATGACGATAAAATATAACAACAGACCTCGATCATCATCATGATCACAAGTGGTATCTGAATAAGTAGATATAAGATTAGAAGATGAAAGACAGGCAGCAGCCTTAACATCTTTTTCTTTTACCATTTCATTTGAAGCTTCTTGACGATTGTCTAAAATTGATATAAATATAAAAAAGAAGAATTAATATCTAGTCAACACTTACCATTCTTCAAAACAATTTCAGGATCCTTTAAATTGCTTCCAGGCTTCATATTTTCAATATCAGCTTCTTCACCCGATTTATTGCCAAGAAGACGTTGTTCTTCTTCTGCTTTCAACATTAATTCAAGTTCAGCTTCTAGATCACTTAAAAATCGAACATAATTCATTGGAAAAACACCAACTTTTCCATTAGACAAAAGTTTTCCCTTCATCCATCCGTTTTCTCCTCCAATAGTGCTCAAAATAATGATATATTCATGTTTACAAAATGAAAGTTCATTTTCACATTTAGCTTCATAATCACATAATGATTTGCAATATGTTTTCAATCCATCAGTTGATGGATTAATCATTCTAACGCTCTTAGTGTAAAAGCATCCACTTGTTTTATCACCAAAAATTTTTTTTCCAATCATTAAAGAATCATCTCGATAAGAAAGTCGGATGAGATCACCAACTTCAAATGATACTTCATCGCTTTCTTTAGCAGTATAAGCGCTAGTTGCAACGCATATTCTGGATATTTCAGGTTTAGGAACCGCAGGAGTTGAAGTTTTTCGAAATCGAAAATCACGTGACATGAAACGACGAGACATGATGAGAGAAAATTTAGCAAAAATTTAGCAAAATTCTAAAATATAAGAGCAATTAATAAAACTTCTAAAAAAAAGACAACAAAATAATCGTAAATGAAGAAATAATGAAAGAGGAAAAAAATTTTTGCAAAAGATTTTTGAATTTCATCAAAACAAAAAATTCTCCAACAAAAAAGAAGAAAACATTCGTTTCATGACTTTTATGAGTGATGTTTTAAAAATTAACATTACGTTTAGACAGTGGCGGGAACAATTTCTTTCCTTTTTTTGTCATTTTTTTTGGTTACAGTATGAAAAATTAATTTTTTTTTCACAAACTAATAATCAGACCTAGTATATGTAATTTTTTATGCTGATTCCAAATATGCAACTTAAAATTTTTTTTATGCCGGAAAAAATGCCGAAATGGTCCGATTACTGTAACGTTACAACTACAAAAAGTGAGTTTAAGCCGGTTTAAAGTTGAATTTTAGACTATCCGATAGCGAATTTTTTTCTGGTTATTATGATATTTTTTTCTAACGAGCACCAACGAGCACAAAAAAATGGCATCAAATGCAGAGCTAAAATTTGGTAAAAAACACCCAAAAAAAGGAAGAAAAAAAGGAAAGAAAAAAAGAACAAAAGAAAATGCATTCTTTTTTGCAAAAAAGGGAATAAAAAAGTATCAAATAAAAGTGTTCCTTTTTTTGTCGACTACCAAAAAAATTGTAAAATCGGATTTTTCGGCAGGGCATTTTAGTCATTTTTTTCGTTTTAACAGTTTTTATTTTTATTTTATTATATTTTATTATTTAGCAGACGCGATATCATACAGTCCAAAAAATTTTACAAATTCAAAAATTTTTTTTTCACCTGCAACTCTCTACATTACGTTTTTAAAAATTTTTTTTATATTACAGCAACTCTTAAAAAATGAGAACATTTTTGTATTTTTTACTATTTTGGACGTTATCTTCCATGAAAGCGAATAACCAAAAACATTTCTATTTTTCATATGCACCCAAGCTTTTACAAATGTTTAAAATTTTAAAAACTCTGGAAAAGTTAAACCTGTACTTTTCTACAAACAATTTAAAAAATAATAACAGGATTGACTTTAAAACCTTTTCTAATTGTTCAATTTCATCTAACTAATCAAAAGAATTTTAATGCCCACACTTGGTTTTTCCAGTATATTCCCAATGATATAAATATGATGCCAAATTTATGAGACAAAAGTTGAGTAACTCAACTCGAGTTTAAAGTGTTTTTTGGGTGAAATTAGTCGTTATTTTTTACCGTTCCTCATTAGTTAAACCATGAGTCATTCACTGATTGATATCAAACAGTCTCTTGTTTGTTACAAAATTTATCTGTTTTAAGTACAATTGTGGATCTGATAAAAAATGCGGTAAAAGGAAAAGGAATAATTATAACAAGAAGTGCATCAAATTTTGGTCCATTTATTTCATCTCTCAAAAATTTCACAACTCATATTAATCAAGAAATTGTTACAGTTGGATCCATAAATACCCCAGATACAAACTCCATTTTTGGCGAAAAAATTGATGACAGCTATCCTCCACTTGTTACTTTCTATTCATCAAGAGGACCACTCCCAAATGGTGCATGTGGAGTTACATTTGGAGTTCCAAGTTCTGCTGTTATTGAAAATCCTGAATTGTATACATCAAAGAAAAAAATTTTTTGAAGGAACAAGTTGTGCTTCACTAATTGCAGCTGGTGCCATATACTCCTGCCACAATTAAAATGGCTTTATGCAATACTGCATTTTTGCCAATAAATAGAGATCGACTAAGTTTTGGAAATGGAATTATTCAAATTAATTCAGCTTTTGAATATTATTTAAAAAATAACAAAAATTATCTTTCAAAAATTATAGTTCCTCAAATTTCTGTAAAAAACATGAATGAAAAAAGAATTATCATTTTTCAAAATTCAAAATGATCAAAATATTTATGATTTCTGTATTAATATCGAAAATTTAAATATTAAAATTCCATGGTTTTTAAAATTTTTTCCAAAAGAAAATAAAAAATATACTAAATATTCAAAAACTGTTGAAAGTAATTTACTTAATATTAAAATTGATACAAAGAAATTTAAACAAGGATATCAATATTATTCAGAAATTCATGGTTTTGATCCTTCAAATATTTCCATTGGTCCAATATTTCATTTTCCAATTACAGTAATCATTCCTGAAAATTTAATAAAAAATAGTATTAAAAAAGAAATTTCGATGAAATCGACATCAATATTTAGATTTATTCTTAATCCTGAAAGCAGCAGTCAAAAATGCATTGTAAAAATTACAAGCGAAGAAAATGGTAAAATTGAATGTGAAAAAGTTTTTGAAAAAGCAGACATCCAGAAAAATTATCGTGATGAAAATTTGGAAAAAATGTACGTAAAAAACAGTGGAGCAGATTTTTTGCGTACATTTTGCGTTAATATCCAGTGGGAAAGAATGTTTGAAATTTGTATTTATCAATTTAGTCGTATCAACAACAATTTCGTTTTAAAATGTTTTCTTGAAATCGTTTTTAAAAATTAAATAAATAATATTAGAGGTCAAACCATTTTCTACATTGATATTAAAAAAGTATGCTTACTTAAAACCCCTATACACGGGTATTATAGGGATACCTCCTGTGGGCTCTAAGTTTGATTCGCAGCGGAAGAAAGTGGTAAAATAAAAAGCCCCCATGTGGGCAGAGGTGACAAATCGCCTGGCAAGGTTAGCTTAGCTCTTTAATTGATTTTGGCTACCTAGCCGAAGCCGATTTTTAAGCCATAATTATACACGGTGTATTTTACAAGCGTCATTTTTCAAAAAACCAGAATGATGTCAGTGTGTTTGAAATAGTGAAAGGCAACCTGACCCGTAGACCTGGTGACTCAACCAGGTCGTGTCGACCCGTTTGACTCGACCCGACACTTTTCTTGGCTCTGTTTTTGACCCGTGATCAGGTTTTTTCAAATTTGGGTAGGATCGCCTTTCACTAGTTTGAACTGAGCATTTTTCTTTCAAAGACAACAACTCATGTTTTATCCACTAGGGTGATTGCTGAATGAAATTAAAACTACTGCTTGGAAATCGTATATGGTGGTAATTTTTACAATAAAAATTAAGTATACTGTATTTGGGATTTTATTTATGTGATAATCACTTTCTTCCTGCATGCGAGAAAAAATATAATATTTGTTATCCATTGCATAATTTGTAATGCCAAAAAGGAAACAAATATTTCAAAACACCATTGGAATACCCAAAATTTTACATAGAGAAAAAAAGTCTTGAGATGCAATTCTTCTTTTTCTTTGCTGAAACAATCTGGCTGAGAATACATTAAAAAGTGGTTAGTTTTTTGTCATTTCAAAAGAATTTGCAGAAAACACTTCTTTCTTCTTTTTTTTGAAGTGAATGATGTGTCTCCAACAAACGCTTAATGTTGAATGCGCAGTAGCCGTTGCTGCTTTTTCATGAAGAGAGAAAGAGTAAAAAGAGGGGAAAGCCGCCGTTGGGCGCAAAAAGCTGAATGGCTCATGACTTAGTAAAAAAAGAGCGAGAAAGGAAAAAGCCAAAACACTGTTTTTGGGTTCTTTCTTTTTTTTCTTCTTCTTTAGCTTTGCTTGTTTTATTCCTTGAGCGACAAAGCTTTAACGCAGCAAAGGCTTTTCTTTTGTCGTTATTTTATTTTTTTTTCTCATTCTTTTGTGTGCCGGTTTATACTTGGTTCTGTCATTGCCATTGGCATTAAAATAAGAGTAGGAAAAGAAATATATATATATATATTTAGTCTAAAGGGAATTTAAAAAAAAGAAATGTAACGCATGCGTATTACTACTACCACAATATTTGACATTAGTTATATAACGTGGCCTTCAACTAACACCATCAATGCCAATGCCAATAATATAGATTTTAAAAATAAAAGCTTTTATTCGTTATCGCCTTTTGCTCTTATGCTTTTAATTTAAAGTTTTTAAAGAATTCTATGTAAAAGAAGATTTTTTTTAAAGGTTAAAGTTCTATAAAACAAAGATGCTGACTTTTAGATTCTTTTTTTTTGTTTCATGTATTTTATTTCGTAACTTTCTTTCTCTTTTTTGTGTCTTCCCATTTTAAGCAATATCCGGTCAAAATTAATGCAAAAAATATTTAAAAAAGTTTTTTCTTTGCTACCAAAAAATTCTGAATTCTACATATTCTTTTTTCTACGGCGAATATATATCTGTTTTCTTTCTTCTGTCCTTCTTTTTTTTTGAAGCATAAATAAAATTTCCTTTTTAAAAACTTATGACATGTTTAAAATCACATTTAATTTAAATTTTTCATGCAATTTTTTAACTTCCGTCAATTTTTGAAAGAAAGAAAAAGAGGAATATCGTAGAAAGAAAAAATGCTTTAAATAAATCTGCATTTAAAGCTTCACAATTTCTTTGATGAAATTGTCATTGACTGACTGTTTTTCACATTTCATCTTCTTTTTTTCCTTTTTTTTGTCATTTAATTTTTGTTTCTTTTTAACACATTTTTTTTGAAAGGGAAGCTTCTTCGGAAGTTTAAATGAATCTTATTTTACACTTTTTCCGCTTTTTTTAAAAAATCTTTTACGTCATCATTATGCAGTTTTTTACCTTAATTTAAAACTCAAACAATTTGCATGTTTCTTTTTTCACTTCATTTTTATCCATTCATTGTTTGCTTTCTCTTTTGTTTAACTCAAAATGCCACTTTCTTTTTTCATATTTGAAGCTTTACTTTGTTTTTAGTAGCAAACTTTCATATTGGCTTTTATTAAAAAGCTTTCAGTAACTTTTCTCATTTACTTTTCTAAACTGTTTTTTTAAAACTTTGTTACAAGTTTTTTTTAGGTAAAAGTTCTCTCTTCTTTTTTGTCTAAAAACAATAAACTATTTTTTAAGTGCCCGTTTAAACTTAATTTTTTTCCAGTATTTTCAAATGGTTAATGATTTTGAAATATCTAATATACAACTATTAGCCGTTCCTTTAAAAAGAAAAAGACCAATTTTCTGTTGGTAACTTTATTCCAAAAGAATCGAAGCAAAATATAAATGTGCGACAAGCTTCTAATTCTTCTTATTTTAAAGTTCCTTGTTTTCTTTCTCTTCTATCAGAATTTTTTTTGGAAATTGCATCGTCTTCATGCTCATCAGTCTTTTTTCATGTCTCTCTTCTTTTCATTTTTTTGTGCCATGAAATTGAAGCCCAAAAGCATTCTTTCACTTTTATCTCGAGACCGCGGGGCAAGAAAAAAAAGAAGGGGGGAAGAGGGATAACCAAAAAAAGGACCCATTTTTTGTCTGACGAGTTCATGGATGCCACAATGGGGGTTTTAGTAGTGCAAGCATTTGTTACTACTTGCAAGCATCTTATTTTTATGCTTTCCCTTTTTTTCCTCTTCTTCTTTTTTTTTTACCCCCAAAACAATCTGCCAAAAAATGCTCATGCCCTTTTCTGATGCAGCAATGGTGTCGTTCTTCATGTTGTCGTTTTATTTTTCGTTTTCGTGGGTGAACACGCTTCTATACAACTTTTCCCGTTATCTCCCCCTTCTCTTCAAAATAAAATTTTTTTCCCTTTTTTTTATTTTTTTCAATTTTTTGAAAACTGTTTTTGACGTGCTACTGGCATTTTAATATCTCATGCTTCAGTTAAAATAAGCATTGAAGAAGATGAAAAAAAGTTGATTTTAGATTGACTTTCGAGATGTGACAAGCATTTTTAGAAGCAGTTTTTGGTGTTGTCTCATTTCAGCAACTACTACTTTATTATTGTTGCTATATATTCTCTGAGTGCTTCAAAAAACACACACACATAAAACAAAAAATAATGCCTTATTTTATTGCTTAATCAAAGTAATCACCACTTCAGCCTTTTTTTTATTATTAAATTTTTTCATTATTCATAATATTTCAAACAACGTAAATTATTTTTAAATAATTATGGGAGGGACATTAAGTTCACCATCTGGTTCAACGGCACCATCAACATCAGTATGCAATCATTTATTTACAACTGGAGCGGATGTTGGCCCACCTTCGGCATCATTATATCGAAGTTCATCAGGAAGTAGCACATCAAGTAGTAATGGAAAAAAGCATAATTCAATGTTTGTTACTGGTTGGAATTTTGCAAGAAAATCTGCTGCCGCTTCGGCGCATGTATTTCCACCGTTTTCATTTCATTTAAGTAATACTGGAGAAAATAATAATATTAATAATGAAACACATTCATCAAATAATAATAATAATAATAATAATAATAGTATTCGACGAGGAAGTAATAAAGAACATCATAAAAATTCTTCTTCAAATAATGGCAGCTGTAAGCCATCAACAACAATGAATAGCAGTCGATTTATTATGAGTCGGTCGCATGATTCAAATATTTCAACATCCTCTTCCACTTCTGCACTTCCTCGATCAACGTATGATCAAAATGCAAATAATAATAATAATAATAAAAGTTTTAAAAATTTACCACTGACTAATATTAAAATTGATAATAATTATAATATTAGAAATAATGGAAATTATACAAATATTACGGGATTATCTTCAAAAAAAGGGTCAAAAACAAAAGAATATATTAAAAATGGAAATCATCATTCATCAGGAATTTATCCGCCACATACAGATCGGCCAACAACTGTATTTTCAAATATGTACAGTATACGCGAAGATTTAAGAAAAAATTTATCACTGGATAAACAAGTTCGTTTATAAAAAAAATTTAAAACAAAAATTATGACATTTTTAGGATTTTGCAAATAATAATAATATAAGTCCAGTTGGCCCAAAAGCTAAAACTCCAATGTCACCAACTCATAAAGCCACAACAAAAATCAATGGAAGACAAAAAGTTCATGAAGCCCCACTTATTATGATGCAGGGGATTAATGCCGCACAAAGACGCTTCAAATCAATGGGAAGCTCAAAATCAATTGAACTTAAAAATGCTATACTTCCACCACCGTCTTCACGATCCGTTGATGAAATATGCCAAAATGCTTGTAAAAAAACTGTAATACAAGCTTCAACATCAGAATTATTACGGGGTCTTGGACATTTTATTGCTCATAAATGTTGTATGCATCATTTTGAAGCTGCAGATTTTGTTATGTGGATGAGAACCGTTGATCGGTCACTTATGCTTCAGGTAAAGATTTTGCCAACAAAAAAATTAATTTTAAAAGGCTTTTCAAAATTAACATGTTTTTTCAGGGATGGCAGGATGTTGCATTTATAAATCCTGCAAATTTAGTATTTGTTTATATGCTTATTCGTGATCGACTTGAAGAAGAAGTTGATCATATGAGAAGTGTTGATGATTTACAATCAATGGTGCTTACATGTTTATATATAAGTTATTCATATATGGGAAATGAAATTTCGTATCCATTAAAGCCTTTTATTGGTGACAATGAAGTAAGCTTCGTTTTCTCCTAAAAAAATACAAAATACCCTTTTTTATAGGATAGAAATAAATTTTGGAATCGTTGTGTTGATATTATTAATACACATAGCTCTGATATGCTTCGCCTTAATTCATCATCAGCATTCTTTCTTGAAGTTTTTACAGAATTAAAAAATTACTCGGTTGATGTTTAATTTTTTTGAAGAAAAATTATTATTAATGGCATTTATAATGTTTTTTTTCTACTTCTTGTTATTTATTATTAAAAAATTTTGAAACTTTTAATAGTATAAAAGCTAATGCATTAAAAACAATTTTTATGACTTATTTGCCACACAAAAAATAATATGTTTTAAACTTCCTTTTTTGACACAAAAATCTTTGTATTCAAAATATAAGTTTTTTTTGAAATTAATTAAATGTGAAAGTTGATGAACCTTAAATTGAGCCAAATTAGTGATTCCCGCACTTTTAATTTTCGTGATGAATTCTTTTTTTGATGTGAAAACCCCCTTTATAAAAAAAAGGTAGGAAGCGGAACAAAAAAAAATCATCAAGTTCAGGGAGAACAAAAAAAGGTGTTGTTTTTCGAATTATGATTTCAAATTACTTTTTTAACATTCTTTTACTAGTTATACATGGAGTAAAACACAAAATAAAAAAATATTGCAACTTTAACTTTTTTTGAATTTTTTTTTCAAGACTTTCATTTTCAAAAAGGGGGATGTTTCTCCTCTTTTTTTGATAAAAAAAGGTCAAGACAAAAAATTTATCGGAACAAAAAGGCGGGCTAAAAAAGGTTTAACATTATTCTTTTTGTAAACTAATTTTTTCATTAATTTCATCAATTAATACGAAATCATGTTTTATCAAATTATAGCTGTGACATTAATTTTTCTTTTTCAAATTGAAGCTTATATTAATTCATATGGATATGATGGATCAAAAGGTTATAATAGTTATTCATATCAACAAAATTATGCTTTAAGTCAACCCTACGGTTATTCAAATTATCCCAGCAATTACAATTACAATTACAATTATAACAACAACAACAACAACAACAACAACAACAACAACAATTATAATCCATATAGTCATCTTTATATTGGTAATTATCCAATTGTTAGACCAAATCAAGGTATGCTTCCTGGTGGATTTGTTGAACCTGGAAATATTGGAGTTGGAAATAATATTGCATCTGCTTTCCTTTTTTGTATGAGTTGCAGCAGAGGCTAATAAATTTTTCATAAATAAAAATCAAATAATGGTAACTTCCTAATTTCCTTTCATATTTTATGTACAAAGTTTTTTTTGGTTTTATTAATAATTAATAATGATAATAAATAAAATAAATGAAAATTTGAAATTCACAAGGTTCAAAAAATTGATTGTTTTCCGAAACAGTTGCAGTTTTAAAACATTTACTAAAAAATTGGTAATTAAAAATAAAAACAAAAAAGTTTTAATTTTATTTACTCAAAAAAATACGGTTTATTTTTTCATTAATACGATTCCATTTAATTGTTAAAAATGATGTGGTGTAAAAAACAACGTCATTTTGTTGTAATGGAAATGTAGTGTCTATAAATCAGAGTTAATTGACTTTGGATTATTTATTATCAGAGAAAAATCTTTTATTACTCCATAATCGGGGATTTTGTGATTAAATTTTTATCAACATAATTGTATAAAGTCGGATTAAACGTTATCAGCAATCACCAATAATTCATCAATCGTGTAATTTTATAACATAGATCATTTAATTTTTTTTCTCTTTAAATATTAACTTTGAACTTTTCCCAAGAAAAATATAGAAAAACAAATAAAAGATGAGACGAAAGGATCCCATAAAAATTTATCCCAAATGTCAGTTTTTTTGCGCAATTTGATCCAAAAAAACGTAAAAGAAATTAATTGCTTTGTCAATTTTGCTTTCAATCAAAAAACATTCTTTTTTTTAAATAGGAAAATCTTTTTAAAACAGGTGATAAAAAAGATTGCAACAGTATTATTCCAAAAACTTTTTATCTATAAATTATCTTTATTTCATCCATCTTTTTGAAAAATAAAATGACAATTGCTATTATTTCTTTAAAAAAAGTTGAAAATAAAGATCTGTTGTCAAAAAAGTTAAAAATGTGTAATTCAATAATAAATTTCATTTTGTATTTTCCTTCGAAACAAAACATGGGTGCTGACAACAAAAATACATAAATAATATGGGGCAAATTTTAATAATTACTAAATCAAAAGTGAGAAAATTACTAATTGTCAAAATTTTTTTTGCAGTCCAGGATTTGTCACTCCAGTCCAGAGCTCGGTCCAGTACAAGGTTTATCCAAGCCCAAAAATTTCTGCGGCAAGAAAAAAAGTTAATGTTGACTGATATTTTCGTTAAGCTCTTTTTTGTGTTACTTTTGAATACTTTCTTTATTAAGTTTTTTTTTCTTTTTTATATTCCATATTAGTAATTTCTTCAACATCATTTCTTTGTTTCCAATCAAGTGAATGCCGCCAGACTTTTGCAAACCTTTGTTGTTGATTTCATTTTTCAAATGTCAAAATGCACAATTTTTGCGCGCTTTCTCCTTTTTCTAGCAATGGTGCTGCCCTTTTTTGCTGCCTCAAAAGCATCTTTGTAAATACGTTTTGAAATTACGATAATGGGCAGAATTTAAATTGAACTTGCTCCAATCTCCCTAAAAAATTTTTTTGTTTACACATTTTGATTTTATTGTGGATGTAGCTTTGTTTTTATGTGTTAAAACTGTGTAAAACAAAATATTGAATATCCGGAATCAATTTTAAAAAAAAATATTTGAAACAAATTTTTTTCATCGAAAGTTGCTTTTACTTTTTGTATGATTTGAAAATGGATGCCGAACGATTTTATGAAATGCAAAAGCAGCGATTTGAAATTTTCAAATCTCAAGATTTTAAATCTGGCTTTTTTGATGTTACTTTTGAAGTTGAAGGACAAGTATGGGAAAAATTTAAACATTGTCTGTTGCTAAAATTGGATTTTTTTGTAGAAAATTTTTGCTGATAAATTTACTTTGACAACGATTTCTGCTCCATTTAAAACGATGCTTTCTGAACGTTGGACAAAAAATGATGAAGCAATTGAACTTCAAAGTCATTCATATGCAAATTTTTATCGTTTTTTAACATTTTTATATTCTGGAAAATGTGATTTAAATTCTAGAAATTTTTCTGCAATGGTAGATTTAGCAGAATTTTATGATGTTTCTGCCTTAAAAATATTATGTGATGAACGGTTATCACAATCACCTACGAAATATGAAGATCGAAGCATTTTTCATTTTATTGAAGTTTCAAAACGATTTTCATTAATAAAATCTCTTTCAATGTTAAAAGGATATGTTTCACAAAATTTTTCAACTTTACTTCATTCTCCTTATTTTTTAAAGTCCAATAAAGCCGTCATTGATTTATTTCTTACTTGTGAACGCGATAGTCTTCAAGAAGAACTTCTTTTTGAATCAGTTAGTTTTTGCTTTTTTTTAATTATTTATCAATGATTTTTCAAAGGTATTTAAATGGGCAGAAATCCAAGTTGAACAAAATTATCAAATTGATGAAAAATTTGATTTCAATGAAGCAATTAAAAATGAACTTATTAAAATTTTGCCAAATATTAATTTTATACAAATGAGCCATGAATTCTTAATTCAATACGTTGGTAAGTTATTATGATAAAATGATTTGTGTGTAGCAACAGAGCTCCAGTCATGTAAAACATTTTGAAGGTAATATTTAACAAATTTATTTTTTAGTTAAAAAGGCATTTCTTTTTTCTGGTGATGAATTAAGCGTTATTTTATTGCAAAATTACAATGAAACGACAGGTAAATCTTAATCATTTTCAAAAATATAATCCGTTATTATTTTAAGAATATTATTTACCCAAAGAAGAGCCGACCAAAAAAAATCCATTCAAAAATGGAATCATGCAATTATGGAAAAAGACTGTTAATTAAAAAATATATTTGTTTCATTTAAATTTTCTATGTTTTATTTATCGCAGTCCCTCTTTAATTGATTTATTTGTGTTGTGTCAGATATCAAAAATCGTCGAAATTTTAAAATTGACGTTAGTGATTTTTGAATTAGATAACTCTGAATAAAATCTAAATATCTTACATCAATTTTTAAAAACTGGCGATTATCTGAATTTGACATAACATTTATTTTTTGCTTTAAATTTTGTATAACTTGATTTTTAAGGTAATCATTTTTTGTTCGTTATTTTGCATTTTTTTTTATCAGTAAATTGATGATTCATAAATTATGTAACAAACTAAACAGATACTTTTTTTGGTCCAAAGATTATTATTCTTTCAAAAGTATATTTTACAGAAAAAAAAAGATAATTTGCCAAATACATTTCCTTTTCTTTTTTATAATTCAATAGATCAAATAAATTTAATGAGACTTCTAAAAATTAAGTAACCTTCTATTTTTTTTGCATCATTAAAAGACAACAATTAATTGTAAGTCTTGTTTTTTTTCCACCCTCTTCTCGCAATTGACACGTAAAAAATTGATTACTTTTAAATACATATAATCTCACTTTTGATTTGTATCATTGATTTCGTTCTAATTTTATTTATTTATTTTAAGTTTAATTAAAATTGCAATATTTTATTTTTTTTCAAAAAACTCTAAATTTTCCTTATAATGGGATCTTTAACTTCTGGAGAAAAGCCATCATTGCATAAATTTATTAAATATAATCGTCATATGGGAATAAGGCCACCAATTGTAAAACGAGTGAGTCAAAGGGTTGATCTTTTTTTGATTGTTGTTTGAAATGCAAAAGAAGAGAAAATATTAATGCTAGACATAATCTTTTTTTGTCTCCCATAAAAGTATAAAGCAATTTTTAGTCGTTTTTCATTTTTAGAGTTTTAACAGTTTGGAGTCATTTTTTTAGAAAAATATAGAAAAACAAATAAAAGATGAGACGAAAGGATCCCATAAAAATTTATCCCAAATGTCAGTTTTTTTGCGCAATTTGATCCAAAAAAACGTAAAAGAAATTAATTGCTTTGTCAATTTTGCTTTCAATCAAAAAACATTCTTTTTTTTAAATAGGAAAATCTTTTTAAAACAGGTGATAAAAAAGATTGCAACAGTATTATTCCAAAAACTTTTTATCTATAAATTATCTTTATTTCATCCATCTTTTTGAAAAATAAAATGACAATTGCTATTATTTCTTTAAAAAAAGTTGAAAATAAAGATCTGTTGTCAAAAAAGTTAAAAATGTGTAATTCAATAATAAATTTCATTTTGTATTTTCCTTCGAAACAAAACATGGGTGCTGACAACAAAAATACATAAATAATATGGGGCAAATTTTAATAATTACTAAATCAAAAGTGAGAAAATTACTAATTGTCAAAATTTTTTTTGCAGTCCAGGATTTGTCACTCCAGTCCAGAGCTCGGTCCAGTACAAGGTTTATCCAAGCCCAAAAATTTCTGCGGCAAGAAAAAAAGTTAATGTTGACTGATATTTTCGTTAAGCTCTTTTTTGTGTTACTTTTGAATACTTTCTTTATTAAGTTTTTTTTTCTTTTTTATATTCCATATTAGTAATTTCTTCAACATCATTTCTTTGTTTCCAATCAAGTGAATGCCGCCAGACTTTTGCAAACCTTTGTTGTTGATTTCATTTTTCAAATGTCAAAATGCACAATTTTTGCGCGCTTTCTCCTTTTTCTAGCAATGGTGCTGCCCTTTTTTGCTGCCTCAAAAGCATCTTTGTAAATACGTTTTGAAATTACGATAATGGGCAGAATTTAAATTGAACTTGCTCCAATCTCCCTAAAAAATTTTTTTGTTTACACATTTTGATTTTATTGTGGATGTAGCTTTGTTTTTATGTGTTAAAACTGTGTAAAACAAAATATTGAATATCCGGAATCAATTTTAAAAAAAAATATTTGAAACAAATTTTTTTCATCGAAAGTTGCTTTTACTTTTTGTATGATTTGAAAATGGATGCCGAACGATTTTATGAAATGCAAAAGCAGCGATTTGAAATTTTCAAATCTCAAGATTTTAAATCTGGCTTTTTTGATGTTACTTTTGAAGTTGAAGGACAAGTATGGGAAAAATTTAAACATTGTCTGTTGCTAAAATTGGATTTTTTTGTAGAAAATTTTTGCTGATAAATTTACTTTGACAACGATTTCTGCTCCATTTAAAACGATGCTTTCTGAACGTTGGACAAAAAATGATGAAGCAATTGAACTTCAAAGTCATTCATATGCAAATTTTTATCGTTTTTTAACATTTTTATATTCTGGAAAATGTGATTTAAATTCTAGAAATTTTTCTGCAATGGTAGATTTAGCAGAATTTTATGATGTTTCTGCCTTAAAAATATTATGTGATGAACGGTTATCACAATCACCTACGAAATATGAAGATCGAAGCATTTTTCATTTTATTGAAGTTTCAAAACGATTTTCATTAATAAAATCTCTTTCAATGTTAAAAGGATATGTTTCACAAAATTTTTCAACTTTACTTCATTCTCCTTATTTTTTAAAGTCCAATAAAGCCGTCATTGATTTATTTCTTACTTGTGAACGCGATAGTCTTCAAGAAGAACTTCTTTTTGAATCAGTTAGTTTTTGCTTTTTTTTAATTATTTATCAATGATTTTTCAAAGGTATTTAAATGGGCAGAAATCCAAGTTGAACAAAATTATCAAATTGATGAAAAATTTGATTTCAATGAAGCAATTAAAAATGAACTTATTAAAATTTTGCCAAATATTAATTTTATACAAATGAGCCATGAATTCTTAATTCAATACGTTGGTAAGTTATTATGATAAAATGATTTGTGTGTAGCAACAGAGCTCCAGTCATGTAAAACATTTTGAAGGTAATATTTAACAAATTTATTTTTTAGTTAAAAAGGCATTTCTTTTTTCTGGTGATGAATTAAGCGTTATTTTATTGCAAAATTACAATGAAACGACAGGTAAATCTTAATCATTTTCAAAAATATAATCCGTTATTATTTTAAGAATATTATTTACCCAAAGAAGAGCCGACCAAAAAAAATCCATTCAAAAATGGAATCATGCAATTATGGAAAAAGACTGTTAATTAAAAAATATATTTGTTTCATTTAAATTTTCTATGTTTTATTTATCGCAGTCCCTCTTTAATTGATTTATTTGTGTTGTGTCAGATATCAAAAATCGTCGAAATTTTAAAATTGACGTTAGTGATTTTTGAATTAGATAACTCTGAATAAAATCTAAATATCTTACATCAATTTTTAAAAACTGGCGATTATCTGAATTTGACATAACATTTATTTTTTGCTTTAAATTTTGTATAACTTGATTTTTAAGGTAATCATTTTTTGTTCGTTATTTTGCATTTTTTTTTATCAGTAAATTGATGATTCATAAATTATGTAACAAACTAAACAGATACTTTTTTTGGTCCAAAGATTATTATTCTTTCAAAAGTATATTTTACAGAAAAAAAAAGATAATTTGCCAAATACATTTCCTTTTCTTTTTTATAATTCAATAGATCAAATAAATTTAATGAGACTTCTAAAAATTAAGTAACCTTCTATTTTTTTTGCATCATTAAAAGACAACAATTAATTGTAAGTCTTGTTTTTTTTCCACCCTCTTCTCGCAATTGACACGTAAAAAATTGATTACTTTTAAATACATATAATCTCACTTTTGATTTGTATCATTGATTTCGTTCTAATTTTATTTATTTATTTTAAGTTTAATTAAAATTGCAATATTTTATTTTTTTTCAAAAAACTCTAAATTTTCCTTATAATGGGATCTTTAACTTCTGGAGAAAAGCCATCATTGCATAAATTTATTAAATATAATCGTCATATGGGAATAAGGCCACCAATTGTAAAACGAGTGAGTCAAAGGGTTGATCTTTTTTTGATTGTTGTTTGAAATGCAAAAGAAGAGAAAATATTAATGCTAGACATAATCTTTTTTTGTCTCCCATAAAAGTATAAAGCAATTTTTAGTCGTTTTTCATTTTTAGAGTTTTAACAGTTTGGAGTCATTTTTTTGTTTTTTTATAAATTTTCTCTTTTTTTAGCTTCAATCTGATTATTTGATGGCTCCAATTATCGATAAAACAACAAGCCATGAAGCTTTGGATGGAATAAAAGGTAAAGTTGCATATTTTTTAAAAATAATTCAAAACCCTTAATTTTAGTTATGGGAAAACATTCACCTGCAAAACTTACCCATTCATTTAGTGAACAAAATTTAGCATCACCAGATCTCCATCAATCAAAAGCTGATTTAAATTCCAAAAATGCTACATTTTTATATCCGCCATATTTGAATGGTCCCTTGCCACGAATTCCCTGTATGTTTCTTCTATTTTTTCTAATGTCAAAAATCGCCTATTATTATGATGCCTTTCTTAGCCGCAACTGTCAATGTTTATTTAACCGTTGAAAAATTGTTTACTTTTTCTTTCATTTTTTTCTTTTCATCGAAGAAAGAAAAAAGACCATTTATTAAAAAAATAACTGTTTTTCCATTTTTTCACTTTTACTTTTTTATTTAACCTTTTTAAAAAAATTTAGTGATTTTATAAAAAAAAATTTTTATTTGGCAATCTGCTCCAACTTGATCTCTTTTTTTTGAATAATATTGTCTTTTTTTGTCCACGTCAGCTTTTCCCCCCGACTTTCTTTGTACACATCTTCCTTCGTCTTTTTGTCATCTTGTCTTAGATTTTCTTTTCCTTTTTGCTTCCCTTTCCCCCCCCCCCCCCGTCTTTTTTGTGTTGTATTTTTTTGAACATATTTTTTTGGCGCTGATCGAACTGATTTATAACGATTTATTTTAACAATACTTTTTTTGGGGGAAAATAAAAAAGAAAGGGTACACCCGATTGAAAGAGAGAAAAAAAAGTGAAAAAAGAAAGAAGTTTATGCTCGTTTTTGAACTAATCTTTAGAGCATTTAATATTGCACAATTTTTTTTTTGATTTTTTTTCTTCTCTTTTTTGCGCACCTTTCAAAAAAATTACATACTTTTGTAAGCGTTTTTCAATGACAAAAACAGCATTTTTGACATAATTTGATTGTTTCAAACTATCATGTTTTTCCCGTCTTTTTTTTCGTTCATTAATGCTCGATAATTTCATTTAAAAAAAAGAGGAGCAACTGATGCGTTTTTTCTGTTATGAATAATCAAAAAAATCTTCCTTTTTTCCTCAAAAATTTTTTTTAGTTTTTTTTGCTTCTTTTTCTTAGTCATTTCTTCTTCCATTCATTTCATTTCATGGAATCCGTATACACTTTTAATGATTCTGAAGACAATGATTACTTTGATAACCGATATCTTATAGCAAATCATACACTTTCTAACGCACCATCATTATATTTATCAACATTTGGCTCGAGAAAAGTTTCAAATTTTCATGTTGGTCCTGCATACGGTTCTCGACCTGATCTTCTTGCCCCTACCGTGTTAGAAGCATACTCACATAAAAAGTAATAATTTTTTTCAATTTTTTTTTCTAAAAATGTTTTGTTTTTATTGTTATATTTTTTTGCTTTTTACTTTCATGCTTCTTTTTATGTTCGCCTTGATATAAGCTTTTATCGTTATACATTTTTTTTGCTTTGTTCACCCTTTTTTTTATGTTTCATTTTTTTGCTTATCGTTTGCTTCCAGAGAGATGACTGACGCTGAGCGTACATCACTTTTATCGGAGTCACTCGATTATCTTACACCAACCTCTGGTGGATCATCATCATTAAATGGCGGCCCAATCAATGACCTACCTTCTTCATTAACTCGTGAACATTTTAACAACATTGCAGCGGCTTCTTCTTATTCAAAGGGTGGCGTTATTGCTGCTGATAATTCATCAGTGTCAAATACAACACATTCGGGTGAAGATAAATTTAATTTTCATCATCATCACCATCATAATCAACATTCACATAATCAACATAGTGTTGGAAATTTTGGATCAGAAACTTCTAGCCGTCGTGATCACGGTAGTGGAGCCGGTGGCGGAAATTTTGAACATCAACAACAACAACATCCATTACCACCTGGAACATTTTATTCAGCTTCAATACATTCTCAATCACAAATGCGGACAATTGGCTTTAATATGCGACCATATAATATTATTCCAAGGGTGAATATCTCTGGTGATCCATCAACAAATGAAGAGTTAGATTTCCGTAATCAAAATATGCTTGATATTAACATGTTGCCTGCTTTTTTTAACCCATCACGCTTTGTACCTACTTTTGAGCACATACAGCCTATTACACATTTACATGATAAGGGATCAAGTAGTGATCCATTAAATATGTTCGGCTTTTTTCTTTTCATTTTTCAAATTTATTTTTTTAATTATTTTTAGGCATCGAGGTGAATTATCTGCTGGTGAAAAATATCGATATGATCTTAGTCGAGCCCAACTTAAAGCCACATCTCGAACATCTGCATTATTGGCAGGGTTTGCAATGGTTTGTAGCATTTTTTTTTCTTTAAACCCAAAACATTGAAATTTTTTTAGGTTGCACTTGTTGAATTACAATACGATGAAAATACGCCCCATTTTCTTTTAGTTACACTTGGGATTGTAACAACGCTACTCGTTTCTGTTCATTTAATAGCATTAATGATGTCAACATGTTTGCTACCGCATATTGAAGCAAATGGTTGTACACAAGATTCACCGCATAATCGATTACAGTAAGTATAAAAATTTTGCAATCAATATTTTTTGACAAAATATATTTAAGTTTTTACATTGAATTATCATGGCTTTTTTCAACATGCATTGGCCTTTTATTATTTCTTCTTGAAATTGGTGTTATATTTTTTGTTAAATTTGATGCTGTAAATTTTATTCTTGGTGCTTACATTACAACTGCAATTTTGGGTAACTAAAATTTATTGATTTTTTTAAAAAAATTCTTTTTTTCAGTGCCTGTTTTTATTATTTTTGTTGTAATATCATGTCTGATTCATCGCGAACGATTTTCTCATACTGTGGATCGAGTTGGAACAAAAGTTGATGATCTCGAAAATATTATTGATGATAATCCCATAATGCCGAAACAAATGTCAAATGTTGGCATAATTCAACAAGTTTAAAACTTTAAACACTTTTTTAAAAATCAATAATTTTAAAAAGCTTTCATTTTTTTAAATCACAATTTTTTGCGGGTTTCTTTTTTTTTTAAAATTTATCATTATTTGTTGTTGAAATTTGTAGTTATAAAAATTTTTGTTTTCGTTCTTTAATGGATATTAATAATAACATAAAATGTTAAAAAGCAAAAAGAAAGGACAAAATAGAAGCAAAGTAAATGAAACCTTATAAAATGTAAAAGCAAAGAAAAAAAGGAAGAAAGAAGTTTTTTTAACTTCCATTGATTTTTTTATGGACATCTTTTATTATTATTTTATCCATTATTTTACTTTGTTATTTTCTTTTGTTAAAATTGATCAAAAGTAATTTTTTAAAAAGTATTTTAAAGAATAGTGGGATTTAAAAAAATAGTGAAAGAAAATATATAAATCCGGAAATGTCGGACATAAATGCAGCTAAAAGCCGATTTCCTTCTGCCCGTCCATGGACGGCAAGTGGCAGTCGTTCACCATTTACTGAAGAGTCTTCAAAATTAGAAGAAGGAAAAAAAGAAAATAAAACCGAAAATCTTCAACAACAAAAAAGAAAAAATACTGTTGAACGTTCATTTGTTGGTGGAAGACGGCAAAGACGAGCTGCTGCACGTCATGCCCCTACAGCTACAACAGATGATTTGGTAGAAGAAGAAGAAAAGAAAGAAGAAATTATTGTCAAAAGTCGTCCAAAAAAGCCTAAACGTGCATCTTCAACTCATTATCGTAAATACAGTGTTCCACGACACGAATCTCCTGAACTTACAATAAAATCAATGGCTGAAAAAGAACAGGTAATCAATCACCCTCTATGTTTTTTGGCAATGTCCGTAAAATAAAACTTGTTAATTTTTTAATAATTCAAAATTTATATTTTATTTTTAGAATAATGTGCCGAAAGACGAAAAGGCACCCGAACAAAAGCTATCAAATGGCAATTCCATTAAACCTGACACTAATAATGAACAACCAACAATAAAACCAATTTCGAAATTTGTTAATGTTGCAAGAGTAATAAAAATTTCCTTTTTAAAATTTCCACAAAACTTTTTATTACAGAGTTTCAAAGGACTTTCAAGTATTCGATTTCGAAAAAGTCGAGTTGCTGATTCTTCTGGAATAAATGCAGTAACACAAAATCAAACAGAATTTTTAAAAAAATTTGGTTTATCAACTTTAATTCAAGCTGATGATCATGAAGAATATAAAAAGAATAAATTAAAATATATTTTAAATAAGCTGGTATTTGACAGTAATGCAGGGTATTTTTATTATTGGTTAGCAATCGTTTCAATGGCATATGTTTATAATTTAATTGTATATTTAATTTTTTGAATCTAATTAATTAAATTTTTTAAAGGTTGTTATTGCTCGAGCTGTTTTTTATGACATTGCTGCCGGATATTTATGGTTTCCATGGATGCTTTTGGATGTATTTTTCGATTTTATATATTTTTTAGATATGTTTATACGATCTCGAACAGGTTATAAACAATATTTATGCCCCAATTAAATTTTATAATAGTTTGGTAATTTTAGGATTTCTTGATCAAGGATTACTTGTTCGAGATGTTGGACGAACAACAAAAGCATATGTAAAAAGTTTACAATTTCGACTTGATATTTGCAGCTTTTTTCCTGTTGATCTTATTTTAATGATAATATTTCGACGCCCACAACCAATTTATCGAATGAATAGACTACTTCGACGTGATAGAATTCAAAAATTTATGGAACAAACTGAAACGAGGTTTACAAACAAAAGATGATTTTTTAAAACTTTTATATCGAATTTTTTACAGAAGTTCAATGCCAAATATTTTTCGTGTTGCGGCAGTTGTTTGGTATATTTGTGTAATAATACATTGGAATGCATGCTTCTATTTTTTAATATCTGAAAGTGTTGGATTAGGATCTGATTCGTGGGTTTATGGAAGTAAAAATATTCAAAGTATGCCACCGTAAGTTTTTTTTTGGTGATCAAAATGTTGATAAAAAATATTTTTAAAGTGGTGTTAGCGTTTCGGATACTCTTGCTCGTCGATATATTTATAGTTTTTATTGGTCAACATTAATTTTAACAACAATTGGTGAAGTTCCATGGCCGCAACAAAATATTGAATTTGTTTTTGTTACACTTGATTTAATGTGTGGCGTTTTAATTTTTGCTACAATTGTTGGTAATGTTGGTACAATGATTTCAAATATGAGTGCAGCAAGAGCAGATTTTCAAACAAAAATGGATTCAATTAAACAATTTATGGAGCTTCGAAGAGTTAGTAAAGCCCTTGAAATTCGAGTTATTAAATGGTTTGATTATTTATGGGATAATAAGCAGGGATTAAGTGATCAACAAGTTTTGGAAGTTTTACCTGATAAATTACAAGCAGAAATTGCAATGCATGTACATTTTGAAACTTTAAGAAAAGTTCGAATTTTTCAAGTATGTTTTTTTGAGGATTGTCGAAGCTTTGATGTAAACAAAACTTTTTTATAGGATTGTGAAGCTGGATTACTTGCTGAACTTGTACTTAAATTAAAATTACAAGTTTTTAGTCCAAGTGATTTTATTTGTCGTAAAGGTGATATTGGAAGAGAAATGTATATTGTAAAAAGAGGAAAATTGCAAGTTGTTGCCGATGATGGAATTACCGTATATGCAACCCTCATTGAAGGAGCTGTTTTTGGTGAATTAAGTATTTTAAATATTGCTGGTACAGTTTCTATTAACTTATAACAAAAAAAATTTTTTAAATTTTAAGGCAGTAAAAATGGTAATCGTCGAACTGCAAATGTTCGTTCAGTTGGATATACGGATCTTTTTGTTTTAAATAAAACTGATTTATGGACAGCATTAAAAGAGTACCCGGAAGCAAGAAAAATGCTTATTCAAAAAGTAGTTTTTATTTTTTTTTCTTTCGATGATGAAATTTTGAAAAAAATAATTTTTTTAAAGGGACGTGAAATTTTAAGAAAAGATAATCTTCTTGATGAAAATGCGCCGGAAGAAAATAAAACCGCTGAAGAAATAGCCGATGAATTACAGACAAATGTGAGATTATTGCAACAAAAGTAAGTAAAGCGGTAGCACATTTTTCTCTTATTCTTTTTTAGCACTCCTTTATTTGATTTGCTTAATGAGCTATGAAAAAAATATAATAAAAATGAAAAGGTTTTTAAAA
The DNA here is from genome assembly GCA_963922195.1 of Panagrolaimus sp. PS1159. NCBI lineage: Eukaryota > Metazoa > Nematoda > Chromadorea > Rhabditida > Panagrolaimidae > Panagrolaimus > Panagrolaimus sp. PS1159. The sequence continues at coordinate 1,326,195 of CAWUHW010000019.1, forward strand.
ATTTTTTATAAACTTTAGAATTGCAAGATTGGTTGCGGAAAGAATAAGCACCGATGAAAAATTAAAGACAAGAATTGCATATTTGGAAAGTAAATTGATCAAATATGAAGTAATATCTGAATCATCAACTGAAGGAAGTGATGATGAAGAAGAATATGATAATGCACAAGAAAATGTTATTGAAAAAAATGATGACGGAAAAATTGTTGAAGAATTTATTGTACCAAGTAAAAAAGATGTATAAAAATAAATAAATGATATTTTTTGTTTTAGCTTCTTTTTTTTCATTGTCTGCATTGAAAGTGACAGCCGACAACAATAGAATGAACAAAAAAAAGATGCGTTTTGCATCTTTTTTTGGTGTCAAAAAATTGAAAAAAACAAACAATCATTAATAATTTTTATGTTTACAGTATTCCATTATAAAGAAATTTTTTTAAGTCTTAACAATATATTTGCATTAACAGGTTTCTTTAAAAGAAAAGCAAAAAGTATTTGAGTCAATAATAAAAAAAGGAGGCACATGGAAGCCATTAATGGCAAAAAAAGATGTGAAGCCTTAAGAGATTAAATAAATTTTTTCCTTAGATCTTATTATCAAAGAAAAAAAAACAGAATTTGTGTAAATTTTTATTTTATGTAAAAATGGGTGAAAGAACTTTTATCAGACTCCAACTATTAAAAAAAGTATATCCAATAAGGTTTGTTTTTCCATTATTCAAGTTCCATTTCAACGATTCTTTCAGGAAAATTGTAATAGCTGCTTCAACAGTTTTTGTTTTTTTATCATTTTTAATTGTATTAGAAAGTGCATTTATATTAAGCGCAAATACGAAAGGTGGAAGTCCATTTTTGGTTATATTTTCATATGTTTTAGCATGGTTACTTGTTGCAATCGGGTTATTTGGTTTAAAAGTTGGAATTTTATCACAAAATTTGGGACATCATAGAGCATCTACGGGTTCAAGGCCAAATTCTGCACCTGTTTGGGTTCCATCACCTGAACCTGATCCAGAATTGGTTAATTTTACACTTCCAGGTTTGTTTTTATTTTTAAATAAAAATCAAAAGAAAAATTTTTCCCTAGGTTCGGTTCAAACAACAACCGTTGAAGTTCTATATCCTCCCCCGCCTCCACGATATTCATCTTTATCAAATTCTGCAGTATTATCTGGTGATCGATTAACAAGGCCACCAATTACACGCCCAGCAACTTCACCAATTTCATCTCCACCTCCCCCATATCTTCCTACTTCCGGTTTGCCGATTCGTTAGCTCCCCCAAGCTTGTTGATATTCCACTTATCCTTCCCTCTTTTTATGTTTCTATATTCTTTTTTTGTTTCTAAATTTGAATTACCGAATAAAAAAAAAGTTATTAAACAAAGATTGAATGTATTTTAAGAATGCAAATGAATGAAATGACGATGAGTTCAAATTAATTGTTTGCAGGCATCTTCTGTCACAAATTTTGGGCGGTCATTGTCGTCGCGAAATTGACACTATAAGCTTAAAAAAAGATGCGCAGCAGTCAACAGCAATTTCGGAGCATATTAAAGAAAAAAAAGATCAAAAAGCAGCAAAAATTTCTTTCAAAAAATCAAAACGCTTTTAATTGCGTAGTTATCTTATAAAAAAGACTTGAAGGTAACAAACATTTGTAATGAAGTGAAAAGAGACTTATTTGGTGGTCTTTTTTTCTTGATGTTTTTTTCGATCCTTTGTTTCTTTTTCGAATTTTGTTTGATTAAAAAATGTTCAACAAAGGCGGTGCAATGTTTGACATTGTTTAATTAAAGCTTCTTTCTTTTCAAATTTAGAATTCATTTGTTTTTTGATTTATTTTAAACGTTTGAATTCTTTTTCATTTTTAAAGTTTCATTTTTTTCTAGAATTTGAATATTTTTTTGGCAAGGCTTTCTTCCATCACTGCCTGCCTTCCCATCTGCCATTGCCGTCGTCAAAGATGACGAATTTTATTCGTACATTTTTATTTGTATTTTTTGTCTTCATTCCTGTAGTATTTGCACAAATTCCTTTATCATTAAATTCTATGGGAAATGCATTTTATAATCCTCCAGAAACAATGTCATTAAATTTACCATTTTTTGACGACAATGTTAGTCATAGTTGTCGAGTGGGAGTAAGTTGTTCGCAATGTTCAAATTGGTTTAATGAAAATGATGCATGTGATAGTGATAAAGAATTACCAATTTATCATTGTAATTCTCAAGGGTAATTTTCTGAATTTTATTTAAACTTGTTTGTTACTTTTTTTAAATTTAGTATTATTGAACAAGATAGTGATGCGTATCTTGTTTGTAATGAAAATAAAAGACTTGAAGCAAAAATTTGTCCAATTGGAAGTATTTTTAAAGAAAATAATGGATGCCAAGATCCAACAAAAGTTACCTTCCGACAATCAGCTGTAACAGGTATGCAAATTTTATATATGTGTTACGGGGGCAGACCTTCCGATTACTAACACTACTAGCAATAGAACAGCTAAAAGCTTTTCTGGTTCAGGCCATTTTTCAGGTTCTGGTCGGGTTGGAGATATTTGCAGTTTTAATACTGATTGTTTAAGTGTATGTTTCCATTAAAATTAATTTAGCCTTTTTTTAATTCATTATCCCTATTTTTGCAGGGAATGTATTGTTCTGCCGGATTATGTACATGCTTAAGCACCTACATTCTTCGAGAAAGCTATTGCTATGAAAGTAAGCTGTTTACATTCAAAAAAGTGTAATCCCTTTTTTTTCATACAATTATTATTTTTAGAAATTAATCCTAATCAGCCTGGTTGTACATATGATGTTCAATGCTCAGCTGTATGGCCAAATGCAAAATGTAATGTTGACTCTGGAATTGGTACTTGTCGGTGCCCTGAAAATACTCATGTTGCCAGAGAAACCAGAGATGGATGGGTTTGTGTATCACTTAAAGACCAAGGAACTGGTGGCACGTCACCTCTATATTTTATTTGTCCATTACCAGAAGGTGCTGGATTTAAAATTGCTCTCAATGATCCTGCTCCACAATTTGGTTCTTTTCCAGTTGGTTGCACCACAGGATCTTCTGCTACCGTTGAGCCAGTTGCTGGACTTCATGGGGGTGCTTCATGTATTTGGCCAAGTACTGGAGAATTTGTTGGAGATCTTTATGATTGTATTCATACTGCTCCAAGTGTTAAACTTCAAGCCCAATTCCCTCAATCTCAATATTCTCCATCAGCTGATGGTGTTTGTTGTCCTTCGCGTGCTCTTGCATGCGTTCAACCACAAGTTACTGGTCCTAATCCAACAGAGCCACGGTGGTGGTATAATTCTGTTACAGGAACTTGTCAACAATTTTTATGGGATCCTGCTGCAACACAAGCACAATTTCATAGTGCTAATAATTTCCGAACTATTGATCATTGTGAATCATATTGCCGTGATACATGTTCACGTGGAAGTCCACAATATACAAATGAAGCAAATGTTTATGCTGAACGTCCAATTCATGGTTGTTCAACTTCTATAACATGTGCAAATGAATATCAATGTACAGCAATTGGAAGTCAACATCTTTGTTGTCCAACTCCATCATCAATTTGTAGCACAAAAGGTGGACGCACATTAGATTTACATCCAAGAACAACTCCTTATCATCCCGGATTTACAAGTCATACATCAAAAGAAAATGTTAGATTTTATTATGATGTTTCAAGTGGAAGATGTCAAGATTTTGTTTATAAAGGAAATGGGGGAAATTACAATAACTTTTTATCTAAACATGAATGTGAAATGTTTTGTGCTCGTTGTAAGCGACATTCATGGTTTAAAAAAACTAAAGTTCAATTTTTAGTACAATGTGATCGTGGAACTCCTCTAAAAATTGGCGAAGAATCACAACGTTGTCAATCAAACAGTCAATGCCCAAGCTCTCATGAATGCAAGGCTGATCAAGGAGTTTGTTGTCCTCGAAAACGTTTGTTATTCAAAAGTTGAAAAAAAGATTCAAAGATATTTTTAGAAACAATTTGTTCACAACCACTTCGAGTTGGTGATTGCACAGAAAATGTTAAAAGATATTGGTATAATGCAGTAAGCAGACAATGTCAAATGTTTGAATTTACTGGTTGCCAAGGAAATGACAACAATTTTGAAACAATTTTAGAATGTCAAAATTTTTGTAAAAATGCTATTCGTATGTTTTTAAAACAATTCGAAACTGAAAAAAATATTTTTTTGTTTTAGCTGAACCTCGATGCATGCAAGGACAAGCTTACAAAGATACATTTGGAAATTTTGTTCAATGCAATCATGGAGCTTCTAATTGTCCACCAAATTATGAATGCTATTTTGATGGAAATCTATGGGGTTGTTGTCCTACAAAATCATATACCTGTTCATTAACACAAGATAGTGGAGTTCAATGTGGTGCTGGAACAACATTTAAATATTTTTATAATACTCAAACACAAGCATGCGATTCATTTCAATATAATGGTTGTGATGGAAATTCAAATAATTTTGCATCACGTGATACTTGTGAAGAATATTGTGGAGTTGGCGGTTGTCCACATGGTGGATTACCAATGCGAGATCATACTGGTCAATTAATGGTTTGTACTTCTCAAGAAGTTTGTCCTTCTAGTCATGAATGTACATCTGTATTTGTTTCTTCAAATACAATAAATCGTTGTTGTCCAACAAAAGCACATGTTTGTTCACTTCCACCTCTTCAAGGAACTCTTTGTGGATCACATCAGCTTACTCGATATTATTTTAATATTGTAACAGGGCAATGCTCCCCCTTCCAATATAATGGATGTGATGGAAATCAAAATAATTTTGTTTCACTTTCAAAATGCAACAATTTTTGTATGAGCAATTGTAAGTTTTTTCAAAAAATATGATCCAAAACAATTTTTAATTTTTTTCAAGCTTGTCCTGCTGGAAGTGTCGTTTACATGGACCCCAACGACCATAAACCAATTCTTTGCAATGAAGCCCTTAAAAATAGTTGTCCCCCAAATTATGAATGTACCTTTAATGCCCTTTTAAATAATTATGTTTGTTGTGGTTCATCGGATATGGGAGTTTGTCCAGAAAGTGAAAAAGCATATGTAAATGCCTATGATATGACTGCCAAAGAATGCATGATTAATATGGAAGGTTCATGTCCCTCAAATTATCTTTGCCGTTTTAATTTACAACGAAATAAATATTATTGTTGTTCATCTGTTAATGGAAAAACTTGTCCTGTTGGGAAATTTCTTTATCGTGATCCTCGTCATGGTAATCCAATTCGATGTACAATTGGAAAAGAAATGTGCCCAGATGGATATTCTTGCCAATCATATTTGAAAGGGTCTTTCCAAGGTTTTTGTTGTTCAGCTACCAGTAAGTTATTAAATTTCTTTTTTGTTTTACTGAATCGCAGTTGATGCTTCAGCGATTTGCCCGGATGAAGCTGAATTCCTTGTGGATGAATCAAGTCAACAGCCAAGAATTTGTACAATGGGGGCATTTGTTTCATGTCCGAATGGATATACCTGTAGAGCAACACATGGCTCAAATGAAGGATTTTGTTGTAGGGGGCATGTTGTTTCAGTTAATGACGGGTGTCCACCAGGAAATTTTGTTTATATGATTGCAAATGAAATTGCAAATTGTGATCCATTTAATCCTCCAAATGCTCCTTGTCCAGGTGGATATACATGTCAGTGGTCAACAGCAAATCAAAGATATCAATGTTGTGGAAATCGGCCATTACCAGTTCCAGAAAAGAAAAAAGACGGATGTCCACCTTCACAAATTGCATTTCAAGATGGTGATGTTGCAAGAGTTTGTACCGCTGGAGGGCATACCTGCCCAGTTGGATATTTTTGTCAATTTTCTTCCACCAATAATCAATTTCAATGTTGTGGTGTTTCTGCTGGTTGCCCCAATGATCAAGTTGCCTTTATTGGACTTCGTGGTGAACCAGAAAAATGCCTTCCTACTTCCCCATCATGTCCACATGGATATACTTGTCAAAAAACTTTAAGTGGCCAACATATTTGTTGCACAATTCGAGTACAATCAAGTAAGTAAAATATAAATAAAATCGTAAATTTAAATCAAATTATTTGCAGAAGATTGCTCCGTTGAAAAAATATTTGTTGATGGAATTTGTTTACGAAGAGCTGAACCCGGAGACGAATGCACGCATAGCAAACAATGTAATGGTGGATCAATTTGTGAAGAAGGAAAATGTGTTTGTGCTAAAAATATGCAACTTAATGGAAAATATTGTCAACCTATTCCAACTTGTAATGAAAAACAAATTTTACTTGATGGAATTTGTCAAAGTTTAGTTCAAATTGGTGAACGATGTCTTTCTTCAAGACAATGTCCAGAAACAAGTTATTGTATTTCTGGAAGATGTAATTGTAAGAGAAATCACGTTGAAGAAAATGGTAAATGCGTCTTGGAAGAAGAAGTTGAAACCAAATCAACGACAAGTGGAAGGCCAAAAGTTAATGCTAAACCAAAGCCATGTAAGCTAATTTTTTTACAAAATAAAAAAATAAAAAAATTTTATAGTGATTACAAAATGTTTTAATCCAAGTTTAACAGCCTACAGAGATCCTGTAACAGATCGAGTACAATTTTGTTCACCAATGACAAGCAATTGTCCGGAAAATTATTATTGCCAATTAAATGCAATTAAACAACAATATCTTTGTTGTGGAATTCCAGAAGGAAGAAAAAATAGTGTTCTTCATACAAGAGATGTTTGTCCACGTGGAAGAATTCCGTATTTACTCAATGGACAACCACAAAAATGTTCAAAAGCTAGATGTCCAAAAGGTTATCAATGTGTTTATAATGGACATGATTATTTCTGTTGTTCACATAATAATGCTGCTTCTTCATTTACAAAAGCAAAAATTATTTCACATAGTAATTTAAAATTTATAAACACATTTTAGACAACAAAAAACATTTTAGAAAATGATCAATGCCCTTGGGGTGCCTCTTTAATATATCCTGCAACTCATACTCCAGTAACATGTGATCCTCGGCTTAAAACTTGTCCAATGGGATATTCATGTGAAAGAAGTCGAACAAATAGCCGATCTTTCATTTGTTGTTCATTGAGACTTAGAGATGATGTTGGACAACGTTAGTTTGTTTAAACTCTTTTTTTTTCATTAATGTTATATTTTATTTGCAGATGGTTGTCCCCATAATACAGTACAAGTTCAAAGACTTGTGAGTGACGGAATAATTCAAAGACATTGTGGTTAGTCTTTTTTTCATTAAAACTTTAAAATCGAAGATATGTCATTTCAAGACAATGACCAATATAAAGAAAAAAAAAGAGAAAGAATATAGCATTAAAATAAATACAAAATTTCAAAAAATTAAAATTTTATGTATTTTTTAGAACGTGCTTGTCCTCCACATTCTCGTCCGATTGGTGGGATATGCTATGAGGTAGCCGATGGCCAACCATGATGATTGACAGCTTCTTCCATTGCGCAAACGTCGATGTCGTCGTCAAAATTTCTTTTTTTTATTCTGCTTTACACCCTTTTAAGCAACGTTTTAAAAAAATTCCCTTCTTTATTTCTTTACAAAAATTTTTTTGCTTTAACATAGTAATTTTAACTCCATATTTCTTTTTATTTATTGACGGCTCTTCTCACGACTCAATTTCGACATATTTTATATAACGACGTCCTCTTTCAATGTTCTTCACTCTTTTTTTATTCTGATTCCTTTAAAACAAAGATGTCTCATTTGGTCACTCATTTAACTTTGACGACCACCTTTGCGAGTCAGTTTTCTCCATAACAAGAGAATTAATAATAAATAAGATAAAAAAAATTATTTTTTCGGGTTTTTTGTTTTATTGTTATGGAATATTACTACTTTTAATAAGGTGTTGTTGTCCCTCATCATTAATATCCCTTCCATCTTTCTTGTTGTTTCATATTGTTATTTAACAATTTTATTTCGCGTAAGATATATTATCTCTTTCTCAATTTTTACGTTCGCAAATTCATTCTTTTATTTATTGTAAACGTTGATTTTTTCCAGCATTAAAAAAAGTAATATCTGTATTAATTGTAAGCTCCATTTGGCTTGCAAATTTTTTTCAAGCCAAAAACGGGGATTAATCCTTTATTGTTGTTATTTGTTATTTTTCAATAAATTTAATTAATTAATTTATTAATACCAATGATTTTACATTATTTATTTGTGGTTTTATTTGTTACAGGTTTGTAACAATTAAAAAAGCATTTTTAGTTTATAAAAAATATTTAGATCCCATAAATGCTCGAAGGGATAAAAGGCAAACAGGAAGTGGAAGAGTCGGAGATGCTTGCGCGTTTAATACCGATTGTTTGGCTGGCATGTTTTGTAATGCTGGGCTTTGCTCTTGCTTGACCACTTATATTGCTGCTGAAAGTTATTGTTATCAAAGTAAAATTTCTTCGTAAAAATATCCAAAATATTCTTGAAATTGTAGAAATTGAACCTGGACAACCCGGTTGTGTTTACAATGAACAATGCAGCAGTGTTTGGCCTGAAGCATTTTGTGATACCAGCGCTGGTGTTGGGACTTGCAGATGTGGTGATAAAAAAGTTGAAAGAGCAACTCGAGATGGACACGTTTGTTTGGATGTTCATGATGCAAATGAAAATACCCTTGCAATTACTTGTCCATTACCAGAAGGCGCTGGGTAATTTTAAAAAAATCTCAAAATTTAATTAATAATTTGATTTAGTTACACTTCTGCTTTATCTGATCCAAGTCATCCTCGACAAAATGATGGTCCAGGACCAGTTTTATGTAACACTGAAAGTACAGTAATTTCCCAAACAATGGGCAGTGATGAAATGGGTAATGGAAATTCTGCCTGCCTCTTTCCATCTGATAATAGCTATTTGGCGGATCTTTATGATTGTGTTGAATTTGTTTCTGTTATGGATTTAACATCAGCTGGATATAGTGAAAAAGCAAATGGAATATGTTGTCCAAATCGAGCTTTTACTTGTGTTCAACCAACCGCAACAGGTCCCAATCCATCTGAACCTCGATGGTGGTATAATGCTGTAACAGGAATGTGTCAACAATTTTTATGGGATCCATTTGCAAGTGGTGCCGGAGAACACAGTCCAAATAATTTTAGAACTGTTGAACATTGTGAATCATTTTGCAGAGATGGTAAAAATTTTTTTTCGAAATTTTTAATTTAAATTTATAAAATAAATTTAGCTTGTGCTCGTGGAAGTCCAGAATATGATGTTCGAGCAACATTTATTGAAGAAACACCTGTCACAGGTTGTTCACAAACTGCAACATGTGGAGCAAATTATGAATGCAAAACAATTGGCTCAATACAATGGTGCTGTCCCAGCGTTAGTGAGTGAAAATTACAATAATTAGAAAATAAAAATTTTACAATATCCATTTTAGCGAGTGTTTGTGGAATTGTTGGTGGACGACCCCTTGACCCTTCAATTCATACTCGAGGTGCTATTTATCATTCAGGCGTTCAAAAACAAGGAACTGCATCGTCAACTCGTTTTTATTATGACACAAATTTGGGAAAATGTTCTGCTTTTACTTATAATGGAGCAGGTGGAAATTATAATAATTTTATGTCAAGAATTGATTGCGAACTTTATTGTTCCAGATGTAATTTTAAAATTTTTTTTTCAAAAATTAATGACATCTTTTTAAGTACAATGTGATAGAGGTAATCCACTTAGAATTGGAGAAGTTACTCAAAATTGTCAAAGTAATAGTGATTGTCCAAGTTCACATGAATGTAAAATCGATCAAGGAGTTTGTTGTCCACGAATGCGTAAATATTAAAATAATTAAATTGTGAAATTAACACTTTGAATTTAGAAACAATTTGCACACAACCTTTAAGAATTGGAAATTGTGATCGCAGTGTTCGACGTTATTGGTACAGTGCAACAACCAGAGAATGCCAATCATTTGAATATACCGGCTGCCAAGGAAATGATAACAATTTTGAAACACTTATTGATTGTCAAACTTTTTGTCGAAATGCTGCTCGTATGTTTATTTCTTAAATTTGATTTTTTAATACTTTTTTTAAAGCTGAACCTCGATGTGCTCAAGGTCAAGCATATAAAGATCACACTGGAACATTTGTAACATGTTCAACAAATCGTGCAAAATCAACTTGTCCAGCAAATTACGATTGTTATTTTGATGGAAATATGTTTGGCTGCTGTCCAACAAAAGCTTTTACATGTTCTTTACCATCAAGTCCTGGAATAACATGTGGCCCAGGAATTTCATATAAATATTATTATAATCCACAAACATTAGAATGTGAAACATTTGAATTTCTTGGTTGTGATGGAAATTCAAATAATTTTGCATCTCGAGCTGAATGTGAAGGATATTGTGGAGTTGGAGGTTGTGCAAATGGTGGTTCACCCCTTCGAGATAATAATAGCGGATTAATTAGTTGTACGGATAAAGGTGATAGCAGTTGTCCTCCAACACATGAATGCCAAGGTGTTACAATTGGAAATGCCCGTTCAAATCGATGCTGTCCTTCTCGGGCTTATATTTGTGGATTACCCCCACAACAAGGTTCATCATTATGTTCTGGAGGGCTTACCGTTGTTACAAGATATTATTTTAATATTGTAACAAAAAAATGTTCATCATTTGTTTATAATGGCTGTGATGGAAATCCAAATAATTTTGCATCTTTAAATCAATGTAATAATTTTTGTCATGCTGCAGCTTGTAATGCAGGTGACGTTGTTTATTTAAATCCAAATTCACATGAACCTATAACTTGTAATGATGAAATGCAACATAATTGTCCCCGAAATTTCGCATGTCAATACGACAAATTAACAGATCAAGTAATTTTAATTTTTTCAAAACTTTAATTATTTGCAATAAATTTTAGAATGTTTGTTGTGGTGCAACAGATATGGGAGTTTGTCCTGAAGGTGAAAAGGCTTATATTAATGCAATGGATATGACAGTTCGTGAATGTTTAATTAATGAACAGCATTCATGTCCAAATGATTATCTTTGCCGATTTAATCCACAAAAAAATCGATATTTTTGTTGTAGTTCGATTTCAAAAACTAAAAGTTATTGCCCCGTTGGAAGAACACCATATCGGGAACCTTTAACTCGACAACCTTCCCGTTGCACAATGAATACTGCTAATAGTGGATGCCCAGATGGATATGCATGTCAATCAGAGCTGAGTGGGGCTTTACAGGGTTATTGTTGCTCCGTTAATGGTAACTATTTAATTTTATTTAATTAAGATAAAATAAAAATTTAGATATTTGCCCAAACAGAGAAGAATATTATCTTGATGATACAACATTAATGCCAAGAGCTTGTACCATTGGACAATTTGTTACTTGCCCAAATGGATATACATGTCAAGCATCACATGATGGAGTATTAGGATATTGTTGTAAAGGTGTTGTCGCATATATGGGTTCAAGTGACGGATGTCCACCTGGTGAAATTGTTTATATGGAAAGAAATGAAGTTGTTGCATGCGATCCATTTAATCCACAAAATCAAGGATGCCCTTCAAGTTTTACTTGTCAATGGTCCGTTCGAAGTCAAAGATATCAATGTTGCGGATCTGAAATTTTGCCACCTATTACAGAAGGTGATGGATGTCCTTCCAAACAAGTTGCCTTTGTTGATAATGCAACTAAAAAGCCTAAAATTTGTACATCTGCATCATTCTCATGTCCAACAGGATATTTTTGCCAATTTTCAACTGTTAATAAACAATTTCAATGTTGTGGAATTATTTCTGATTGTCCTGCTGGACAAGTTGCATTCATCAGTATTTCGGGTGAACCACAAATGTGTAATATGAATGGTGGAGCTCCATGTCCAGATGGATATTCATGTGTCCGAGGACGAAATGGTAAAGAATTATGTTGTACTGGAAAAAATCGTATGTTTTGTAAAATACAAAATTCTTACTAAAATAATTTATAGCATGTACCATTTTACAAGTTTTTGTGAATGGTGAATGTTTAGACAAAGTTGGAATTGGACAAAGATGTTTTGATCAAGAACAATGTTCTGGTGGCTCAAAATGCAATGATGATGGCAGATGTCAATGTCCTGCAGGATGGATACAAGAAGGTCAAGAATGTGTTAGAAAACGTGTTAATACAAGTATGATATATAAATTTAATCAAGTACAAAAATGAGTGCTTTTAGAATGTCCTGAAGATCATATTAATGTTGAAAATATTTGTTTACCACTTGTTGATATTGGTGGAAGTTGCACTGCTTCAATGCAATGTCGAGGTGGTGGAATTTGTCAAGGGCATGTTTGCAGATGCCCTAAAAACATGATAAATAAAAATGGTAAATGTATTTCAAAGGAAGATAAACGTGGAAGGCCATCATCACCAAGAGAAACTTCCTTTGAACATAAAAGTACATTATCGACAACGTCAAATGGTGGAAAAGTTACAACAAATGATGTATGTCCACATCCATTGAGACAATACCTTTCAAATGGTGTCCCAAAAAGTTGCTTGAGTGGTAAACCTTGTCCAATTGGATATCGATGCACATTTAGCAAAAAAGCAAAAGGTTATTTCTGTTGCAGTAATTCTCCCATTTTTGGACAAATGAAATCAACAAGTAATTTTAAAATATTTAAAAATTGTATAAATTTGTCTTTAATTTAGACCCTGCTGCACAAGGATGTCCAAGTGGTACTGCCCTTTTATTCCCACGTACAAGTCATCCAGTTGTTTGTTCACCACATAATAAATGCCCTGCTGGATATCAATGTTTAAGAAGTACTGTAGGAAAACATTATCAATGTTGTACAGTAATCACTGGCCATTCATCTTCAACAACTGTCACCCCAATTTTGTCAAAGCCACATTTCCATAATTCTAAAACAAGTATAAGTATGAGCACTTTCCGAATGTTACAAAAATGGAATCAATATGGTCGAAGAGGTGGACATCCAACAACTTTTACGGACAGCATTAACGCTATTGCACAAGCTTCCCCAACCATTGAACCATATGAAAAAATGAGAAAGCTAAAAACAAAATATATTGATGATGAAAATTCTGCTGGTGAAATTGAAGTTGCTCCAAAACATGCTTTAACAAAAAGTTTGCCATGTCCATCTTATATGGTACTTGTTGAAACAAAAATTAATAATAAACCAGTAAGAAGATGTCGTAAGTTTTACACAGTTTTTTAATTTTAAAAAAATCTTTCATTAAATACTTTAGAAACCTCCTGCCCCTCATCCATGACTCCAATTGGTGGAATTTGTCGATCTGTTAGAAATTAAAAAAAACAACTTCTTTTGCTTTTCCGTTTTTCATGTCGCACAAATCTTTTTTTTTTGTTATTTTTTGTTATTGTTGGAATTTTTCGCAACGGTTATGGTTTATTTATTTTTTATTTTAAAATCTGATTGTTTGGTTAAAAATTTTATAATTTAAAAAACAATAAAGTTTTGAACAATTAGTTACATTTAAAACAAAACAACGTAACAGAAAAAAGAAAAGTAAATCATCGTTGACCAAAACAATTTCCCAAGTGCCGCACACGATTACCTCTTATCTATTCTAAAAAAGTCAATGGAATCGAACACATTTTTAATGACGATTGCAGTCTTTTTCTTTCTTTTTTTTTTAAAAAAGTCTGAGCACTTTTAGGGAAGCGTGCGCAAGAAAGCAAGTAAGTAACCGACAAAAATGAAATAAATGTTACGAAAGGCATACTTTCTTTTTTCTTTAACAAAAGAATAAAAAAGTGTTGCTTGCATTCATTGCCTCGTTAAGCATTGTCAATGACCGCTTAAACTCCTTTTTCTTCTTCTTCGACAACGACCGAAAACTCTCCTCTATGAAGTTTAGCCACATTATTCAATAATGGTTAAATCGAGACGTTTAATGAAGAAAAAAAGAGAAATATAACGTAATCGAAAAAAAGAGGTAAAACAAAAAAAAGGCGAGTCACTTAGTGCTAATAGCCAAGTTCCGCGCGGACATTTTTGGGCTTTGTTACATTTAATGAAAAATGAGATATTTTTTTCTTTCATTTTTTTGCCTCTCATCAATTAATTTAATTTGATTATAAAATTTTTTGAACGCTAAATAATCTGTTTTTTTTATCGAATTAATTTAAAATTTTAATTATCTTTTTTATTCTTTTTTCCGGTAACAAAGTTCAAAATGGTTCGATGGTCAACCGTATCCATCAATGGCACAATTCTATTGATATTTATATTTTTATTGAGCAGTAAGATTTTTTAATTTTTTTAAAAATTTGTTTTATTATTAACATTTTTTCTAAACTTAATTTTGCCATTGTTTTTTATAGCAACGATTTAATCGTTATTCATTTTTTTGAGACATTACAGCCTGTCAAAAATTTTATAGTTTCGTTTTCTTTTAATTTCTTTAGAAAAGTTAAACATTTAAAAAATAAAAAAATTAACAATTTTTGACTTTTAAAATCAGTTTTTTTTTTTGGAAGGAAGAAAAAACTGTAGAAGATTTTTAATAAATTTAATGTTTTCTTATTTTACAAAAATGTGTGAAAATAAAACACAAAACTTGTGAATTTTTTTCCGTTTTCATTATAATTATTTTGAAATTTTAGTTTCCACTTTTTTTACTAAAATTCTATATCAAAATAACTATAAAATATCCATAAAAACATATTTAAAAATTTACTCTAAAATTTGGTCTTAAGTTTCACTTACAAATTTTGTTCATTATTTGCTTAAATTTTACTAACGTGGACAAACACTTAAAATTTTTAACGATACTTGAAAGGATAATGACCGCTTAAGCTTAAAGTAATGGATTCCTTTAAAATACAATAACAAAAACCAGAAAAAGGAAAAATGAAAAATGAACTTTAAATTTTAAAGGTTTATATTTTAGCTCATACAAAATTTGTGCAAGGATATTGTGAAGAAGATATTGCATGTAACGAATGTCATTTAATTAATTCTGGTGATGATTGCAGAGTTGGAAATGCTAAGCAATTATTGTATTTTTGTGATGCACGAGACAAGTAATTAATTTTGTTTGTTTTAAAATGTTTAAAAATATTGCTTTAGTAAAACTCGATTGGATCCAACGGCATTTTTTGAATGCATTGAAGGAACATATCGAGTTATTCGATGTGCAGATAATTTAGCCTTCAGTCCTCATACACAAGATTGTGAAGCTGCAAATAGTCATAAAGCTAAAAAGCGTTCAAGTGGAAGTCGAACTGGTGATATCTGTAATTTTAATACAGATTGTCAAAGTGGAATGTTTTGTGGAACTGGTGTTTGCACTTGTTTATCAGATTATGTTGCAATTGCTGGATATTGTTGGCCAAAAGTAAATCCTGGTGAAAGTGGATGTATTGAAGATCAACAATGTGAAGCTGTTTGGCCTGCAGCAAAATGTTCAAGCTCTGGTCTTTGTGAATGCCCATATAAAACCGTTCCATCCAGAACAAGAGATGGAACTGTTTGTGTACCTGCAGGTGTACCACCATCTTGTCCATTACCAGAGCCGAATAATCCTGGTTTGTTTTACTTTTAAATTTTACTTTTAAAAACTTTTTTGTTACAGATATGCCTAATCCTTCTACCATTCTTGCAAATTCTTTAACTCATCCACTTGGTCCAGAAACTTATATGCCAGTTTTATGTACAAGTATGAGCAACGAAGTTCGAAATTCCAATGGTGGAGATGGTTCAACATGGTGCATTTATCCGGATGGTGATCAAGATATTTATATTGCTGATACATTTAATTGTGTCCCACATCCACAAGTAAATCCTGATTTTTTCCCTGAATATTCTGATACCATTGATGGCATTTGTTGTCACAGTCGCGCATATGTTTGTATTCAACCCCTTGAACAAGGAGACGAGCCATCCATTCCACGATGGTGGTATAATTCAATTACTGGAACATGTAGCCAATTTTTATGGGATCCAAATCAAGCTGAAGGCGTTTCACCAAATAATTTTAGAACTATTGAACATTGTGAAAGTTATTGCCGGGATAGTAAGCTTTAAAATAACCTTTGATTTAAAAAATATGTAAATTTTTTAGCATGTCGAAGAGGACCAAATCAATTTACTGAATCAAAATGGAGTATTTTGGATGATACACCTGTTTTAAATTGTATTCATCAAACTGGAAGTTGTTCAAATGAGCATTCTTGTACACTTATTGGATCATTACAAACTTGTTGTCCTACAGTTGCTCATATTTGTAGTCCAAATGGTGGTCGGCCACTTATTTATCAACCTCCAGATAATTATGATCGAGGACTTTTAACAGCTGGTGGTAAAACTGCAAGTCGATATTATTATGATGCTGAACAAGGACGTTGTATGAATTTCTTATTTGATGGTCTTGGAAATTATAATAATTTCTTTACAAAACAAGATTGCGAAAATTTCTGTTCCAAATGTAAGGGAGGAAAAAATAATTAAAATAAATAATAAATAAAACTTTAGTGGTTTGTGAAAATGGTAACCCTCTTCGAATTGGTGAAGATTGGCAAAGATGTGAATCTAATACTGATTGTCCTTCATCTCATCAATGTGAATCAGTTCATAAAGTTTGTTGTCCAACAGCTCGTAAGTTGTGAAACACAAATATGAAAATACTATAATAATATTTTTAGAATCAATTTGTACACAACCTAAACGACTTGGAGATTGTACAAATAGTGTTCGACGTTATTGGTATAATGCAGGAACTCGACAATGTGAATTATTCCAATATACAGGATGCCAAGGAAATGATAATAATTTTGATTCCCTTCTTACTTGTCAACAAAGATGCCGAAATGTTGTTCTTGAACCTAAATGCCCTCAAGGAAGAGCACATAAAGATTCAAATGGTAATTTTTATACATGTAGCACAAAAACTGGTGGAAAATCATGCCCACCAAATTATCAATGCATCTTTGATGGTACTGCTCATGGATGTTGTCCAACAAAAGCTTATACTTGTTCATTAAGCCCTGATAAAGGTGTTCAATGTGGATCTGGAAAATCATTCCGATACTATTTTAATTCGAATAAACAATCATGTGATTCATTCCAGTATGATGGATGTGATGGAAATGGAAATAATTTTCAATCTGCAGAAGATTGTCAAGATTATTGTGGAGTTGGAGGTTGTCCAAATGGTGGCCAACCATTACGAGATGTTGCAAGTAATCAATTAACAATGTGTACTGAAACTTCAAAATGTCCTGCTACCCATGAATGCGTTGGAATAAATCTTAATGGAAATGTTGCACATCGTTGTTGTCCAACAAAATCTTATATTTGTTCTCTTCCTCCTCAACAAGGTAATCAATGTTCAAAAATGTCAATTACAAGATTTTATTTTAATATTGTTACAAAAGAATGCGCCTCGTTTGGTTTTAATGGATGCAATGGAAATTTAAATAATTTTGGTTCTGTTGAACAATGCAAAAATTTTTGCTCTTCTTCTGGTAAGCTAACTTTTTTGTCACAACAGAAATACAATATATTGTTGTTTTAAGCTTGTTATCCTGGTGAAGTTACATACAAGGATGTAAACACAAAATCTGTAATTGAATGTAGTCCAACATTGGTAAATACTTGCCCAACCGATTATACATGCCGCTTTGATGCCCTCTCAACTTCACATGTTTGTTGTGGCACTCCACCATCAGATGTTTGCCCAGATGGCGAGCGAGCATTTATCAATGCCGTTGATGAATCTGTAAAAGAATGTGCAATTAATGTTGCTGGTTCATGTCCATCAAACTTTTTATGCAGATTTAGTGCCACTCATAATCGTTATTATTGTTGTGCATCAAAAACTGGAAGTATGTTTTTGTAGAAAAACAAATTCTTTTAAAAATTTATTTATTTTTGCAGATGTTTGTCCTGATGGTCGAGCATTATATCGTCAACCAAAAACTTTACAACCAACTCGATGCACATTAAATAGTATGCATCATGGTTGCCCTGATGGATATTCTTGTCAAAGTAGAGCACAAGGAGTCCTTCAAGGTTATTGCTGCTCAGCTTCAAGTAAATTCTTATTATTATTTTTTGGATTAAAACTTTTTATGACAAAATTTTTCAGATGTTTGTAAAAATGGTGGTGAATTTCTTATTGATGATAAATCAAATATGCCAAAAATTTGTACTCCTGGAGCATTTATTTCATGTCCAAATGGATATCGCTGTCAACGTTCTCCTGGAAGTGCAAATGGATATTGTTGTAAAGGTGAAATTACTGGTGTTACAGAAGGATGTCCACCTGGTGAATATGCTTATACACTTAAAAATCAAATTGTTTCATGTGATCCATTTAATCCACAAAATAAGCCATGTCCTGATACATATTCATGTCAGTATGCAATCGCTTTTCAACGTTATCAATGTTGTGGAAAAGAGCCAATTGAAGAAGAAGAAATTATTGCAATTGAACATGGATGTCCAGCTAATCAAGTTGCATATGTTGCTTCAGGAGTTGGATCTCCACAAGTTTGTACTTCATCAGCACCAAATGCATGTCCAACAGGATATTTTTGTCAATTTTCTGAAAAAAATAAACAATTTCAATGTTGTGCACATAAATCTGGATGTCCAGGTGAAAATGTTGCATATATTGATATTAGTGGATCTCCAAAAGAATGTAAACCAACTTTACTCAATCAATGTCCTCGTGAATATTCATGTCAAAGAACAACAAAAGATAGATATGTTTGTTGTACTTCTCCTGATATTGATTCTACAACTCCTATCCCTGAAGAACCATTGATTTCAACATTAGCTACATTAACTGCAGAAAGCCGAAATAGAGTAACATCACATAATTGTGCCGTCAATGAATTATATATTAATGGAGCATGTAAACCAAGATCAATTGGTGATGCATGTGTTTTAAATGAACAATGTCCAGATGAAACATATTGCATTTCTTTACTTTGCGGATGTCCAAGAGGAATGAAACCTGTTGAAAACAGATGTATCAAAGAAGATGTTGATGTTAGTTTAAATACAACTGTTGCACTTATGAATTGTAAAGCTGATGAAATAGAATACGCTGGTCGTTGTTTGAAACAAGCTTTACTCGGAAATAAATGTGAAATTAGTAAACAATGTCTGAATGGAGCTGAATGCAAAAATTCAATTTGTATTTGTCAAGCAAATACTGTTGGTTATAAAGGTCGATGTGTTGCAAGTATTTGTGGAACAAAAGGTGATAAAGAAGCTCAAGTTACAAGTGATAATTCTGCAATTGTTTGTACAAAATCACCTTGTAAAGCTCCATTTAAATGTACATTTACCCCTGTTATTACTGATTATATTTGTTGTAAACCATCTTCTCCTCAACAAAAAGCAATTCCAACACGTCCAATTTGGCCGCCAATTAGATCTACAACTCCTCGACGTACAAATTCATCATGGAAAAATCAAACAAGAAAACCATTTAAAAAATTTAATCAATGTCCTGATGGTTCAACTCCTTTACTTTTCCCACGTCTAAATGTTCCAGTTAGTTGTGGAGTTGGAGGTAAATGTCCAAAAGGATTTTATTGTACCCAAACAATGTGCTGTCGAAAAGCTACTGCAAGAATGTACGATGATGCTGGACCAAAATGTTCTTCTGGTACAACTGAATTAACATATTACAATGAAAAAGATGGTTCACTTACAAAAAAATGTGGTATGTTTTAATCACGTTCATTTTGTAAATCCTAAATAAAAAATCTTTTTTTCAGAACGTTTATAATTAAATTCAATTTTTATTAAAAAATCACAACCATCGGAGTCAGTCAAAAAATGCCATCATTCAAAGTTATTTTAGATACTCTTATCTCAAGTTCACAAACTCAATTAAATTCAGTAATTATTTTGCTTTTTTATTACTTTTTGTAATATTAAAGAAAACACACAAAATTTCTTTCTTTTTTCTTTCTTTTACCGGTGCCATACCAGTAATTATATTATAAAACTTTGTTATCTTCTCTTTGAGCTTTCATTTTTATAAAAAACCTCTGCCTTTCCTTTTGTTTTATTTTTTAATTGCGCAAATAATCGTTTTATTTTTAATCAATAAAAGTTTAATTTTATTTTACTTTTTTCGATTACAGAAAAGTAAAAGTGGATTGATTCTTCATATTATTTTTGCCATACATACGTAAAAATGGATTATCACATTAATATTTGTCAAAACGATTTAAACACAAAAATTTATAAAGTTTATGTAACCGATCCAAAATCGCCAAATGACCAAGAAATTAAAGCTTCTGACTCCAAAAAAACGGCCTTAAAAAGTTTTTTCAATGCCCCTAAAAATCATCCCCATTGAAAAAGTTTCAAATATCATGTCTCTAAAAATTAAAGTCCAAAGTTTTACATGGCCGAAAGTCAGTCTGGGAAAAAAATCCCTAAATATTGCCCCAAATGTTTGTCCTTTTCTGATAAAATAGCGTTGAATATCTAAATAACTACAACAGGCGCTAAACAATAATTTATTAGTAAAGTTAAAAAATATACACCGTTGAAATCAGAAAAAATAGTACAAATTCAGCTCAAAAATTTTTAAAGAAAAAATCAATTTGAAAAAATCAAAAAATGGATCCCACAATTTACATGGGGTTTTTATGTGAAAAAAAAAATTTTGAACATATTTTGAATCGCAGTTTTTATTTACTTTGTTATTTATTGATTCATCGACATAGCTTTTTTTCTTTTAATTAAATATCTAATAAATTAAATATCCTTTTTCAGATGCTTAAATTGAAATATTTTTGATCAAATCAAGAATACGATTGATAAATTTAAACTTTGTCTCTGTTAAAACAACAAGTGTTTTAATAAGAAATATTTATCTCAAATATCTGACACATAATTATCATTTCTTTTAACCTTTCTTTGTGCAAATATTTTTTTGTTTTGAATCAATAAAAGTTGTATTTTATCTTACTTCTTTAGATTACACAAAGGTAAAAAATAATTAGTACCAGGTGGTCCACAATTTAAGTTATTTTATTTTGCAATTTAAAAAAAATTTTGTAATTCTTAAAAAGTTTACTTAAAATAAATACTTTAATTTTTAAGTACTTTTGTTAAGAACCGAAAAATGACAAGTTAGCTTTTCCGTTCTTACCTTTCCTTTGTATGGGTTACGTTTAAAACTTGAAAAAAAAGGAAAAAGTTACGCAAAGCTAAAAATGAAAATCTCCGCATAATCTGAACAAAATTAAAAAAAGCTTTTCATTTGTATTGATTATTTTTTTTGAAAGTGAAAGCGACAGTGAATCGGATGTAAACATTAAAAATCGCACCTTTTGTGGAGCCGCCGCAAGCTAAAAAATAGAGACGTCTTTTTGTGTTCTTTTCGGATTTTGATCGAATAAAGAAAAGGAAAGTAAAACAAACGTTTTATTGACTTAAAAAAAAGGTTAACAAAGCACAAAAAAATAATGCAAAAAAATATGAAAATGGATACAGTTTTTAAGGATCAGAAAGATAGGATTTCAAAATGCTGTAAAATGTTATTTTTTCAAATTGCAATAAAAAAATATATTTAAAAAATTTAAATTTATAAAAGCACATTTTTTTGTAATAAAAAATAAATTTTGAAATAATTGTTTTATTACATTCCATTTTGTCATTCCCTTTTTTCATTCCTCCCAAATTACGGTAGCGCCACTTTCTTTTTAAAAATTACAAAAAACTATCATAGCTTTCATTTTTTGAGAATTTCTTTATTTCATTTTCGTTACTGAAGATTATCAACTTATCCTTAAATTAAGATGATGATTTTTTTATAATAAAAGAAAAGAGAGATAGCTTTTAATGTTAGTGCAACAATTCAATTTCAATATTTTTTAGAAATGCTTTCATCCTCCGCCCTAACACGTTTCATTGTTCACCATTACCACACGAGGGATAAAAAAAAAGAAAGAAAAAAAAATGTTTAGAGAAAGAACATCGTCCCTAAAGATTGTTGAAAGTGGACGTTGGCCACCTTCAAAAGCGTGGCGCACTCATTCACTTAACGCCGCAGGTCAAAAATATACAAGACAAAAAAAAATTCCCTAAAAAACCTTTTTTTTTGCCTCGACACACAGACAGGCACCGCGCATCATCATCATCAACATCTTCATCATCACCATCATCAACATCTATCGTGTTCACGAAAATACAAAAAAAAGATCGTCGTCAATCCATCGAAGGACATAAAGTCTGCTCTTTCTTTCTCTCTGCTGCTTTTTATTGAACACTCCTCAATTCAATTTTTAAATCAGTTGCTTTCTTTTTTGCGCAACGGTCCACTAAAGGCTTCTTTTAGTTACTTAATCACAACATTCATTAGCGATTTTTGCATACGTTCTCTCTCTTTCTTCATAGCTAGGGACCCAACGCAGCAGCAGTAGCAACATCAACCAACTCTTCACTTGTATTTTCAATTTTGTTCTCTCACTTCTTTTACCTCAAGGCAGTCTATTATTGTTACAAAAAATAAATTCTTTTGAATCTTCTTCTTTTTTTTTAATCATTGAACACGTTTATTTTTGCTGTACGTTTTCTATTCAAATTTGACCTTTAAAAAATATTCTTCAATTTAACGTACATCAGAGGCCAAAGGTAGCATTATGCTGCTCAGGTCGTCTTATCAGTTACTTCTGATACAATTTTTATTTTTTGCCACAGGTTAGTCAAAAAAGTTTTTAACGCCATTTTTAAAAAATCGTTTTTTGTTGTAGTTTTAACTTCTGAACTCAGACCATGCCAAATTGGGGATCCTTGTAATTCCTGTCGTCTTTTAAAACCTGGTGACAAATGTTTAAAAGAAATACGGCAACCTTCATTATTTTGTGATTTAAAAACAAAGTAATAAATTTTTTATTAAATTTTTTTTAATTTAAATTTTTTACAAATTTAGTCAAACTGACATTCACGAGAATGCATATCTCGTCTGTGATCATGCTAAAAGACAATTAAATCGCAAAGTTTGTGGTGCAAATGAACATTTTAGTGATGGAGAATGCAAATCTGGTAAAGGTCGATATAAGCGTCAAGGAGTTGCTGGCTCTGGACGTGTTGGAGATTTTTGTTCATTCAATACTGATTGTTTAACAGTAAATTTTATTACCTTTATTATAGATTTTATTCTTTAAAATTTAAGGGCATGTTTTGTTCAACTGGAACATGCACATGTTTAAGCAATTTTGTTGCCATTCAAGGTTATTGTTATTTGAGTACGTTTTTTGTTGCCTTTTTTTTGAAAAAAATTAATTATTAATTTTAAAGAAAAAAATCCTGGTGAAAGTGGTTGCCAATATGCTGAACAATGTAGTGCAGTTTGGCCAGAATCACGTTGTGAAAAAAGTCGTTGTGAATGCCCCGAAGATGTCAATGGCATTCCTTATGTAATGTCAAAAAGTCGTGATGGTGTTGTTTGTATTCTTCATTCTGGTGAAGATGGTGATCCAGTACCAAAATGTCCCCTTCCTGAATATGATGATGATTTACTTACAATGCCTGTTTCACAACTTCGTAATGCTGCAATGACAGATCCAGATGATCAAGAAGTTCCTATGGGTGAACATGTAAATCCTTTACAATTTTGTAGTTCTTCAGCAACGGATTACACAAATTTTGTTACAAACGGTGGTGGGGCTTGCGTTTATGGACAAGAACCATTTAATTCTGGAAATGGTATTTATATTGCTGATATTTATGATTGTGTTACAGCTCCATCATCAATGTCAAATGTTAAAGCAGCCATGGAAGGAGTATATGATATTCATCCCGCAAGTGATGGTATTTGCTGTCCTAATCGGGGTTAGTGAAAGTTTTTCTTTTCTTTTTGAGACTCTGTTATCTTTTTTCAAACACAAACAAAAAAAAAGGTTTTCTCTTTCTTTATTTATTTAAATCTTTTGCGCACGTCCACGCAACAATAATAAAGTCTATATTTGTCTAATAATGGACTTTAATATACTCTCTCCCAAAATGAATCATTGTCACCTTTTTTATTTTTATTAAAAATATCACGATAAAGACCAATATTTATTGCATTATTGAATAAATGGTCACGAAACAATCTTTTCTTCTTTCTGAAAAAAAAAAGAATTGTAACCATTTTTAGCATTTACCTGCATTCAACCAAAGCGTGAAGCCGATAGTGGTGCAGCAGCACCTGCAGGTGTTCGTCCACGTTGGTGGTTTAATGCTGTTACTGGAACATGTGAACAATTTATGTGGGATCCATGGGATGAAACTGAAATGCAATCACCAAATAACTTTAAAACAAGAGAACATTGTGAATCATACTGTAGAGATAGTATGTTTGAAAACAACAATTCAAAAAATAAAATATTAAAAATAATATTATAGCATGTAAACGTGGATCACCACAATATCTTAGTGGAAGCCAAATGAATGAAGATGAACCAGTTAGTAATTGTCAAACTGCAAGCTCTTGTGCAAATAACTTTGAATGTACTTCTGTTGGATCTATGCAACTTTGTTGCCCAACAGTTTCAAACATTTGTAGTAATGGTGGTGGTCGACCTAATGATATCCTTCGCTCAACAAACTTTGATCCTGGACAACCTATGAAACGCACATATTCTCTTACATATGCTACATCCTCTCGATATTATTATGATGCTGAACAAGGCCGTTGCATTGCTTTTACTTATCATGGAGCTCTTGGAAATTACAATAATTTCAAATCTTCTGCAGAATGTGAACTTTTCTGTGCAAAATTACAATGCAATTACGGAACACCATTAAAAATAGGATCAAATAATCAAAGATGTTCAAGTAATTCCGATTGTCCAAGTACTCATGAATGTCAAAGTGATCACAATGTTTGCTGTCCACGTCCACGTAAGATACACACACTTCCTTGATTTTTTTTCTTGTGTTTTTATACAAGGAAGCTCTTAAAAATTTGACTTGAAAAAATTTGTAATAAAAAAAGAGAATTAAGTGCAGGGATAAGTTAATCTTGTCTACTAAGAGCTTACAAGTAAGAATCGCCGCTCAACAAACAATTTAGCTATTTAAAAATTTGACCGCAGTTTTCCTTTAGAAACAAAATATAGGGAAAAAGAAAAAATTAAAATAGTGCAAAATAACTTTGAACGTTTAATTGAAAAGAATTTAAATGTTATAATAAGCAAATAATAATTTTAGAAGCAATTTGTTCACAACCATTACGACTTGGTGATTGTAAGCAATCTGTTCGTCGTTATTGGTATAATGCAGTTACTCGAGCTTGTGAAATCTTTGATTACACTGGATGTCAAGGAAATGACAATAATTTTGAAACACTTCTTGAATGTCAAAATACTTGTGAAAATATTATTCGTAAGCAAATACATTTATTGTAAATCCTAATTTTTATTTTTCTTAGCTGAACCACAATGTCCTCAAGGTGATGCATACAAAGATTATCAAGGAAATTATTATGTTTGTTCCAATTCTGGAACTGGTAATGTTTGTCCAGTAAATTATGAATGCTATTTTGATGGATATGTTTGGGGATGTTGTCCAACAAAAGGTAATAAAAAAATTCATGAAAAATAATTTTTTAGTAATTTTCCATTTTAGCATACACTTGTTCTTTATCGGCTAATAAGGGTATTACTTGTGGATCAGGATCTTCATACAGATATTTCTATAATTCACAAACTCAAGAATGTGAATCATATCAATATAACGGATGTGATGGAAATTCAAACAATTTTGCATCTCGAGAAGATTGTGAAGGATATTGTGGAGTTGGTGGTTGCCCCAATGGTGGAACCCCAGAACGTAATGAATTTGGACAACTTATGGTTTGTTCTTCCACAAATACCTGTCCTTCAACACATGAATGCACTTCTGTTACCTCTGGAAGTAGTGTTGTTAATCGATGTTGCCCAACTCGTGCATACATTTGCTCTTTACCACCACAACAAGGCTCATCATGCAGTTCATCAGCTGCTGCAAGATATTACTTTAACATTGTTACAAAAGAATGTACACAATTCACTTATAATGGATGCAGTGGAAATTTAAATAATTTCGCCACAATGGAACAATGTAATAACTTCTGTTTATCTGCTGCTTGTACACCAGGGGATGTTGCATATGTTAATCCAAATACAAATTTGCCATATGAATGTAATGCTGCCCTTAGTAATAGTTGTCCAAGCAATTTCCTTTGTACTTATGATCCATTATCGACTAATAGCGTCTGTTGTGGTGCTACAAATATGGATGTTTGTCCAGAAGGCGAAAAGGCTTACGTCAATGCTGCTGATATGAGTGTACGGGAATGTCTTATCAATGTTGATGGATCATGTCCTTCAAATTATCTTTGCCGATTCCATGCTATCAAAAATCGTTATTACTGTTGTGCTTCAATCTCTGGAGGTATAAATTACTATTAATGAATAAAAATCAATTAAAATAATTTAGAACTTTGCCCTGCTGGTAAATCCCTTTATCGTGATACTTCTTCAAAGAGCCCAATCCGTTGTACAATTAGTAGCACAAGTGCGCAATGCCCTAATGGATATTCTTGTCAATCAGATGTCCCTGGTGCCTTCCAAGGATATTGTTGCTCTGCCAGTCATCTTTGCCCTAATAAAGCTGAATTTTACATTGAAGAAAATACCCAAATGCCAAGATCTTGTACCGTTGGAGCTTTCATCACTTGTCCCAATGGATATTCATGTCAAAGCACACAAATGGAATTCACAACTGGATATTGTTGCAAAGGAGACGTTGTTTCTGTTTCTGGTATAAAAACTCATAAGAACATAATCCAAACCAAATAAATATTTTTAGATGGTTGTCCACCAAATGAATTTGTTTACATGAAAGACAATCAAATTGCAACATGTGATCCATTTAATCCACCAAATGCTCCATGTCCAACCGGATATTCTTGTCAGTGGTCACTTTCTAATCAAAGATATCAATGCTGCGGTGCAACAGCAATCACCAATCCCAAAACAAGTAAATCACGACGTAATATTTTTGGGTCATTTGAATGCGTGTCTACTTTTTTAACCTAATTAAATTTTTTAACAGTTTAACAGTACAAAAAATGATACTAAACCTGTTTAACTATTTTTAACTTCAAACCTAAATATCGCATGACAGTGTTCCCCAAAAACGTTTGCTAATTTTTCACTTTTTGTTTTTGTTTATTTTATGCACTGCACATTTATAACAAAAATTTTATTTTGCAGTTGCAGCAATGGGATGTCCAAATAGTCAAGTTGCCTTCAAAGATCCAATAACAAGTTCTCCAAAAATTTGTACTGCTGCAGCACAAAATTGCCCAGTCGGATATTTCTGTCAGTTTTCAACAGCAAATAATCAATTCCAATGTTGTGGTATGGATGGCGGATGTCCAAATGATCAAGTTTCTTTCATTGGTATCAGCGGTGATGCACAAACATGCGTTATGGGACAAAGCACTTGCCCAAGTGGATTTTCTTGCCAACGTACACTTACTGGCTCACAAATTTGTTGTACTACTGGTAATAATGCTGAAAGTAAGATAATAGTTTAATGGTAAAAAATAATCTTATTAAAAAAATTAATTATAGCATGTGCCGAAGGACAAGTTAATGTTGATGGAGTTTGTTTGAAAAAAATGAAATTGCATGAAGTTTGTATGAATCCTGCACAATGTCCAGAAAATGGTGATTGTGATGAAGGAAAATGTATTTGCAATAAAGAATTCAATGAAGTTAATGATAAATGCCTTAAAGGTAAATTTAATTCTAAACAGTCAAAGTTAATCAAATTGTCATTTAAGAATGTTCAATTGATGAAGTTCGTGTCAAAGAAGAATGTCTTAAACGTGTTTCTGTTGACAAAGAATGTATTGATAGCATTCAATGTCAAGGTGGATCAAGTTGTGAAGAAGGAATTTGTAAATGCCCTGCTGCATATCATAATATCGGAGGTGTTTGTACAAAAGTTTCTTCACGTCCTGATGGTAAAAAAGGTAAAAAAGATGATGTTTGTCCAATGCCTGGACAAGTTCCCTTCTATGAACCACGAACAAAACAAATTCGTGTTTGTATTCCAAGTAAAAGTAATTGTCCAAAAGGTTATACATGTCAACACAGTCCAACCTTATCCAAAAATGTTTGTTGTGGACGTGCTGCAACAGCTCCAGCAACCAAAGGAAACGTTAAAGGAACAGAAGCAATTGGAAAATCTCGGCCAACTTCATCACGAACAACATTTGCTGGCAAACAAGATGTTTGTGAACGGGGTAGTGCATATCTTGTTAATGGTGTCCCACAAACTTGTACTTCAACCACTTGTCCATCAGGATACAAGTGTCAATTTTCACGTAAAGCAAAGAATTATTATTGCTGCTCAAAAACAAATAGCGGTAAATAATTTAAATATAGCGAAAAAAGAAATAACTTTTTTTTAAATTTAAGCAGCAGCTCATGGATGTCCATCTGGAACTGCCCTTTTATTCCCATCAACTGGTACTCCAGTTCAATGTTCAAATGTTGGAGCAAATTCATGTCCATCGGGTTATGCCTGCGTTAAAAATACCAAAAATGGTAATTATCAATGTTGTACAACTGGTACCGCCGCTTCTGCCCTTCATAAGCTCAGTTCTCGAAAAGATGATGTTCGAAATAATGCAAGTAAGATATACCTTTTAAAATAGAAAACAAATATCACGGATTTCATTAATTTTCTTTTAAGGCGGATGTCCAAGTTATCAAGTACAAGTTCAAAGAGTTGTTAATGGCCGTGTTGTAAAACGGTGTGAAAATAGTTGTCCACCTCATCAAGTTGCAGTACGAGGAATTTGTCGTGATGTTCATCAATCCGATGATCCAATTCCTATCAATGACGAGTAGACAATTTTTGAAGACAAAAAGAAATAAACAAGAAACATATTTTATAAACAGTTAACAATATGTCCCAAAAATTTTTTTAAATGACATTTCTCTCCCTTTTTAAATATTTTTTAAAAAATATAATTATCTGTCAAATATTATCAATTTGACTAAACTTGTAGGTGTGTTTTTGCACCAAATGTGTTCCTTTTTTTATTATTATTCTTTGTTACGATTGTTGATTATTTCATTGTTGTAATTACAATGTTAATTAATGTATTTATAAAAGCTTTGTTTTAACAAACGAAAAAGTTTCAACACTTCGATAAAAAAACAATAACGTCAGAAAATAAAGGTCAGAAAGAAATTGCATTCCTGTAAAAAATTTCAGAATTTTGTAATTTAAATATTTTTAACTACCCGATTTTTTTTACCAAATGAAGCATTTGCTAAATCGTGCAGGGCTGTGGGAATTTGGCTTTCGCGTAATTTCGCAATTTTTTTTTGTACTTTTGTAAAAACTTTCGTAATTTTTTGATTAAAATAAACGTTAAAAAAGGACAAAATTTTTGAAACACAATCAGTATATTAAATGATAGGTGTTAACATAAATGATATTGTTAAAATAGTTTTCTATTTTATATTCTTTTTTATAGAAAGCAATATTAGTCCTATAGATTTTTGGGGATTTTTAAATTTGTATAGAGTCTATGAAGAGTATTTTCTTGTTAATTTTCTTTTGGGCGATTCATCAATGCTTTCTCAAGAAAGTAGTTGGAAAAAAACAAACATAGAAAACAAAAACTATAAAGTTAACTTCAAAAAAATAAACAGTTCTTTTTGCTGCTATCGATGGAGAATATTTTTTAAGGCCGATAATCTTAAGAGATTTCCTGACCATTTGAAATGACCCCGAAAAAATAAAGAAAAACGTCTGTGAATAGAAAAAAGAGGAGTTGCTCCATTAGTTTTCTTTTTTTTTCACACGCACGTTTTCGTGAAAAGGTACTCTGAATTTTGAAAAAAAAAACAGTTTAGTTTTGCTGATCATTTTTTAATATTTCTATAGCATCGGTTTAGTTGAGTTATGATTTTATTAGTAATTTATTTGTTTGTTATTGGTAATGTTATTGCTGCAACACAACCATGGTATCATACAAGGGAAGTAAGAAATGTATCTTCAAATTCAGACAATAATCTCACATTTAAATGTGAAAAAGGTATTTAAAATATGTTTTGTTGAAAATTTTGAAAATCGTTATTATTTTAGAATGTTCAACAACAATGGATTGTCCAACAGGTTTAAGCTGCTTTCAAGCAACAAATGATTCACAAGGATGCTGTCTTCGAGGTTTAAAAAAACCCTTAAACATTTAAAATACCATTTTTGAGCAATTTTAGCGTTAAAGCCAAATGAAACTGGATGTGTTATGGATGATCAATGTAAAAGAGCATGTGAATCAACACACTGTGATAAAACTCAATCCCCACCTCGATGTTTATGTGATGCTGGTAGTCATTTCCTTTTTAATAAATGCTGTAAGTTTATCTCTTATAAAATCACTTTTACAAAAACATCAAAAAAAATTTTAAGGGAAAAAATGTCCTGATTTTGCCCATGCTGAACCATCCGTTGATTCAACAGGCTTTAGTCAATGTATTTTAAAAGTTGATTCCAGAACTGCATTAAATTACATGCGAAGATTCCGACGACAAATGAGAAGCAATTTCTGTTAAAATTTATCTTTTATTTTGTGAAGTGTATTTATTGGGGATTAATAAATAAATGGAAAAAAATGTGTTTTTTAAATGCTCTGCTTTAGATGCAACTTTTTAGGAGCAAAACTGATTAGTTTTTAAAATTTGTTAAATTGTTTGTTTGTATATTTACAAAGCTTATGATTATTTATTTTTTGCAGTTAAAAGCTTTGCATTTTTTTATATTATACAAACAATGAAATAAATGCCTAGTGGCTCGCTTGAACATTCCAATAAATTTTTTAAGTTTAATTGGAATTTTTTTTAAATTGTGGGAATTTTTTAATTAAAGTTCATAACACATAATTTGAATTTGGAAAGGCATAAAAAGTTGTTTTTTAAATGCTCTGCTTAAGATGCAACTTTTTAGGAGCAAAACTGATTAGTTTTAAAAATTTGTTAAATTGTTTGTTTGAACCAATTGAAACTCTTTTTTAAAACTAATTCCACTGAGATAAGTTAAAGGAAATTTGTTTTAAACAATAATATTTTTTATTTGCTTGTTTTTTCCACAATTCTTTCAGTGAATAACAGAAGCTGTTATCGTATAACTTTTTTCTATCATTTTTGTGACATTAAATTTATTGATTTAACGTACAAAAAATAACCTCATTTTTTAAAATTTTTGTTTTGAAATGTGTGCCACTTTTTTTATAAAAATTAAAGCTTTTGTTTTAAAAAAATAATAAATACAAAACTGCACCATGAATGTACAAAAAAAGAAACAATTCTTTTAAAATGCCATTAATGACAAATTAATAAGCGAAATAAATATTTTTTGAGCACTGTGAGAAGTTTGTTGTTACTTTCTTTGGAATAAAAAAGGGATAAAAAATATTATTGTTATTGATTTTGTCGTGGAGTTGCTCGTCGAATTGTAGTACTTCGTCGTCGACTTGCCATAAATGATTTTGGGCAAAGAATTTTTCGAAAAGCTCTTCGAAATTCCAGATTTAAAATTCCATAGAGGAATGGATTTAATGAAGAATTAATATATCCAAGCCATACAAAAGCTTGATGAACCTAAAAGAAATATTTTTTAAAAGGTGATTCTAAATTTAATATTTCTCTTTCTTACTTTTGGATGTATATGACATGTTGAACAAAATGGTAAAATGATATATACACAAAAAAATGGTAGCCAACAAAATGTAAATACGAATATAATTACAGCAATTGTTTTTGCGGCTCTTTTTTCTTTTGCAACACTAATTTTTTCACGCTTTTTTAACACGGTTGTTGTTAACTGTTCTCCGGTTTCTTTATTTTTTGCATTTGTTTCTGTTATTGCTGCTGCTGTTGCCTTTAATGGTGGAGTGTCATCTGAATTTTGATTTTCACCACTACTCAAATTACCGTTCTAAAAATAATAAATAAATTTTAATGAACTTTCTTTTTTAAAAAATATAAAGAT
Source organism: Panagrolaimus sp. PS1159 (assembly GCA_963922195.1). Classification (NCBI taxonomy): domain Eukaryota; kingdom Metazoa; phylum Nematoda; class Chromadorea; order Rhabditida; family Panagrolaimidae; genus Panagrolaimus; species Panagrolaimus sp. PS1159. The sequence continues at coordinate 1,358,286 of CAWUHW010000019.1, forward strand.
TATTACCGTAAGCCCACTAAATCCATCTCCAATTACTAATGGAGTTCGTTCAACAAGAAATTTTGTTGAATTACTTCTTCCATTTTGTTTTGGCTTTTGTGAATTTGCATTACGAATTTTGTCTTTTTTTGGAGTTGTTGTTGTAATTTTCATCAAAGCACTTCGACCTGAAAAAAACATTTTGCAAAAAAAAGTTGAAAAGAAATTATTATTTTTTTTATTGCAAATGCCCTTTTTTGTTAAGTGCAAAGTTTAAACGTACCTCGATTTGTTCGAATTCTTTGTCTGGCAGAAATAAAAATTTTTACATATACAACAATCATAACTGCTAATGGAACAAAAAATGATCCAGCTGCAGAAAATACAACAAATGCCTTTTCGGTACTTAATTCGCAATGATCTTTTAATTTTTGTGATGACCAATCATTCCATCCAAAAATTGGTGGAACTGATATAATTGCACTTACAATCCATACCTAAAATATGTAATACATCATATCGTATACTTTTTAAGGAAGTAATATAATCTTTGAAACATACCAAAACAATACTTATCAAAACAAGCTTTAAAGTTCTCTTTTGTGCATAATTTATTGGATCATGAATTGCAAAATATCTATCCAATGCAATGGCACATAAATTTAATATTGAAGATGTGCATAAAAGTATATCTGCAGTTGTGAATAATTGACACATTGTCACACCTAATAGCCAGCGGCCATCTTAAAAAAAAGAGAAAATTAAAAATTATTTTTTAATGCAAAATTCAAAGTTCATTTCGATTTAAAATTTTGCACAATTATTTTTTTTGCAAAAACTTTATATTTTTTTTCAACGTATGATTTTCAGATGAAAGGGAAAAGTTTGATCAAAATTAATGGCTTTAAAGCATGTTTTTGCAATTTATTTTTGGTTAAAATTTTTTTGATTTCATTCTCACTATGTGTGTTTACTTCTTCTCACGCAAGTCTCTTTTTTTCACAATTTTTTTAATACTAAAAAAAGAAAAAAGAAAGCATAAACAATCTTATATTTGAAACAATTTCCCCCCCCCCCACATATATATATATACCATAAGTCAAGTCACAGTTATAAGATTTTTGAACTTTTTGCGAGAGTATGTTTTTTCTAAAATTATGCATTTAAAATTTTATGTTTGAAAAATGAAGATTTGATAATTGCTTGTTTTTGTTAAAGAAAATATGTTAGTAATAAAAGTGATGAAATTTAATCTTAATCAGCAGTTTTAAAATAAAAAATATAAGAGAAACAGTTTAAAAAGGCTGCCTATACAATTAAATGCTTTTTAAAAAAAGGAACTAAATTTTAAATAAATACTTCTCTCTTTAACTCTTTTTTATATTTGCATTACTCTACCATGAATTTTGATATTTTATTTGGCTTCTTTAAAACTTCTGGTAAATAAAATGATGTACCCAGTTTCTTTTTCTTTGCTTTATACATTTTTTTGCCTTTAAAACAAATTTTTTCATTCTTTTTTCTGCCGTTATTTCATCAACAAATGGCGTAAAACGGCCTTTTTTAGCCATTGTTTCGGGGGCGTCAAAAAGTTTTTTTTGGTAGACAGCATGTTGTTATTTTTTTTTTGAAGGCAAATGCTTCAAAAATTTGATTGTAACAAAAAAAGCTTGCGTTTTTTGTTCTAAAAAAATTTGCAGAAAAAAACAACATTGCGCAAATAACAACTTTTTTTGGTGGTTGTTCCTTCCAACTTTTTTTGAAGCTTCTTTCTTCTTCTTTTTTTGAGTGATGACCAGATTTTTTTGGAGATAAAGCGCGTGAAACTTAAAATGCAATTAGTCTTTTATTTAAGCAGAAAAATGGGTTATTTCTTGTTGGTTCTGCTTCGGCTGCTATTGGTGTGTGTGTCATCGTTAAACCAATGGAGAAAATAAAGTTATAACAAAAAAGACAACTTTTTTTATGAACAGCAAAAAAGAATTTTTAAATTTTTATTTTCAGAATTGCACGAAAAAAAACAAAAGAAAAAAAGTTGGTCTCTAAATTGCATAACCTTAAAGAAAGTTCATCTTTTTTAACCACAAATGAGTTGGCAAAAAAAAGAGAAAAAGAGAGTTGCAGTTTTTTCTTTTAATGAACTTGGCCCTAACAAAGCTATTTAAAGTTTTACATATGGGTTTTTTTAAATAAGTTTAAAAACTGATCGATGACGTTTTTAGCCTCTCTGTAACTTTTTGTCGCTATTTTTTTCTTCTTTTTTTTTTTGCTTCTAAATTCATTGAGCCGTTAAAGAAAAGAGAGAGAAAAAATATTCAGACTATTTCAAGCAGCCAACCGAATATTAAACGTTTCACATCTTTGGTAGCAGCAGCTTGTCTAATATCGGATAAAGAAAATCCAGGATATTTTTAAAATGAATTTTTAGCAATATTAGTTTCAAGAATAATCTTTCCTTCTTTTTTTGGAATTTTTAAAGATCTTTAAAAGTATGACCTTTTGAGTTACACCTTCATTGAAAAAAAGTGGTTTTAATCGCAAAAAATCAAAATGCAAAATAACTTTTATTCCATATTTTAATTTAAAAATGCAAATATAAAACAGATTTGTAGTTTCAAAAACTTTTTTACTTAGGAACCGTTGCCACGTTTATAGCCTTTTTTTAAAGGGATTGCCACACATTGTCGTCATTTTTGCGTCCAAAAATATGTAACAATAAAAATATTGGCAACGTTACACCCTTTTTTTATGATTCTAAATTATTCATAAACCAAAATTGCATATATCATAAAAATTAGAGCTAATTTAGTCTTTTAACTATTTTCTTCCTCCATTTTTCTTATAAATGGACACACAAAGGCAAAAAAGATGAAAGAAAGAATAACTAAATGAAAGCACGCTATAAACTACTTTAACGCAGTTCTTTTTGCCGTCTTTAAAAACACCAACATCCTTGTTGGTGGTGGTAATTGTAAAAATCTCAATGATATATAACTTATTCATTGCTTGTAAATACTTTCTTATTGTGATAACATTTAAAAAAAAGAAGACCAAATTTGTATTTGAATTCAAATGTTTTCAATAATTTATCCCTCACAAAAGAAGCACTCTCGCTGTCTAAAACGCATCAAGGCAAAAAAATGCCTAAGGCAAAAATCAGCATCGGCATTTTTTGCCCTTCTTTTAACTTAAAAAGTTTGAAACAAAAACATAAATAAGAAAAGATAACCTTGCTTCTTCGAACTACTTTGCAAATTTTATGTTTTTATTTATAAAACAAAATAAAAAGAAGAAGAACTTTATTTTGATAATATTTTTTATTGAATGAATGAAAAAAAGAGAGGCAATCTTTAAAAGCGGCAAAAATGGGTAAATCTTTTTTCTGAAATTCCCACATTATTTTTTTCGTCAGCAAAAAAACGGAATTAAACAAAAAATATTTTATAAAATATTAGTTTAAAAAGCTAAAATTATTATTGTTTGCAAAAAAAAACTAAAATCGCAAAAACTTTTGTTTCATATTTATTTTTGCAAAAATATTCATTTTTCTTCAAAAAATTTTTGTGTGTGCAAAAGATAAAAATTCAAAAATATGAGAAAAAAGAACTTTTAAAGTTATTAAATGGGAAATGCCATTGGAATGACGGGAAAAGAAAAAGAACAATACAATTTTTAAACAAAAAAAAAGTCTGCACAGAAAAAAAGTTGGTCTCTCTGTTTCAGAAAAGAAGAAAAATTCTTAGAAAATCCCCGAAAACAACAATGTAATAATAATTAAAATAATGTTTCAGAAAAAAAAATATATTAAAATGATATTAAAACTTACTTGCTAAGAATTTTACAACATGTAATGGCATTACAATTAATGCCACAGCTAAATCAGATGCAGCTAATGAAACTAAGAAATAATTTTGTACTTTTTTTAATGGCCGATAACTAAATACTGCAACAACAACAAGAACATTTCCAATAACGGTCATTGCAATAATTACCTGTAAAATCACAATTTATTGAAAAGAAAGAAAGAAAGATCCTTAGAATTATTTTAAACCATTCATGCAGAGATTCTTTATCTCTTTTCTCCTCTTTTTTTATTCTATGAGTTTTAAGTGGCCCACTTAACCACCACCCATGGAATTGCTTAGTGTCCATTGCGTAAGAGTCAAAAACAAGCGTTTTAAAAACGCTATGAATCTTTTATCATCATTGAAAAAAAAACAGAAAGAAGGCATTTTTAAGAAAATTTTAAACAAAAAACAAACAAATTTCATGAATGAAAAAATCTTTTGTTGAATGGCCTAATTAACTTTAAAAAAAATATATACTTACCAAATAAGTTATCGTACCCAAAACTAATTCAAATACAGGAATAAATTGTCCTCTTTCTGAATCATTTAAACTTTTTGAGGTAATGTTATTATTTATTAAATTTTCGTTATCTATTGAAGTGGTATTTGAATTAAGTAAATGTTGATGAAGTGAAAGTATTGAACCAAGTACCATTTCACTGCTTGTTGAGGCAGAGGTATCAACCTGATTAAATTCCATTATAATTTATAATAATAGTAATATATATATATATATATATATGTATTTATTTATTTAATAATAACGGAATATATAATAAATATTAATTTAATTAATAATCAAAATAATCTCTTTTCTTTTTATATTATGATAAAAAAATAAAAGAAGAAGAAGAAGAAAGAATTTTTCCCGCCTTCTGAATAGGAATGTTGCTTCAAAAGGGCGTTGAGAAAATAAAATGCAAAACGGAGACGAACAATTGGAAAATAGCGCCTTACAAATTTTTTTCAAGCCTAACAAGGCTCCTCCCCTTTTTTAAAAAAAAGAGAGGGTAGCTTTCCTTCTTTTTTTAAAAAGGGAGAGAAGAATAAAGCAAAATGTGGCACCACAATCTTTAAAAAGAAAATTCTTGAATTGATGCACTTCTTTTTATGGTAGAACAATAGCAATGATAATGAACCCAGGCGTTTTAGAAAGCAATATAAAACAGATTTAAAAAAACAATTTAAATAAAACTTTTTTTTATTCTTTTTAAATGTTTAGTTTTTTATCTTTAAAAGTAAACACAAAATGACATAAAAATTACGATAGGTTTATCTCTTTGTTTTTGTAGTTTCCTTTTCAAACAAAAATAAGTAGATAAAAAATATAAGAGAATTATGAGGCATTTGGGGATTACAGTTTTTTCTCCCCCTTTTAATTCATCGATAACCATACAAAGAGATTTTCTTTAGCTTTTGCTTATTTACTTGTTTTTTGTTTGAAAGGGGGCGTTTGATGTAAATTTGCGCACTTATCTCTTCAAGCTTCCTTTCTTTTTGCTTCTTCAAAGAATGTTTCTTCGTTTTATTTAAAGACTTACTGGAATCCTTAAGAATATAAGATGTTAGTCATTATTTATTGCATTTTCATGCAAGTCTGATCAATTCCTTTTTTTTATTCCTTTTATTATTAGCACAATCAACAAAAAAATTGAACAAATTCCTTTCCCCTCATTTTTCCACAGCATGAAATACATAAGGTTTTTAAAATCCTAAAATATTGCACCTCAAAATTAAGTTAGTTTTTGTTTCTTTTTAGCTTCCAAAAAAGAAACTGAATAAGAATGTTCATACGTAATTTTTTTCCTAAGCTTTGATAGAAAAAATAAATAAACTGAAGACGTAAGATGCCAAAGGACATTAAGAAGTGCCCCCACCCGTGTACAACAGAAAAGAAAAGAGAACATTTGAATGGCCGATAAGAAGAGATTGTTAAGCACATACTTATTTAACAGATTTTTTTTTAAATAAAAAGCTGCTTAATTTTTTTCTTTTATCTTTTAAAAAACACTTTGGCCGTCACTTGAGAGCAATTTTTAGTTGCTTTAAATAAATCAAAGTTAAAAATAAATTTTTTTGAATCAAATATTCGATGGTAGTTTTGTTTTTGCCTTAGAAAAAGTTTATGTTACAAAACAACGTTCAATTTTAATAATAACTGAATAAAAAAATATATGTTACAAATAACTAAAAAACAAAATTTGATTTACTGTAATTGCAGATTAAATGAGTATGACAGAAAAATGAAATGAAAAAAAGTAAATAAAGTTACAAATATTAAATCAGTTTTTTAAAAACAACAAATTATTAATAAATAATTTCTTAGAAAAATTTTTTTTGATATTCTGTTGTCTTTTTTAATCTTTTAAAGTTGAACAACAAAAAAAGTCAAGGAAAAGAGAAAAAGGTTATGTAGCGGGGGACACATTGGAAGAATAAGTTAAGGCAAGTCTCATAATATGTTTCATTTAAAATATGTAACACATGATGACTGACAATCATATTGGATATAATGGCATAATAGAGGGAAGGAAGAAGAAAAAAAATGATATCCTTGAATAAAAAAAAGAGTTAGCGATGGATATTACACCATTGAGAAAAAGAAAAGAGACTAAAAAGTAGTAAAGCAAAATCGACATCATCAAGAGCAAACGGATGCGGTCTGTTGACAACTTAACCCCAAAAAAATGTATAAAAAAGAAACAAAATGTTTAACATTTTTATGGGACTTTAAGCATTTTCTTTATGCTAAATTGGTAATGACATCAAAAATACCGTTTATAATGGATTAAGTAGCAGACGAGAAAAGAAATGGATTTAGGTGCTAAAAGCAAAACACTTGTTTTTTAGAATTTTGTATTAATAAAAAAGAACTGAAAAGTCTGTTAAAAATATTTTAATTTAATTTGTGTTAAATTGAAAGGTATCTATAAACTTCATAATCGTAATTTGTGAACCTTAGACAACTATATTAGTATTATAAAATTTTATATTAAAAAAAATGAAAAAAGATATAGAAGCTGGAAAAGAAAATATTTTTTGGAGGCCAAGTCATTCAACTTAATGAATATAAAATAAAGGCATCCAGTCAAAAAAACTTTTTTTTGCCTTTTAATGGAAATAAGTTGGAAATCTTTTTTTTAAATAAAACTAAAAAGACCGCTAAGTATTTTTTTGGAAGGAAATCGTGTGGAAAAATTTCTGTGTTGCTTTTTACTTTATATTAAATGCAGGTTTTTGTTTTTTTTTCTATCTCTTTTTTTTTTAAAAAATTACGTTAGAATCTTTTTATTTCATAAATAATTATGGCGTCTGAATGTCTTAGACATTTTTCTCCTTTCACAGATTATTACCCGAATTAAACGCGGTAAAGGAACTGCCCTTATCAGTAAAATCTTACCTCTTTTGAAGTGTGAATTAATCATCGGTGATAAAACATTTTTTGTTTCCGTTAGTTTACAAATTAACGGAAACATTTATAAATTTAAAATACGTATTTCTGCTTTATTAATTATGAAATTGTATTTAGTAAATTTGAAAAAATGTTTGATAAGTGAAAATTTGTAAGTATAAAAGAACTTAAAATAAAAAATGAAAACAAGGAAGCTGTGATTTCAAACTCTCTTATTTACTAAAATGTATACTTCTAAAATGTCAGCGCATTGCTGTATTCCATTATCCATTGAAGAGGACAATGACACTTTTATTGAAGTCAATCGTCCCGACACTCTTTAATTTAAATATGTGAGACATCAACGATAATTTATGGTTACACAATTTTTGTTCAAAATCCAATTTATATGGTATTATTAAAAAATATGTCATAAGTTTATCAATTTTTGGTATATGTTAAAATGTGAATTTTACTTTTATATTATAAAATAATAAATATGTTAATCAAAAATCAGAGGCAAGCAACAAATAACGAAAAAAAGAAATGCTCCTTTAAAATCCTATCATTTTGTACCATTTTCACTTTCATCATCAATATTCAAAAAACCTCGAAAATGATTTACACCATTTGGTCGATCAAATGGTGGAGCAGAAAGTTTTCTTCTTGTGCTATTATGTGATGGGCTATTGCATATCGTTTGGGCGGTATAATAAAAAGGGCTATCAGTTTGATCAAAATCCATGCTTAAATCAATCAAAGGTGGATCGTGTTCAACAAAATCAGCAAAATGCCATGGAAAAATTGGTACAAGTGGTGGTTGTTCACCATTTAAAGCTTGATCAATTGTTCGATCCCAATTTATTTGACCTAGAAAATAGTTTTTTCATAAATTTACGTTGACTTTACTTACTAATAATATGATCAGACATTCCAACCCTTCGACACACCGTTTGTATCAATGATCCTACAGATAATCTACGACCACCAAGCCAAACAGTTATCTAAAAAAAACATTTTTTATCAATGATATCTTTGTTGATAAAAATTATTACCCCTTTGACATTACTAACATGTCGACCGGCATAATGCACAAGTCGGAATACATCTGCAAGTTGTTCAACTAAAGCTGTGGTAAGCCATAAACCTATTGTAATATAAATTAATGTTGGCAGTAGAAAGTCCATCCTTCTTGGAACAATATCTCCTAACCTAAAATGATTTTTTTATTGAAAAAGGGATTCTTTTAAAATCGATGCTTCTAACCCGATTGTAGTCAGTGACCTAAAAAAATTTATATATTGGTGTATATAAATTTTAAAAACAAAACATACATGTATGAAAAATAAACACTGTCGAAATATGTTAGCTGATGCTCCCATAATGGCAGAACTGCAGAACCGGCAGCAATAAACCCCAAAAATAATACCGCAACAAGAACAACCTAAAATTTTCAATGCTTATATTTGCCAATACATAATTTTTGAACCTCGCCAATTTCTCGTAATAATTTTCTTTCACCTTGTTTTTTTAATTCTTTTTTGTATATTAACTGAACAATATACATAATTCCAGTTTTAAAGAATCTTCCAACATCAGCAATTGTAATAAGAAATAATGGAATACCAAAAGCTCCATAAACCATTGTAAAAATTTGACAAACATGTGTTGTTGGAGCAAGATCTAATTTTTTACATTAAATGTATATAAATTTTATTTTATAACAAACTAACCTCCATAACCAATTGTTGTTAAAATAGTAAAAGCAAAAAGAACACTTGAAGGATATGTCCATCTTTTTGGAACATTATTTGTATTTCCATCAAATAACAGATAATTTTCAACAGATATATGTAATTTTGATATTTTTTTCATAAAATTTCTAAGATCATTTTCAATATTTAAACTCTATAAATTTTATACTTTTTTTTAAATTTTGAATTTGAAAAAAATTTTAACAAACATTATTTGAATGTGCAATTTGATCAAAAAGTTCTGATTTAATTTGTCCAATAATTCTTTTTTGTTCAATATGTCGTTCATTTTCATATTCGCCTTCCAAATAATGAAATATATAAGCACCAACAAGCACATATGAAATTACAAAACAATATAATATTAAATGCCAACCCGCAATCCTTAGAACATGTCTTAATCTCATTATCTATAAATAGTTAAAAGGTGAGAAATGATGTTTAAAAATGTGATACTAAAGGCAGCAAAAATGTTTATAAGCGTAGTGTGTCATGTAAAAGCATACGATATTTACACTAATACAACTTCGAAAAGATAAAAATATTAAAGCATACGGTAGATGTGGTAACAAGAAAAAGAACGGAAACCAACAAAAAAACAATAAACACTCAATCAATGATTTAACACTGAATAAACAATTTTAAAATGCAGACATTCACATAGATAAAAGCAAAGTAGAAAAATAAAATAAAAACCTTTAAGCAAGAATTCATGTTTTTGACACATGGAATAACTTTTATATGTAAAAAAGTATAAATGTTTTTTTCTACAAACTTTTTTTCTTGTGATCGTTTCCGGAATATCTTAATAAAGTTAGTTCTAAAAGAACGGCATATTTATTTGGGTTTAAGCCAATTTAAAAGCCTTCAATAATATTTTCAAACAGCTCCAAAACTTCAAGAGATTCTTGGAGCGTAAACGCCAAAAACAAGCAGCAACAACAACCAGAAGAAAAAAGAAAGTTGAGATAAACTGCTGCTATTGAAGCGTGTACATGGTAAATTTCAGGTGTTTGCAAAAAAGTGCAAGAAAAAAAAAAGAGAAAAAGAAAAGTGAATTTATGGTTGATTGCTTAAAACCAGGTGAGAAAAGTGAATGGAAAAAATATGCCGTGAATGTTTTGTTAGCTAATACCGATAACATAACAACACCAAAAAAATATACGGATAAATTGAAAAACACCAAGGGAATAATTTTTTAGCTCAGCTTTAAGCTTCACTTTTTTATTGCCACATTTTCGGTTAAAATTAATGAAGTGGAAAAAACGAGAAAAGAAGAAAAAAAGGCAATAAGAATCCTTTAAAGTCGTCATCAATGTTGTCGTCGTTGTTGTTGGTTGCGTTGATATAATAAAAAAACATAAAAAGACAAAAGATTGAAAATATACTTACCACATGAGATTTAACAACAATAAAAGGCTTTGATTCACTTTTACAAATTGTTGTTGAAGCATTATTTCCATCATCATCAGTTTGATTAACAGAATGATATTTAGCAAAACGTGTCTTTTTTGTTCCTCTTGTTCGTATCATTTTTTATAAATAAAAAGGGCATTGAATTATCTGACACTAACAAATTTAACACAAAAAAAAACTTGGAAAGAGACGGCTTTGTCGTATTGAACAAAAAAAATTTTTTAAATACACTCCAAACTTTTTTTTTGTTTTATCTTTAATCAGATTTTATTCTGCAGGGGTGGCAGAAGGACAATGAAAAGCAAGAAGAAGAAAAAAAAGAATTTACGCTAAAATCTTGTTAAAACTTTGAAAGAAGCACTGTTGTAAACTATAAAAATGGAGGAAATGTGTAAAGGGTATTAACACATTGGTGTTGCCCTTTTTAAAATCCTAAATTTTCATTATCATCCTTTTTTATTGTCTTGCATTTTTTCAACATTTTCATTTGCAATTATTTTATGATTTTATTTTGCAGAAAAAAATTTTATGTTACCGTAATTTCCTTCAATAAAAAACTCTTTCACTCCAAGTTGATTATCAAGGAACAAAAATTAAATTCTTATAAAAAGAATGTTTTTCATATTTTTTTATTTTCTCTATGGAATTACAGGTCGTTTTGTATTAATTAGGGAAGAAATTAATGGACAATAAAAATCTCAAAGGAAATGATATTGAAATAACCAAAAACACTTTTATTTAAAAGCATATATTTATTTAAAGTGTATGTGTGAAAAAATGATGAACATTTATTCTGTGTTAAAAGATAAAATAAATTTGACAAAATTATAAATACGATTACCTAAGTAAAAATATCAGAAGCATTATAATGCATGAAATGCATGGATGTCTTGAAATCTCTGATTCAACTATCGAAAAAAATCATGTTTAATAAAAATGTTTGTAAAAAAATAAAATAGCAAACCATTTGTAATTAAGAAAAAATTGAACCTTGAAGAAAATTGATGGACGCCGTTTGCAAATTCACATCCATTGATTTAAAAAATGCAATGATAGTAACAACAATAAACGATAGTCAAATGTTTTTATTGCTATCATTGTAATAGTAACATAAAAAATTAAAAATCAGAGTTTTGGATTACTATCTTTTCTTCAAAAACTTTCGCAGTTATACACAAATCTTTCAAAATTTTAATTTGAAATTGTTTTTACTAATCATATCTTATCATAAGTTATCTCTACGTATTTACAATATTTTTCGCCTACAAACAAAGATGAAAAAATTATTTTTTGTATTTCTTTCCCTTAGTTACGAAAAAGTTCTCTAGGGTATTTGAACATAAAAAAGATGGGTGTTCTGTTTGATTAGCTCCCCTGGCTTTTGAATTGCTTGTATTAAAGGATTCTTTAGTTTTGCCAAGCTATTGATTTTAAATTGCCTTTTTAATTTCAGTAAAAAAAATTATATAAAAGGTAAAAATGAGTTGTTAAATTTCAGAATAAATGTGGTAAGAGTGAGAAGGTTGTAGGATTTGTTAAAAGCTTGTAAATATGGGATTTTCACTTATGTTCTTAAGATATGTAAATGTTATTGCATATGCTTTTGGATTAGTAGGAAACATTGCAGTTATTGCATTAATTCTGTCACAAGATGATCAATATATTAGAAAATATAGTTCATTCTTGCTTCAAACAACATTTTTAGAAGCTTTGATAAATTTGTTTTCATTATGCATTATTCCGGTAGATTCATTTATTATTGAGGCTTAAATTAAATCTTTTATTTTATTTTCATTAGTTTTACAGATATCTGGAAAAGTTGATAATCTTTACTATGCATTCAGTGGCAATAACATTATAAATTTCGATACAATGAGCTTATTAATTACTATGACGTTTTACTTTTCCACTATTATTACAGCAGTTATTGGCACATTTGTTCCATTTTATATTCGATTTTTAATTATCTGCAGGTTTGTAATCAATTTTTTAATCCTGGTTTTTTTTTTTTTTTTTTTTCTCATATTGTTGTGGTTGTTCAACAATAGTACCACCAGCTTTACAATTAACAAAAATAGCTTTATCATATATATCTGTGTCACTTTGTTGTGGAAAATCAACAATTCGTGAACCACCTTTACAATCACCATAAGCATTATCCGCATCACCTTCAACAAGTCTTACACCTTTTGGTCGCTTTGCAGATTTATCTTCATTATCCTTTCCATTATTATCTTTTTTCAATCCATATGTGTTGGTATATAATCCATATATATCCTTCAATCCATATATATCTTCATTCAATCCATATGTATCGGTATATACTCCATGTATATCCTTTAATCCATATACATTTTCATTCAATCGGCTGCATATTTCTCCAACGCATCCATGACTTTCATCAAGAAAGGTGGTATACCTTTTATCAGAAGAATCAGGATGACGGCGCGGGCCCTCCAACTTGGGGTATTTAGCTCCAGACATCGGTAATAGAGATTATAACTCTAACACTTGGATCAAATCTAACCCAAAAAGATATAACTCCCCAAAAATATAATAAAAACCCGTAAAGAAACTTACCAAAGCCAGCAATCAGCAACAGCAATTTCTACCAAACCAATAAAATATCCAATAAAAGTTATTAAATCAAACAACTTTATTAACACAACACAATAAAATAAATACGGAGCAATCCAAAACCGGCATCCATCAGCCGAACAAAATGAATCAACTGATGATTTTATAAAAACTCAACACAACAAAACTAAATAAACGGTTGTTACACGTTTCGCCAAGACCGGCGCTATACATAAATAATGACTTATCTCAACTTGCCCCTTCCCCCTCGAATTATCGTCCCCGATAATTGATTTTGTCGGCGATCACGAGTTTCAGGACCATTAGAATTTCCACGAGCATGAGTGTTTCCACGAGCTTGAGCATTTCCACGACCATAGAAGATTCGACGACCATAATACGGCGGCTTTACACGAACTTCTTCTTGACCATTTTGAATTTTTCCCCAAATTTCTTTTGGACCATTATTGAATGAGCGGCATCCACGAAATTCTTTTTGACCATTTTGACGTCTTTCACGAATTTGATAATTGAAAGGCGGCTTTGAAGACCATTTTCGACGTCGATCATTTGATTGAAAATTTCGATGACTTGCAAACAATTGAGCGTTTGAAGCACGATTTGACGATTCAGCATGATGTGGAGCATTCTTATTTCTTTCCACAATAACATTGACCCGATTTTTGAATGAGTAACCAAGGTTTTCAATGTATTCACCAAGAGCTCGAACTCCTTCATTTGTAATAATTCCCTGGCCATCAACGAATTGAGTAGTTGAATCTTGCCCAAGAGTTGCTTTCATGCACTTGAAGAATTTTAGTTTCATAGCTTCTTTATTTCCAACAAGAGGAGGATTCCATTCGTTGTACCACGACATAAGTTGTTCACTAAGTTTTGCGTATCCATAATGGCGAAATATTGGTAGCACGATCACTTCCATATTATTGAATTCACACATTCGATTCACATCATTTAATAAACAATTTACAATACAATCAAATTTACTTTCACGATTAACAATAGAAAGAGGTTTAACTTCACGATTAACAATAGAATCAAATTTAACTTCACGACGAAAGAAGATTTCTCCACTGGGGAAATATATCAATCGCTTAACAGCAATTCCAAATATAGCTTTATAGTGAATGCGATAATCATTCAAAGCTTTTAAAGTCCAATGTTTAAGGCCATTTGCTCGAGCAAATTTTTCGGCATTCTTTCCACCAATAACAACAGTTTCGCATCCAAATGGTGTTTTTGGATGGGCTTCAACAGAATTACTAATGTTTTGCTCTTCAGCTTTAACTTCAAATAAACATTTATCCTTTGATTTTATAACAGCCTTTTTATGTTCCACTGCAGTACCATCATGTGTCCCACTTAAATCAGCAGTTTCTAATGTATCCTTTTTAACTTCAATAACTGATGTACTACCAATTCTTGGAGTTTTTACCTTTGCAAACGCTTCTGTACGAGGTGTTATATCTGTAGTTTCTGCATAAACTTTATGACCAACCTGTTCAACACGTGGTGCTTGTTCTTGACTTTCCCAGACAACTCCTAAATGAGCAACATTTACTTCTTTTCTTTTCAAGGAGAAAGTCAAAGCATTAATCCAATTATCATCACCTTGAATAACATTGGTACCAATTAATGCATTTTGCTGTAAACCTTTAACAACAAAAAATTTTGCAAATTTTGTAGGACCTGTTCCCCAAGCAATTGGAATCCTAATACAATTTACTACCATCAACGGATTTCCATCAGCACCAAGAAGTCTTTTATGAACATAACTTTCTTGAGGTAATTGGACAATTGAGCTTCCATCTTTATCACGTGCTCGAAGAATATGACCAACTACAGTATCTTTGATCACTGAGGTGCTTGCACCCGAATCCATTAGAACTTTAGTTTTTACACCATCAAGCCATACATCCAATACAGCTTGTTTTCCAAACATTGGTTCACTTTCAACATTATTCGTTTCAACTCCAACATTACCAATTTCAGTAATGCCAGAAACATACAACTTTACATCTTCAAGATCTACAACATTAGAATGTCCAGTTTTCCTTTCTGTACAATCTGTTGCAATATGTCCTTGTTTATTGCAAATGAAGCAACTTCTAACAACTGGTGGATGATAAGAATGTTTCTCATAACCTCCATTACCAGCACGATTTGGATTCCATTCTCGTTGTTGTTGTGATTCACCAAACCCCCGAGGATTTGCTTTTTCATCAACCTTTTCACGACTATCTGATCTCCCTTGATAACCTCCAGCATTTACATGATTATCTGATCGATTTTTATAAAAGGGCATCTTTGTATTGCTCGAAGTTTTAACCTCAGCTTTATCACCTTTATTTCTGAATACTTGTGAAGATTCAAGACCTAATACAAGCTCTTTTAGTTGATAGTAACTTGCAGTAACATTCGAAAGAACGATACTACGGTAAACAGGATCTGAATCTTCCTCTGTTAACCGAAGCAAGATTTTCTTCAATTCATTTTCCCGTGCATCAACATCATTACCAAATGCTTCCGTTACACGTAATTCAACCTCATCAAATAAAGATTTATAAAGTTTATTTGGTGGCTTTTTAATCCTATCAAGTTCAGTACGCAAATAAAAAGTTGAAATAGTACCATCAGAGCCCATTGCACCAAGCAATTCATGTTTCATTTGAGGATAAGTTGCTCCTCTTTCTCTTAAATTATCATGATATACAAGGAGATTTGGAACATAGCTCCCTAAGTATATTGCTCTTTCTTCATCACCCCAACCTGTGCTTGTTGTACTAGCTTCATACAACTTGAAAAATCGTTCAAGATCCTTTCTTGATTTACCAGTAAACTTTTCCGGCATTGGAAGCAATACTTTAGGTGTAGGAACAGTAACTTCTTTTGAATTAACAGAAATTGATTGACTTGACCTTGGTTGTGCAATCGCTTTTGCTTTACGACCTTTATCTTCTTCAGAAAATGAAACACGGGATGTTCCACGAGATACTGTCGATTCCTTAAAACTTCTTTCAATAACTTGTACACGATCTTGTAAAAGTAAAAATTTATAAATCATATCTTCAACATCTGCACATCCCAAATCATTAAGTTCTTTCTTAATGCTATCGCTTAATCCCGTCTTTTGTGCATTAGAAACTTGATCAAGCTCTTCCTGAAGTTCAGCAATCGTTGCTTGTGCTTCAGCTTCCCTTTCCCGCAAAGTTTCAAGAACATTTTCTCTATTTTCAATGCTACCGTATAGAAATCTTACACGATGGGTAAGCATTTTTCGAAGATCATCAATCAAATCATCCGAAACAACAGAACGAGGATTATTTAATGCTTTAAGCTTATCATTTGCACCTTTTATAGCTGAGCTAAGAGATTCATACAGTTCTTCAGCATGATGCACAATATCACGAGCACGTTTAACTCCTTCAGGTACTTGTTCCTGATTAACATTAAACTCTTCATTTGGATTTCCATTCTCTTCTGTAACATGACCCGATCCATCTTGTTGTGTATGTGCAACAAGTGGTTGAGCATAATCTTCAAAATCAGAAAGCGTACCAATAAAAATATCACCAGTATTACCTTTACTACCAGATTTAACTTTAATTTTATTTGGCTCATATTGTTGTGGTTGTTCAACAATAGTACCACCAGCTTTACAATTAACAAAAATAGCTTTATCATATATATCTGTGTCACTTTGTTGTGGAAAATCAACAATTCGTGAACCACCTTTACAATCACCATAAGCATTATCCGCATCACCTTCAACAAGTCTTACACCTTTTGGTCGCTTTGCAGATTTATCTTCATTATCCTTTCCATTATTATCTTTTTTCAATCCATATGTGTTGGTATATAATCCATATATATCCTTCAATCCATATATATCTTCATTCAATCCATATGTATCGGTATATACTCCATGTATATCCTTTAATCCATATACATTTTCATTCAATCGGCTGCATATTTCTCCAACGCATCCATGACTTTCATCAAGAAAGGTGGTATACCTTTTATCAGAAGAATCAGGATGACGGCGCGGGCCCTCCAACTTGGGGTATTTAGCTCCAGACATCGGTAATAGAGATTATAACTCTAACACTTGGATCAAATCTAACCCAAAAAGATATAACTCCCCAAAAATATAATAAAAACCCGTAAAGAAACTTACCAAAGCCAGCAATCAGCAACAGCAATTTCTACCAAACCAATAAAATATCCAATAAAAGTTATTAAATCAAACAACTTTATTAACACAACACAATAAAATAAATACGGAGCAATCCAAAACCGGCATCCATCAGCCGAACAAAATGAATCAACTGATGATTTTATAAAAACTCAACACAACAAAACTAAATAAACGGTTGTTACACGTTTCGCCAAGACCGGCGCTATACATAAATAATGACTTATCTCAACTAAAGTGAATTTATGGTTGATTGCTTAAAACCAGGTGAGAAAAGTGAATGGAAAAAATATGCCGTGAATGTTTTGTTAGCTAATACCGATAACATAACAACACCAAAAAAATATACGGATAAATTGAAAAACACCAAGGGAATAATTTTTTAGCTCAGCTTTAAGCTTCACTTTTTTATTGCCACATTTTCGGTTAAAATTAATGAAGTGGAAAAAACGAGAAAAGAAGAAAAAAAGGCAATAAGAATCCTTTAAAGTCGTCATCAATGTTGTCGTCGTTGTTGTTGGTTGCGTTGATATAATAAAAAAACATAAAAAGACAAAAGATTGAAAATATACTTACCACATGAGATTTAACAACAATAAAAGGCTTTGATTCACTTTTACAAATTGTTGTTGAAGCATTATTTCCATCATCATCAGTTTGATTAACAGAATGATATTTAGCAAAACGTGTCTTTTTTGTTCCTCTTGTTCGTATCATTTTTTATAAATAAAAAGGGCATTGAATTATCTGACACTAACAAATTTAACACAAAAAAAAACTTGGAAAGAGACGGCTTTGTCGTATTGAACAAAAAAAATTTTTTAAATACACTCCAAACTTTTTTTTTGTTTTATCTTTAATCAGATTTTATTCTGCAGGGGTGGCAGAAGGACAATGAAAAGCAAGAAGAAGAAAAAAAAGAATTTACGCTAAAATCTTGTTAAAACTTTGAAAGAAGCACTGTTGTAAACTATAAAAATGGAGGAAATGTGTAAAGGGTATTAACACATTGGTGTTGCCCTTTTTAAAATCCTAAATTTTCATTATCATCCTTTTTTATTGTCTTGCATTTTTTCAACATTTTCATTTGCAATTATTTTATGATTTTATTTTGCAGAAAAAAATTTTATGTTACCGTAATTTCCTTCAATAAAAAACTCTTTCACTCCAAGTTGATTATCAAGGAACAAAAATTAAATTCTTATAAAAAGAATGTTTTTCATATTTTTTTATTTTCTCTATGGAATTACAGGTCGTTTTGTATTAATTAGGGAAGAAATTAATGGACAATAAAAATCTCAAAGGAAATGATATTGAAATAACCAAAAACACTTTTATTTAAAAGCATATATTTATTTAAAGTGTATGTGTGAAAAAATGATGAACATTTATTCTGTGTTAAAAGATAAAATAAATTTGACAAAATTATAAATACGATTACCTAAGTAAAAATATCAGAAGCATTATAATGCATGAAATGCATGGATGTCTTGAAATCTCTGATTCAACTATCGAAAAAAATCATGTTTAATAAAAATGTTTGTAAAAAAATAAAATAGCAAACCATTTGTAATTAAGAAAAAATTGAACCTTGAAGAAAATTGATGGACGCCGTTTGCAAATTCACATCCATTGATTTAAAAAATGCAATGATAGTAACAACAATAAACGATAGTCAAATGTTTTTATTGCTATCATTGTAATAGTAACATAAAAAATTAAAAATCAGAGTTTTGGATTACTATCTTTTCTTCAAAAACTTTCGCAGTTATACACAAATCTTTCAAAATTTTAATTTGAAATTGTTTTTACTAATCATATCTTATCATAAGTTATCTCTACGTATTTACAATATTTTTCGCCTACAAACAAAGATGAAAAAATTATTTTTTGTATTTCTTTCCCTTAGTTACGAAAAAGTTCTCTAGGGTATTTGAACATAAAAAAGATGGGTGTTCTGTTTGATTAGCTCCCCTGGCTTTTGAATTGCTTGTATTAAAGGATTCTTTAGTTTTGCCAAGCTATTGATTTTAAATTGCCTTTTTAATTTCAGTAAAAAAAATTATATAAAAGGTAAAAATGAGTTGTTAAATTTCAGAATAAATGTGGTAAGAGTGAGAAGGTTGTAGGATTTGTTAAAAGCTTGTAAATATGGGATTTTCACTTATGTTCTTAAGATATGTAAATGTTATTGCATATGCTTTTGGATTAGTAGGAAACATTGCAGTTATTGCATTAATTCTGTCACAAGATGATCAATATATTAGAAAATATAGTTCATTCTTGCTTCAAACAACATTTTTAGAAGCTTTGATAAATTTGTTTTCATTATGCATTATTCCGGTAGATTCATTTATTATTGAGGCTTAAATTAAATCTTTTATTTTATTTTCATTAGTTTTACAGATATCTGGAAAAGTTGATAATCTTTACTATGCATTCAGTGGCAATAACATTATAAATTTCGATACAATGAGCTTATTAATTACTATGACGTTTTACTTTTCCACTATTATTACAGCAGTTATTGGCACATTTGTTCCATTTTATATTCGATTTTTAATTATCTGCAGGTTTGTAATCAATTTTTTAATCCTGGTTTTTTAAATTTAAAATTTAAGAAAAAAAGTAATTCAGCCAAGACATTATTTTTGGGTTTATTGTATTTTTATAATATTTTTTGCTATTATTTTTTTCATTATTTTCTTCATTTTACAATATGGTACAACAATGTATGGTAATTATACTCGGATGATCGGTGGTAATAGAGCAATTTTTACGGTATATATTTTTTATGAATTACAAAGTTTATTTTTAAAAATTTAGGGAAATGTATTTATCACATTTTTTTCATTGGTAATTCTTATTTTGACAGGAATATCAGCTTTAATTATTTATCGAATACAAATTCGGATTCTCAAAGAACTTGCTTCTAAAAATGTTTTTATGCATATTAAGATTAAAACATTAAGTAAATCCCTTCAAGATACACTTTTTATTCAGGTAAATTAATGAACCACAGTATCCTAAAAACTTTGTTTTTTAGAATTCATGTTTATTAGGAGGCGCATTAATTACATCTTTTATTTTATTCATTAGTAGCTTCATTGAATGTGATCATTGTACTTCATATGGCTTCCTTTTCATTACATGGGCACCGATTTCAAATCCAATTTGTATCGTTATTCTGATGAAGGCATTCCGAGAAAAGCTTACACGAATTATTAACGTTCTTTTTTTCAAAAAGACTACACAAGTTTCAGCCTTTTCAATGAATGCAAACTACTTTAATTAATTTTTTTAAAGGGTTTTCATAAAAAATTTGATCTTGAAATAATTATTAGACGATTTTGATATTCACGTAAAAACTTTAAATCTTTTATTTTTTTAAATAAAAATTTCTTATAAAACTGTATTTTTATGAATAAAGGTTATTAGAAATATTTTCAAATCAAAATCATAACTTATGATTATGAGTAGAAATTTTGCAAATGTCAACTAAAAGACAAAAGAATCATAAAAAAATTGTTTAACAATTTTTTTTTCTTACATTACATCTTTTTACGAAATTAATACATTTACTAGAAGAATTTTTTACTTCTTTAGGATCTTCAAAGAAAAGGTTAAATTTAAAGCCTTTAGCAATGTGCAATTTTTTTTAGATTCGTTATTAACGTACAAGAAAGAAAAATGTATCTCGGTAGTTCAAGTGGTCCTCGTCCCTTTCAACCTCGTGCACAAAATTCTGCACCTCGTTTTTCTAACAATGTCCCAAGACAACCTGTTGGACCTGCGGTTGTAGCATTTGATCAATGTCGTGAAGGAAAGATTGCTCCAGCTTCTGATAATCAACAACTTCTTGTCAATCCTTATGCTCTTAGACGTCCTGGTCGTGATGTTATTCAATATGAACTTAAATTCATTGCTGATTATGGTGTCAATAAAACTGGAGAATTAAAACCACGTGAAGATTTATCTGCTATTCCAACAACACAGTAAGTTTTTTCAAGCTTAAAGGGGGCGGATGTTTTGATACAGTTTCGCAATCTTGGATTTTCGTGATTTTCAGGCAAACTGTGAGTCTTGAAACGAAAATGCATCTTTATTTGATAAAAAAATTTAAAAAAGGGTCATTTTCGTTTCAAGACTCTCTGTTTGCCTGAAAATCACGAAAACCCAAGATTACGAAACTGTATCAAAACATCCGCCTCCTTTAATTCCAATATATATATTATATTTATTATATTTTCATATAACTTTATTTTAGTTCTTTATCACGTGTTCGTATAATATATCTAACTCGGCTTTATTATCTTCTCTTCCAACAATATGGTGCTTATTTTGAATCAGATAAATTGAATAAAAATGGCATGTTTGAACATGTTTATGTTTATGATCGTGCAGCTAAATTCTATTGTTCTTTGGATATGCCAAATCGTGGTGAACAAAATCCTTTTTTTATTGATATTGTAAGTTTTGTTCATTGTTAATGATTATCTGTTATTGATTGATACTTTTAGAGTAGTATGGCACTTGAATTATTTGGTCATCATCTTTACCCTAAAAAGGTTATTGCTACACTGAAAAAAACTCGGAAATTCGAGTGGGATACAACTAGTGCAGCTGAAATGTCAACATACTTGGAAGCTTTGTTAAGCCAAGATCATTTTGATAGGTATGTTATTGTTTATTTTTAATTCATGTTGTGCTTTATGCCTCTTGTATGAACTATTGTTATATATTCACCATTTTACCTTCTTTTAGTCCAAAAAAGTTTGCCAAATTTGGTTCAACATTTTTTGATCTTCGATCAAAAGTTGATATCACAGGTGGTTGTGAACTTAAAGAAGGTCATCATAAAAGTGTTCGAATTGCTGAAAATGTTGCTGAATTGCAAATTGATGCAAAAATTGCACCATTTCATCAAGGATTGCCTTTACTTCATTATGTTCACGCTCGTTTTGATTTTGGTCCACATGATGATTTTTGTTCTCATTCTGTTCTTGGAAAACTTGCTCCTTTGAATGGATTTTTTGTTCGAACTATTCATAAAACAAATAATGAAATCTTTCGGATTCGTGGAATTACAAGCATTCCTGCCGATCAACTAAAATTTGAAGATCGTAATGGTACAATAACTTCTGTTGCTACCTATTTTGAAACAATTTACAAAAAGAAGTTGGAATTTCCTCATTTCCCATGTGTTATCAATAATGTTGGTAAAGACAAGGTTACGAAAAAGGAAATTCAAATGTTGTAAGTTTCATTATTTACGAAAGTCAAATTTATTAAAGTGTATTTCTTTTAGTTACCCATTTGAAGTTCTGGAAGTTCAGCAAGGTCAAAAGTTTCTTAAGGATGTTATGAATAAAAATCAGGTAAATTTATTTTAAATTTACCGTTGGTATACTGTAATGCTTGGCTATTTTTACAGGAACAGAATATGATCAAAGCTTCACAACGTTTGCCTGGCACCATGATTGAAGCAATTGAAAGTCAAAAGACACTTGCTGGTATTAATGATAAAAATCAATATCTTACTGCAGCACAAGTTCAAATTGCATTTGATATGAATACTGTCAAGGGTGAAGTTCTTCATGCTCCAGTAATAACATATAAAAATGATGTTCCAAAACAAGTTGATCATGGTGCATGGATTGCCAGAGATGTTGAATTTGTAAAGCCTGTTGAAATAAATGCTTTAGCAATCTTTTATAATAATATTTCACGTAATACTGCTGAGTAAGTTGTTTTGCTTTATTTTTTTGATTTTTTTTCATCCTTTTTTAGAGAAGTTGCTCAAAAAATTCAACATCAAGCTACAAGATTTGGTATGAAGATCCATTCAAAAAAGTGTATTGAGCTTGCAAATGGTGAACTTAATGCTGCTTACCTTGAAGATGCTATTCTTCATTATTGTGATACTGTTGGTGTTGATTTTGTTCTGGTAGTGAATTCCATAATATTCTTAAAGCAACAGAAATCGTCACACATATTCCAACTCAACAAGTTGAACCAAAAACTGTTAAAAATCCAAAATTGGCTCCCGAGTAGGGATGGTAGGGGGTGGCGCGCCCGGAACAAAAAATAAAAAACCCAAAACTAAAATTTTTGAGAAAATATTTTTTTAAACTAAAATTATTATTACACTGTAGTAAACTGAAAAACGTGAAAAAAGTGTTTTAAAAAGTACATTATATACTCTTTTGTATTAAAATGACTTGAATTTTTTACCAGTATTTTACCAAAGTACTGTATTTTAACATTTATTAATATTAAAAGGTAAAAAATTACGTCAATTACTTAAAAAAGCATTTTTTATCGTTTTTTATGCTGAAATGACATTGTACAGTAATTTTTTGTGTTAATTTACAGTATGTCAGCAATTTTTGGCTCCGGGCGCAAAACTCGGGCGCGCCTGGGCGGGCGCGCCCAGCTTTTTGAGAATTTTGGGCGCGCCCCCAACCCTACTCCCGAGCATATGAAATGAGTATTATTTGTAACTGAAATCTCGATGCGAAAATGAGAACAATTCGTTTAAAAAAGTAACCGAAGAAGAGCGCTAAAAAATTAAAACAAACATAAATTTTTGAGAACATTTGAACAAAAGTAATTCATGGATATTACATTAATATAGAATACTATTGTTTGGACCTTTAGAATGTCAACGGATCCCTCGGTATCGATTTTCGAACAAAGAATTGCAGAAAAGAAAACTGAACTAATAAAAGCCACAAATGTTATTGCTTCAGAGTTAAAAAATTGTTCAAATGATGATCTTTCAAAAAGTGCTATAGCAGTAAGGTGTTACATTTTTTATTATTGATATTAATGTTATTATTTAGTTTGAAAATCTTGTAGCTCAATTTAAAGATTCAATACAGTTTCGGTTAATTGTTCATTTGGATTTGGATTGCTTTTATGCTCAATGTGAAATGGATAAAAATTTAAAATTGAAGACTGTACCCATGGCAGTTGGAAGTAATTTTATGTTGGTAAAGGGCTTTATTTTAGCTTTATTATATATAATTCAAATTACAGAGTACTGCAAATTATGAAGCAAGAAAATATGGTGTACGTTCAGGAATGCCTGGATTTCAAGCAAAACAACGATGCCCTGGTTTATCAATAATACCGCTTGATTTTGGTTGCTATGAAGAAGCTTCCGAAAGATTTTTTACTGTTTTAGATATTTTTGATCCTGAATGTATTAAAGCTGGGTTGGATGAAGCTTACATTGAAATAACAAATATTTATTTGAATAGAAAAGAACCTGGTAAATTCTTATATATTGTAGTTTTGTTTAACATTTACTTTTTAAGATTTTTTGTATGTAACTGTTTATGATGGTCCATGTAAATGTAAGAAATTTAGAATGGATGATTTACTGGTTGAATGTCGGATAATCTCAAAAGCTGAACCAATTATTTGTGATATTTGTAAATTAGAACAAATCAAATGCGACGGTGAATTATATTATGATGTTACTGTAGAAGGAGTATGTATGTTTTTTACTGTGACATTTTAAATTTAAAAAGCATTTATTTAGCTTGTTGCATATATATGTGATAATATTTTGTTGCGAACTAATTTACTGGTAACTGCTGGAGTTGCACATAGTCGATTATTGGCAAAAGTTTGTAGTGATATTAATAAACCACATGGAATATTTGTATTAGAACATGATCCAAAAGTATTAGAAGAATTTATCTTTAAAACTCCGTTAAAAAAGGTTTTTTTTGTTTCGAATGCTTCTTTAGTATACGGTAACTTTTTTTAGTTTCCTGGAGTTGGTCCAAAAATGACACAAACTTTAAAAGAATTTGGAATTATTACTGGTGGAGATTTATGGGCAAATCGAAATAAGCTTCAAGCTATTACTGGCGGAGAAACTTTTGCAACTTGGTACAGCTTTGCTTGCATCGTTGCTGGAGTTGATGGAAGTGCTATATGCAATAATGCTGTTGATGGATTAGCAAATCCTTCAGGAGCACATATAATTTTATCAGGTATTTATTTCGCTTTTAATTCTGTATAAAAATATTATTTTAGAAGGTCAATTAACAACTGGACATGAAGAAAGTTTTAAAAGGTGTAGTGGCGAAGAATTACTTGAACGTGGATATTATGTTATTGAACGTGGTATTCGAAGAGCTGCTCGTGGAAATACTTACAATGTTGGTGCGCTAAATTTTAAGATAAAATTAGCTAATTTTGAAGTCAAAACATTTTCTTTTGATTTAAAAGAATCTTTTGCATTGGATAATGCTTTGGTCGAATACTCGAAAAATAAATTTGATGGAATTATGAAAGAACTTGGAAATGTTGAAGTTTGTGAATTTCATACAATTTTTTCGTCTTTCTAACTTATAATCATCTTTAGGTAAGATTGATTGGAATTAGATTTGGTGATCTTAATTCAAGCAAAACTCCATATGTTCAAAGAAATTTAACGAAGTTTATCCCTGAAGGCGAAGATGAGGATTTTGATGATATTGAAATTGTTCATGAGAATATCAAAAATATATATGATGAACCTGTATTAAAAAAGCCAAAGATAGAAGCTAGATTGTCATGATAATGTTTACTTTTTCTTGTTTTCTTATTTGTTTGAATAAACAGTTTTTTGTAAACTGTAGTTATTTCGGATTAAAAAACATTTTTAATTTTACAGACATTTTTCGTGTTAAGAATATCATTGGACATTGTTTTTGGTTTTTTCTTTTTGTATCAGACAAATTGTATCGGCATTTGATCGCAAACATTTTGTTTTTTTAACATAATTGTAGAAACAATACTGTTAATTTTTAATTTGTAAAAATGGGTAATACTGTTGGTTCAAAAGTAAATAATGAAGAAATTATCAAAGAAGTTTGTTAATTCATTTTTTTGTAATAACTTTTTAAACTTTTTTAGACTAACTCATATCCTGTTGTAATGTTTTCAAAGCCAAATTGTGGATATTGTAAAATGGCAAAACATTTATTAAATGAAGAAAATATTCGATTTAAAGAAAATGATCTTGATCTTATATCTGCAACAAATCCTACAGGTTATCAAGCAAGTTTTTATTTTATTGTTGATACTGATATTTTTATTTTCTTTTCTTTTCAGGCATATATTAATGGACTTGTTTATACAACTCGACAAACAACAGTGCCACAAATTTTTATTTGTGGAAAACATGTTGGTGGATATACAGAATTAAATAAATTACATCAAGCTAAAAAATTATTTGAAGCTATTGACGAATGTTCACATCAATATGATCCAATTCCATAATTCTATTTCTCTTAAATGATGATCTAAATATTTTATAAATATTAATTGGATTTTGTTTATTAGATGTTATGTTTGGTTTCTTTTATTAATAAAAAAATACTTCTATGATGTGTTAAAGCTTATGGAATAAAAGATTTGTTGAGCGTTTATGGTTGTATAGAGTTTTGGGGCTATCATGAAAGGGCAACAAAAGATTGTAGTGACACTTTTTTGTAGATTAAAAGAAAGAGCAATTTGTTCGAAAGGATACGATATATCAATCTCTGCTAACATCAGCAAAATCATTTTAGTGTCTTTAGTGTTTGGCAAAATGGAACACATGCAAATACACATTTCATAAGGATTAATTTTTTAAAGAAAACTTCCAACTTCACCAGCTAATTTTGACTTTCAACAATTGTTGAATTTTTTCATGTGAAATTTTTGCACGAATATGTTTTTTTAAACTTTTTTGTTTACCTGTTGGCGGATAGCGTGACTATATTTTTTTGGCATATTTTTAGCTTTCGTATAACTGTTCCAATTTCTTATTTTTTGTACCAAGTCTTTTTCCTTTTTAACGTACACCTTTATTAATTTTTTAAAAAAAAAGTATAAAAAATTTCTTAAAACAAATATAAAATTTTCATCAAAAACGTTAATTAATTAGTAATCTTTAATTTTTAACCAATTCTGGCGGCATAATATTGCCGTTTACCCACTCTTGCAAGGTACACACGCTTTCCCATATTTCCTTCATCGTAGTTGCTACTGCTGCGTTTATTTATTTTATTATTGTAGTTTCTGAAAAAACAAAAATATTTTTTTTGTTAAGCTACCGTATTAAATTAGACTTACGGTAATAAATGTAAAACATTGGATTCATCATTGAGCAAATTATCGTGGAAAGATTTTGGTTTTTGGTGTGTCATTACCATAATCTCTTGAATGAAAGGTTGAATTCTTGAGGCAGCAGCATCTTTTCGAAGGGGATAATAAATATCATGAAAGCTTTGACGAGGATATATTGCTTCATTAATCCCCGAAAGCATAATAAATATTGCTGCAAGAAAGTATAACTTCAACATACTTTTGAGAGTGGTAATAAAATAAAAAATTTTTACTTTTTTAATTCAGTTATTAAATTTAATAAATAAAGAACCTCCTTATTTTTTGAGAAAAAAAACTTTTTTTTACCTTCAAATGTGACACACATTCAAGGATTTATTTTTTCTTTCTCAATGTCTTAAAGTTTTGGAAAAAAAGTACCCCGCCTTTCTTGAAAACTCCAATTCTATGCTTAAATTCTATTAATTGAAAATTTTTTTCTTGTATTTTTTTAATATAACTGTGGGAAAAAAATAGCTTTGACGCTTATGACGTGAGTATGATAATATTTTTTTTCGTGTGATTTAAAAAAAGATATAAATTGCATGTTAGATTTTTGATTCGAAAGCTGTGGAAAGAAAACATGTTTTTGTTTCAATTAACAACAAATGTAGAAATAACATAATAATGCAAAAAAATTGAAAAAAAATCAGCAATTATTTCACTTTCTTTTTAGGATCATTTTTTTGATTCCGGAAATGACAAAAGTGTTCGTTTTATTGGGTTTGAGCTGTTTTGTATTTCTCACCTTTTCGAATGAAAACAATGGCGGGTGGTAATAATATTTTTTATAGTTCTTTTTTTCCGGCTTAAATGTTCCATGTTTATAGGCAACTTCCCGGAGAAGAACGCTTTGGATTCGATGGCCCATGTACAATTGATCGTGTTGATGGTGATAAGCTTTCACAGGATGAATTTCTTTTAGAATACGCCTACACAAAACCTGTCATCATTTATAACGTTGAAAATAGTAATTTTAAAAAACTTTGTGAAAAAAATGAAATGCTTAAAGAATGGTCAGATGCTGAAGTTGTTCTGAATTCTGCCAATACATATTCATATTCAAGAGTTCCCTCGACTTTTGGAGATTATATTGAAAAACATCTTAAACCACAAAATTTAAGCACACTGGGAAATGGTAAGCTTATTTTTTGAAATGGCATATTTTTTTTATCAAATTTTTTAGAAACATTGTATCTTTTTGGTGATATTGATCAATCTTTATGGAAGCCACTTTTGGATGCTTATAAATTGCCTTTATGGACTGTACCAAATCATGATCCTGCTTTAAGTTTTGGTATTGCCGGCTCTGGAACTGGTAATTATTATTGTTTACTCTATTTTAACGTTCGTCATTTTTTAAGGTGTACCGTTTCATTTCCATGGTCCAGGTTTTGCAGAAATTATACATGGCAGTAAAGTAAGTGTTTTTTTTTATTTGTTATAATTGCCAGCAATTATTTTTCAGCGTTGGTTCCTTAAACCTTTTAATGAAAGACCATATTTTAATCCTGATAAATCTTCACTTGATTGGTATTTCAATGAATATCCAAAATTAAAGTCACATGAACGCCCTCTTGAATGTCTTATGAAACCAAATGAAATAATATATTTTCCGGATAAATGGTGGCACGCAACTCTTAATTCAGAAACCTCCGTTTTTATAAGTACATTTTTAAGTCCAAGTCCAAAAGTGACGAAAAAGTCAGAACTTTAGTTGTTTTTTTCTTCTCTTTTTTTTAAAGTCATTCATTCACTTATTTTGTTGTTACTTTTTACGTGTTTATTTCGGGTTTATTTTTTTTTGAAAAAAACGCAATATATAAATAAAAAATAAAAATTTCAACAAAAAAGTTTTTTATTCAAAAGCGATTTCTTTGGAAACTTAAATAATAATAATAAAAATAAAATGTTACATAGGACAAACATCACGTAAATCAATTGCATGTTCAAAAAGCATGGCAAGACGAGAAGGATGGCAAAGATAAATGTATAAATCTCTTCCATCGAGATTATTCTGTAAAAAAAGAGAAGATGTTAGTAAAGTATTACAGTAACCCAGACGTACCAACATTTTCAATGGAACGTTTCCCAAGGCCCATATGAAAGCTTTTCTTTTCTATAATTTTTTTATTAAAGTATAGTAATATTATGCGGTAATGCTTACCAGGAAAATTTACATCAAATCTTTTTCCAAGTCCCATATGAAATTGATTACTTGAAAAACGTTTCATTGAATCACCTATAACTTTTTTTTGAAAAGGTTACGATAGAGAGGGGGGGGGGTAACATACTAATGCTACGTTTTCCAAATCCCATATGAAATTGATTCATATCATATCTTTTCTCTGATTCAACACTTTCATCAGGAGAAAGATAAAAAATTCCTGCATCATTTAATTCATTTGCTCGTTTTCCAAGGCCCATATGAAATTGACTAAATCCAGAAGCTGGACGTTTATCTAATCCAAAAAAGGGTACCGTAGAACGTTTACCAAATCCCATATGCAAATTTCCTGCCTAAAGTAAAGAAACCCATAGTTTTTAGTTTGGTCAAAGTTATACTTTTTTTAAAAACTGTAACTTACATATCGCTTTTCTGCAACTTCATCATCAATTGGCATTGCAATTGTTGTTGATGCATAAATTGTAAAAAGTAAAAATAAACCAAAGAATGAAAAATTCAACATATTGTTTTTTATATTTAAGTTTTAATGAAAGAGAAGCTTTCTTTCTGAAAAGGCGTTTTGAATGATTAAATAAGTGACTTAAAAAAAGAAAAAATTCAAGCTATTTATCCTTCTTCTTGAATGAAAGATTTCTCGTGTTATTCTCGTCCCACTTTTGCTTTTCCCTCCTACAGAAATGATGATCGAAATTTATAGAAGAAAAATTGGGGAGGAATGACGCGATACATATATTGCTTCAAGAAACACAGTTTCATCTCCTTTCTTGAAGCAATATTTGGCACTTTATGATGCCAAAATGAGGTCCAAAGATTCGAGTGGCAAGTCAAGAAAAACGAAAGAACAGAAATGAAAGGCATTCTAAAATAACAAAAGACAAAAGAAGCAAAAAAATAACAGAAGCAAATCCAAAAAAAATCTTAAACACCGCCTACTGAAATGCCATGGCATTTTTACTCACAAAAAATATTGTTTTTTCTTTTGAGAAAGTTAATTTAAAAATAATAGATGAGTTTAAATTGAAATTTCAAAAAAAAAATTTTCATACAATTTCTTTTTTTTTCATTTTTTTGATGATAAATGGTAAGCATATCGTAGTATTTTTTTTATTATTAAAAAATAAATTTGTTATAATAAAGTGATGTGGTATTTTTTTGAGCAACAAGTGATAAACAAAACAACCGAAAGCACTGGGACATCTAATAAGACACAAAGAGAGAGAGAAAAGAACCGAAGCAAAAATTGTAAAAATATGCTTTTCAACAATTCAACCGTTTTCATAAAATAAAATAAAAAAATTTTCTTTTTTTGGGAATGTTCACAAGCGGATGCAGATGTGAAACGGGGATGACTATTTAAATATAAAAAATACGGGTATAAAAATAATACAAAACAATTGAAAAAATGTGATAAAAAATGGAAAATGTGTGAGAATTATTTGACGACGACAAAGTTTCATCATTGGCATCATTTGAAGTTGCACAGTTAATTGCTGCTTCATCAAAAAATTTTTGATTTGGAATATCAAATTTCTTTTCCATTTCAATCTTTTCTTCGGGAGTTAACAATAACATTACAGTAAAAATTGAACATCGATTTCCTTTAAAAGCTCGAGTATAATCCACGCCGATTTGATAAGAAGATAATGAAAGATGTTGTGATAGCTTTTCTTTTAATAATGCTAATGATGAATTAGATTCTGATATCCAATGGATAAAAAATTGTTCATATAGATTAATTTTTGAGCAAATGGTTTGATTTTCTTGTGGATAAAGGCGAACATACAAATTTGAAGCTAAAAAAAGAGAAAGAATGAAAAGACGCTTATAAAAAAAGAAGCTTTCAAATAATAAAAAAAGTTACCTGCAGCGCCATCAACAATTGAAAAGCCATGAAGAATAAAATGTTGCTTTGAATTTTGTGTGAGTAATTTGGAGCGATTAACAACTTGTCCAATAGGGCAAAAATCAATTTCTTCGCGGCATCTATTATGATCTTGAACTTTAAATGGATCGAAAGGTCTTGCAGTTTGACAAATTCCACCATTCATTGCAACAATTTCCCAAAAAAGTTTTGTTGGACTCTAAAAGAATGTGGGGGAAAAGTTTTTTGAGTGCAGAATAAAAACCTCATGACTGCTTGCTTGTAAACTTTCATCATGCTCTTCTGCTTCAAGGTAATAGCTGACTTCTGTTGGCAATGCCAAAGCTGATGATATATGAGTCTAATACATGTTCAACATTGCATTAATTAAATTATCAAAATTTTTGCATACCATTTTTATAAATCCATTTATACTTGTTTCATTAAACAATGCCATTGCAATCTTTTTTTGTCCCTTTAATTCAATTGTTCCACAACCAACAACATTTTCATCATAGTCTGCCATTATTGTTAAACCAAGGATGTTTTTGCTGTTACCAGTTAATGCTTTATTTTTTAGGAATAACCTTTCAGATTTATTACTTCCTAGTTTTTTAATTAACTCATTTTCCCATCCATATTTTGTTTTAGCTCCAATTGTACTTTCACTGCATGGTGGGGCCGTTGAAATTGTCATATCAATAGGACGTTTATAAAGAAAAAGATTTTTTACATCATTTTTTGAATCTTCATTTTTGGATGATGATGATGCAGATGCAATTATTTCTGTTTCGTTAAATAAAGGATATTCAAAAATTTCTAGATTCGTTAAATGCCTTGAAGCTGCAATATTATGTGTCCGTAAAATGGCATTTCCTTTAATAACACCCAAAGAGAGAAGGGTTAAATTGGCACATGCCTGAAATATGTCTTTCTTTTTTCTCCCACATTTTAAAAATGAAAAGAAAGAAGGAAGCAAAAAAATACGGGCATAAAAAAATATAGTTAATATAACATACTTTAATCCAGCCAAGATCCACTTGCACGGATTTTATGGAATCAAATTCAATGAAACGAGAAAATGATTGAATGTTATTGTTAGCTAAAAAAAAGAATAATAAATTGGGCATTGTTTTAAAAAAAATGTAATACAAACAATTTTTGTTTGAAATTCCTCGAATTGGAATTGAATTTTTGAGCGTATAAGATGTAAAAAAATTGAAACAACTAGACGATAATGTTGGATCTTCTGAAAAATATAAAGTTGCAGAAGTTTCATTTACATCAAAAATGCTTTGCAAATCTGATACAACAAAATATTCTTTGCTTGTTTGAATTAAATATATTTTTCCAATAACTTGATGCAAAAATGATGACGTCAAAATTGAAAAACCAAATTTCGGCAAAATTATACCACATTTTCCATCAACATTTATTGCCTAAATTTTAAAACAAATTTTTTGTCATTGCAAAAAACTTTTTTACATTAAAAATTTTTGATTCATTGCCAAAAAGGATTAAATCAGGCGCATAACGATTATGGATTATCACTTTATGCGATGTTTTATTGCATGTTTCTCCAAATGATAGATTTTTAAAATCTTTCATCACTCGTGGAGCAATAAATGCATTCTTTTGTTCAATGTTAACATTCATTCCATTTGCGGATAAATAATTTGAAGATAAAATTTGTTTGCATAAAATTATTGCATCGTCATTAAACAGTTTTAAATAACTATTTTGAATATTACCAATTATGGATGAAGAATTTGAGATATCCGCTGTTATGGTTGTTAAAGGATTAATTGTGTAATTTTCTTCAGCTGTTTTTGAACAATCATCAACTAATTCGAAATGAATTTCTTTTTCATCAAAATTGGAAATTACAGGAACAATTTTGATAATGTTTTTTAAATCAAATAAATAAATTTTGCCATTTATTTTATCATTTGCAACTGTAACCTCATATAATGATGTTGTGTCCAAGGTTATTGTAGAACATGCAATAGGCTAAAATTTAATACTTTAATATTGACAAATATAAAAAAGAACTAACATTTCCATTTTTTGTTATTACAATTGTATTACCAATAATATCCACTTTTGATGTATCAAATTTACTTAAACTTGATTCATTTTTTACAACAGTGGTAAGTTTTTGAAATTTTTTGCAATAATCAATATTTCCACTAAAAGGAATCGCCCCATCGAAAACAATAAATTTTAAACCATTTTGTTTTATATCAAAATCAATATTTACAGTATCCCCCTTATCTTTAACCTTAAATTTAAAAAATCAAAAAAAAACCTTTCGAGAAAAAACGTTTACTTTTATAAATCCAATGAGATCATTATTACTAAAAAGTGGAAGCTCTTCACAAATGCAAAATCCTGTGACAAAAAATAATGTCAAAAACCTTAAAAGCATTGATCTAAAAAGAACTGAACTGGTTTATAAAAAAACACAACATAAGAGGTTAAAAGTTTCACGCAAACATGGAAATTGACATATTTCTAAAATAAATTCAAAAGACTTTTTTAAACGGAAAATAACAAAAACGAAATCGACACAATGTGCAAAAAAGTTGCTATTAAAAAAAAGTGAAAAGGATTTTCGTTTTTTTCTGTAACAAATAAAACTTCTGTTTTTTAAATAAAATCAAAAACATTATCGTTTTAAAAATACAAGGAAAAAGAAATTGGGTCTTGGATAAACGGTTTTATCCTAAAAGAAAAGAACCCGAAACTTAAGTCTATGAAGGAAGAAGAAAAAAGTAAAATCAACAGTAAAACGGCTAATCACTTAAATCAAAAAAATGACCACATTTAATTTGACACTCCAAAATAAAAATTCAACGTTCTAAAAGTCGCGCTGAACGTCCTTGAAAAATTTAAAAAAAATCTTTGACTTTTTCTTCCCAGAAATGGAAAAATAACTAAAATTTTACAACAAAAAATACACTGAAAAACGCGCTTTTTTTGTATAATCATTATTTTTGAAACGATTTTTTTTTCAAAGATTCACTTACTGGTGCTCCATTTATTATTACAAAATCTATTTAAGGCAAAAAAAGTACATTTTTGACATAAACGAAAGAAAAGAAGAGAAACAACTGATGATTGTCAGCAAAAAAATAATATAAATTAGCTGATTCACAGAAATGATGGAAAACTGGTTACAAACAAATGCAGAAACATGTAATAATGATGAATGAAGAAAAATAACATTGCTGTTTTTGGTTTTTTCAAGTTTTTATTTCTTGTACTATTTATTTTTCAAATTTTTTGACGTTCAAAAGTTTTTGACATCTTTTTTTGCAGAATGTCCAAACAAGTTAGATTTTTATAAACGGCAAAAAAACTATATTGGCATTAATTTTGGTATTTTCAGAGATTTAAATATTTTTTTAAATAAAATTATTTATGCAAATGGGATAATGCAAAATTTATATGTCTATTAAAAGTATGTAACTATAATTTTAAATTGAAATAAAATATTTTTAAATTTTACTGATACTATAAATAAATATTTGTTTTAATGTCACAAATAAATTCATTCACTAATTCAAGTTTTTACTCTTATTTCATTTTGAAACAGCTTTTTGTAACTTTTTAAAGTTTGACCAACTTTTTAAAAATTCTTTGACGTTTTTTAACTTAACATTGCTTCTTTTTTTTCTTTTGTTTTGCACTTCACATTTTTTTGCCCTCAATTTTTGATCGCAAAAAAAGTGAGTTCTTTTTTTTCTTTTCCTTTTTTTGTTGGGTTTGATCGGCCCCCGCTTTTTTTCTATTGCTTTTTTTTGTTCATTCAGTGTTTCACACTTTACTGCATGCCATTGCCAAAAGGCAGGAAAAGCAAGCTAGCAAGCAAGCAACAATCATATATCCCTCTCCTTATTGATCTTGTTTTGTCCATCAAAAACAAAAGAGAAAAAGAAAAAAAATATCCGCCCATCCACCCACTCGGCTTTTTCTTTTTTGTGCTATACAAAGTTTGTGATAGCAGAAATAAAGGCAAAAACAAATTCAATACTTTTTTCTTCCCCCTTTAAAGCGATAGCATAAAAATAAAATAAAATTTGACACAGACGCACAGATTTTTCTCGATATCCAACAACTAAAAATGCCTCAAAAATGTGGCAGATATCTTCCAATTTATTTAGTCGGCATTTTGATCGCTGAGCGCAGTTGGCTTTAAACAAAAAGAGCTTAATTTTTCAATTTTTGAAAAAGTTTGTAAGCCTTTAAAGTTTATCGTGTTGCTTAATTTTTTCCCAATATTAATTAAATTCATTATTTTTTCCTTTTTAGTAATTCAAGATTCCAGCCATGTCTGACGAGGAAGAACAATAGTAAGTTTAATATTAAATATGGCAAAAAACATTTTTTGTTAATATTTATATTTTTAGCGAAGAGGAAGAAGAAGTAGTCGAAGAAGAAGAAGAGGTTGAAGAAGCTGAAGCTGAAGAAGAAGCTCAGTGGGTTTTTCTGCACATACCACAAAACCTTCAATCACTTTATTACTCCTATATCATTCCTTTCCTATAATTTTACCCTTTCATGTCTTTTTATCCTATCCCTTTTACCATCCCTTTTTCTTTCTAGAGCTCCAGCTGAAACTGCACCGGCTGCTGCTGCTGCTGCTGAAGATGGCCATGAAGAAGTAAAGTAAGCACCCCTTTTTACCTTTGTTATTCACTTTTAATTAACACATTTTTGTACTTACCAAAACTTTTATCCATTAACATTTTGTGTGAAATTTTTCCAACTAATTCTGAAATCTTCTACTATGTCATCCAATTCAACTCAACTTTAATAGACATCATTAGCACATTAGTCATAACAATTTAACTCATAATAAATAAATGTTAAATTTTGCATTTTTTTTAGCGAAGTTGAAGCTGAAGAAGTCAAGTGAGTTTCTATTAAGATTTTCTTATAACATCATCCTTGAAGATAACAATGAATGACTTAACATGCTTTATTTTGGTTACTTACTTAAATTTTTTTTCAAGCAACAATATGTGCATTGCCATTTTATTTTAGACTTCGTGCTCGTCCACCCCCACCCCCAAAGGAAGAACCAAATGAGGAATCCATGACTGAAGCCGAAAAGGCTATGCTTGCTGCAAAAAGACGTCATGAAGAAGAAGAAGCCGCAAAACTTCTTGATTATGAAGAACGTCGTAAAATTGAACGTGAACAATATGAGGAAGAACTTCGCGTATTAAAAGAAAAACAACAAAAACGTCGTGAAGAACGTCAACAAGAAGAACGTGAATTTGCAGAACGCCGTCGTCAAGATGATGAACGTCGTCGTCAAGAAGAAGTAAATTTCATAAAAACGTAAAAACATTTTTTCATATCACATCATTTTAGGAAGAACGTAAAGCTCGATCAGAAGCTGAAAAGCGCCGAAAGGAAGAAGAAAAATTGAAGCGTCAACAGATGATGGCTGGATCATTCAGTCTTGGAGGTGGAAGCGCTGGCCGCAACTTTACTGTTTCAAAACAAGAAGGTGGTGGACCTGCAAGTTTGGCTGGACCTGAAAAGAAATCCAGAGGCATGAATCCTGAACAACAGGCTGAAGCTAAAAAGAATTATGTTGGAAGTGTTTGCCGTCCAGTAGATGTTTCAAATCTTCTTCCAAATGATCTTAAAGACAGAATTCGTGATCCTCATAAGCGTATTGTCAAGCTTGAAGCTGAAAAATATGATTTAGAAAAACGTGCTGAACGTCAAGAATACGATGTAAGATTTAAAAAAATTAAAAAATCAATAGTTTTTTAAATAAAATTTTGTAGTTGCGAGAACTCAGCGCTCGAGAACGTCAAGCTGCCCGTCAAAAGGCTCTTTCAAAGGGTATTGACCCCGTTGAAGCTGATGAAACAAATCATCCTCCAAAGATTACAACCGCTTCCAAATTTGATCGTCAAACTGATCGACGTGGTTATGGTGATCGTCGTGAACTCTTTGAAAAAGTAATTTTTTACAATCCTTTTTTTGTTTTGTCATTAATCATGTAAACGTTTAGCCAGTAGAAAAACCAGCACCAAAAATTGCTCGTGGTACTGGTCGTCCACCACCAGAATGGGGACGTCGTCAAAATGAAGAACTTGAACAACTCCGCAAAAATTTAGAACCACCAAAGTATGTTGAACAAGTTAAAGATGAAAATGCCCGGCCACCAGTTGAACCAAAACCTTTGCAACTTCCCACCGATGATGAACCAGAACCAGCAAAAGAAAAACCCGCTGAAGAAGTTGCTGCATAAGCTTGTTACTACCGTCGTCGTCATTTGATACCTTTCCCTTATTTTTATGTTTCTTTCCTCTTTTTTTCTTTCTTTTATAAAATGTGTTTCATAACATCGCAAATTGTTTAAATTTTTTAAAGAAAAATTAACATAAAGCATATTACTCAAAAACGTTTATTTTTTGAAACAAATTTAACGATAAACATTTGAATGGCATTCAAACTAAACATTTTAACAGTGCTGGGAAAAGTCTTTCCTATTTTGTATTGATCTGTCGCAATATTTTATGGCTAACAAGAATTGTTGTTTGTTTACATAATAAATTTTGTTCTTCCCCAAATTTTAAGTATATCTCTTATCCTATTTCTTTTGATTACGCCTTCCGATTTTACTTTCAAATTCTATATTTTTTTCATTTATGTCAAAACCTATTTGTGAAACTTTCACCATAAATTACGAGAAACGGGAAAAATTTTTTTTGATATGAAGATTTTTAATTTTCATTATTTCAGAATCAGGCTCGTTACCATTTGTATAAATTACTGCAGAGCATCTTGCAAAATGTTTTCGATTATAATTGAATATAGTTATCACACTTTTTATTTTCTTCGTTTTTTCTATTATTTTTTAATGAATAGTTCAAAAATTGAATAGTTATTACACTTTTTATTATAAGTTATTTTTTTCTCGTTAGTTATTTTTTCTCCGGAGATAAAAATAATTTTTTTTTTTCTTTTTTCACCATATTACTGTTTTAACGAGATCTTGAAAAAATTTTTTTATTAACAGATTCAGATTCTCCATA
This sequence comes from Panagrolaimus sp. PS1159, assembly GCA_963922195.1. Lineage (NCBI taxonomy): Eukaryota > Metazoa > Nematoda > Chromadorea > Rhabditida > Panagrolaimidae > Panagrolaimus > Panagrolaimus sp. PS1159. Next base: position 1,396,726 of record CAWUHW010000019.1, read on the forward strand.
AAAAATTAGCCCGAAATGATATAAAAAGTATATTTTGTAAAAAAAACTTCAGAATCCGAGGATTCTGAGGCTTCAGAATCTTTGAAGAAATTTTTATATTAACAGATTCAGATTCTCCATAAAAAATTAGCCCGAAATGATATAAAAAATATTTTTGTATGAAAAACTTCAGAATCCGAGGATTCTGGGGCTTCAGAATCCTTGAAAAATGACTTTTTCAAGGTTCTGATGTTTTCAGAATCTTGTTCTCCACATTCGAAAAATTTTACGGCCTTCAGATGTCCAAAAATTCGTGTTTAATTTAAAAAAAACGGATATAGGCGGAAAAAGGCGGAAAAGTGGCCGCATAAATTTGCCCACCATTGTAGTAATATTATTGATGCATTAATGTTTGTATTTGGTTCAACTGCTTCAAGAATTCGATCAATAAATGTTCCATGTCATCCTGTAAGCACTTTTTGATAAATCTATAAAAAAAATTTTATTTCCCATGAAATTTACATTTCATTCCATTTAAAAATGTAAATTCAATGAATGGGTTAATAAAAACACAATGTAAGCTTTATTTATAGACGTTTTCATTTTCATTCAATTGACTTCATATTTTTTATCTTCACTTTGTCGCTGCCGAATTTTTTATTCATTATTCGTGTACAAAAAAATCATCAAGAAGCCGAACAAAAAAATGTGGTCCTTGCAACAAGAAAAGGAACATCTTTCAAACTTGAATGATCGTCTTGCTAATTATATTGATGTGAGTTGTTTTTGCACATGCCCTTGATGTAATCAATTTTTAGAAAGTTCGCTCATTAGAAGCTGAAAATGCTCGACTTCATATTCAAATCAAAGATGTTGAAATTATTGAAAAGAAAGAAAAAGAAAATCTTGCTGGCAGATATGAAGCAAAAATTGCAGAACTTCGTCGCCTTGTTGATGCACTTTCTCGTGAGAAAGCAAAGTTTGTTTCTCTTTTTTTACTTTCTGAATTATAGAACCATTTTTAGAATTGAACTTGAAGGCTCTGTTGCTACTACCAAATACAATGATTTAAAGCAGAAATATGATAAAGTTGATCAAGATTTCAAACGTGTTGAAACAGAACGCAATTCATTCCAAAGTCTTCTAAACAATCTTCAAAATCGTTCAAATGATAATGAAGCTCGCTGTCGCTCTGCTGAAGCAAATGTTGTTGTAAGTTTTTTCATGCTTAAAAAAGAATGCACGTAATGCGTTAACGTAGTTGTCAGCTGTCGCTTAGATGATTGATCTTTTTTTGATGGACTTTTATTTTTAGGTACTTGAAAAAGAGCTTGATGATTTACAACAAAAGGTTGATTCACTTACAAATCAATTGGAAGATGAAGTCCTTCTTCGTGCTGAACTTCAGAATCAATTTTCAAGTGCAAAAGAAGATCTTGAATTTGCCCGTGCTTCACACAATAATCAAATGGAAGATTTGCGTCGTAAACGACAAGTTGAAATGGTTACTGTTAGTAGTGAAATTGAAAATATATATCAAGCTAAACTTCAAGAACGACTTCAAGCAATGCGTGCAGATTTTGATGCTCGAATTGCCCAAAGCCGAAAAGAAACTGCTGATATGTATCAGAATAAACTTTCTGAAGCTTTAAAAACATCTGATCATGCTCGTCGTGATGCTGCACAAGCTCGTGAAGGCTACAATTCATACCGTCTTCGTACTCAAGGTTTGGAAAAAGAACAAGCTGAACTTCAACAGAAACTTGATGAATCACAACGTCGTATTAAAGATGTTGAAACTCAACGCCGTATTTTTGAAGATGATTATAATGGTCGTATTCAAATGCGTGATGACCGTATTGCAACTCTTGAACGTCAAATGAATGATATGCTTATTCAATATCAAGATCTTCTTGATCTCAAAATTCAACTTGATACTGAATTACAAGCTTATCAGAAACTTCTTGAAGGTGAAGAATCTCGTCTTCATATTATACCAACTACTGCTCTAAATACTTCAACAAATTTATCATCCTCTGTTCTTAATACCTCATCATCAGCAGCAACTCATCATGTATCATTGAATGATATTAGTAGTTCTATGAGCCCTCGTCGTGGCGTTAAACGTCATCATGATTTCAATATTATGGCAAATTCTGATACTGATGTAGAAGTGGATGAAGTTGATGTTGAAGGCCGCTTTGTTAAAATCTCTAATAATGGTGAAGAAGAATTTAATATTGGCAAATGGTCTGTTAAGAGTGTTGGTGATACTCGTGAACTTACTCGTGAAGTTATCTTCCAATTTCATACACGTCAAGTTATTAAACCTGGCCATGTTTTAACTGTATGTTTAAATTTTTCTTTTATTTTACATTATTAAGATATCATTTATTTTAGATTTGGTCTTGTGATTCTGGAGACGCTCATGAACTTACTAGAGATTCAATTGTTATGAAAAAACAATCTTGGCCAACTGGTGATTATGTTCGTGTTGAACTTATGAATGAAGATGGTAATGTTGTTGCTCATCGTGAAATGTTTTTGGAAAGTGGTTTCCATGATCGTCTCGATAGTACTGTACCTGATCAACCTTGCTCTTTTATGTAATCTTTTATTGTATTGTCTTTTGAAATGTTTTTTCAATAATTTTATGTGTTCATCCTTTTCGAATAAAATTGTCTTTTATAATATATTTTTTTTTCATTTTCTGTTTTTAAATTACTGTAAAACGTATATTTTTTATTGTTGTTGACTTTCGCTTTTTTCTTTTTTTCTTCAAATTGCAAAGGTTACTTTTATCAGTTACTTTACTTTTGTATTACTGTATTTTTGTTAGCGAACACTTTTTTTTTCTAGAAATCTTATTCGTTGTTTTTTTGCATCTCTCTCTTTTTTTTGGTAAAAAAATTTTTGTTGCTTTAATTTCGACACAATTTTCACAAAGATTAACACATAAATTAATCCGGTTTTGTACAAGTAATAGCAGCTACAAAAAGAAAAAAGGCAGAGACAGAGATTTCTGCAGCAGTAACAGGCTAAACAAGGAGAGAGAGAGAGATCCCGTTTTTTTCCTTCGATAATGTGCTTTTCGATTTTTTCCCTTTTAACGACGCCTAATTTGTGAAGAAAATCCATCAGTTGAATTTTTTGAAAGAAAGAGAGGAGTCTTTTTTCACCTTTTTTTCTGCTTGCTTTTCTTTTTTTGAATAGGAAAAGCTTCGTTGTTGTTGTCTCCTGAAAGTGGTTAAAAAAGAAGGACAAACGAGTCCTTTTTGATGAAATGTTAAAGTTTCAAACATCGAAATCTTCGACATCTTAAACATCTTTACACAAAGGTTTTTTTCAAAGAAGATAAACATGTTGAATTTCATAAAATTATTAAGCTGTATAAACGGATGCTTAAACTATTTACAAATTTCTCAAGTGCATTCAAATTATTCCATCAGCCAAATAAAGCCTAAATCAAATGTTAAATCAGATTTTAACAAGCCCAACACCTAGCAAATGAGTTTGCTGTTCTGTTACTCCACATCACGTGACCCAAAACACAAATATTTTTCTAAACAAATTTATTTATTAAATAACAAAACGCAAATAAACATAATTTATTCAAGAGATATCTTTTCTGCATCAGCTTCAGGAGACTTCTTTTCTGCATCAGCTTCAGGAGATTTCTTATCATCTTCAGCTTCAGGAGATTTCTTTTCTGCATCAGCTTCAGGAGATTTCTTATCATCTTCAGCTTCAGGAGATTTGTTTTCTGCATCAGCTTCAGGAGATTTCTTATCATCTTCAGCTTGAGACTTTTCTCCAACAGACTGAGATTTGCGATTACGACGACGATTGCGACGATGTCCACCACGTTGAGGAGACTTATCGGCATCATTTTCTCCACCAGATTGAGATTTGCCATTACGACGACGATTGCGACGATTTCCACCTGGTTGAGGAGATTTATTTTCATCATTTTCTGCAACAGATTCAGATCTGCCATTACGACGACGACGATTGCCACTAGATTGAGGAGAATTATCACCTTGGCTACGAGAAGTATTGCGACGACGACGACTGCCTAAAAATTTTGTAATCAATATTATAATATGTATAAAATATAATCCATACTGTTGAAGTTACGAATAGGATACCGAAGTTGGATAACATATACACCTTGAACATCAGCACCATCAGGTCCAGTTACATTTGAAGCTTCAGGTCCAATCTTGCCTTGAACAACATCAAATTCAACTTTTTCATTATGAGCAAGAGAGCGAAGATAGACACGATTCATACGAGACTTTGTGATATTCATTTGATGAACAAAAATATCATCTTTTCCATCATCACGAGCAATAAAACCATAATGATAGCGAAGAGAGAACCACTTGACGGTACCAGAAACTTTTCTTTCCAAAACTTCTTTGAGTTTTTGCGATTCTTCATGTTGCTTAAGAAGAACGCTGTAAGGAACATATGCCTAAAAAACAACATCAATTAGAATAGAAGAGACTACAAACAAGTTGCAAGAATTTTCCGACATTTTAAATGCACCTAGCGGAAGAAAAAATGTTTTGATGACGTAAAAAGGACCGAAAAATCTTTTTTTATGGCATTAACACACAATTTTGTGTCATAATCAAAAAAATTATGCTTTTAAACATCTTTACACACATTTACAATAGCCATATCGCAAATCTGTGCTAATATTGCCGGAAATATTCCGATATAAATATTGATAAAAAAATATATTAATAAACTTACTTGACGAGTAAAGGTCATTTTTTAATGTAGAGTTTTTTGAGCGGCCACTGGCACACACGTTTGATCTAATTTAAAAATGAAAATGAGCAAATTGAAATCTAAGGCCGACATTTTTTACAGTATCTTTATATTTGGTCGCATCCACATTCGAAAATGTTCGTATCGCTTTGGCGGGAGTTTGAATTTTTTGAATGGTAAGATTTTTTTTTGAAAATTTTTTTCTTCTTTTCTATAAATTTTTCGTTTTGTGTTAACAATAAAAACAAAACAAATTAATTTTTTATTCTGATATCAGTAAAAAAAATATTTATGAAATGTGATGCTTAAACTATTTACGAATTTCTCAAATGCATTCAAATTATTAGATCAGCGAAATAAAGCCTAAATCAAATGTTAAATCAGATTTTAACAAGCCCAACACCTTTAATGTTTTCTTGAGCTCGGGTGATTTTTGTTTTTTGCTTAGTCTTGTTTTGCTTTTTATTAAAAAATAAAAAAAAATTAATATAAATATTTTATAAGTTATAAATACACATGTTTGTAAAAAAAGTACGGTACTTTTTTGATACGCGAACGTGTATATTTATGTTACGGTATTAATACCAAAATTTATGTAAAAAACGCATTGTAAAACAAAAAAGAAAAAAACAATATAAATTTATTATTGATTACACAAATCCCACGTGCTTTTGAAAAACATTTTACTATTGAAGTCAACCCTTTAATTCGACTCCGGAGTCACTCTCATCCTCCTCGTAGAAATGACGCTCAAGATCTTTCACTTCTTGAAGAATAATCACGTTTGTGTGGATGAGAAGATCTTGAGCGTCATTTCTACGAGGAGGATGAGAGTGACTCCGGAGTCGAATTAAAGGGTTGACTTCAATAGTAAAATGTTTTTCAAAAGCACGTGGGATTGCCTGTGGATTCTCTCAAATTTTGCGCTGTTTTCTTTTTTTAAGGTTTAAAAACCGTTTTTTATCTTCAAAAAAGTTATTTTAATCATAAAAAATGATGGTGAAATTTTTCTAATTTAGAAGAATTTTTTAAAACGATTTTAAAGGCAATATTAACTTTAATTTGCATTTAATATGCCAAAAAAATAAGACAGAAAACTAAATATTTATGGAAAAAAGCACTTTTTTCTTGTATTTTCCTTTGTTTTAACTTTTCTCCCGGAGTCGACTCCCCCACCATGATTCCGGCTCCGACTAATTTTGAGAAAGATCTGAATAATGAAACAAATAAGTGATAAAATTTTTTCCAGTTGCATTTATAAAAACTTTTGTTAATTGACACAAAAAGTTTTTTTTTCCTAATAAACAAAGTTACTGTAGTACAACAATTAGAAACAAATGAATCAATGCAACTTCCTTTTTTGATGACTGTTATCTGCATTGAATGAAACTAAATAAGTGTGTTTCGATTCATGGGATGACGAGCTTCAGTTGAAGTATATGACGTTTTTCTGCTATTTGTTCTTCATCTTTATTTGATTATTATTGTAAGTCAACATTCTTTTGCCATCAAAAACTTTTTTTTTTGAAAAATTTTAAAAAACTAAAGCTAGGTAAAAAAAACAATTTTTTAGAATAAAGACGCAAAAACGTCCTTCAGACACTTCTACTCCAGACCTAAATTCTTTTACTTTTTTGTGATTTGTAGCGTTACTGTAATAATTTCAAAGCATAGTTTCAATGAATTTTGAAATCCCAACTTTGCTTTTATTGCACAAAAAAACAACAAATTAACTAATAAAATTAAATATTTTATTTAAGATACATAAAATAAGGAAATCTATCTAACAAGGCTTTAAAATAAAATAACATACAAATTAATGATCATATTTTTCAAGATATGAGATAAGCTCTTCAACATCTTCTTTAGAGCCAAGGAAAATTGGTGAACGTTCATGAATATTTGTTGGTTGAAGATCTAAGATTGATACTTTTCCAGTTGTTGCTAAGCCACCAGCTTGTTCCATAATATATGCCATAGGATTACATTCATAGAGAAGACGAAGCTTTCCTTTTGGTGCATCACTTGTTCCAGGATATAAAAATATTCCACCATTTAAAAGCGTACGATGAACATCAGCAACCATTGAACCAACATAACGTTGTCCCATTGCAGATTTTCCTTGTTCAGGGAATTTTCGAGTTCTTACATATTCACTTACACCTTTTGACCATTTTTTTGCATATCCTTCATTAAGACTATAAATTTTTCCTTTTGTTGGACATTGCATATTTGGATTTGTAAGAATAAATTCACCAATGCTCTAAAATAAATTTAATAAAAAAAAATAAAAAAGAAGGAATAAATATCGTACAGGATCAAGTTGAAAGCCATTAACACCATGACCCGTTGAAAGAACAACCATACAAGCAGAGCCATAAAGACAGTAACCAGCAGCAACAAGTTTACGACCAGGTTGAAGAATATCTTCATTTGTAACAGTTCCATCAGGACTAATTCTTTTATAAATCCCAAAAATAGTACCAATTGAAACTAAACAATCAATATTTGAAGAGCCATCCAAAGGATCAAAGGTTACAATATATTTTCCTTGTCGCGAGGGTTCAACACTGATAACCTAAAATATATAATATTTATGTTTAAACATAAAAACGGTGAAAAAAAGAAACTTGCCTCTTCATCTTCTTCAGAAACCATAGCACACGTATTTAATGATGATCGAAGCATATTAATCATTAATTCATTACTTAAAACATCAAGCTTCTTTACTTCTTCACCTTGAATATTAGTTTGACCAGCAATACCATAAAGTTGTGCCAGTCCAGCTTTTCTTACAGCAGCTGAGATGGCTTTGAAAGCAGTACAAAGTGAAACAAGAAGATTGGTTAAATCTCCTGTAGCACTTGGATATTTTCGTTGTTCATTAAGAACAAATCTTTGAAGCGTAATTGTATCAGTTTCAATACCATAGTTAGATTTTCGTTCAGACATGATTAGAATAATCTAAAAATGAAAAAAAGTAAGTTAAAAAGTTTCTTTACAAAAATGGACAAAATTAAAAGAAAAGTGTATGAATCTATCATCATTGATCAAATAATAAAGAAAAAAATTTTTTTGATTTGGTAGAATAACTTTTTTTAATGCAAGGCAAATTTTTAGAAAGGAAAAGAACATAGATTGGAAGAAAGAAAGAGATGCATCACAAAAGACGGACCACAGAGCAAAGAACAGCCACTCACGTTTCTTAGGCTGGTTGGCCTTTAGATATTTTTAATATAATACTGAACCGCCTGATTGTTTCCTTTTCTCTTCTTTGTTAAAAAACAGTCATTTATATACATGTACTTTGCCATGTTTAAGAGAACGTGCACTAAAAAAAATTTCAAGCAATCAAGAAACAAAAGCAAAAAATCTTTGAACGTGTGAGTTTTTTTACAAGCAAAAGAAGAAAAGCGGCAGCCAAAATAAAAATGTTGCAAAATTTTATTTTTTTTGGTTAAAATATAACACTTTTGACCATTAATAAGACGAAAATAAAAAGTGAAAAAAATTAATCAGAACTTAAGCGTCAAAAATAGCATCTAAAAATTTTTTCGTCGAAAAAAAAGGACGCGAACATTTTTTTCTATATAAATTTTGCAAAGAAAAATGAACATTTCCATTGAGAAACGCATTGCCAAAAACATTCTTGAAAAACTCGTTTTTATTACTGTAATTAGGGTTGTTAAATTTCTGGAGATTTAAAAAAAGAAAGAAAGAGATCTCTTGTTTTCTCCCGATTTTCAAAAATCAATATTTTAAAGCTACCTTTCAAATTTACACATTTTAAAACCAAAAATAATAAATATTCAGTTGATTTTTTTGTTTAAAAACATTTTTAGGCTATGTATTTGTTCGATATTTTTTAAAGTTAATACATCAAAACATAAAAAAAGAACAAAAAATGGAAAAAAAACTTTTTCGGTAGAAAACGGGAACATTGAGAGAACCCTAACTTTAACGAAACAAAAAAGGAAAAAGCGAAGAAAAAGCTAATTCCTGAACAAATGAACATTAATTTTAAAATTTTTTAAAACTCTGTGTTCTTTGCTTTTTCCAAAAACTTTGATATTTTTGCTTCAAACTTTTTAACAATCAATAAAAAAACAAAAAATGCAAGCTAATCCATGTATAATAAAACAGGAATTATTCCGTACAAATACAGTAATGCTTACCTTTCTTTCATTAATTTTTACAATTTTTAAACATTTTTGTGAAGAGCGGTAAAATAAAAACATTTAATGGTCTTGTGTCGAATGTTTTTTTCATTGTTGATTACAAATATTTTTTAAAGAAAGGTTCAAATATCATTCCGTGTTAACATTGATAATATCTTTTTTTATATCTTTTTGCTTTTTTTGATTGCTTTAATCCGTCACAGCATATTCAGTATTGCTAAAAATACTTACTAGAGCTAAACTGTATAACGCTTTTGACATTAAAAATGAAAAATATATCTCGTTAGAAATTTAGTATAGATCTGTATTAAAAAATTGTTTGCTATTAAAAACTTATAAAATATAGAAACATACATATGATAAGCAGAAATATATTAAGTTTTTTCGGCTCTGAATTTTTATTATTGTTCCCAAATTTTTTCAAAAGCCTTTAATTGTCAACGTTTTTCGTAGATGTTATGCTTATGAAGCTTTTTTTATACATTGCTTTACAAATCATTTTTACTACGTTCGTGAACGCGCTGTGATACATTTTAATACTTTATTTTTGTAGGTACTCTTTTAATCATGAATTTCTTCTCCTCTGCTGCTGTAAGTTTAGACTTTTCTATACCCTAAGTCATGCTTATTTTTTAGAAGAATGTTTTAACTCGTAACTTTTGTGCTGTTACTTCTGGTCGTGCTTTTATCCGTGAAAATCATCTTCATGCAATTGGTCCAACAAATAAACTTCCTGAATTTAAAGTATGTTTTACATAAATATTACAGTATCATAAAAATTTCTTGAACTTATAGGGTCAAGCTGTTGTTAACGGTGAATTCAAAAGTATCAGCAATGAAGATTTTAAAAATAAATGGCTTATCTTCTTTTTTTATCCACTTGATTTCACATTTGTTTGTCCAACTGAAATTATTGCATTTAGTGATCGTGCAAAAGAATTCCGTAGCTTAAATACTGAAATTGTTGCCTGTTCATGTGATTCTCACTTCAGTCATTTGGCTTGGATTCAACAACCTCGAAAAGAAGGAGGCCTTGGTGATATGGATATTCCTGTCCTTTCTGATTTCAATAAAGATATTGCAAAGAAATTTGGTGTTTATGATGAAAAGATGGGTGTTGCTTATCGTGGACTTTTCCTTAGTGATCCAAAAGGTATTATTCGTCATATTGTTGTTAATGATTTACCTATTGGTCGAAGCGTTGATGAAACTCTTCGTACTTTAAAAGCTGTTCAACATTTTGAAAAGCATGGAGAAGTTTGTCCTGCTGATTTCTCGGAAGGACAAGAAACAATTGATCCAAAGAACCCTAAAGAATATTTTGGAAAAGTTAATAAATAATTTTCTTGTTCTTAGGAATTATTATTATTTGATTTAGTTCTCTCTTTTTTTATGTACTGGTATGTATACGTTTTTTTTAAATCTCTTGTGTAACATAGTTTAAACTAAACTACCAATAAAGCTTAATATTTAATTCGATAGTTTTTTTTTCCAATACATTGACACGGTTTCCTTCCTTTCAATGGCCTTGATTCGGATTGTTGATTTCGACTTTCGTTGCAATATAATCCTGCTGTTCATTTGCTTTTGATTGAGGGAATTGAATTTGAATGTATTATTTACTAGTAAAAAAATAGTATTTGGGACCGCATTAATTCAACAAAAAAAAGTCGTCCAAAACGTATTGTGGTTTTGGTGAAAATTAAGTGACTTCGAAACATGAATTTTTTTAGGGAAACATTGACGACAACAATGAAGTACCAGAAAATTTATATCAAAAACGAAAAGATTAACGTTTTTATCGTTCAATAAAGATTTTATTATAACTTTTTGTCACAAAAGTTATTACTATTATTATTGGAAAAAAAAGTGAAATGAAAGTGAATTCTCTTTTTTTCTCTTTATTGAATAGCCGGAAGGGATGAGATTTCCTCCGATAATAAAGGGATTTGCGCGTTTTCTCCCCCCAAAAAAAGTTTCACTCATTTTTGTATCCCCCAATTCTTCTTTTATTGAGTTTTGTAATCTTTTAAAACATTTTTTTTCATGGTTGTCAGATTTCAAACATTTTTTATAAATGTAACATCATCAACAATTGTTGCAGACGTCGGTGATGAAGCTTTGCACATTATTAATCACCTTCACCGATGCAAATAATGAAGTGAGTCATTTTTTCCTTTTTTTTGTTTCTTCCTTTTTTCTTCTTCTTTTTCTTTTTTTACGCAAAATTTAAGACGGATCGAAAAAATGGTGGTTTTTTTCAAAATGCCAGTTTTGTTTCACATTTAAGAAACTACTTAAGTACTTTCGTTTAGAGCAACATTTATCTTTTTTTTTCTCACAAAACCATCATTTTTTTCAAAAAATATTTTTATGAGTTTTTAATGCCCATTGGGCTTTTTTGATCCACGCATAAAATTTCGATGTCGTGTTATGGCTCTAGTGTTAATCTTCCTCTTCTCCCCTCTTTTTTCTCTCTTTATTGATGATGCTCTTTCAAAATTGCCTACTACCGAGTCCTCCCAGTTGTTGAATTGAGTGACGAGCCGGTTTGTTTTTGCGCATTCAGAAAAAAAATAAAATAAAAAATACACGCATAAATCATTGCCCTAGAATTTTAGTGTCATCTCGCTTATAAACTTTTTTGTTTTGTTTAGTAAAATTTTTTTAACGCCTTACGTAAAAAACCGACCTCACTTTTTTTAATGCTAGTTTTCAATTTTTTGAAAAATAAAATTGCATCAAAAAAGGCAATCGTTATGTACTTATATTTATTTATATTTACAAAAATATATCATCAATCCAAAATGGGAAATAAAAAAAAAGAAGAAAAAAAGAGAAAAAAAGGATAGTTATTAAAATCAATTTACAGGTGAAACAAATAACAACAGCTCATACATTTTCAAGTACGGATCCCCGTCATTATCCACAACGTCGCCGCGTCGTACATTCTAATCATCGGGGTAAGCATTTATCCGGATTTTTCACGTCTTCTTTTTTTAATCTTTATATCAGATCTCTCAAATTTATATTTATGCTTTTTTATTATTTTATTTGAAAAAGCATTGAATAAAAAAAAAGAAAACGCATGACAAAAATAGTTGTGAATGTTTGCTATTATTTGTTTTTAGCCTTGGAAAAGGAGCGGAACGAGTTTTTACATCCCTAAACTTTTTATTTCTTATTTTATTTTATACACATGTTTTTTTTTCTTTTAACAAATGGCCTCGTATTTGGCCTCGATTAACGGACTTAACAATGTCTATTGATCATCTCTGGAAAAACTTTCCCTTCTTTGTCAATCATTTTACTTTTTTTTCCTGAAAAAAACGTAAAAAAACTACTCAACGTTTTTTATTTATTTCGAGTATTTTTTTTGACAAACTTTTTTTTTATAGAAGTAAACAGAAATGATCGCTCTTACGTGACTGTGTCACGTTCAACCGACTCCCCACAAGGCCCGCTTGGTTCGGACATGATTGAAAGACGCCCGACTTATCAGCCGCTTCTTTCTTCAGGATCCCCAAATGATGTACGCCAGTTGACCGTCCAAGAGGTATTTCTTTTTTTTTTGTTATCAGTCCCTTTTTAGCAGCTTTTTCTTCCCATATTTTTTACTGCCTTTTCTCCTTTTTCTTTTTCCCTTTTTTACATTTCTTTTTGTGTTTCTATTGTTTATCACTTTTGTTTCTTAAGGTCCATCTATCTTACAAATGTTCTAACGCTGAAACAACAACACAACAGCACAATCTTCCACGCGCTGGGCCCCTTTATGTTGATTATACACCAATCGATGAAAATTCAGAAGCATTGGAAGAAGCAATGGGTGCGGTACAGACAGTGCCATATAAAGTGCCAAATCATTATGCAAGTGAAACAAATTTAATGTATGAAAAGAATCATCATTTTGATGGCAATGAAAGTGAATTTATAAATCCTGGTGATGAAAATATGTATGAAAAAGAATATCATCAAGAACGTCGCCATCAACAACATCATCACATCCACCAACAACAGCAACAGCGTCGTGGAGGTTCAAGTGAACCGCGAAGGTTAGTTGTCACTTTCAAAATTGTCTTTTTGGTTATTGTTAAGTGCGATATTTACAAAAACATATCCCAAGCGATCACTGGATTTTGAGTGTCCGTTTTTTTTTGTAAACGAAGAAAATGAAAAAGAAGATGTCCGTCCCTTTTGGCCATTGCTTTCATCCTTTTTTTGTTGATTGTTGCGCAACATAATTTTTTTTACCTAAAGCTAGTAAGTGCATATTTTGTTGACTAACAATAGAACCGAGTCTGAAAGTTTTTTCAAATTATTTTCTGCTATTTTTTGCGTTTTCAAGGCTTGTCTCGACGCCTCAATTGGCTAAAGCGAATGTTTACTTTGATCCATTTTCATGTGATTTATTGAACAGAAAAAAGAAAAAAAAAGCGCGTTAAATACCCTTTTTTTATGCTTATTTTTTTACCCAATTTTATGCTACAATTCCGAATTTTTTTAGGCAACGTAAACACAAAGAACGTTTTGAAGAACAATATAGTTTTATTCAAGAAGAAAGTCGAAATATTCATTCACATAGAATTTCTGAAAGTGTTACGAAATCTATGTCATATTCTCGCCAATTGGCATCACCTCGACGTCATTCTGAAACAACTTTTGAAGCAAAAGAACCATATCGAGAAGATGGAATTCGATTGTATGCACGTTATGATGATCGAAGCAGCAACAATACCACTGCCACCACACACCATGATGAATCAACAACTGTTTTTTCACCAACAAAACGAAAAAAGATTGAAGTTGAAGAAGAACGATATCAAAGTATTGCACCTGGGCCACCAATGACAAATCAAGGTTGGAGAGTTCCAAAACTTCCTTCAACAATTGCAACAAAGCAACAACGAGAAGCTTTTCATTCTGAACAAACAATTATGTCCCATGCACAAAAGAAGAAGCCAATTGTTTTGCCAATTGATTCATTCAAAAGAGAAAAATTTGATGAACAAAAAAGAAATAAATTACCAACAAAAATTTCTGAAATTTCTTCTCGGCATGAAGCTATTGATTTTGAAACTTATAAGCGGGAAGTTGAAAGACTTAAAACTGAACATTATCGATCTCAAAATGTTACTGTTTTTCATGATGGCCCACAGCCATCAGAATCTCCATCACTTCCAATTTCATCTTCTCCATTAATGATTCCACCGGTGCGAATTCATCATGAAATTATTCCACATAAAATTGAATTTACTGAAACAATTACCCGTGAACCTGTCCAACATACTGCAAAATCTGTCACTGAATTTCCTGTTTTTGAGCCTCAAATTGCTTCATATACACCAACAATTCCACCAAGTCCACCAAATCGACGACCTTTTGTAACACCCCCTCCACGTGATATTAAAGTTGAAGAAGAAGCAATGAAACAATTTAGTGAAAAGCTTGAAATTTTACGTAATTCAAAACGATTTCGTCATCTTCAAGATTCTAGTCAAGAATTTACTTTTACATCATCACCCCCTCCACAGCCACAACCTCAACCTCAACCACCACCACCTCCGTCTCGTCCACAGCGAACGATTGAACAAATCGAAACAATTGAGATTGAAACGGAAGAATATCGTCGAATAATTCCAAAAAAAGATCAAAGGCAAAAATTACCTGAATTTGTTCCAGTTACAGAAACGATTACACGAACATCAGAAACTGTAACAAAAACTCGAACACCATCTCCACAACCTTTACCATTACCGCCACCAATTTTTTCCCCGCCTCCACCACCAACAGTTATAGAAGAAATTTCAGTATCAATGCCTTTACCCCCTCTTCCAACTTCACCTCCACCACCTCTCCTTCGACCAACAACTTCAATAGACGAACATAAACGTCATACACGAGTTGAAGTTACAGAAGAAATTATTACAGAAGTTATTGAAAGGCATCGAAATCGTAAAGTTGAAGAAAAACATTTAGTTGAAAAAGAAACTCAAGCTGGTTATGCTGCTCCTAAAGTTATTGAAACTGCCACAGAAACAATATTTTTGCCATCTGTTGATACTTCTACACAATTTGAACAGATCTCTCATACTGTTGACTCTTATACACAACATGATACTCCAAATTTTGTTGATATTGCAACAGATATTCGTACACCAGAAATTTCCCCCTCACCCTCACCCGTCCCATCTTCACCAGATGTAATAACAACAGAAAACTGGACACAAATGGAAGAAAAACTTTTTACGGATGTCTCAACACAGGAAACAACTGCGGTCACTTCCGTTGTTGATTCATCAACGCAATCAGAGAAAGAAAAGCCCCCGCCAGTAATTGAAAGGGCAGAAAAGGGCACAGAAATTGATGCTGACCACATTTTGCATGAAAGTTCAAGCCACAATACAACTGTGGAAGAAATTATTCAAATAGATATTTCTAATAATAAAATTCCATTAAAGCGAAAAGAAAGTGAAGAATCTGAAAGTCGTTTTGAAGAAAGAATGGAAGAAGTGAGTCATATTTTTGATACTTTAATTAGCGCTATTTAATTTTCATTTTTTTTGCAATAACGAAGCTTTTTCTTTTTTATAGCAGATTTTTTTACATTTTTCTTTGACAATAGTCATATTTTTTAACAAAAAAAGAATTTATAAAACTTGTTTACTTCCATATAAAAAAAGAGTTATCCCCCCTTATTTATATTTCCTCCGTCACAAAATCGCATTAATCGGAGTCTATTTTGTTCCATATTTTGCAATGACAATTGGCAATTTGCATAATAATTTCCGTACGGTTACTCCCCTGAAAATATCTTCTTTTTTTCCTATTCCAATTTTTTAGAGGAACGAAAAAGGCTATAGTTTTCCATATTTCATTTTTTTATTTTTGTTTGATAACACAAATAATACTTTTGACGGACAAATTTTTATGCTTAAATTTTATTTGTTTAAAGCATCAACAACTTTTTTTTCTTCTTCAGATTCTTGCGCAAAATCAAAAAAAGGCAAGCGTACTACCATAGAGACAATTAACAGTTTTATTTGATAACACATATATTATGCTTTATAGAAAAAGAAGAAGAAAAAAAGGGGTATACCATTGGCGCCGGCTTCAAATAAGCGATTTTAAAGCACAAAAAAGGGGATAGTTTGCCAAGTTACTTTACGTGAAGAAAAGAAGAAAAAATAGATAGAGGGCAATAAATGATGATTCGCTTTTCCTTATTTTTTCATTCTTATTTGTTTGCATTTTAGAAAAAAAATAGTTTAAAATTTTTGAATTCTTTTTTAGACTACTACTGTCACCACCGATACAATGGCAACACAATCTCGTGAAGTAAGTTTTTTTTTAAATCTTTAAAACGGATAATTTAAAACATCGAAGGAAATACTTGTTTCATTTGTTTTGTGTTCACTTGAAAGCTTTAAATATAACGGATATTAAACATTCAAAATGTGCAAACATTTTTCTTTTTTTCGTCAAGAGTTGTTAAACTAAACACTTGTCTCTTTTTTGAAAAAATCTTAATTTAAAAATTGAACAAATTAAAACTAAAGAAAAACAATATATTTTTTTCTAAACAAAAAAAAACAACAGCAAAAGAAATGTAATTATTTCATTTTTTGTATTGAATTTCAATGTTTAAACAATGGAAATCAAATGCTAAAAAAGTTGATGGGAAATTTGTCATAATAGGCACAAAAAAGTTATTGTAACATAAAAAAAATTTTGTGTTAAAAAAAACTTTTTTTTAGTATGAATCAACTTTGAAAGAAAAGCCGATTCCTAAACGTGCCTCTCCTTCAACGACAACCACCACCACTGCTGAATTGAAATTGAAGGTATCAACACCTCCAACGCTTCCAAAGTAAGTTTGATTCCTTTCTTCTTCTTCTCTTTCTCTTGCAAATACCATATGTTGGAGGCCTTTTTTAATAAAAAAAAACATTATACTTTTTTTTCTGGCCATTGGATTATAAGATTATAAAAATGATCGGTCGAGTTCTGCCATTTTGGCCTACAAAACTAGTTTCAACTTGTTTTTTATTTAATGTAATACAGTTCTGTCAATTTTTTTTATACAATGCATTTTTTACGTTCAGTTTTGATCTCTTTTTTTAGAATAAAAAAAACGAGAGTGAATGCATTTTTTTTGTTTATCGCAAATAAAAGTCCGTCTACATTTGCCAAACATGTATTTGTTTGATAACTATAAAAAAATGCATAGCATTCTTCTTTGTGTATTATCAGTTTCAATGAAGCCTCTTTTTACCTTTCTTTGAATTAAAACTTTTTATTTTACGTTTTTCCTTTTTATTTTCTTTGAACTAATTTGGGTGCTTTTTTTACAGGATGGATTATCAATCAAGCGACTATACAAGTTCAATTACTTCTCGTTCAAATTATGTTCGAGGTGGAAGAAATCTTTCCCCGAATGGTAATTGACTTTTATACCGTAATCTATGAAAAAGCTATAAATCTTTTTTAGTTTCTGGAACAAATCGTATCCTTAAAGTTGTTAGCGAATCTGCTTCAATGAATAGTGGACTTTCACCATTTGGTGGAAGTACTGCAGCATCATCAATTCGAGATGCTCGAGAACGTGAAAAGAAAGAAATGAGTGATCTCAATGATCGACTTGCAAGTTACATTGAAAAGGTTCGATTCCTTGAAGCACAAAATCGTAAAATTGGAGCTGATCTTGACTTTTTGCGTGGTCGTTGGGGTCATGATACTTTCAATATCCGTGAAATGTATGAAAGTGAAATTAAACAAGCTCGAAAAATTATTGATGAAAGTAATGCTGATCGAGATCGTCTTGAACGAGATATTAGCAAATTGGTTGAAGAAGTTGCAACTTTTCGTCATAAATATGATAGTGCTGTACGGGAACGAGCAACCGATAAAAGTGTTATCGATGAATTACTTGTAAAATTATCGGCAATTGAAAGTGAATTGACACTCCTTAAACGTCGTGTTGCAAATATGGAAGATGATATCAATGCAGTTAAAAGAGAAAATCATCGACTTCTTAATGAGCTTCAACGTGCACGTACTGTAAGCAATTAAATAAATAAACGAATAAAAAGCAATAAACATTTTATTTTTAGGAAGTCGATCAAGAAACTCTTAATCGAATTGATTTTCAAAATCAAGTCCAAACAATTATTGAAGAACTTGATTTTGTTCGTCGAGCTCATGATTCGGAAATTCGTGATCTTCAAGCTATGGCTTCACGGGATACAACAAGTGAAAATCGTGAATACTTTAAAAATGAACTTGCTGCAGCAATTCGAGAAATTCGTACTGAATACGATACTGTATGCAATGTTCAACGTACTGATATGGAAAGCTGGTACAAGCTTAAAGTCCAAGAAATTCAAACAAATTCTGTTCGTCAAAATATGGAACAAGGTTATACCAAAGAAGAAATGAAACGTCTTCGTTCACAATTAGGTGATTTACGTGGAACTCTTGCTGATTTGGAAGGACGCGTAAGTATAGTAATCAGCAAAGAAAAATACAAAAATAAATTTTTATAGAATTCTTTACTCGAAAAACAAACTGAAGAACTTCATTATCAAATTGAAGATGACCAACGCACATACGAATCTGCCCTTAATGATCGTGATTCACAAATTCGTAAACTTCGGGATGAATGCCATGCCCTTATGGTTGAATTACAAATGCTTCTTGATACTAAACAAGTAAGCCAATCTTTATGAAACAAAATAAAAATAATTATTTTATAGACCCTCGATGCTGAAATTGCAATTTACCGTAAAATGCTTGAAGGTGAAGAAGATCGTGCTGGTTTGCGTCAATTAGTTGAACAAGTTGTTCGTACTCAACAATTCCGTGAAACTCAAGAAACTGGTATGTTTTGATGCAAATTAATTCAACATTTACGCCTTGATTTTTTATAGAATCCATGCGAGTTATTCGCGGTGAAACATCAAGCCGTAATTCATATCAACGCTCTGCACAAGGTAATGTTTCAGTTCAAGAAGCATCACCAGATGGAAAATATATTGTTGTCTCAAATACTCATCGTTCAAAACAAGAACCAATTGGTGAATGGAAAATTAAACGTGTCATTGATCATAAGCACGAAGTTGTATTTACTTTCCCGAAGAGCTTCGTCTTGAAGCCGGGCCAGAGCGTCAAAATTTGGGCGCGCGGACATGGTACCAATAATCCTCCCGAATCAATTGTTTTTAATGGAGCCGAATCATTTGGTACTGGCAACAATGTGCAAACTATTTTGTATAACACTAGCGACGAAGTAAATTTTAATATAAATATAATTTTACTATTTAACAATTATTTTAGGAACGTGCAACACTCATTCAACGTTCAAGTCATACAGCTACCGACCATTAAAACTGCCTTGCTATCACACTTAAAAAAAAGCTCACAGTCGATTCTTGCTCTCTTTTCTTTTTATAAAATGCTTCTCAAGGAAATTCTTAAAAAAGTTTAAATTTATGTATAAGTAATAAATATATTTGCATGCTATAATTAACGTAAAAGCAAAAGAGGGCATTATAAACTGAAAAAGGTTTAAAAATGTGTGACAACAATTGACTAAAGTTAAACTAAAATTGTTAAAATGAATGGCATTTGGCTTCTGCCTGCAAATTTAATAAATCTCTTTGATCTTTTGTTCCTTGAGTCAAATGATCAAAGGCGTGCCCTCCCCAGAAATATTATACATGAATAATTACACAAAATTTATTCCAATTTTAATTTCCGAAAATGACAAAGTACAACAAAGAGAAATTTGTGCCCCTTTAATTGATAACGAAAATATCAATGTAAATATAATTTTTGCAAGTTGCCACGGTGACATTGATCATGAATTTTATGCTCTTTTTTCAAGTAAACAAACTGAAATTGATATGATTCCCGAATTACAAAATTTTTTTACAACTTTTATTTTAAGCTACCATAAAATTCTACACAATACAATATCACCAGACAATACTTTCAAAAAATTAGTTATTATTTAAGACAAACTTTGAGATCGTCTTCTTTCACCCAATCAGGAGTATGCAATTCTGTTGATTGATCACATTTTGATTTAAGCTTTCTTTTTTGTTTTTCTGTTGTTTGTTCAGTGGATGATGGTAAAGAAGGTTGTGGATGTGGATTATCATTTACAACTTTTTGTTGATCAATTGTAACACGATTTAAATGAACTTTTTGACCAGCTTTCTTTGGTATATCAGTTTTCTTGTGATCAACAGATGCTAAAAAGTGAAGAGAATATAATATTTACAAACATTATGAAAAAAAACTTACGTTTATTATTGCTGCACGTAAACAAAGTTCCACCAAAAATTAAAATAATTGTAAAAAACCACCCCATTACACCATTTTTAATCAAATCAACTGAAGACCAAAAATCCATCTTTCCTTTATAAAAAAATTTTTAATGTTTAGTTTCAGCAAGTTTTTTGACTCAAAAATGTTTCACCAAAGAAAAAAAATGTGCAAAAAATTATGCAAATTAAATTTTTTGGCAAAAATAAATTTTCATTGTGATTTTTTTCTTGGTGAAAGTTCTGGTCCGCTAATGTCGTACTATTTTTGATATAGTAAAATCTTTTCATTGTTAAATTATTTTTTTAACATGCTCGCAAGCACGTAGGAAAAAATTTGAAACTTTCGCGACCCTTTTTCACCAAATGGTCTTAACATTTTTTTGAGTTTTTTTATTTAAAAAAATTAAATTCTTCCTTTGAAAATTTTTCAAAAAATTATGAACGCAGCAAACTTGGGGACTTAAGACTTTTTTCAGAAATTTTTTAAGCGACTAGGCTAATTTTTATATAAACTCAAGAAAAAACAAAATTTTTAACCATTCTTTGATCCTCTCGCTTTCACTCGTCTGATATTTTCTATTAGGATTTTACGAAAAATGGACGCACAAATGTTACCACGAATATTCTATGTTAAAATCAATTTTAAGTTTTCAAAAAGTTTTGCATCATCAATTCTCAAATAATTTGTCTCTTACAACCTTATTTAACAACTTCAATACGTCATTGTTGTTTAAGCACTCCTTTTCCTTATCTGTTTCCCCCCAAAAAAACTAATAAAAAGAATATTATATTTTCTATAAAACTTGCATTATATCAGAAAAAAGAAATTTTCTTATTGTTAATTTTGCAAACAAAAAAAAAGAAAAATGTTTGGAAAGCTAAAATTGATGCTTGTAAAGGATTTAAAATCTGAATATCGAGCTCGGTGGTATGTTTTAGTTGTTGAAATATTACTTATTGTAATTTTTATTCCTGCAATTTGGTATTCTTTTGCAAGTGTCAATAAAAATGTTCAAATTGATGAATATACACAAGAAGAAATTGATAGCTTCAAAAATGGTGGTGTTTATAATAATAATGATGGTGATGGAAATAATGGACAGAATGATCTATATTTTGAGTTAGCAATATTGTTTTATTAAATACATTAATATAATTTGAATTTTTAGAGCCACCGATGATATTGATATTACACCCATAAGAAATGCTTTGGCATTTATGGGCTTTAACTTGATTGATTTTAGGTTTAATAATGAAAATAACTATGCTGGCAGGACATATGCAAATTTTACATCCGTTTCATACAATCCACCAAAATTGTATTACGATGTTGTTTATACAACTAGAAATGTAAGAGACAATTAATAATTGCTTAATTTACTTTTAACTACTATTTTTTAGTACAATGACATTAAAGCTTCATATAATTTTGATCCAAATATGTTTGGATGTGATGAAAGTTATTGTTCTCCTCCATCATTTTCATCAACTTTCAGTGCAATCAATACACAATTTTATATAAATATGGCATTTTTACTAGCAACAAATTCATCAAAAACTGCAGTGCCAAGAGTCAACTTTTTTCAAATTCCTCCAACACTTTATGAAAATTCAGATTATTCAAATAATTTATCAGTTTGGCATACACTTTTAGCTGTAATATTATTTATTCCATCAATATTTTCAATTAAAGATGTTACAACAGAAAAAGAGAATCAAATACATGTTTATATGATTGTTATGGGAATGAAGCGATATATTTATTACATGTCACATTTCATTTTTGCAACAATTAAAATGTGGACATTTTTAATTCCAGCTGGTGCAGCAATGGTTGTCTTTGTAAATGTTTGTACAAAAATTAAATTTCAAAATCAAAATATAAAATTTTAGGATGGTTGGTGGTTTTATTTAAATGTAATTGCATTTGGGCATATTACTGTTGCTTGGTCAATGTTGGCTTCAACACTTTTTGTTAGTGGCACATATGCAATGTTTACAGCTGTATCATTTTTGGGAATTTCAATGCTGATTCATTATTTAATTGTTGATCCATATGCAAATATTTATATCCCTGGTGGAGCAATTGCTGCATCATTATTAAATCCATTTTCTGCCTATAGTTTTGCAGAAACTCATACAGAAAATGTTTTAAATTATGGTAAAGGGATATTTCAAAAAAAAATTTTTTAATCCTCTTACCTTTTTTATAGACATTCCATTTCGAATGTTTAACAGTTATCCCTATTATTTACCAATGATTGTTCCGTTAATATCATTGATAGGGCAAGCAATCTTTTATACATTATTGACGTTTTATCTTGATTACGTTCTTCCAATTGATTCATCGGCAAAGGCGCACCCATTATTCTTTTTGGTGAGGCACTCATTTTTTATTCTTCAAAAAAAGCAATTCGCATTTTCACAGATTATACATTTTTAAGGGTGTTAAAAGAAAAAAGGAAATAATGCATCATGATGATTTTGAAGAATTAGATAAAAATACAGCAAAAAAATATGGAGAATATTTTGAAGTTGAAACACAGGGTTTAGCAGATATTGAAATAGTAAATTTAGTTAAAAAATGGCCAAATGGTGAAATTGCTGTTAAAAATGCTTCTTTTAAAGCTTACAGGGGACAAGTGACAGCTTTATTGGGGCAGTAAGTCCGAAAAACATTTTTTTCGAAAAAGAACTTCATTTTAATTTATAGTAATGGTGCAGGAAAAAGTACAATCTTTGGTTGTTTAACTGGATTTATTACACCTACTTCGGGACAAATAATTATTGGAAGTGAAGCAGAAAATAGTCGAATTGGATATTGTCCACAATGGGATCCACTTTTCCCTTTGTTAACAGTTGAAGAACATTTATATTTTTATGGAAGTCTAAAAACAAGTTTACCTATTTTACAATCAGAAGTTGACGAAGTTTTGGAACAAATTGATTTATTTCATGCTCGAGATATTCGTGGTAATGCTTTAAGTGGTGGAATGAAGCGAAAGCTTTGTGTTGGAATGGCAATGATTGGAAGAAGTCGAATTTTGTTATTGGATGAACCAACAGCTGGCATGGATCCAATGGCACGTCGAGGAGTTTTAGATATTGTTGAAAGAGTGAAAGCTGATAAAAGTGTCCTTTTAACAACCCATTACATGGATGAAGCGGATTTACTTTCGGATAAAATTATTATTATGGCAAAGGGCGAACTAATTTGTAATGGGTCAAGTAATTTTTTGAAATCAAAATTTGGTGTTGGATTTGTTTTAACAATAAGTGCAAATACCCAACAATGTCAACCCCATGAATATGAAAATATTGCACAAACCGTTATTCAAATAACACAAAAATATTGTGATGGTGCAAAGATAGATGGACATGTTACAGCACAATTTAAAATAATTTTACCAAATGGTTCTCAAAGACAATTTCCACAATTGTTTAGTGAATTGGAAGCTCGAAAATATGAACTTAAAATTGATTCATTCGGAGTTGGACTTAATAATTTGGAACAAGTTTTTATCAAGTAAAAACATTTTAACTGAAAAATCAATAAATGCTGGAATTTTTAGAGTCACAGATTTAGCAGATCCGGAAGAAGCATTGGGAATAAAACAAAAAATTGAACGATTTTTGAGTTTGCGAAGAGATAGCATGTTTAATTTTTTTATGTAAATTCCAATTCATAAATTGATTTTAGGAATGTCGGGAATGGAATTATTTTTTCACCAATGTTTTGCTTTATTTGCACGAAAATGGCATTACATTCGTCGACATTATATAAAAAGTTTAATTCCTGCCATTATTTTAATACCACTTTTGGGATTATGCATTGAAAGTGTTGTAACACATAATAGTGGAGCAAATGATAAACATGAATTAAGTATGCTTTTACAAAAAATGATTTTATGAATTTATTTACTACTTATTTTAGGTTTGGATATTTCAAAATATCCTCGAATGACTGTTATGGGTGCTTCGTCGTATGATTCAGAAATAACTGATGAACTTGGAAATGTATTAAATGGATGGAAACATGTAACATATGAAAAAATTTCTTCAAATAATTTTCGTTCAAGATTTTATGATTCACAAAAAGAACTTCCACCACTTGGTTTTGGATTTAGTACAAATAATAATAGTGAAGGTATTGAAATTTATACAAGAAATGTATTATCTGCTGGTGCTGGATTAGCTATTGATGCTTTAACCAAAGCAATTTCAACTGTTTCAAATGCTATAATAACTAAATTACAAACGCAAAAAATTATAAGCGATTATGATGATGATGCTCAAAAAATTTTTGATAGCATTTACAAAGTTATTGTAAGCATTTTATCATCGTTGATTTATCCGGTAATATTTTCTGTTCCAATATTTTTATATATTTCTGAACGACATGGTGGTGCATGTCATCTTTATCAGCTAACACAACTTTCTCAGTTTACATATTGGCTTACCGCATATTTAACAGATTTAATTGTTGGATTAATTTATATTGCAATTATTCTTGCAATGTTATTCGGATTTCAAGTATTTCAAATTAAATGTATTGGTTCATATTTTGCTGCAATTATTGCTATTTCATTTCCCCTCATTTTTCAAGGATATTTTGTGTCATTCTTTTTTGGAAGTCCAAATATGGCATTTGGAGTTTTAAATACTTACAATGTTTTGGTGGCATTTGTATTTTTTGGTGTTCAAGAACTTGTTCCAAATAGTATTGTCAATACGTTTGATGTCGTAACAAATATTTTATTTCCATTAAAATCTCTTATTATGGTTACATTTACAATGATCTCTGAATGCATGTTTGATATTGATTGGGATAAAGATGATCCAAATAACAGTGGGCCACAAGGTGCTGCAAGAATTTTTGCAACATGTGATATGGCACAAACTCGTCCATGTTCTGGTTGGGCAGTTTATGGCTCATTAATTATGGGTGCAATTTATGTTGGATTAATAATATTTGTTTCAATGTGGAGAACATTAAAGTTAAAAATAGTTCCTGGAAAAGCTGCTCCATCTCCAGGATATCCAGAAGATATCGATATTATTGCTGAAAGAAATATGGTTGAAACATCTCCATTTGAAAAATTTGCTGTTTGTACACAAAATTTAAGGAAACGTTATTCAAATAATATTATTGCTGTTGACAATTTATCTTTTGGTGTACAACCAGGTGAATGCTTTGGATTGTTGGGAGTTAATGGTGCCGGAAAGTCAACGACTTTTCATATGCTTACTGGAGTTTTAACGCCAAGTGCTGGAAGTGGATATGTCAATGGTGTAAGAATTGATGGTCAAGCGGTAAATTATTGTAAAAATGCTTATTTAAAAATTCTTTAAATTTTTAGAAATTTGGTTTTTGTCCACAACATAATGCAGTTTTAGAAGATTTAACTGTCATTGAAACTTTACTTTTATTCGCTCGACTAAATGGTCTTAAACATGGAAGAGTATGTGTTGAAATTCTTTTGGATACTTTGCAAATAAAACATCGATCAAATAATGTTGTTAAAAATTGCTCGTATGTTGCTTTCTTAAAAAACTTTTTTGTCGTAATGCAAAATACTTTTTTAAAGAGGAGGTGAAAGGCGTCGACTTTCAATTGCTGTTGCATTAATTACAAATTGTGATGTAATAATGCTTGATGAGCCAACAGCTGGCGTAGATCCACGTACCCGACGACATGTTTGGGATATTCTCATTGCAATGAGAAATGTTGGAACTTCACAAATTTTATCTTCTCATTCAATGGAAGAATGTGAAGCACTATGCACTCGAGTTGGATTTCTTAATCAAGGCCATTTACTCGGAATAGGTACAAGTCAACATTTAAAACATCGGTAATAAAAATTTTAAATTTAAATAAAAATATAAACATTATATCTATAGATTTGGTGATAAATTTATTTTAACTTTAACTTTATCCGCTCCAAATCTGGATGTCATAGATGCATTAGAAGCATTTGTTCAACAAGTTTTTCCAATGGCAACACGGACTTCAGCATTTTTGGCAACAACAGTTTATTGGTCCCTTCCAAAGACACAAGCAGATCTTTGGTCAAAAATTTATCATGCTTTAGTTCTTTTAGTTGATAATTGGAATTATCGAAATTCAAATGGATGTCAAATAGAAGATTATGCTTTAATTGAATCAAGTCTTGAACAAGTTTTTGTTTCAATGGCTCGAATTCCACATGTGATGAATGGTCAAAATGCCCAACCATTTTTAATATCATCTTAAATTAATTTATATAATAAAAACGCTCTGCATTATTTTCCAAATAAAAATTTATAAATGAATATTGGAAAATATTATTGATTTTTGCAGCGACAGAAACATTTGCAAAAACTCTCCTTTTTTTAAGTGTTTACATGTTTTCTAAAATTATAACAAAAATGGAAAAGAAACAACAAAACGATTGTTTGTAAAAAATTTTCAGTCAAACTTAATTTTTAACTGAAAAATTATATTTTTCAATCAGTAAAAATAGACCCAGTCCATCCTTAATTTAATGTATCATAATTAAAAAAACGTAAAAAAAATACGGTTTTCTCAAAAAATTTTCATTTTTTTGTAGGAAAATGATATTCAGAAGTTGGATTTTTGGAATCTCCGTATTTTTTTACATATAAAAATCGAAATTTAAAAAAGTTTAAATTTCTACAGTATACGTCTCTTTCATTTTCTTTTTCCTGAAAAAAAAAAACGAAGGGGAACACTAGCGTTGCACATTGCTGCGCACGTCTCTGTCCTTAAATTCAAAAAAGAAAAAAAAATGCTAGTTTATTTCTCCTTTTTGAAAGAAATTCGAATTTGTAATTCATTTTATTTTGTTATTCTTCTTTTTTTGCATCCCCTTTTTATTTTTATTTAATAAATTGACAATTATTAATTTTTCTTTATATTTTTAGTTAATTAATCATGGGACAATATAAAAAGCTATTTCCACCTATTCCACTTGATAATCGACAAGATAAAAATTATATTTTAATGGTTTCATCAAATACTGGACCGAATCGTTTAAAATTTTTGGGCGTTGATGTTGAAACGAATCAAATCTATGGTAATGAATTGCATGATATGGAAAATCCTGAAGAATGGTTTAATAAACAATCATTTGAAGAAGTTAAAGCAGCAATTTTGAATTGCTTTGATACAAAACATGATAAATTTTTAACAAATTATGGATTTCGTGAAATGCTTGCAAAAAAGCTTCAATCTAAGAAAGTTCCACATTATCTTACAACACCTGAAAACTTTTTATCAACGTTGGTGTTAATTGCAGAAGGGGTTGAGCCAAAAGTTGGTGAACGATTACTTACAATTGGTGTAATGCTTTATGCATTTACCGTTGTTGAATTAATTCGTAAAGAAAATGCATATGAAATTCAACGAAAGAAGATGGTTTTTATTATGGATGAAAAGCAATGGCAACGACAAAAATTTCAAATTCTTGGTTCAACTGTTCCTGACAAAATTATTGCAGCATCAATGGCTCCTCCATTGGTAAATGCAAAATTTATGAAAATTTTGAAGGAAAGAATTCTTAAAACTTCAAAGAATGTTACAATTATTGATGATGATGTTACTTGTCGAATTCCAAGACTTGTTAACAATTTGGTTGAAAAGATTTATGATCCTGATTTTACTGACTATCATATTACTCCTTCCAATCATGCTGAAATTGCTGTTTTACTCGAGCCAAAGCTTTCCGATGCAAAAGTTGCTTTGATAATTGCAAAAGAATGTGAACCTCTGCCATTGAAGAAATCATGTATTATTCCTCGAACAAATGCATACTTTTATGTAAGTGTTTCTTTTTTATTTTTCAGTGTATTGCTTCTTTGAGTTCTTGTTTTGCAACTATAAAAACAGCGATAGCAGATCTGATAGCATTAGCGGGAATACAGGAGTGCTTGCGATTGGGGATGAGATTTTTAGGGATAATTCTTTTGGAGACGGAACCTTAGTGAATAATTTTTTGGGAGAAAGAAAATTAAAGAAGAAATTTTTAGGGATTCTTTATTTTAGAATTTCAAAGCAAAATTTAAAAAAAAGGA
This sequence comes from Panagrolaimus sp. PS1159, assembly GCA_963922195.1. Lineage (NCBI taxonomy): Eukaryota > Metazoa > Nematoda > Chromadorea > Rhabditida > Panagrolaimidae > Panagrolaimus > Panagrolaimus sp. PS1159. Next base: position 1,425,062 of record CAWUHW010000019.1, read on the forward strand.
TTTCCGAAAAGTAAATTCTTAAAAAATCTTAAAAATCTCGTTTTCTAAAAATTTTAATTTCCAAACTCATCCACGCTTCAATACACCATTGCTTATTTGCTTTCCATTCTTTAAACACGTTTTTTTAGGTCTCTTTTCTTAATAGTGATTCAGGAAAATATGATGTAATCAAGAAGGCAAAGTTTAGCACAGATGAATGCCATCGAATGAAAATTAAACTTATTATTGATGAAAATAATCTTCCATATTTATATCAAAAAGAAGAGATGATACCTGAAATTGTTAAAATGGCGTCAAAGCTTACATCTAATGGTACATTGAAATGTCCAATAATTGGATTCTATGATAATTTCTCTGTTATTACTGTAAACGATAAAAATGAATATAGCTTTTTAAAAGCATGGAATGGCAAGTCTAATTTTTTTGATGGAAACTTTAATAGTAAAATTAGTTTTTGGATTTTTTATGCGATGTTTTGCTTTTTGTCCTTATTGTAATTAATCGAATCTAACAATAATTTTAGGTTTATATGGAAAGGATCTCTTCCTTAATTTTGATGAAAAGGAACCTACTCTTGTTACTGCATTAACGAAAAGCTGTGATCAACCTGTTATTAAAGCTTCTGGCAAGCTTTTTTTATCATTCAAAGTTTGAATTAATTTTTTTCATAATTTCAGATCTTCTTAAACTTTTGTCAATGCCACCAGGTGCAGTTAGAAAATATAAAAAGTGGAATTTTGCAATCACCAAAGATTCCAAGAATCCACTCCTTATTGAATTTGAAAATAGTTTTGGAAAATCTTATAAAGCTGCTCCACAACTTTTGATGTCTCTTATTCTTAAACAACATATTAAAGCAATTAAGAATGAAACTGGCGTTAAATCAAAGAAGTTTGGAATTTGTTTATTCAAAGAATTCAATGAAAATGGAAGAAAAAATATTGAAACAAGATTTGGAGAAATTTCTAAACTTTTGGATATTGAATTTTGTCTTGTTGAACTTTAATTTTGGTTTTTATGGTTTTTACTTTTTTATTGTTTGAGAATTTTTTACTTTGTTCGGATGGAATGTAAAAACTAAAATATAAAGAATGTTTGAAAAGCTTAAACATGGCACGTAAAACATTAAATAAAAACATTAAGAAGAAGTTAGTTTCAAATTCCCAAATCAAAAGTGTCATTTACGTTTGGTGTTAATTTTGTTTTATTTATAAAGACAATTTGTTGCTTAAATAAAGTTGTAGCATTTTTAAGGTTTCATGCAATTACATAGTAATTCTTGTTCCACATTTCTCGATCGGTCAATTCAGCTTTTAAAATGAAATATAAAAATTGCTTAATTTATAAAAAAATTTGGCACAGATTCCAAGCTTTTGGGGTAAGCCAAATCTGATGCTCCCTTATAAAGCGGTAAAAAATCAAAGAAAAAAACTGACGGAAGGGTGGGAGGGTGTCAAAATTTCGGGTTTTTCGATGACGTCAGATCTGGACTCTTTTGTGATTTGGATTCAAAAACAATAAGAAAATTATGGTATTAGAAATAATAATTAAACCCAAAGAATTCAAAGATTATCAAAGGAAAGAATTTCGAAAGTCAGTAATTAAATTGACGATTATGTTGGCTAAATTTGACTGAACACGTGTTAAAAAAACTTAGATGTTGGATGATCGATAAAAGCGATACAAATTAATACTACAAAAAATTGAGCAATAAAACTTGCTTTAAAACAACGTTTGTCAAGAAGTGTACATTTTTATTTTTGCATACATCACATATATCAGAATATACATTACATATATATATATCAGTTTAACTGATTCAGTTATTACAAAAAAGAATACTATCAGTTAATAAATCCATGCAGCAAGAATTACACCAATTGTAAAACATCCAATTTTCTTCCAAAAACTTTTATCTTGTCCATTTGAAGCACTTTTAGGAGCAGTAGTAGTAGCAACTGGTGCTGGAGTAGTATTAGATGCTGGAGTAGGTGCTACAGTAGTATTTGAAGTAGTTGTCGTTGTTGTAGTGGTTGAGGTAGTACTTTTGTTTTGTTTGAAGATGTAATTCTTAAAGAACGAGTTGTAGGTGCAGAAGTAGCTTTAGAAGTAATTGGAGCAACAGTCGTATTTTTCTTAACAGGACCAATTGGATCAACATTAGTTTGATTTCCATCAGTTGTACCATTTCCATTAGGATCAATAAAAGGATGTTCAGTGCTATTGCCTGCCAATGGCTTTTTTGAGGTTATTTCTGGAACAAAACAATGCATCAAAGAGTGTATATATAAATGAAGTTATGGAAGAAAAAAGGGGATATTATTAACCCTCAACAATCAAAAACAAACATGTTAAAGCTTGAATAGCTTGATGATCAAGCTTTAACATCTTTGTTTGATCAACAGGTAACACCCGAACTAAAAAAAGACATACCTTTTTCACCTTTTGCAATTAGATTTATATTACCACTTGGACATGTAACAAATGCATCAAAGAGTGGAAAAGAGATGAGAAGCAAAGCACAAATTGAAAAAATGCATCCAATTTTCTTCCAAAAACTTTTATCTTGTCCATTTGAAGCACTTTTAGGAGTAGTAGTAGTAGCAACTGGTGCTGGAGTAGTATTAGATGCTGGAGTAGGTGCTACAGTAGTATTTGAAGTAGTTGTCGTTGTTGTAGTGGTTGAGGTAGTACTTTTGTTTTGTTTGAAGATGTAATTCTTGAAGAACGAGTTGTAGGTGCAGAAGTAGCTTTAGAAGTAATTGGAGCAACAGTCGTATTTTTCTTAACAGGACCAATTGGATCAACATTAGTTTGATTTCCATCAGTTGTACCATTTCCATTAGGATCAATAAAAGGATCTTCAGTGCTATTGCCTGCCAATGGCTTTTTTGAGGTTATTTCTGGAACAAAACAGATGATGCATCAGTTGTTGAAGAATGATGTGAACGAGTAGTAGTTTTCGAAGAATTTGTTGATGGAAAAGTAACTTTTATAACAACATCAGTAAGAATTTCTCCATCATCAGTAATCAGTAAGAAGATGCCTTTGCTTTTAGTTTTCTACAATTTCTTTAACAAAATTTGCTGACTAAAAATTGTCAGACATCGTTAAAACTTTTATAAAGAAAGTCAAACCTTTTTCATAATGCAATCACTATCATTGTTTTCTTTGCCACATCCAGAAAAACATATGTAACATTGCCATTAAAATATTTCATTCCATGTGCAGATGTGGAATTAATAAATTCAATTGCATTATGGAAGAATGCACAATCATGAAAGAAATCTTCTACACATCCAGCATCATGTATTTCAAATGATGTATTTTTAAATGCAACGCCAACACATGAATATACAGCACAAGATGTTGAACAATTTTTTTCTTCTAAAATTATATATAAATGAAGTTATGGAAGAAAAAAGGGGATATTATTAACCCTCAACAATCAAAAACAAACATGTTAAAGCTTGAATAGCTTGATGATCAAGCTTTAACATCTTTGTTTGATCAACGAGTAACACCCGAACTAAAAAAAGACATACCTTTTTCACCTTTTGCAATTAGATTTATATTACCACTTGGACATGTAACAAATGCATCAAAGAGTGGAAAAGAGATGAGAAGCAAAGCACAAATTGAAAAAATGCATCCAAATTTCTTTTTTGTTAACAGCAATCAGAGAGAGAGAGAGAGAAACATGCAGCAGCAATGAAGAATTCAAGTTTGATTAGAATGAAGAAAAAAAATTGTTCTTTGAACCTTTTATACTCAAACTTTGGAAACAAAAAGTAATAATTTGCATTTCATGTTAATTGTCGTTCAATATTGAAATTTTTTAGAAAAAAAGTGCTGCTGGTTTTTTTTATGTTTGGCAAAGCAAACCTTTTCGCAAGCACACATTTTTTTTGTTAAAGATTTGTTACAGTATGATAAAACTTAATATCTCTCAAGAGATCTCCACTTGTATAAAATAAACCCTATTTTTTTAAATTGCCTTTTTCAGTGTAAAATATATTCCCCGCCTTTTTTTCTTTTTTGTTTTTATCACCGGCCGACAAAAATTTTTTCTTCTTTTAACGATAATCGCTTTTTAAAATTTGTCGGCTGGTGATTTATTTAAATGCTTTTTTCTCCCTTTTTTCAGTTGGTTTTTTATCAGTTTAGCTTTAAATTGTTGGCCGTCATTTTTTATCTTGTCTCATTTTATTTCACATTTTTATTTTATCGAAAAATAAATCTTTTAATAAAACCGAAACTAGAGATCCCATTTGATATAGGGCTAAACTGTAACAGTTTTTACCATGATTAAAAAAATAACCGATTTAATTTTCAGATGACGACAAAGAATAAATTTTCAAATGAGAATTCAAAACTTTATATTAGTGATAAATTTCAAACAGTTGATTCTGGCAATCAATATTCCAATTTTAATTTGAATCAAAATTGCGAAAATTCATTTTTGATTCCTGTTCAAACTTGTAGCAAATTATTTAAAGATAAAAATTTCGGTAAAATTAATTGCTGCAGTCCCATATAAATATACTCCAAAAGCCAAAAAGGTCCAGATTTGGCGTTGAGTAAAAACACAAAATTCTGGAACCCCCACCCCCTCCTTCAGATTTTTTCCTTTGATCTTTTGCCGCTTTATAAAGGTGCATCAGATTATGGTTGACCCCCCCTCCCTCTAAAACACCCGACGTCAGATCTGGACAGTCATTAAAAGAGTCAAAATCCGCAACAGTTTTTGATTCACAAATAAAAAAATTCGAAGATTTTAAAAAACAGAACTGCAGCAACATTTAATTTACCAGATTCTGTAGCAACTGATAATTTTGATAAAAAAGATAATCAACAATTACAAAATAAATCATCAAATTTATGTTTTGATACTATTTTTAATGAAGTTGAAGCTGAAAATAGTTGGAAGAAAGAAAGTTCAGATATTAATAAAAGCACCCTTTTCCTTCATATTTCCGCTTATGAAAATTCACTTGAAAATGGAACATTTGATTCGATTGATGGTAAAAATGTTGCATTAAAATGGAATAAAATTGATTTGAATAAGCATCCTTTTTCTGATTCATTTGTTCAAGTAAACATTTAAATGTTAAACTTTTTTAATTAGCTTTTTTACAGAATTCTTTTGAATTTCCAAGACAACAAGATGGAGATCAAACAAAAGAACCTGAAATGATGGGATTTAAAACAAGTCAACGAATGCTTGATTCCAATCAATCTACTTCTCCAAATAACAATTCTCAATTTCCAGCTGTCAGTTCTCCAGCTCAAATGGCTGTTTCATCAAATAACAATATTGGACATTCAATACAAAAAATTTCATCACCAAATCCATTATTATCCCCTATGAAAGATGATACATCATGCAAAGATTGTCCAACTCCCGTTTCATCAGTTTCAACAATTCATCCACATCATTCTGTATCGAATTATGATCCATCTGTTGCGTAAGTTTTTTTCGATATACAAAATCTTGTAATATTTGTATAGAATTTTGACAAATCCTTTTAAGTGGATATCTTTTTTTGTTTAAACAGGTCGCAAAATCGATATATCACCTAATTTTATGCTATCTCATCACTCATCAATATCTAAAAACGGATATATGAAATCTTCATTCTTTATAACCATCATTGATACTTCTAAAAACTATATGCCTTCTATTTTTTAGACGCTTAAATCTCCCAAAAAATGTAATTGAAAATTTGGAAAAACTTGTTAATCGAAAACCTAAACCTGTTGTATCCAATGCCGACCCGGATGCCCCAACACAAGGAATGAAAATTCGATTTTATTCAACTTTATTTGTATTGACAACGATTGGAATACTTGAGTATAAGCTTTTATGATAAATTTTGCTGTACAATATTGTTACGTTTTTAGACTTATTGCAAATTCATATGGTAATAGTCAATTCTCTGGATTTGTTATTGCATTTGTAACATTATTTTCGTTTCATTGGTTATGGATAAATGGTTCTGGGCTTTCTCGACAAAAAAAAGCATATTTTAATGAACAAAATGTTTTGGAAACTTACAAATATGTGTTTTTCTTGGAGGAATACTGTAGCGCATGATTGCAGTATCCTTTTTTAAGCATCCACTTATTGCATCTTCTTTTTTTCAGGGTATATGATCGTGAATTTGGGCACCTTTTTGCAAAAGAACCTGATACACCAGGAAATTGTTGTGGACCTCCACCAAAGCCAAGCGATTCGAATTTTCCATCAAATCCTGTACAAAATGTTGCAAATGATCTTCTTGCACAATTTAAAATGCCTCCAAAAGAAAAGATTGAATTTGGTGGTGGAACAAATGTTCAAGATCATTATGGAAATATGTACGATAATATTCGACGAATTAATCAAGAAATGGATTTAATGGCAAAAGCAAAGCAAGCAAATTCAGATTCAGAAAAACCTGATGGTTCAACATCAAAATTTAATGGAACTTCTTCTTTCAATGATCAATTAATTCCTCATGCACAATCAACTCCACTTGTTCCAGCAGAAATTCCACTACCTGGTCAAATCAATAATAAAAAGAATTGCAATGAAATTAAAAAGAAATAATATTAATTTGATTTGTGTGAAATTTTGTAACAGCTTTTTTTGAACGCATTATTAAAAATAAATTTTGATAATTTTTAATCGAAAAATTGATACACTAAACGAATCTATGTCTTAAAAGATGGGATAATTTTTTGAAATATCTCAGCCTCCAATTTAATCGACATCGTTTTGTTTCATCTGATTGTAATGCGCATTTGTATTATTTTACCTTTTTACAGTATCACAACCATTTGTAGTTCTTTGCTTCATTTTGTTTACACAGAATCATGTATATATGTATATATATGTTGTAACAGTAACTCAGATTCTGGACTTCCAATCAACTTGTGACCTATTTTTTTTGTTATTTTTGGGCCAGATTTACCCTATTAGGAAAGTTACAATTCTGTAGGATCATTTTTAAAAAATGCCGTTGAACACATTTTGATTTTTGCGCGAAATTCAAAAAACTCAGAATTTTATTTTTTGAACTGTTTTAACCCGTTTTTTATGCCAAATAAATATTATATAATATAAGTGTGTGACAAAGAAAATCATAAGCATTACCAAAAACAATGTAATGTAAACATTACGCAAAAATTATCGTTAAAGTTGACGTCGTCACTTTTTCTCAAAAGCTTTGTCCATTTCATAGAACCTTATTTGCGCGTTTTTTTTAACTTTTAGACGAAAAAAACTTTTTTTGTTCACATTCTTTTGCTTTTGACCACTCACTCATTCACTCAAAGATTACGCAATATGACTAATAAGGTTATTATTATTTTTGTTTTTATTTTAAATTTTTTTAGGTAAGATAATAGTAATATAATTATTGGCAAATATGTTTAAAACTTACAAATTTTAGTTTTATTAACGCTTTAAATTTTACACTTGCTGGAAAATGTTCTTGTCCAATGAAAATTAATCCTGTTTGTGGTTCTGTTGCTGGAGTGCATTACACTTTTATGAATCAATGTGTTTTAAATTGCACACAAAGCACAACACCGGGTAAACATTTATTCAAGTTTTTTCAAAATCGTTCAAAAATATGTTTTTAGAAGTGCTTTATCATTATGATGGAGTATGTTGCCGATTAGAACATTGTAAACCTTATGAATCATCTGTTTGTGATCAATATGGAAGAGTAAATAATTACTTTTTATATGTTTTAAAAATATTTTTTTTTGTAATACAGGTATATGCTACTCGATGTTTATTTGATCAAGCACAATGTGTTGAACTTCGACAAAAGAAACGACATTTGAAACTTGATATGAATAGTCCAAATTGTAAATGTATTAAACAATGCCCAACACAAATTTCTATGCCTGAATCTTCACCTGTTTGTGATACAAATGGTTTTACACATACAACTTTATGCAGCTTTTTAAATGCAAAATGTATTGCAAAAATGGTGTAAGTTCTATGATTCAAAAAAAATTAGGATTAAATTACTTTTTTTTTTGGATAAAAAAACAAGCGCTCATATTTTTTAGTCATAAAAGCACCCTTGATATTGACTATATGGGAGTATGCTGTGAAAATTTATGTTCTTCAAGTTATAGCAGCCTTCCCGTATGTGATACCGATAATAATACACACGAAAACCTTTGCTCATTTTTAAAATTCCGTTGTGAAAGAACAAAACGTTATGGAAAAAATTTGTCAATTGGTTTTAAATTTTTTGGAACGTGCAAAATTGAAGCAAATTCTCAACATTTTTTAAACGTTAATACTAATCAAATATAAAACAAAAATGATGAGAGAAATTGAATATAAATGTATGTATAAAATAATGCAATTCAAATAAATAAAGCAACAAAAAAAAGAATGTTTTATTTTTTACCGTGTCGGCATTCTCACTTTTTCGTTTATTATTGTTCATCCTTTTTCTCTTCTTTCTTTCTTTAGTCCTCGTTTCTTTTTTTTACTCTCTTCAACTCCAGACAAACAAAACAAAAAAAAAAGAAAGAAAGAAAATGAGGAAGACTTTGCGCGCAACCGTGTGCCTCTTGTCTTCTTCTGTTTCTATTTGTATATATATATATATATACTTTTTAACACTTTACGTGTATCAATGATGGTAGCTTTTTTTAAAAAAAAACTTATTTTAAATGCGTAAATTGCCGCTATGGCATATTGCGCACTACTTCAAAATTCATGTTCCAACGACTATCTCTTTTTTTTTGTTTTGTTGTCAAAAAAAGTTCAACTCACATTTTTTAACTTTAAAAAGTGAAAACAATTAGAAAAAAACTGGTTTTGTTTTCAGAATTTTAAATTTATTTTATTCTTTTTTTATGACTTTGTAAAATAGAGAATTTGAGACCATGCAAAAAATGGCTATTTAAAACTTTTTAATTGGCATTTATTTAATCATCTTTTCCCTTCTCTCTCTTTTATATATTTTGCAAATATAAACAAAATATATATTTATAGAAGTAATTTATTTGTTGGGCTAATAAATAAGGAAGCCAATAATAATAATATAAAGGAATGATAATTGAAAAACCACATTTAAATCCATATGCCTTTTAATAAGCTGCAAAAAAAATAAAACAGAACGGAAATTAAATTTTTTTGGTTATATATTACTTGTAAAAAAGAAAGTATTAATAAATTTATTATGCTATTTTATTAACATATTTTTTATAGTTGTTCTATGACCAAAAAACAAAAGATATTCATTAAAAGAAAATTCTCAAAGGAATTGTTAAAAAAATTTTCTACTTTTTTTTGGGTAATATATTCTTTTTTTCTGAGTCAGCTATCTCATTTACATTGTTATTATTCTGAAAAACAAAAGAGAGATTCAATTTTCGTTTGACTAGAATCAAGTATCAACTTTTTTTCACAAGGAATTTTTATTTTTTATCTAAAAGAATGTGTGCTACCGCTTTTGGAGTCTTTTTTTATGAAGACGACGAAGAAAGAGGTGCAAGTATTTTTCTTTCATTCTTCTTCTATTTTTTACATTTCAGGCATATGTATCAATTTACATATATATTTTTTAACTCTAAAAAAGTCTGTCGTCTATCTCTTTTTAAGAATTAATCATTTTTGTTTGCAGTTTTTATAAGGAATTTTGACAATAATTTTGTAGTTTTTGGTTGAATTTAAATAAAGACTAAAAAAACAAGATTTTTAACGCAAAAGACGTTTTTTTATATTATTTTTAAGAATCTTTTTTTTCAGTACGCAATACTTTTTTTTGTTGTTATTTCATTTATATATATATGAAAAGAGACTTCTTTACCCATCTTCCTGTTTCTTTTCTTTCTTTCTTTCAAGACTTCATTTCGCATCTCACTTTTTATTTTTTTGACTTTTTGCCTTCTTATATTTTTTTTCTTGACTTTCCTGTTGAAAATATGCTTTATCAATCTCAAATCGGGTTTCGTCGTCGTCGTCTTTTTTTTCCTTTTTTTAAGCCGAATATGCCTTTGTCATTGACGGCATGTCCTTCTCTATTCCTTTTCCTGCCTTTATATTTTTTTCTTCTTCTTTATTTATAAAAAAAAGGAGAAAAATGGCTACGTCAATGTTTTTTCTGCCAAATTTGTAGTATGAATATATATGGGAGAATGCATTTCATGCAATATAAAAAAAAGTTTGTCTTAAATGGTTTGGAGTTTTTGTTGAAGATATATTTTGAAAGTTTTTACTATGAGACAGACTTTTTACCGTTTTCCTGCTTTTAGTTTCTCTCTCATTTTTTATCCCTTTTTTTTAAAAATTCTTTTAAGGCTCAGCTTTTGAATATCCCACTTCCTTTTCAAAAAGTTAAATCCGCTTTCGACACATGATCTTTCCTCTTTTATCAAACAAAAATTAAATTTCTTTTTTAAACAATGAGAAATAAAAAACATCTCTAAATATTGAAAATGTTATTGTCCGTAAACTTTCATCATAAAACTCTTTCTTTTCTTTTTTTGAAGTTTCTTGTTGCATTTTTATATTCCCAAAAGAGGCCGAATGCCTTTTAAAAAATCTAACAAATAGTACAATTTTTTGCTTTCTAAAACATTTTTTTTCCGTTCATTTTACTAGCACTTTGATGGACATTTTAGACATTTACTTACTTTACTAAAAAAAGGCTCAAACTCATTTTGTCGTCACTGTCGTATACATATATTTCTGTTCAATTTAATTGACCAAGTTTTAATACTTCTTTTTTTCCCTTTATTTTAATCTGCTTTTTTTGGGGGGTTATTTTTTTCGAGTGTGAAATAGAAGAAGAGGCAATGTTGTTTTTAGAAAAATATAATAATAATCAATTCCCTTTTTTTGTTTTTGAAACTGTTACTAATCTCATGGCCACTTGGCCCCCCGAATATAATGTCGTTTGCACTTTTCTTGCCATCTTTTTTTTCAAATTCTCTTTCTTCTTTTCTTTATTTTTTTTTGCAACAATGAAGACACTGATGTATTGATATTTCATTAGCATAAAGCAATAGCTCTAAAAAAATTCTTATTTTTTTTGCAGCTGTTTCTTTTACCGCCGCCATCATCATCTCTTTGGTCAGTTTAGGTTCCCCTCTTTTAAATTCTTTGCAAATGATGTAAAAAAAGCGTGAAGATAACAAGAAAAAATAAAGTTGAAAAAGCTTTAAATCACTTTGAAATCAAATACAACAAAGAGCATCAATCACTTTTGTTCAAGAATTAACTTTTTTTTGCAAAACACAAAGAATACGTTTTTTTTTCATGGAATAAATTTATTTCTTTTTACCTCTTTCAAATTAAATTCAATTTGTCTCCTTTTCTTTATTTTTTTAATTTGTATTTATACTTTAAATTAAATGTTAATTTTGGCTTTTGTTAATAGAACAAAAAAAAGAAAAGAAGAAAAGTTGGAGCAGTCTTTTGCATGCCACTTGTTGTCTTTTTTTCTTTTTTCAAAAACTTTTTTTTATTCTTTTTTACTATCCTGAAAAAGCAGCGCGTTTTTGAGCATTTTCCTTAATGAGTTTTGGCAAGAGCAATGTAGGCGTCTAAAAACCTGTCTCATGCATTTACTCCAATACATTTTTTTATTTTATATGTATATATTTTTTTATTATTTTGCTTCTGCTTCTACTACCCTTCGTATTTTACAATACTCCGCTTCTGTTTAAAATGCATTGATAAGACAAATTAAATGCATAAAAAAAACATTTCTCCCTCTTCGTTTTTTTCTTCATCTTATACAGGAAGTCGTTTCACTTGTTGCGTTGGTGAACAAGTTTGTTCGGTTTTCTTATATATATTTTTTTGTTTTTGGCTTTCAATTTTTTTTGTTATGTTTGCATGTCAGCTTGAAAAATACCGAAAAGTTTTTTCTTGTGAAGAGCTCAAAAGACTTTTATTGTTGACTTAACCAAACTTAACAGACTTTTTTAGGTTTTTTGTTTCACTAAAAAATATTCGAAAGGGGTAAAAAAAAGTTTATACTTAAATTTAATTTTTATAATTGTTTTCTAAAATTACTTAAAAAATGAACTTTTTCTAAAGTTTATATTTTTTTTCTCTTCTTTCCTTCCTTTGAGGCAATTGTTGTTTATACAAAGGTATTCGAAAAAAAATAAATATTAAACAAATGCAGTCATGCTCAAGGACCATATTTTTTTTATTCTAAAATTCAACTAATTTTACGCTCTAGCAATCAGAAAGAAATAAAAAAATATTTTTTCTCTAATATTAAAAAAAAGTAGGTGAATAGATTTTTAACTTTTCACATGAATAATAATAATAAAAAATAAACTTCAATTGAACTTTTTCTGTCTCTCTCTCTGTATTAATTAATACCAAAATTATAAATATAAAAATATAGGTCAAAATACTTTTTAAAACATGCAAAAACAAATTGAAAAATAACAATAAAACCATGGCTTTTATGTTTTTTTTAAATAAAATTTAACAAAAAAAAGAAGGAGAGAGAAAAGAAAAAGATTACCTAAAGAGTAGTTGGTTGTTTAGCAACCCCTATAGCTACATATATTTCTTCTTCTTCTTTCCCTTCCACGGCTGCTACTTTAAGGAAGCTTTTTTTTCACAAAAGAAAAACGGACTTTCATTAGATTTTATTGCACTGAAAAACCATTTTTCCCATTTTTTTCTACCTTTCTCATTTCCCATTCGAACGGTGCAAAAAAAGAACCTACTATTATTTATTTAAATAATAATTTAATTGTTTGCTTGTTTTTTTTTCTGTAATTTAAGATATTTTATAAGTAATAATTATTTGAAAAAATGTTGCATTTTAAATAACTTTATTTTCTACAGTATTTTTTCAAATAAAAAAATGCTGAACTTGTCAGAAAAAAAAGCGGTTCATAAAAGATTCTCTTGTCATATTCAGATGATGCAAAGATAGAAAAATTTTAGAAAAAAGACAAAAAAAGAAAGATTGTTTTGGCAAATATTATTTCAATATTTTGAGTGTACACTTTTTTTTGTTGCGTCTTTGCTTCCATTTTTTTCTACCTTGGATTTTTTTGTAAAGAAACATTTTTTATTTTTTTATGCTATAAATATTTAAAAATGAGCTCAAAAAACTTCTTTTTTGAATGTCTGAACTTTAAATTTTTTCAAACGATAAATTTTATCTTTGCTATCATAGATCTTTCAAACGAGTGTGTCTGCAGTTCAATTCTTTCTTTTTTTTTATCAGAGACCAACAAAAATGTTTTTAATTTACGTCCGTTTGTAAAGGTATTAGTTCCAACAAATAAAAATAAAAAGGAAGAAATTTTTTTGGGCGCCATAATAAGCTCATTTTTCTTTTTAATCTTGTTTATATGCGTTGATTCTGTCCTCTTCTTTTTCTTTATTTATTTTTTGTTTTCTTCAAATAAAACGTTTTCTTTCTTCTTTTTTTCATTTAAGTTGTTTGATAAATTTGTAAAAAAAAAACTTTTTTTTCTCACAGATTTGTTAATTGTATCTTTTTTTTGCATTTGAGAATTTTAGAATATTTTATGAGAAATAATAATGGCAATCGTGTGGCGAAAAAAACAAAAAAACATTTTTTTAAAGCCTAAATTTGGCAGTTATTTTAATTAATATTTGTTTTTTTAATTTTCAGAAAAGCGAAAGAATCAACAAAAAAGATATAACTTTTTTTTCTGTAATAGGAGTGGTTTTTTTTGCAAAAATTGACGTCATGCCCTTATTATTTATATGACAATTATAATATTATATTTTGGCTTTAAATTAATAAAAAATTGTTGCTGAAATTTAGCAGTTTTATATTTTAAGAAATATCAAATATTCAAACAAATATAAATAAAATCAATCAAATGGGTTGTATTATTGTTAAAATATGCGATCCATCTCCTCCCGATAGTGCAATAAGAGATTTTTGGCATATCAAAGGTGTGATGATTGATACAAATAATGGAGATGAGAATAAAGTACAGGTTTGTTAGAATGATAAAATATGTATGAAATAAAAATATCCTTTTTATAGAAAAGACCCCCGGGTGTTTTATATGTATACAATAGTCGATTAGTTTATCGTCGACGACATTGTACGTGTACAAATCGTAATTTAAAAGAGTTACAATTTGAAATATGTAATATTCAACATGTAAATAGTTATAATCAATTCACTTCAAATAGTGTAAGTTTTATTTGTGGAATATTTTTTCCATTATTAAAAAAAGATAAAATCAAATTTTTGCAATCTGATAAAAATTTTTAACACAAAATTAATTGTCACAGTATTTTTACATAAAAAACTTTCTTTCTTTTATAGAATGGAAAAACATATTCGCTCAAAGTTTTGGATATTGTTGTTACAGATGGAACAAATTCAATGCACGTTGGACTTATAAGTGATGAAGCGGAAGAAGTTCGTTTTTTATTAATATTACATGTTTAAAATAATGAAAAGTAATTTATAGATTGCAAGAAGATTAAAAGAAATTTGTACCAAACATCGCCAAAAACCTAAAATATATCAATTTAATTCTGTGGATGTGGACGGCGTGGAAATTGATCTTCCATAATTAATTAAATAAATAAATTATATTTTTTTGTTTTATTATAAAAATTCTTTATAATTATATAATTTTAAAAGCAATGCTTAAGAGTTTTACAAATTATAAACTCGTGCTTTAATTCATTCTTTATTTTGAAGTTTTACAAAAATATTTAACATATGCTGGAAATTTTTTAAGCTAAAAAGAAAAATCTTTTTTCATCCGATTAATACTTTTCTTTTATAGTTTACGCATTACGCAAACAAAAACAAATGATTTAAGATCAAACGTTAAAAATGGTTTTATGTTTGTTGAAAAATCACTATTTCACGTGTCACATTTTTTCTACATTTGCAATTTAAATTTTTAAAAACTAAACAAGTGAAAAGATTTAGTTTATAAAATTAAAAAAAAATTAAATTTACGGACAATCAGTTTTACGGGACTGATTGAAAAAGGCTAAAAAATGTCATCAATTTTTTGAAAAAAGTTTGGTAAAAACCATTTTAAAACCGATCCTCGACCATGCAGTTTAAAAAATTAATTGACTAATTCAGTGAATATTTGGCACAGTTTTTACATCCATAAATGCAATGGAACAGTTTATAACAATAATAATATTATAATTTAGTTTAGTTTTGAACAATTATTGACTTTGGTCATTACTTTTAAAAAAAAGTTATATTCATTCCCAAAAATGGTAAATTTAATCAGTTTAATTAATAAAAAAAGTTGAGGGATAAACGAATTTGTATCCATCAGTTAACTAGCAGAATGAAAAAGAAATTATAATACATATTCTGGAAAAAAACTGAGTACTCACGAGTGCTCCAACAAAGTTATAGAGGATTTTCTATGTTCTTCAAAACTTTGTAGTAAAACAGCAGTTTTTTGTTCAAACATAACCTTTTACTGCTTTTGCAATGTCTCTAGGATTTTTTATTTAGTTTTTATTAATTAGATACATTAAAAAAGCATAAAATAAGCTTAAAAATGTCTTTTTTTAAGGGTTTTTAAATCACCTTTATCTCCAACATCAAATCTAAAGGGGCACTTATTGAACGCTTATTTCGTGTAGTAAATTTTTTCAACACTGTTTCAGACAAAAAACGTGCTCCTTTTTTATTCTTTAATTCCTTAATGTATTAACTTTTTTACTTCATTTTTTGTATTTTAAGGCTTTACAACATGTGAATCTGATAATTTAAGCCCAAGCTTGTGTCTTAAAACCTCGGATTCACTGTTATTCCTCAAAAGTCTTTTTTTTTATATCCAAGCCTATGGTCAACTTTGGACTGCAAATTTCTATGGTGAGAAATAATAATTTTAAAAATTAAAAGAAATTAAATACTCTGAAGTTCATCTTTTGTATTTGGAATCTTTTTCTAATATTGAAAGCATCAAGTACAAGGCGCTTTTTGTCTTTCTTTTTTTCCAATATCTTGAAAATTTTGCTTTTTGCTGAAATTTTTGATCTTTTTGAATGGTTCCACTATTCTGATGATGATGTTCTTTGATTCGATTTTTTGGGTGTCTTCCCGTTTGACAAATGTATTCTGCACCATAAGAACAAAAAAAATTTGTCAAATATTCATATTTTAAAATATTTTCAAACAATGAGATTGACTGATGAATTCAAAAATAAAAAAGTGAATTTTATATAGTTTGGTTCATACAATGGAAATTCCAATGCGTTTTCATTGCAAAAATTGGAAAAATAATTTCATAATAAAAAGTGATTTAAAGGTGGATAAAAAAGATTTAAATAATTGCTAAATAGCTTTATTTTTAAAATATTTATTTTTAAATTCCTTTCCCGATCTTGCACGCTAAGGTCAAAAAAGACATAAAATGTGTATAACGCAGTAAGAAAGAAAAAAAAGAAAGAGAAAGAGTGGGTTATCCCTATTTTGACCCTAAGCGTTTGTGTTTTTGCTAGACCGGGTTGCAAAATAAAATGATTCAGAAAAGACAAAATTTATATTATTACCAAAACAAACAAAAATATTTAGCTTTATTAAGTAATAAATTTTTTCAAATCGGATCACTTTTTTATCATTTATCAAATCCATTATTAAGCATTTTCTTTTTCATTCTGCTAGTTAACTGATGGATACAAATTCGTTTATCCCTCAACTTTTTTTATTAATTAAACTGATTAAATTTACCATTTTTGGGAGTGAATATAACTTTTTTTAAAAGTAATGACCAAAGTCAATAATTGTTCAAAACTAAACTAAATTATAATATTATTATTGTTATAAACTGTTCCATTGCATTTATGGATGTAAAAACTGTGCCAAATATTCACTGAATTAGTCAATTAATTTTTTAAACTGCATGGTCGAGGATCGGTTTTAAAATGGTTTTTACCAAACTTTTTTCAAAAAATTGATGACATTTTTTAGCCTTTTTCAATCAGTCCCGTAAAACTGATTGTCCGTAAATTTAATTTTTTTTTAATTTTATAAACTAAATCTTTTCACTTGTTTAGTTTTTAAAAATTTAAATTGCAAATGTAGAAAAAATGTGACACGTGAAATAGTGATTTTTCAACAAACATAAAACCATTTTTAACGTTTGATCTTAAATCACTTGTCGAAAGTTTTTTTTTCAAAGTTTTTTGTGAACCGAAGACAAAATATAAAAGTAGCAAAACAAGACGAGAAAAGAAGTTCTTTGATTCTGATTTAATTTTTGGCATATTTATATCCTTTTGAATATTTGAGTATTAGTAAAAAAGGGTGGAAAAGTAAACTAAAGTTAATAAGAAACAAACAATATTTTTTAAAAAAAGTTTATATGATATAAATTTCAACAAAAAATAAAAATTATACAACAGAATTGGCGGAACAGAAAGATGTTTAAGATTCTGGAACCAAATGCATTGGCTTTACGATTTTTTTCTTTCTTCCAGTGTTTTCTTCAAATTCCGTTGAAACAGGTGAATGAACCACAAGCGTTTCTGGAAAATTGTTGAAATAATAATTTACATCATCAACATCAAGAGATTTAACAAAATCAGCAACAATTTTTTTTAAGCTTCGATGATCTTTAATACCACTCTGAATAGCTTTACGAAGTGGATAATAAAAGCATTCTCCAAATACTTCAGTTTCATTAAAAACAGGAGCATTGATGGATTGAGGGTGAGTTGACTAAAATCAATCAAATAAAAAATAACACATATGTAAATCGCAAAGCTTGCCTTTTTTTTAGCAACATCATCATAAAAATTTTCACATTTCTCAATAGTTTCAAAAACAAGAATCATAACATTTTGTAAATTTTGATTCATACAACAAAGAAGATTCTGAAACATATTATTTTATTATCAATTAAAATTGTGCAAAAAAGTTACATTTCGACGAACAAAAATTCTACTATAAGTTACTGTCATTGTTTCCACTGGTACTAAAATATGTGTATTATTTCAAAAAATGTTGTAATGTAAAAGGAAACTAACCTTTATCCAGCAATTTAAAATTTAAACTTTTTTCAATACCATTAAATTGAATTTCACATTTTCCATAATATGTAACATTCTTTGATCGATCAAGAGTTATTAATTTCATATCGGCGTGTTTAGTGTTAATCTAAAAATTATAGAAAGAAAAAAAACGAAAATAGAATTTTGTTACAAAAAGAGAAAGAGAAAAAAAAAGTGGAGCAAAAACAACAAAAATTTCTCTTTTAGTTTGATGCGTTCAAACAGAGAATTGTTCTCAACACGAATAATTGCGCCCTTTTGGTGGTCAACTAGGCTCGGACATAAACGCAAAAAAAGGAGACTAAAAATGCGCACGCTCTCAAGTTGTAGTAAATGATGCATTAGTTAAAAAAAAACAGAAAAGCGCGTACTCTTTTTTTAAGCATGTATTTTTTTATTGTTTTATATACAGAAAAAGCTGAAGAAAAAGCTTATAATAATAAAAACAGCAAAACAAAGCAGAATTCAAGTTAAAAAGCAGTTTTGTAAAAAAGTCGAAAATTTGAGAATCAGTTTTTTTGGTCGGAATCAAAAGGGCTTCGAGGGCCCGGCCAAATTTTTTACAGACCATTTATCATACATATTCTAAAAAAATTTTCTTCGCTTGTAATTTTTACAATGCATTTTTGACTGCTGCTTTCAGGATTAAGAATAAATCTAAATATTGATGTCGATTTCATCGAAATTTCTTTTTTAATACTATTTTTTATTAAATTTTCAGGAATGATTACTGTAATTGGAAAATGAAATATTGGACCAATGGAAATATTTGAAGGATCAAAACCATGAATTTTTGAATAATATTGATATCCTTGTTTAAATTTCTTTGTATCAATTTTAGTATTAAGTAAATTACTTTCAGGTTTAACTTTTCCGGATTTTTTTGAACATTTGCAAAAGCTTGGGTGCATATGAAAAATAGAAATGTTTATGGTTATTCGCTTTCTTGGAAGATAACGTCCAAAATAGTAAAAAATTCAAAAATGTTCTTATTTTTTAAGAGTTGGTGTAATATAAAAAAAATTTTTAAAAACGCAATGTTAATTTTTAAAACATCACTCATAAAAGTCATGAAACGAATGTTTTCTTCTTTTTTGTTGGAGAATTTTTTGTTTTGATGAAATTCAAAAATCTTTTGCAAAAATTTTTTTCCTCTTTCATTATTTCTTCATTTACGATTATTTTGTTGTCTTTTTTTTAGAAGTTTTATTAATTGCTCTTATATTTTAGAATTTTGCTAAATTTTTGCTAAATTTTCTCTCATCATGTCTCGTCGTTTCATGTCACGTGATTTTCGATTTCGAAAAACTTCAACTCCTGCGGTTCCTAAACCTGAAATATCCAGAATATGCGTTGCAACTAGCGCTTATACTGCTAAAGAAAGCGATGAAGTATCATTTGAAGTTGGTGATCTCATCCGACTTTCTTATCGAGATGATTCTTTAATGATTGGAAAAAAAATTTTTGGTGATAAAACAAGTGGATGCTTTTACACTAAGAGCGTTAGAATGATTAATCCATCAACTGATGGATTGAAAACATATTGCAAATCATTATGTGATTATGAAGCTAAATGTGAAAATGAACTTTCATTTTGTAAACATGAATATATCATTATTTTGAGCACTATTGGAGGAGAAAACGGATGGATGAAGGGAAAACTTTTGTCTAATGGAAAAGTTGGTGTTTTTCCAATGAATTATGTTCGATTTTTAAGTGATCTAGAAGCTGAACTTGAATTAATGTTGAAAGCAGAAGAAGAACAACGTCTTCTTGGCAATAAATCGGGTGAAGAAGCTGATATTGAAAATATGAAGCCTGGAAGCAATTTAAAGGATCCTGAAATTGTTTTGAAGAATGGTAAGTGTTGACTAGATATTAATTCTTCTTTTTTATATTTATATCAATTTTAGACAATCGTCAAGAAGCTTCAAATGAAATGGTAAAAGAAAAAGATGTTAAGGCTGCTGCCTGTCTTTCATCTTCTAATCTTATATCTACTTATTCAGATACCACTTGTGATCATGATGATGATCGAGGTCTGTTGTTATATTTTATCGTCATTTGTTGATTGTATATTATTATAGATAATGTTAAAGAAGATGCTTCAACTGAATTGCCTCGTTTGAGCAGCAAAGATAATAGTGTTTTTCCAGCAATTTCTGAAGCTGAAGTCAAATTTGATGGACTTGGTATCAATGATGGTATGTTTATTTTTTTCTGCCTTAATAGAAAACAAAATGATATAATGTGTTGATTTAAGGCAATGGAATGAGTGATAAAATTGCAACACCACAAGCTTGTGCAGATAAAAATATGGTTCCACGTATGCAACAGCAATCAACTGGTGATAAATTTTATGTTCCACAGGGTGCTCATCCATCAAAATTATCAAAGAAAGATAAAACTGCAAATCAAATCGTTCAAGAACATGGTAAATTTGTTAAACTTTTAAAAGAATATTTATTTTATTTATTTTAGGTGTATTGCAAAAACAAAAACATGTTCAAAATGTTCCATCTCATATTATCTTTCCTGTTGTTAATGATCCTACCATTCTCGACTATAAGTTTCACATCGAAAAAGGTATGTTTTAAATATTATTGTTTACAAAATATAATAATATTCTATTTTTAGATGAAAATAGTACTCGTCCTGGTTGTACAAGCTATACTGCAACTATTAAATGGACAGTTAAAACTCGTCGCTAAAAATACAGTTTTCTTCTTTAATCAAACATTACTGATGTTATATGCAATGATTTTTCTCTTATAATTAGTGTTCCAGTCCCGTCCCGTCGGGATTTCCGCGGGAAACGGGACGGGATTTTCCCGTCCCTCAGCCATTTCAGTCCCGTGAAAATCCCGTCCCGTGGTCCTAAATTCCCGTAAAAAATGACCGAAAAATTCCCGTGCAAATGAAAGTTGCATTTTCTATGCATTTTGACATTTCGTGTGCTAAAAAGTGTGCACGGTTTATAAAAGTAGCTCAAACAATTTTAATAAAAAAAATTGCTTGAGCTATTTTGATTGTTTTTCTACTTTTTTTTACGTACTTTGCTATTATAAGCAGAAAAAAACTTTTTATGTTACATTCATAATGTAAAAAAAAATTTTCTGCTCTCTTTTTGGGTAGATTATTTTTGACGGGATCACGGGAATCCCGTGATCCCGTCAGGTGGCTATTTCCAAAAACGCGGGAATTCCCGTTCCCGTGATTTTCTGAAAACGGGACGGGACTGGAACACTACTTATAATAATCAACTCTGTTTTGCTTATTTTTTTTTCTGCGAATAAATAATTAAGTTCTTTTATGATTTTTGAATCACATGCATTGTTGGGGGTATTTCAGGCTAGTAAAAACATTATTGATGGAAATTTTTTGGTTTTTTGTCATAATTTTGGCTGCACCCTTTGTGTTTCGTGTTATGCCAAGTCAGAAATAATCTGTTAAAATATCGAAGTTGCATTCGGATGTACTTTTAAGTTCTACGGCAAAAACGTAAAAACCATTCTGAATCAAACTTCTTGAATTTTGAGAGCATTCGCATTTTTTTGCTAACATATTTTATCTTAAGGTTTTTCAGCTATTGCTTTCCTTTTTTTTAATACTTTATACGCACCGAAATATTTTTCCAAATACAAAAAAATGTGTTGTTTTTCTCCCTGCAATCATTAAATGTTTTTTGTAAAAGATTTATTAATTACAATGGCAAGTTTCAATGAATTATCTATAAATGTAGATATATTATATAATAAATATTTAAAAAACAGTTTTTTAAAAATTTGTAAAAAACAATTTTAATTAATTCTTAATCATTTTTTAAAGTTTTTTTTATCTATTATTTTAATAATGTTGTCTGCTGGTAAATTTACCATCAGGGCCATGAAAATATTCACATCCATTAGAGCCCACAGTACGAGTGTAACCCCTGCTTCCACCAAGCATATCTATTCTGCCTTCATGGCCGCCTAAATATGATAAATCCATGCCATAATTTGGCGGCTGTTGAAATAAAACACTGATGGCTGTGTTTGAGATTTTGCATGTTACTTTTCTAGTTCCAGTTTAGCAAGAAGGGTTTTATTTTCTTTTTTGACTTCTTGCAGTTTCTTCAGCTTGTTTTTTTTTTCTTCACGAAGTTTTGCCTATTGTTTTTCATGTTAAATATTTTCTTTTTCAAGTTTTGCTGCAGCTTCTGCTTCTCTTTTTTTATGTTCCTGACATTCTTTTTCTTGTAAAAGTTTATGTTCAAATTTTAAACTTCCAAACAAGATATGTTTAAAAGATATCTAAAAATTATAAAGAACAAATTACTTGTCGATGCTTATGTGACCAGGTTTCATTTCTCTTTATATCATTTTTATGAGATTTTTCAAAAGCTGTTCTTCCATTTTCATAATTTTCAAATGTTGTTGAAAGCTGAGTATTGTAATGATATAAAATAAATTTTCCTTCAGCTTCATATTCTTTAAAAGTTGAAGAAGAATAAAAAGGGTTCCTCGGTTGGTTATTATTATTTGAATGATTGATGAACAATGTTTCGCCAAATTTATTTACCGAATTATCAATAAACACACAATTTGTTTAATCAAAACTGAAATAAAAGACAAAAAAAAGTTAAATTATACAAAAAAATCACATGTACTATTTTGAATGATGAATACTCTCCTTAAAAAGGAAAATGTTATCAAAATTGTCAATAAAAAAGAAATAAGCACTTGCCTTTGAATGAAGGGGGACTTTTAAAAACAAATATACTTCGATTGAAGCAATAATAAGAGAAAAATCATTGCTTTCTTTATTTTTATTCAATATTAGTTTTGCATGTTTTTGTTGAAGTTTAAAGAACTGAAGAGCCTAACTTTTTCATTTTTCTTGAATCTTTAATGATTTATGTTTTTTTATTTGACGCATCTTTGATTAAAAAATATTCGGAGAAATTAATAAAAAATTTAGCTTAAGCGTTAAGCTTATTTTCCCATCCCTTTTATAATAATAAATTTACTATTAAATCCAATTTTATTTTCATCTCTATTTTATGTCTTTAAAAAACGGAAATTTTTTGTATTTCCGTTAACATTAAAAAAAACCACATTTGCTTTTTTTTTCAGATGAAGCATCTGAATTCGATAATCTTTTTTTCTTTCTTTTTTACCACCAAAAATGGCTATGACTTTTTTTTAAAAACTCACCTCCAAAATAACAAGAAAAAAAAATAGCTTCCAAGACTGGCACATTCCTTTTCTTTCTTTTTTTGTTAAACTGAAAGACAAGCTCATGAAACATGCTAAAGGGTTATGTGTGAAATCGTCCGTGTTTGTTTCGAGCAATATTATGCTTTTCCGTTTTTTTAGCTTTTAAACTTACACTTTTTTTGCTCATAAAAATTTTCTTTGTTTTTCTTTTTTCGAGTTCTCTTTTTTCCTTCTCTATGGTTATTGTCTTCTTGAAAATCTTTTTTTGATAACAGGGTTAAAAAGATATCTGTCAATTTATTTTTTTGACAAACAAACTTTTTTCTTTCTTCCTTCAAAGAGAAGAAGAAGATGAGGGCAACAAGATGTTCATTCTTTTCAATGGCCTTCATCTTTTTTTTGAATTGGCATCCCTATAACTTCTATTGTCCTGTTTTCTTTTTGTTGTCCTCAAGTAGTAGTAACATACTACCAAAAACAAAAAGCCGCTTCTTGAATGATATGAAAGAATAAGAAGACCAAAAAAAATAGACAAAAAAATGCTTCAAAGGTTTATTTGCTGCATGTTTAGAGGTCTTCTGGAACACCCCTCTTGGGATCTAAATGTATTAGCGTTGTAGTTGCGGAAGTGTCTCGATTTTTGCAAAAAGGATGGGGGTTAGCTCTCCTTAAGTTCTTTTTTTGTTTTTGTGGGAGTAATGCCCAAAAAAGTGAACAAGTGCTTTTTTTCTCTCTCTATTCTTCTTTTCCTATCATTTGTCTCAGTTTCACCGCCTTTTGTTGTCATTATTCGCGCAAAAACATCTATCTTCCGAAAGACAATTTAGAAGGAGATGCCGCTTAACATCGCCTTCGACGCCCGATGAAGAATGCCCTCTTCTTCTTCTTCTTCTTCTTCTTCTCTTGTAAAAGAATGCGTTCTTTTTTTTTGTTAAAAGAAGATGCATATTTTAAAACAGATAAAAAGATTAACAAAAAATATTTTCTTTTAGGTTCTTGTTCTTCTTCTTTCCTTTTAAAAAAAAGGCTTAAATGTTGTTACAAATATAATGAAATGGAATATTGGAAAGCATTATTATATAATGCTTTTAACCTTAATCATATCATTTTTTACATATTCATTAGCAAAAACAATATCATCATTAAATAATTTTAATTGTTATACTGGTAATTGCCAATTAATTTGCAATATTAATTAAAAAATATTTTTTATAGATTATTCAATAGCAGATAAACCATTTAATTTTTTACCAAAAAATAGTAGAATTTTTGAGATAACTTGTGGATGTCAATATGATTGGAAGAAAACATTTTGTAACAATTTTAAACGTTATGGTAAAATGAATGTTAAAGAATCGCCGCACGTTTGTATTTGCAGGTGTTTTTTTTTATCTTTCGGGACAAAAATATGCAAATTTTTGTAGGCAACTTAATGACAAGGATAGTACTTGTGATCAATTTATGACGAGGTGCTTTGGTGAAAAAAGAACAAAATATCAATCGTAAGTTTTTAAGTGAAAAAAGCGACAAAATAAAAAAGTCCTTAGAAAATTTTATTAAAGCCAAATGTAATAAAAATTTTTTCCAGATGCTCATGCTGCTTTAATCAACCCGATGATCATTGCAATCAGCTCGAATGTAAAAATCTTGAACCTGATTTTGGTCGTGGAAGTAATACATCATGTATATGTCATGATCAAAGTAATTATCCAAAACATATTTGTGAAAATGAAGATATTTCACCAAGAAAAAAATTGCGGCCATTATATACTGTTACTGGAAGAACTGATGGAACATCTGATTTTACAATTACTGATAAAAATAATCCTGATTCAAATTTTTATAAAACTATATTAAAAGCAATTCAAACAAACAAGATTATTCTTGCATTTATAATTATTTTAATTATTGGTGTCCTTGCTGCAATTATATTTGGGTGTTGTATAATATGTTTTGGAAAAAAGCAATCAAATCGTCGAACAAATACAAGACGAGAAAAACGAATTGAAAATGAAAAAAGGCTTTTAGAAGTTACACAAAATGATATTGAAGGATATCTACCGTAACCTATATTTCTTCAAAAAGAAATGCTCAAATTTTTAATTATTTTCTCTTTCTTCTCTTTTTTTCTTATTTCAAAGACCGCTCAAAATTTATTTTCTTCTTCCTGCTTGGTCTTTTACAAAGGCATAATCACTTAAAATATCCTTTTTTTCATCTTTATATATATATATTTCTATATTTGTAAAAAGAAAGTTTTATTTCTATCATAAAAAATGCAATAAAAATTTAACAAAGTTCAAGAAACACACGCAAATGCGTGTATGTTATGTTTTTTTACAGAAAAAAAAATATAAAAATTTTTTTGAAAAAATTACTCGTTCAAATATTTCCTACTTTAGCAATAAGTGTTTGATCAACATATGATCGTTCATTTGTTCCAATTCGAATACGATTTGCTGCTTGTGCTAAAAGGGCTTGCTTCTTTTCACGATGGCATTCAGTTTGTGCCCGTAAATATACTAAAGTCATATGACGAAATTGTTGATTACATGCTAAGAAGACAAAGAATGGAATTGTTGCATTTACAACGGAAAGAAGATTATTTGCATGATTTAAAATGCACATTGTTGTATTATGCTTTTCACTTCCTGCACCCTTTAATGCTGCAGCACCAAATGTTAATAATGCGGGTCCTTCAAGAAGTAAATGTGAAAGGGTTGTTGTAACTGTCATACGAATAACACATTTTCGACGTTGTGAAAATGCTTCACCAAGTTCCTTCAAAAAATAAATAAATGATAAACATTAAAAAAAGATTTTTTAAACTTACTTTAAATGTAAATTGTGTTACAATTAATACGGAACAAATTAACATTGCAATTGTTGGTAAAACAATTGAAACGGTCATTTGTGTCCAATAATATACTTTTTCATATATTTCATGTAAAGCTAATGGTGTACGTTGCATTAAATAATATGTACTTGCAAGCCAACATTGATTACTTTCAAGTACCTGTGTATTTATAACTGTTTCAGTTGTAACTGTATGGGTTAATAAAAATGTTAAATGTAGTGCAGTGCTAACTGCAAAAGTCCCAAATAGCATCATCATTGTTAATTTTCGAGTACAATATTGTCGAAATGAAAATGGTAATAATACACATAGTACAGTTTCAATTGTCACAAGTAATGTCATCCTATAATTAATTTTTTAATTGATAATAATTTTCAAAAGAGTGTTATTAACCATGTTGAAATTGTTCCACTAATATTTGCAACTGTAATCATAAATGGACGAGTATTCCAATAAATTCCTTCAAACTCTGCATCACTTTTATAAATCCATGCATGTATAACTTCAAGTGTTCGAGATTGTACAAAAATTATATTTGCAAGTGCTTTGGCTCTTAAAAAATGTACTGAACTACTGCCCTCAAAATACGGCAATCGATAAATAAGTAAATTTAGGGCATTTCCAAATAAACATAATAATTGTAAAATTGGTAGGGTATATTGAGCAATAAATTGTTCAACGCCACTACAAGTCGAATAAAATTCTGGGTTATGTTCAATGACAGGTGCTTAAAAAGAATTATAGCATTAGAATATGTAATTTTATACATGCACAAAAAATGAAAGAATAACAAGAATTCCAAACCTAGCAATTAGTAAAAGTATCGTAAAAATTTTTGCTTACTGTAATTATCCGGATAACATGCAGGTACTCCATCTCGACTAAGTCCAAGTATTTGATTCATTAGCCTTGAACATTCCCTCCATGGCATTGTATAACCAAATCTTTGCAAGCATTTATCCATTATTTTCATTTTAATTATCCGATTTAAATCTTCTTCTGTTGGTTCACCGGTAACATATGATAAATCCATTTTTAATAATAATAAAATATTATGCTTTTTCTTTTAACAAAATATTTTTTTTAAAGGAAGTGTTTTTGATATGTCAAAAGTCACAAAGAAAAAATGTCAACTGAAAAAAATATATGAAAATCAAAAAAAGATAAAAAGCTGATTTTTAAGTTTAACAAATGTTTTTCAAAAACAAATTTGCTACTACTTTTTATTTAAAAAAACACGACAAAAATCTCGTTAAACCGAAAATAAGAAAAAAAGCAACAAAAATCATAGTCAAAAAAGAAAATGAGAAAAAAAGATTTTTAACAATAAAATGAAAAGCTAAATTATTTTTTTTAAAAAAGGTATAAAAGTTTTAATAATAGAATTAAAAGAATAACCTTTTTTTGTTTTGTTTTTTGCACATATTACCTTTCTATTCAGAAAAAGCAAAGAATAGAAAGCGGAATTGGATACAAATATCACAGAACTTTGAAGTCTATTTTTCTTTGTATAAAATAAAAATTAGAGGGTGGTTGCTTAAATATGGAATTCAACATTTATAGTTTTAAATATAAAAAAAATTCTAAAAAAAGTTTTAAAAATATATATTTAATGAGAGAAAGTGCAGCAGCAGCATTCATGCAAGGCCCCAAAGGTCATTAAGCGATCCACCTTCCAAAAAAAGGAGGGCATAAAAGATATAAATGCAAAAAAAATAGTGCAAAACCTTTTTTTTTTGTAAAGAAAATAAAAACATTTATAAAAAGATACGGTGAAAAATATAAAAGGAACACACATGGGAAATGAAAGAGAAAAGATTGAAATATGTTTTAGCAAAGGAAAAAAGAAGAATAAAGAAAATAGATGCAAAACTTTTTTTTAAAATTAATAATTTCTTCTCCCTTTTTTTGAAAAAAAAGTTTTGTTGACGAATTTTTGAAAACGAAAAACAGAACCACGTTTTTTGGTCTAATCTTATTTTGGGTATTATTATAAGTAAACTGCCAATAACTAAATTTTTATTTGCAAAATTTTATGGAAAAAAGAATAAAAAAACAGGTGGTCATTGAAATGGGGGGATATAAGCTTAAAAGAAAAGAAAAAAAGGAATGCGACGTCGAAATTTTTGCTTGCGCAATCATGTTCAAAGTATTCTTTGCTTTCTACTTTTTTTGCAGAAATTTTTTTAGCAAAGAAGCAATTTGAAACAAAAAAAAGATAAAACAGAAACGCTTTGACTTTTTTAAAAAAAAAGTGGCGTCAAAAGCTGCTTTCTTTATTCAAATTACAGATATATGTTGCATCTAAAATAATTTTTTTCCTTACTTTAATGGATAGAATTTTGTAGGAATATTTGTTTCTAAGCTTCTTTTTTTTAACTACAAAGGGAAACTTTCATATTTTTTATGAATGGAATTTTTCTACTTTTTTTGCAAGAAGAGAGAGGGAAGACGGTGCACTACTACCATTCATTAACAAAAAACACAAGTAAAATTTTTTCAGAATCGAAAAAAATTTTTTCTTTGGGAACCACCTTCCACATATCACAAGGAGTCATTCACAACTGTCTTTTAAGTTGATTGTTTTTTGTACCTTCAGCAAAGAATTATATAACATTTAAACCATTTAGCATATGAGTAGATTTACCAGTTACCGCATTTTTTTAACACCAAAAGAAAGGGTGAAAGACAAAAAAAGTAAAACGTATGAATGCATAATTACTTAAGTGTTTATCTCTGAAGGTTCATTGAAATACTTTTAAAAAAGATAATATTTTCTTTTGTCTCACGTGTGCTGGTGTTACTACTGATGCTGATGCGGTGGTGGCTGGAACGTAGTTGAACAAAAACAGTCTGACTGACTGCATGCTTGATTTTAAACCCCTCGTACTCTATTAGCTATGAGTGTGCAAAAAAACACATAAACAAAATTTAAAATAATATACAAAGTTTAATATTATTAATAACTGATTCTTTTTTATTAAAAACGACTACAAGGAACCCTTTTATATTGTATACTTCTAAGATTTCAACTTTTATTTTTTTTCTTCCTTCTCTCTTTTTTTAATTAGTCTCTCTTTTTAACGTTTTAAAAATCTTTATGTTTTAAAATTTTAAAAGGAATAAAAAAAACACAGAAGGGAAACTGTGTTTTAATTATGCTTAGTTTTCGCTTTTTACTATAAATAAAAAAATAAATGAAAAATATGTAAAATAAAAAGAAGTTTAAAAGCACACACAGGAAACACGCCTAAAAAATGTATGCAAAAAAATCTGTTTTTTTCCCGTACTTCTCCTCCACAAAAATTTCATCAAAGTTAATAGTCTTCTATGAACGAACTTGAAATGTTGCATTTTTATTTAAGAAAAAAAAAAGAAATATGAAGAAACGGCATCTAAGTAATAATTTAAACAAAAATCTTCTAGACAGATTTAAATTGCTATGAAATTATGTTAGAAACGTATATATATAAGTCAAAAGATGAAAAGATACTTTACTTACATAGAGAGAAAGATATTGAAGGTATTTTTGGACTCTTAAAAGGAATGCATCAACGAATCTTTTCTTTTTTTTGTTTATAGGGCTAAAATTAGCAGAAAGCTCAAAGTCGTATTATTACTTCAACAAAAAAAAGAATTCCAAAAAAAGAAGAATGATGGAAGGAAACGACAACGACGACACTACAGAGGCAATCATAAATAGAAAGAGGTAAAAAAAGTGTGGGGTGGTCTATTTTCTTTGTATGAATGTAAAGTTTCTGCAGAAAATATATGTAAAATATGCAGGTGAAAAATGTAAAGTATGTCGTCATTCAATGGTCCATAATCTTTCTTTTTCTACTTTTTAATTTATGAAACAAAAACTTTCATCGAGACTGACCCTCTCTTTGACTTGAGACTGAAGTTGAAGACTTCAAAGAGGAAGCAAATAAAGAGGATAAATTATGGTAAGTATGAGACAAAGAAAAAAAGGAGCATGACATCGCTTATTAAAATAGAATTAAAATTTTACGATATCTTATTTGACTGGTGTAAAAAAGTGCAACAATTAGATGAGCAATCTTTTTAACTTTTTAATTTAAAAGTCAAATGTTTTAAAATTCGAAAAGAAATTTTTTGAAAAAAGAAAGCGATCACTGCTTTTTGAAACAAAACTGTTTCTTCGTTTTTTCAATTTTAAATTAAAATGTTGAAAGTGCCAAAAATGACAAAAAAGATTCATTAAAGGCATTCTTTGTCGAAACGTATTGTTTGTTTATCAAAAAGTCAGGCTTTAAAGTATATTTTCGTTTATTTTGGTGGTAGTGCCTGATTGTATGTATATGTGAAAAAAATGAAGAAAAGAAAATTACATTTTTCATTGTATACGGTTGAAATGAAAAGTGAAACAAAAAACAATGTGTTTTATTTTCTTTCTTTTTAAACCAGATGAAAAAAGATGAGATCACTTTTTTACCATTTTTTCTTTTTATATTCAAAAAATATGTATGTGTGTAATGTTCTTAAAATGAGAAGAACGAATGACATAATTCTTCAACTTTAACGAATGAATTCCTTTGTGAAATTGGAATGGTAGTAAATTATGCAAAAAATAAAAAACCACTTTTGCAATTTTTTTTTGATGATAACGAAGAAAGACAACGCAAACGTTTGGAAAAAAGTTTAATTCATTTGAAAAAACATAAATTTTTACAGAGCGAAATTTTTTAAGCCAAAAAAGGAAATTTTGTTGCATACAATTAAAAAGCACAAAAACAAAACAAAACAAAAAATGGCAAAAATTTTTGAAGTTTTTTCTTTTCTTCTAAAAGACATAACAAAAGAAGTTCAAAATACGAAAGATAGCAAAAAGTTTTCATTTCTTAAAAAAATATAATGTAAAAGATAAAGAATGTAATTTCCTTTTTTCCCTATGGAACAGGACGGGGGAAAGGAAAACTTTTTGTTTTCTTTACATAAAAATTTAAATAATTTGAATTTCAAAGAAATGATCAAAAAGTATTTCCTCTAAAAATTTGAAACATGATAACTTTTTTAAAAAAATGTGGTATACTTTATATTTTATTCTTTTTTTCAATGATGCACTTTTGATTTTATTCTTCCTAGTTTTTTTTCTTCATCTCATTTTGAAAAAAGACAAAACAAACATTTCTACGCTTAATTTCCATGTTTTTAAAGCCCTTAGGCCCTTCTATGAAACTGTGACTGATGGTCTAAAGATTTCTAACTTAAAAATAAATAAAAAAACGTGAATAAATAGAAAAAAAGTCATATTAAAAAAAGAAGCAGGAGCAACAGCAAAGATAGATTTCTTCAATCTTCTATTTTGCAATAAAACTTGAACTTATATCTCTATAAAATAATTTTTCTTTCAATCTTAAAAAGAAAAGGAAATGCAATCAGTTACGTAATTTTTTTATGGAGTCGAGCAATTTTAAACACATATTTATTTTAATATACGGCACCAAATGTGTGAAAAAAGAAAAGGAGAGAGTGAGTGTTCTCTTTTCTTGCTGGGTTTTAAGATAACGAAGTTACAACTAATTATACTCAGACATTAATGTGTCTCGGATATAAAAAATAAATGTGAATACGTAACACTTTTTCTTGGAGGCAAAAACCCTCTTTTTTTGGAGAAGACAAAAGAGTTTCTAAAACATGGGGCTTATCTGTTTCTTCACTACCGTCTCCTCTTTCTTCATCCTAATTTAAAAAAGAATAAAATAATTTTTTAATCAAATATTCATATTCTTTCTTTTCTTTTTTTTTGATTAACTTGTGACTTGAAATGGTTAAAGAAGAAGGAGGAGAATCTGTCATGAAAGAAAAATTTTAAAATTATCTCTGAAAAAAACAGAATTAAATAAAAGTAGTAATTGAATGACATTTTAAGGTGATAATAAATATTTTGTTTGTGTTGAAATTCTTTTTTTTTCCAAAAGGATTATAATTCTTCCTCCCTTATTTTTTGATGTTGTTGTTCTCACCTTCTTTTTCTTCATAGAGAAATTTAAATAAAATTATGTTTTTTTGACATTTAATGCAAATCTTCAAAACTGTTTTTCTTTTAAGGATTAAAACGGATTAATAAAAAAATGATAAAGGTTGTCATTTAAGAAAAAAAAGTGAACAAACAAATGAAAGAAGGAGAGTGAAAAAGTCTGAGAAATATATACGGTGGTTGAAAGAGAGATTTCTTTAATATCAATTAAATGAAGCTTTTCAAAAAAACATAAATTTAATTCCATTTTTTGTTGTTTATTTCCAATTTTATTGCAGTGATTTTTTTATCAAAAATTTATTTACACCTTTTTAAATAGTGCCAAAAATTTTTCATAATAATATTTAAAGAAAGAAAATCTGCAAAGCAAAAAATTGAACGAAACACAAAA
Source organism: Panagrolaimus sp. PS1159 (assembly GCA_963922195.1). Classification (NCBI taxonomy): domain Eukaryota; kingdom Metazoa; phylum Nematoda; class Chromadorea; order Rhabditida; family Panagrolaimidae; genus Panagrolaimus; species Panagrolaimus sp. PS1159. Next base: position 1,457,534 of record CAWUHW010000019.1, read on the forward strand.
AATATAAAAAACAATTGCATTTTTTTACAAATGATGTGCTCATGTTTTTTAATGCCCTTGAACTGTTTTGCTGTGACTTGATATTTTTTTCAATACAAAAAATATATATATTTTTTTAGAAGAAAAAAGTCTGCGCAGCCGGAAGGGTTATTTGTGTGATTTATTAGTTGTCAAGGCCTATATTTTTTTTGGTTCTGAAAATTAATTGTTTCATCCATTTTTTAAAGCATAAAAAAACTTCATTTTTTCAATAAAATAATTATTATGTAGTTTTCAAAATTGTTTTGTAAAATTTGTTAAAGACAAAATAAAATCATATGTTGTTCTTTTTTTGATGGTCAAAAAAGAAAGAGTATCCCATTTTTGAACATAAGAAAAAAAGGAACGTTATGGACTACTGTAATGGGCATGTCAAATGACTGCTTTTCAATCATCTTCTTTTTTCAACATTTTTCATTCTCTTTAAAAAAATTCTGTCAAAAAAAACCATTACATTTTGTTGAGAAAAAAAGTTTATAAATGTTGATCCCGTGAAATATCAAAAAAAAACACTCTTCTTTTTTTGATGATACCCTTTTGTATCACTGAGAACGTTCCGTTGGACATTTAAAAAAACTGAACGACCGTTTTAACCTTCTTTTTTTCTTGAAAAATAAATTTCTCGATGCTTGACATTCTTTTTTTTTCATTATCTTAGTTCTTTTTTCTGTTTCTTACATTTTTTCTGCTATACTTTTTTATTATTATTTTTGTTACTGAAGCATGCTGCCATTTTTTTTTTCAAGGAGAAAAAAGGAGGACTTTGTTTTCAGCACTGAAATTGTAAAAATGTATTACCACCGGATTATCTTTTTTTTGAACAAAATTGAATATCTATGTATATTTTTGTTAATATTTTGAGTCTAAAAATGGAATGGATGACTATGAGCAAAATTATTTTGTTTCGAAAAAAATTTCGAAAAAAAATAATATAGGTTAAAATTTGCCATTTTTTCTTTTTGAAGTGCTTCAACAGTTTTACTGGTCAAAAATTGAGGAGGATATTGTCTTTTTTCTTTACCAATTATAGCAATGTCAAAGAAGAAACTCATTGATACAATATCGAATTTTGTTGTGCCTTTTCATTTTTTCCATCTGGATAGGGGCTTTTTAAAACCTCATTTTAAAAACACTAATATCGGCACACATATGTTCTTTCAACATAATATATATATTCTTTTTTTTGTTGCATTTTCTTTGGTTTATTGCTTTTGTCAAAAGTCATACTTTCTCCTGCTCCCATTCTTTTTTGTTTTAAATATTCTTTCTTGACACCACAAAAAAAACTATCTCTCATCATATACACATCTTTTTTATTAATGTTTTTTTTTTATTGTTGCCATGTATCTTTCTTTCTAGTTTTTGACAAAAAAAATATTTATTTTATTTAACAAAATTCATGAAAAACTTATTTGGAAAAAAGCGCATTTTTTTTCGTTTTTGTGACAAAATCATGAATAGATATTATATTTTCATTCATAACTGATTGTGGGGCTTTCTTTTTTTGTTTAAAACCTTTTTTTGGCCTCAAAATGACAAGATGTCACTTTGTGAAAAATGCTGCACAGACAAAAGCGCAAAATGTTGATGACTTTTTGGGGGAGATGCGCGCTTGCGTGACATGGATAAAAGAAGGAAAAAGGGTGAAAGAAGAAGGAAGGAAGAGAAGATGCACTGCCAGCTTCAGCTGGGCAAACAAAAGGACCTAAACATGCCAAAACTGTGTATTTTTTCTCTTCTAATATTTATATATATTTATGTATTTTTATTAGATGTCGGTGCATTTGATTTTTTCCTTCTTTTTCTATTTTTTGATTTCAATGCGCAGTATTTTATTTCACTTCAAAGAATTTAGAGAAAGAGAAAAAAAAGAGAAAAACCCCCATAACAACCGTTTCTTTCTCTCTGTTTTTATTTTAGTTTAATTACCGCTTATAAAAAGTTATGGCTATTTCGACATTTTACAATCTCTCTCCCAATTTTTAACTTAGTTATCACTCAATTTCCTTTTTGACTCCATTTAAAAAACTTTTCTATTTTATTTATTTATTTTTGTTAATCAGTTGTTAAAACTTGCAGAATTTTAAAAAAAAACTTACAACAAAAAGTTTGTTTTTTTTTTCATTAGAAGAAGAAGAGAGGAATTTTGAGGTTTATGAAAAAAGAAAATGGAGTGAAAAGGGAAGGAAATGGGAGAAGCATAATACTTTTAAAGGCATTATAATCCCTTAGTCTTCCGCATCATCGCTTTGCAGAAGAAGAAAAAAACTTCAGCTGCTTTTTTGACTTTTGTTAAATATAACCTCAACTATTTATTTTTTGTTTTATTTTTTCATTTAAGACATATGTTTTGTCTTAAAACTCTTTTTAAATTACGATTCGAACATTTAAGTGTCAATATAAATATATTTTTTCCGAACGCGATTTGTCACATTTTAAAGTTTTGCCATAAAAAAATCTGTTTTTTATTTAAAATAAAAAGTAGATAGCTTTTTTTATTTCCTTTTTTTTAATTTTCCAATCTATCGTTTTTTCTTATTTCAAAAAGCACATGCAAAAGAATATTGTTAAAAAGCATTGGCGAAAAACTACTTTTGTCATACTGAAAGTGGTGCAGCTACGTCGATTTATTTTTTATTTTTTTCAGTCAAACTTTATTAACGCTTGAGTGTCTTACGAAAAGCAAAAAAAAGTGCATCAAAATCTTAAGTATTTCTAATTATGCATACAAATTAAAGACATTTTGCATTTTTTGTCTTTTTTATTTTTTTTTTGAAATTTCAATGTCATTCGTTTTTAGGATTCAAAAAAGCTATGTTTAGACGAAATATTTTAGGTTTCTTGGATATATGCTTCGATTTTTATTATTTAAATTAAATTTTGGCAAAAAACAACAGAGTGTTCCAAAAATTTTTATGGATTTCTTAAAAATTTACTGTTTGAACTTGTGCATCTATATTACTTTTCTCGTTTTGTAAATAAATTTACCTGCTACCTCCCACCCCAAAAATTATGGTTGTATAGAACGAATAAATTTAAATTTTATGGTTATTTCATGTGCAAAAATGCTTAAAATTTTCATTAAAGCTCGAATAATCGTAAATGTTAATAAGCAAAAAATGTAATGCTTTTTTTTCAAAGATTTCGTTTGCATTGCATTTTTTTAAATAAAAAATAATCCCCTTTTTTCCAATAATTTTATTGAGAGGTGAGATTTTGACGTTTTATTAAATAATGCATTACATATATATCTATATCTGTAAATGGCAGTTTCATTTTAAAAATTTAATCTTATGCCATTCAAAAAAAATATTTTGCTTCACTCTTTTGTTTAATCTTTTATTATTTTTTTCAAAAATGAAACTTTAACATTCGTTCTTTTTCTTTTGATTTAGCTTTTATCTTCTTTTTAAATATATTTTTGTGCCACTTTTTTTAATATTTTAAATATTCAACTTTAAACTCTTTCTAAATAATAATAATAATCATTTATATTGTATAAAATCGGTGAAGCGTTGACTTTTTTCCATAACCACTCATAACGGCTGGTTGAATATTTTTTTTCTCCCAGAAACAAGAGCTTTGCCTTACCCTTTTCTCTTTTTGGCATTTTTCTTGGTAAAGATCAGCAGTGCCTTAAAATTCATTTTTGGCACACACAAAAAAATTTTTTTAAAGGAACATGACAGTTATGGCGTGCTTTACTTTTTCAAGTTAATATTTTTTGGGCTTCTGGAAGAAAACAAATTTTGAGTTAAGTTAACAAGAAAAAAAACACTGAAGAAGCTTTATGTCTAAATTAGAACCCCACCTCTTCAACAAAAGAAGGCAACTTAACTGACTAACTTAATTAAACTTAGACATCACTTGCAGCTACTTCTTTTTTTTAAAACTTTTCCTTTTCTTCCATTTTTTTTTTGTCTTCCAAAAATGTTCATTTTTTACTGATCGATTCTGTTTTTTTCTTCTCTTTTCTTTTTTTCTGCTAAAACAAAAACGTTAAAAAGCTTTTTAAACATTCATTTATGTTTGCATTTTTATAAGCCCTCAGCAGCACTGCACTGCTACAGTCTCCCCCCTTTCTTTCCTTTTTCCCCTTTAATGTTTTATCCCCGTCATTTTTTATATATGTTTCCATCCCATTTTTTTCACATCAGCTATTATTTTTAAAAAATTTGAAAGGACAAAAGTGAAGCAAATGATAGCTTTTTTTATTAATGTTTTTTTTTTTTCGTTTAAGCATTGTTTTTTTGGTACAAATATTATTTTTGTCACACGCTGCAACAACGAAAACTAATATAATGACTTTTTTAGGCTAAACTGTCCTCAAAATCACTAATTTAAATTGATTTATTTATTGATTTTAAAGAGACTTCTAAATATATTTTTGTAAGAAAATTTTTTTAAATTGAAACCGGTTGTTGCTTTTTAAAAAATCTTAAATTTTCTTTTTTTGAAATAATTTTTTTAAATTAAAACCGATTGTTGCTTTTTAAAAAAGCATCATAATCGGTTTTAAAAAGAATATTATCAATCTGAAGCGCTCATTTCCAATCGAATCCTCAACCTCTGCTACATCTGCAGCAGCATCAAGAGGGCAATCGTTGTTAGTTCTCAACGAAGCCGCCTCAGATCTTGCATATCTTGGACAATTAAGCAAGAAAATGATGACAGCTGTTGGAGTACCTGGTGCAACACCAATTTCGTCATATAATTATCATCATCATCTTAGTGGTGCAATGGCATCAAATTCAAATTTTGTTGCTACTGCGGCAGCCGCTGCCGCAGCAGCTGCTGCACATACAAATGGTTCAAATGCTTCAACAGGAACAACAGCAAGTTCACTTTGTTCAACACCGGTAAATATATTTGGTCAAAATGGTTTAAATGCTGCTGCCGCACAAGCTATTACATTAATGCAAACTGGTGGAATACCATATTATCCTACTGCACAACTTACATCTATGACAGCACCATATGGTACAACAATGGCAACAACTGCATCACTTACAGGTGGAAATAGTGCATTTGAAGGATTTCCTATTGTTTTATTACCACAAAATGGCTCATCTAATTTACCACTTGCAACATTTCAAAAACAATTAATGGCACAACAACAAATTGCTGCCCAACCTAAAATTGATACAAGCAGTATGTTTAAGCAAATTAAAACTGCGTTATAGTAACTTTTGCCTCTTTAGAACATTTTCATCTTTTTGTTGGAGATCTGTCATCAGAAGTTGATAATACAATGTTGAAAAATGCTTTTAGTAAATTTGGTGAAATTTCGTAAGTGTCTTATCACAGAATAAAGAACCTAAAAAAAATTTTATAGTGAGGTAAAGGTAATACGGGATTCTCAATCACTGAAATCACGGGGTTATGGATTTGTAACTTATCCAAATAAAGAGGTACTTCAAAATTTATTGAATAAAAATTTAACGAACAAAACTTTTTTAGCATGCTGAACTTGCCATCGAAAAAATGAATGGCCAAATGGTTGGTCGTCGAGCAGTTCGAACAAATTGGGCTGTTCGGAGAACTCCAGAAGATGAAAAGAAGGCATTATCATATGAACAAATTTTTAATGCCACCCCCATTGATAATACAACTGTTTATATTGGAAATTTAAATTCAAATACAACAGGTATTTGAATTTTAATTATGCAAAAAAAATTAAATTCTAAAAATTCTAGAAGAAAATGTTCGAAAATCATTTTCAAGATTTGGTGAAATTAAAGAAATTCGAATGTTTGCACCACAAAATTATGGATTTGTTACATTTGAAACTAAAGATGGAGCAACCAAAGCAATCCTTGAAATGAGCTTTGAAGAACTTGATGGACAAATGTTACGTTGTTCATGGGGTCGTCCAGCAGAGCCAAATGTTTGTTCTTTTCTCCATAAATTATATGAGATCTTGAATTTCAGAATAATACACAATTAAATCAATCTTCATTGTTAGCTTTAAGCCAACTTGCAGGCTTAACAGCAACCCAAACTCCACAAATTCCAGTTTTTGGAAATCCACTTTATTCAACCGTTTATGGCTCAAACTTGATGCCTTCATGGCAATAATTATTAAATATTTGTTGCCTTCGATCTTTCATGCAATTCCCTTTTCAATCTTATTTTGTTTAAATTTTTATTTTTATTACGATAATAATAAACTAAATAAACTATTAAAATAATATTTTTAAGATAAATTACAAAACGATAAAGACTCATTAAAGTCATCAAAAAAGTTGTAAATTTTAATACACGTTGGCTTTTACAGATAAAAATTTCTAATTTTTGTCTAAAAAACAATAATGGCTTCTAACTATTGAAAATCTTTTTTCTTCTTTTGTTGCACATGCTCAACTTTACATCCATTCTCTCTCTCTATTTCCTTTCTGTCAATTTAGATTTCTTTTTTTCTATGTTTATCACTAATCTTTTGCCCCAGTTTTCTCATTCTGATCCAAACATTTTTTTTGTATCATTCATATATGAATTAATATGGAAAACAAAAATTCTTTCACCGAACTTTTTGCTTTTATTACTTTAACAAAGGAATCAGCGATTTCTTCCATTAAATAAATTTTAAGCACTCTTAAAGTGTTTGCGGTAAAAATATTCATGAATTCTTCACGGTTTTTTTTTAAACACACTTTTTAAATTATTATTGGTGTTAACTGAATTCGTCTATCATCTTCTTTTTTTAAACCTTTGTTTTTTTCAGCTTGTACTATAATGAGAAAACTTTCCTGGTTTTCTCAACTTTGAAATTATTGTAACTCTTTTGTTATTATTCTTATATTTCACTTAAATTTATATAAAAATATTATTTATAGTCAAATTTTGAAAATTTCTTATTTTGTGTAATTTTTATTTTGAAAAAAATAATAAAATAAACTAAAAATCAAAACATTTTTAAATCTACAGTAACCAGCCAACGAAAGGAATTTTACAAACAATATTAAATCAAATATGGAATTTGGCATCCCAAATTGTTTTATTGGCATGTTTATGTGCTTATATTAGAATACTGTAGCAATTCGTTTAGTAATTTTTAAAATGTTGTTTTTCTCAAAAAAGACAGAGCAAAAATAAACAACGAAAACTTTTTATAAAAAATACAAAAAACGATCACAAAAAAATTTAAAAAAAAAAGAAATGGTTAAATACGTATAAAAAAACAAAAAGGTTAGATAAAACAAAAACTTAACGAATTATTCTTAATCAGCAACACGATTTGCAGCGAGAGCAGCTTTCAAAGTTTCAGGAACTTCTTCATTATTTTCACGCAACATTTTTGCAATTTCATAAAGTAATGGTTCGTTACCAGCAAAAAATGTTGTAGCATATCCTTGAGTGATGCGACCGGTTCTTCCAATTCGATGAATATATGTAATGGCATTAATAGGTAAATCCAAATTAATAACCTATAAAACATTAAACATAAATTAAAAAGAAAAAATAAAAAAAAGCACTTACATAATCAAGATCCTTGATATCAATACCACGTTCTAAAACATCAGTGGCACAAAGTACAGAAACTTTGTGACTACGAAATTCAGCCAAAGCTTCTTCCCGAACATGTTGTGGTCTATCATCATTGATTGGAAACACCTTACGATATTCGAACTATTTTATGGGATCATTTAAAAAGTTTTTCGTAGATCCATTAATACTGTGAATGCCTTTGAGACCTTTTTACGGTTACAGTTTTTTTTAAATTGTAACATTTAGTTTTTTTTTTGTTTTAACACATTTTATAGTTTTATTATGTTATTTCTTTTCTTTGTTTAAATAAATTTCTTCTTTCGATCTAAACAAGAATTGTCTCAAAATTAATTTTGAACTTTAATTTAATTAAATTATAGATTTTTTTGTTTAAAAGTAAAAGATTTCTAAATAATCATGATTATTATCTACAGTAATACACATCCCACTTTTTTTATAAATTCCTCCGATGTAATTATTTTATCTTTACATTTTGAAGACTGACAGCAAAAAATTTCTTTACGGTAAGCAATCAAAATTTTGAACAATTTAAAGTACCTCTTCGTTTTTTAGCATTGATATTACTTTTTCATTTTGTCTCAAAGGAAATTTTAAGTCATGCGTCTTAAAATAGGTCGACAAATATGGTTATTCAAAGGATTTTGTTTTTATTATAAGAATTTGGGACCAATTTCATGTAAAATTTTTGTAAATGCGAAAATGCCAATTTTTAAACACAATAAAAAAATTTATACTGTAATTTTTTTCGCATCCACTGAAGCTGAATGATGTTTGAATTTGTAATTTTATAAAATTTATTTAACCAGCAAAAATTAATTTCGTCTAATTATTAAAAAAAGCATTTATAAAAGATTTATATAGATATTTTTTAACAATTCTTCCTTTTTTCTTTAGCTCTGATTCTCCAAATTTTGCTCTGCATTTGCCGTAACTTTTTTGTGCTGCGCTTCGGTGCTCATTTGGGACAAAAACCATTGGATTCATAATAAAATTGTCTACCAAATGATACATTAAACCGGGTGAAACTCGATTTTTGTAATACAAAAGTTACGTTAATTGGGCATTTCAGGCATTTTACGCGGGAAAAATTTTGTCTAAAAATGCAATATTTGTAATCAGCGTAAAAAATTGAGTCTAGGGGTTCGATTACGAGGTTGAAAATTTAATTTTTCGTATTGTAACGAAAAAAAAAACAAGAAAAGAATAAGAAAAATGTTCCCTGCCACTGTCTAACTAAATTGATGAGTTCTTTTCTTCATTTTCTATATTACTAAAACTTTAAATGATTATTATGTTTTAAAAACATAGTAATCATTTAAAGGTTTTGCAAACATTTTTTTAAGGAAAGAAAAATAATTTTTGCACAAATGTAATCTTTCAACCTTGAAAATATATTTTATTTAATAAAATAATGATGACAATAATAATATAATGAGAGACGAGAAAAAGAAAAGAATATCATCGAACATTGATTGTCATTTGACCGATTATCAAATCGTAAAGTTTAATTTCAAAAAAATTGTTGTTTGTGCGATTATTTAATATTGATTCCAAAAAAAGGTGACAGCAGCTGAGAATAAAACAATGAATTCAAAATTTTTTGTATTTTTCACTATTATTTTTATATCTTTGGTTACTGTAGCTGATACATTTCTTGCTTCTGCATTTTCATCGGTTGCAGGAGTTGGAAAAGGAAAAACTCCAAATTGTCATAATTGGAGTGATTATGGTCCATGTTTTAGTACAAGTGATAGAACATTTTGGAAAAATTTACCCCCACAATGTTATCATAATCGATATATGCAGGTAATGATCCTAATTTTTTTGATAAATTGAAAAAAAAATTTTTAAGCTAATTGTTGGAGTTGGAAATCCAATTATTCAAAAAATTATGGATTATGCAGAACTTTTTAATAAATCTGCAAATGCATGTGGAATGTGTAATGTTCAAGTTGCATGTAGTCCCGGATGTGCATATACTCGTGGAGGAAATACATTTGGTGTTGCAGATCGAATTTGTAATCTTCCAACTGAGAGACAAGCTTGTGCAATGACTCCTGAAGCATATGATGAACAGCTAGAAAAATGTGCAGTTTGGCCACCTCGAGGTGTAACTTCGGCACAATTTTTGGGGGCACTTGTTCCACCAAATATTCGAGATCAAATTTGGGCTTTAGATCCATTGAATTGTATTAGCATTGGAAAGCGATGCTTTTGCTGTTGTGCACCATATAAACCAGATCCATGCAATGCCAAATGTACATTAGAACCATGCAGTCAAGGAACAAGCTTTTCAAAAGAAGATATTCGAGAACTAATTCAAGCACGACGAAACCGAGATTAATATTTTTAGCGCTATTTTAAATCAGTTATACTGTAACAGTATAAAAAAATTATAGAAATTGCTTTTTATTCTATAAAAATATTCTTTGAAAAATTGTTTACAAAAAAATAACACGTAAAATGCCAAAAAAAGTGTGGATTATGTAAGTGAGTATCTCTAATATAAAAAAAACCGTTAAATTAAAAATTCTTTTTTCTATCAAAATGTAATTCTTTTAATTCATTTTCATTTCGTAGTGAACGTGAAATAGAACGTGAAAGTGGACGAAATGATCCAGGTAACGGTAATGTCAAAGGTCCAGATAATGTTGGTGGACGAAGTGGTGATCCAGCTTCTTTTGCAACTTCAACAGCGCCACGCATTTGTCCTGGATCAATTTTTAAAGGAACACTTCGAATTGTAAATTCTGGTACAGTACTTCGTGAAAGTGTTTCAGCAATATCTTTTAGTTCTGATTTAATTGAAGATTTTGTTGTTGAATCACCGCTTAAAAGATCAATATCAGAAATAAGCTTTAACAATCTTGATGCTGCAACACGTGAAACAAGATCTTTATCATTTAAATTTGACTGTAATATTGAAACTTGTTCTTTCATTAATTCAACTTCCTAAAAAAAATATAAATATTAGCACTTGAAAAAAAGAAAGAATCACAAACTTTTAATGATGACATTGATGTATGCCCATTGGTATAAAATGTTGATTCTCCAAAGGTCATTGGTTCAACTGAAGGTTGTTTAGCAAAATGATGTGGAGAACTTTGTGCAGAATATGAATTTATTCGTAATAATCGAAAATCACGTTGCTGCTGTTGTCGACCATTATTAACTTTCTTTGTAAAATTATTGAATTGATCTTTTCGATCTTGATTTGGATGAGGTTTTCCTGCAACAGTAATATGTGAAAAATGTGTTACACCATATGTGGCAGGCTTATAATAATCCTACAAAAAAATAAAATATTAAAAGGTTTATATATTACAAATAAAATCACAGATAAAAAAGTACTTTTGGAGAATGTAGATGTAAACAATATTGAATAAATGCTTGAACATCCGAAATAGGAGGATATCTCATTAAATATTGCATTGCCGTTGAATAATCTGCATTCAATAATAATGAACGAATTTGAATTAACATTGCAACAAAAATATCTTCAATTATTGTAAATCTTGGTCGATCAGTAAAGATCACATCCCAAAGAAATAATAAATCAGGAAATGGAAATTCTCTACCATACAGTAATCTCAACCATCGTCTAAAAATTAAAAATGCATAATAATTTTTTATGGTTGATAAAAACTTACAATCCAAATAATCGTGGGCTAATATCCAATGTATTTAAATGATTCCATAATGCAAAATCAATTAATCGAAGCTTTTGATCATAAATAATTTCCAATTTTGAAATCCAAGGTGCTTTAGGTTTTGTTCCTTCATTTCTAAATGAAAGCTTTTTTTTAACTTTTTCAAATTTTTCAGAAACAAACAATGAAAATGGTGTAGATGGTGATGGAGTAACAACAACAGATTGATCAAGAAAATTTTCATCTGCAACCGTATAAAATCCTTCAACAATATCCATCGCTTTTGAAAAAAGATCATATGCATCATGTTCAATAAATCTTGGATCATTTAAAGTTTTTAATATTTGTAAATCAGTTTCATTGATATCCCTAAAATATATTTATAATGAAAAAAAAACAAGGTTAAAACGTTTACGTTTCAATTTGTAATTCTTGAAAATGATCAAATGATTGCCGATCTGCATGTAATACAAATAATAATGGTGCAAGAATTTCATGCATTCCCTAAATTCTAAATTCATTAATATGTAACTATTTTAAAGCAATGAACATACCTGACGATATGATATCTTTGGATTTCTTTTTGCATAAATAAATAAAATATCTGATAAAACTTGACGAACGCTATCACTTGCAAAAAAGTTTACTTCTGGAAATGTTCTATTAACGTCTTTTGCAATAATATCTTTAATTTCTTGATCTTCAAAATATTGCTGCCATGGACTCTGAAATTTCTGCTAGTTATTTATAATGATTGTAAAAATATTAAACTCACACCAGAATGTAATGAAAGTGGATTATTCAATCCTAAATCCATATCAAAAACTTCTTCACGAGGATTTGCTGGAATCTAAATGTTAAATTTCTTTTTTCATAAAATAATATTTTCGATAAAAACCTTTTCTTTCCATATTTTATAATTATCTCTATTTTGTTTTGCTTTTTGAATCCATAAATCTTTATTTAATGGTATTGAGCCTAATAGTATCTAAAAATGGAAGTAACTCTTTAAACTCCAAAAAACTGAATAAAAACTCACCCTCCATGCAATTGATCTAAAAATTGAATCTCTCAAAGAACCAGATCTGCAATAATTATTAATTGATTCATTTGTATCACAATGTTGTCTAAATGCATGCCATTGATCTCTAAAGTTGTTCGGAACAATTAACTAATACATAAAATAAAGAAAACTTACTCAAACACAGAACCATTACTTCTTTGACTGCTGTTAGTTATATGAATTTGATAATTCTCCATTGATACATATCACGTTAATTGAAAAGTTTTGAGTTAGTAGTTAAAAATTGCACCTGTAAATAAAATAGTTTTTTATCAAAAATTTAAAACAACCGCGGACTTGAATTTATCGCTGTAAGAATTTGATACAAAAAAATAATTAAATTAAAATAAGACAAAAATTAAAAATTAATTTTTTAATACAGTACATTTATTTCGTCGAATTATTTATGAAATCAGCTAATTGTTATTTTTTAAGCTCAAATGATGCACAAAAAAGGCTTTGTTTTAAAATATTAGTGTTCCAGAAAAAAAGTAAGGACAAATTAAGCAAGGAAGTTTGGTCCATTGAATTGGCTCAAGTCAAAAACATCGCCTAAAGGGAAGCCAAAACATGCATCGCTTTTTTTTTAAAGCTTTTAAGGAAAAAACATATTCTTTTGTTAAAAGTAAAAGAATTTTTTTTTGTTGTGGTGTCGACGTATTTCTGTCAGCAAGAAGCAGCAGAAGAAGAAAAAAATATTAGGATTGGTTTCGTGGCTATACTAATGAGAGATGAAATAGGGTAGTAAAAAATAAGTTTCATTTTTTTCATTTCAAAAAAGGAACAAGAAAAAATGAAAACTAATTTGACTGCAGTAAAACAAAATGAGGGGCCAGAAAATGAAGATAATGCAATAGTTGTAAGTTTTTTTTAAAAAGAAAGAGAGACTAATGTATAAAGCAATAAAGGTTATTATTCGTCAAGATTCAACAGATTCATCAAAATCTACAAATTATAATGTTGAAAATGAAGGAAAAGATGCAATAAATTCTGAAAAAAAGGATGCTGAATTTGGTGTGTCACAAACAATGGTAGTTATGATACAAAGCTATGGAAAACTTGACATTCAAAAACGTTATGTCAGCGAAAAGGAAGTGGACACTCGAATTGGAATTGCTGATGCTACAACAATTGCAGAGTAAAGTTTTTTTCCATAAATTTTTGTTTGAATAAAAACAATATAAAACACGTGTGCTTTTTTTTTCTCTCTCTCTCTCCTTTTCCTTATCATTTTTTTTCCAACTAAACAACAAAAAATATGACTCAAATTTTTTTTGATTGACCTTTGTTTTTTTTTATCTTTCTTCCCTTTTTTCAGTCAATGCATAAAAGAAGCAAAAAGCACACAGTATGAACCACAAAAGCTTAATCCAGAATCTCTGCGAAGGGTTGCAAATTCTTTAATAAATTCAAACTTTCTTGAAACTGCCTGTGAAATGTTAGTCAATCACTTTCACTTTTCACTTTTTTGATTTTCTCGTGATAAACAAAATTTTTTTAGCCTTGAAAATGAATTAAAAAAACGCAACACGTTTGACACGGCCTCGAACAATTAAATAAAAATGATAGAATAGTTTTTAAAACATTTTTTTATTTCTAATATTTTTTTTTAAAAATCTTTCTGTACAAAATTTTTTTATACCCCCTTTTGTGGTACGAAATAAACAATTAATTAAAATTAACAAAAGAAAAAGGAAACACGATTTTGTTTATTTTTTTAAAGCACAAAAGAACTAACAACAAAAAGCTGAAAAAGAAGGAAAGGGAAATTTCAGCCTTTTTTTCACATTGGACGATCCATTTTCATAAAATATATGCACCAGTAACTAGAAAAAAAGAGGGATTTTAAAAACCTTAAAAATTTCTTTAAAAAGCTTACATTATATTGAATATTAAAAATGAAAAAGGAAACATAATCATTGAGCATCGATCGACCTAGAAAAAAATTGATTTGTTTTTATCGTTCGTTTTCCTTTCACTTTTATTTGATTAATTGATTTATATCTTACCTGTACAGACGTCACCGTCCAATCACGATCTGGTGGACATAAAGTTTGTGAAATCCATTCTGATAATGATAGCCACCAATGATATTTCTTTTGTCTAATATCTTCTATTTCATCATCTGGTGTAATCACTGTAACATCCGTGGTAGTATTTTTGCTGAATGCTCGTTTAACAAAACTGTTATTTGTTTTTGCAACTTCATCATCATCTTTATGAATTGGTGATAATAAAAATCTTTTCCTTACACCATCATTATCACTTCCATTACTTTTTCCATCACTTTTTCTTGTCTTTCTACAAACATGTTAAATAATTTAACAAATTTAAAATAATACTACAATACCTTATTTGATTAAGCCAATGCCCCAAAACTTTTGAACCAATTTGTCGTTCTCTTTCCCATCTTAAAATAAATTATCATTTAAATTTCATTTTTCAGAAGTAAAGCAATTTTTTACCTATTTAATTGACATACAATTGCAAGCTCGACTAAAGTACAAAAAATAAAAATAACTGAAAATATCATCCATACATCTAAGCATTTAATGTATGATACCCTGGGTAAATGTCGTAAAACATTTCCAAATTGGAACGTTAAAGCAAGAAGTGAACTAACACCTAATGTAATTCTATAAAAAATGCAATTGAATTTTTTGGAGAAAAACTATAAATTTTTTTGAATAAAAATTGTACCTAGCAGAAACACTGCGAACATCAAAAAAGAATCCAACCCAACTACTTATTACTGTTAAAGAAGTTGGAAAATAACTTTGAAATAAATAAAATCCATATCGACGAGCAAATGTAAATTTTACCTAAAATTTCAATACATTTTTTAGGATTTTCAAAATTTAAATAATCCTTACAATTGCCCTCTGCCAATTACCATTTGGATATTGAAGTTCTTGATGATCGGTACTCCAACCAATTAAATCAAAATCTGGTAATTCAACTTTTTCCATCATTGTTATTGGAATATCATGCCATTGCAATTTAACTTCATCAACATTAAATGAATAACTTTCTACAAATTTTTAACTATGAAATTAGCTGTTAAAAAATTTAACTAACCAAGCACTAATTCACATTGAATGCTGTCAAAGGGAAACATTTTCTGAAAATGTCATATTTCAGTACTTTTTTAAAACCAAATTATAATTTTTAAACTTTCAAAGTTCATTCTCAAATTTTTAAAAACAAAAAAAATTAAAACATACCAAATCCATATGGCAAGGAGCTTTCACTTTTAGCCTGAAAAAAAGGTATTATTGTTTATTATCCTTTTTTATGACTTTTTTTATCCCCCAAAAAATAAAGTGTCAGAAAAAATTGAAACGTATGTGTTTCTTTTTTTTTGCAAAATAAAAAAGTTTCTTTTTTCTTTGCAAAAAAAAATAATTTATTACTTCTCTTGCTTTTATGCTTTTTTTGTGTCAATTACAAATAAGCAAGCAAAAAATAGTTGAAATAAAAAATAACAAACCTAAAATTGCTCCATACTAATCCATTTTCATAAACAATAATAAAGCTATTTTCTGATGGACTGCTATGAATTGAAGATTCTTTAGAATTGATTATGCATGTATCTGCAAAAGAAAAAAAAAGAATGAAACAAAAGAATGTTTCTTTGTTTTTAAAAAAAAACGAAGAAAATTATTGAAGCAAAAAATAATACCTGGATTCCAAATTTTTGTTCGAAAATCACTTTTTAATGTGATATTTGTTGCACAGACATTTAAATGTTTAAATGCAAGACGTGGATCAAGCCATATCTCTGAATACATAACATCTAATTCAAAATCTCCTGTGATCTCTGATATTCCAGATACACCCTTAAAAAAGTGCACAATTATAAATTTTACATTTTTCATAAACATTTTATTTTGTCCTTTAAAAAATTTTCCCCTTGAATAAAAATCAGAACACACATTTTTTTGCATTTAAAATTCAATATTTTTTCTGCCCTTTGCAATGAGTTAATTTTTGTTTGGTTTTCTGCTTTTCATTCTAATTAAAGGCAAAGAAGAAAGAAGGGCAGAAATGGAAGAAAAAATAAAAAAGAAAGCTTTTGACAAATTTTTGAACGTGCAAAAATCGCAAAGATATTTTCATTTTTGCTTTTTATAGAAAAAACAAGTTGAAAAAGAAGGCATTCATGTGAAACACGGAAGTGCCAGATTTTATAACTTTAACAAGTTTTCACACTATTTTTAAAGATTCTGTGTTGTGAATATTTATTTTCTTTATGAAAAAAAAAGATTGCTAAACATAAAAAAATATGAATTTGTTTTTAAAAAAACATATTTCTTTAGATTTTTTGAATAATTACGCAAGCGTGCCCGGAAGATACGATGCAAAAGTTTATGAAGCAAAAAGAAAATATATAAAATAAATGATTATATAAAAAAAATGCAATATTAAAAAAATATTTTTAATATAAAATAATAATAGGGAAAAAAATATGGAAAAGTAATAAAACATACTTGTACATGCATTTCAATTGTAACATTAACGCCATCAGCTTCGGGCAATAAATGTATATCGTAATCTGTTAACATTGTATTAATAATATTTCCAAGATTAATACTATTTCTAGTACACCGCTTTTCCATAACAGATACATCAGATATAACAAAATTTGTTAAAAATATAATATTTATACATAAAATTTTTAAAAAATTTGAATTAAATATTATTTTTTCAATATTACCACCAACAATAGTAACACCCATCTGTTCACCGCACCAAAAGGCGCGTCTTTTAAAATTTAAATGGTGGCGACGCCAGTGTTTAAAAAAAAAGAGGGTTAATAAAAAATATATATTAAAATTTCAATCCTAAAAAAAGATGAATCACAAAAATTATTATAGAAACAAAAAGATAAAAAAATTCAATATCCACGAGTTACAAAGCAAAACAAAAAAAAGCTGTAAAAATTTCAAATTTTTTAGGTAGTCAAAGAAAACTTGGAAGGAAAAAAAGAAAAAAAAATATACTGCGGGCTTCATGCCCATTGAAAGCCTAAGGCGGAGTTAGTTAGAAACAACCGTGACACTAAGCTTCGATGTTTAAAGAAGGAGAAAAAAGGAGAGAAACATGGAATTTTGTGTTTGAAATTTGTGCAAGAAAGATCAAACGTGAGGGTATCAGAGTTATGCAGAAAAAAATTTTTGAGGGGGATATAATACCAGGAAGTAGTAGGAACGTCTGAGAGCTGGAAATTTGTAAACAAAGAAAGTGTCATTAATATCATTTAATGAAGATAAAATCCTATTAAATGAATAAAACTTTTTTTACATTTTCGAAGGGCAAAAATACAAAGTAAACAAAAGAAAAAGTGAAATCTTCATTCAAGAACGGAACTAAAACTTTCTTATTTTTAAATGGAGATATATCCTTTTCTATCTATGTTTGTTGTGTAAATTCTTCTTCTCCTTCTGCTTTTTGCCTTCACTCCTTAAAAAGCAGCATTAAACACCCATAAAAAATATATTTCAGAAAAAAAAACTTAAAAAATGAAGCTTTTTTCCCATGTTTTTATCAGGCGCTCCTGCTTTTTCATAAGTTTTTTTTAATATTTAAGCAGTGAAGTGAAATGTGACTCGAAAACATAAAAAAAATCTTTCAATAATCTATTTTTTCAAATGTTTAACAAATTATTATTATCATTATGAATAGGGTAAAAAATGTTTTTTAAGAACGTGACAAAAAAATAGTCATCAACAAAAAAAATATGCCCACTGATCAAAAAAGCTGCCAATAATAAACTTAAAGGATTTCAATCAAAAACTCATTGGGTTTCAATACATAGTAACAATATTTCAAATTTTTTAAAGAAAAAAACGAGGTTTTTTTTGGTTCATATGGAATCAATAAATCTTCCAATCCGACGATGATGAAAAGAGTTAAAGATAAAAAAATGTGAACTTAAAAAATATTTTTTTTGAAGAAAAAAAAGATGCAAGCATGTTAGCCGTTAGTGGTTAGTTAGTTTTCATCTTCTTAACTCCTTCAATTTTGACAATGATCTCCCATCTTCTTCTCTTTCCCCTCTTTTCCCCCCTACTTTGACAATATAATGGAAGACCTACGTTAGTGATCGATGACATACGTCAGGTGGGGAAGAATAAAGGGGGGATATATGGAGCTAGAAAGGGATTCAAGAATTTTAAAATAAATTAAGTTAAAAAATATATTTTTGCGCCTGCTATCATCAAACAAAATTGAAAACAAAAGAGAGATAAAATGCTAAAAAAATGAGGAAACAAAAAAAAAGAAGATGACAAAAACAGGTGGTGGCATTCACATTTTCATTTTTTTATTTTTTTTGATTTGTCAAATCAAAGTTATGAAGACAGGCATCAATTTATTCTTCTTTTTTTGAAGTAAACTGTCTAAATTAATAAACTTTTTTAAAGCTTTTTTGTGTTAAACAATAACAAGGAAGCTAAAAAAACTTATTCGAATGTGTAAATTAAATTTTTTAAAATTATTTTTTGATTTTCACTTTTAAGTACCAAGAATTTGCCACTTTTTTCTTTTGTTTTCGCAATAAACTTAGAAAACAAAAAATGGACATTATGTTTTTTTCTAAAAAGAAGATTCAAGTAGGACCCCCTCTTCTTTTATGCTAACTACTAGAAACAAACAATAAAATAAAAAGAACTTCCCGAAACACCATTAATCTTATTTAACAAACTTATTTTTTTTTATAAAAAGAACATATAAAAATATGGGTTTCAAAGATATCTAAAAAGGATTTAAAAAAGGCATTCAACGTCACAAGTTTAAAATTTCTTTTTAAACTTTTAAAAAGAGAGACGAAAAGAAGAAGATTTTTTTCTATATTTTGTGAATAAAAAAGGGGGGTGGTTGGGGCACAGATGATCATGTGTGCCAAAAGTTTTGACACTTTAATTCAAAGCACCACTTGTAAAGATGAAAAAAAAACTGAACTCAATTTGTTTTGTTATATTAGATGGGAATATGGATGGATGGATGATGATGATGTTTAAATTGAATATTTCAGCTGCATCTCTTTTTTTCTTTCTTGTCCTTTTATTTTTTATCTTTGAAAAAATTTCTCAATTGAGATTCTTTTGGTAGAAGCTTAGAGATATCAAAAAAAGAAGGGAAACGAAAAATATGACAAAAAAGCATAATATCATAGATTGTATAAATTTTTCTTTTTTACATTATTTTTTTTGAAAAAAAAAAGCTGAACACCCGTAGAAGCTTACAACAATGAACAACAATGAAGACAAAGTTGAAGTTAAAGAAGAAGACAACGTATAAGATAGATGCCATCTATGAAAAGAAGACGAAGCATGGAAAAAAGAAAAATAAAAGTGTCCGGTGTTGTAAGCCCGTCACTTATTTTATTTTTTGACTTTTTTGATAATTTAATCCTTTTTTGAAGAGAAAAAAAGTTTAAAATTTTTCGTTTTCCGTTTTTCTTTTTTGACATTGTGCTTTGTTATGAGTGTTGAACTCTATTATCGAAACTTGAAAAAAAGAGATATAAGACTATTATTGTTCTGCTATCTTAAAAGATAATAAAGAATGTAAAATGTAACAAAGAACATGATATTTTAATTTTGTTGAATTTTGTTACGATAAATAAAAAATCCAATAACAAGAAATGGTTAATTGTTAATTGTTTATATCCTCCGCTTCTAAAAATGGGGGGGGGGGGGGGGAAGTTAAAACAAACAGTTAACTCTTCTTTCACACAGACAAAAGAAATGCTTACACTCGAGCTTCTTCTCTTTCTTCATTTTTCGACATTTTCTTGACGCCATCATCATCACAAAGTCAATTGTCAAACAAAAAAAAGTGTGGCAAAAATAAAAAAACAAAAGGACAAATTTTATTTAAGAGAAAAAAAGAAGGAGAATTCTCGGCAAAAAAAGAAAACACATATTGACAAAGAACACAACTGTTTATGCCTTTCTTTACTTCATTTCCTTCATTCATTCAATACACCAATCATAAGCATTTTTGAACATTTTTATCCATGGTGAAAAATTTGAATTTAAAAGTTTGAGATCATTTGGATAATTTGGCCATTGCCACGTAAGGAATGATCGATCTGGATGTGGCATCATAGCAAGGTGTCGACCATCAGAAGAACAAATTCCAGCAACTGCTGATGAACTTCCATTTGGATTTGCAGGATAAATATTTGTAAGATGGCCATTGCCGTCACAATATCGTATACATCGAAGATTTTCTTTTTCAAGGAACTGTTCAGTTTCAAGTGAATCATATGTGAATTTTCCTAAAGAATTTTTGTCTTCAGCAAAATTAAAAGTTTATAAATTACCTTCTCCATGTGAAGTCCAAACACCTAAAACAGAATCCTCCATGCCTTTCAACATAATTGCTGGTGATTTTTGAATTTTAACTGAACAAAAACCACTATGAAATCGTCCACACTCATTATCGTCAAGAAAAACTTTTCCTTTTGAAACTAAAAAAAAGAATGTTTTGAAGTCCAAGAGATTTCATAACAAACCTTTAGAATCACCAATCCAATTAATTAAAGCCATTAATTGACAGCCATTACAAATTCCCAACGAAAATGTATCTTTTCGATTTTTAAAGTTTTCAAACATCTCACAAATTTTTTCATTAAAACTTATCGTTGCTGCCCAGCCTTTTGCAGATCCCAAAACATCCGCAAAAGAAAAGCCGCCAACAAAAGCAATTCCGCGAAATTCGTCAAGATTTGCGCCATTTCTCAAATCAGTCATTGTAATATCAAAAGCTTCAAATCCAACCGAAATAAATGCAGCCGCCATTTCTCGATCTCCATTACTTCCCTCTTCACGTAAAATAGCAATTTTAGGAGATTTTGTTAAAAATGTATAATCAACATTAAAATCAAAATTTGCAACATAATTTGTTACGTCAACTTTTGATCTCCATTCAATTTGAGATTTTACACAACTTTCAGCTGTTTGTAAAAGTTCTAATCGATCACTTGTTTCTTCCCAAATATTTCGAAGCTCATTAAGTGGACAATCAATAACACAATTACCATTCACATTAATAATAATCTGAAAAAAAAATGTTGCTTTGATTTTATTGAAAAATATAAAAGTTTTCACCGATGCGTCTTTTCCATAAAAATGAACAACTTCACCAATTTTTTGAGCAAAAATATCATTTTCATCACAAATTGCTAACAAATGTCCCAAATTTTTATGTGTTACTTCCAAAATAATTCCAAGTTCTTCCGCAAAAAGTGTCTCAAGTGTTCCTTAAAAAAATACATATAAATGTTTTTTTAATGTGGTTTATATCTTTCTTTTTTCCTTCTTTCCTCTTTCTCTCTCAAATTGATTATTCATTGCAATCTCTGTTTTCCTTCTCTTTTTTTTCTTCTAAAAGGGCTTACCAGCAAGAGATGTAATGCTTGCATGAATTTCACAATTTCCAGCAAATGCCATTTCAAGTAAAGTTGTTATGAGTCCACCATCTGAAACATCATGTCCAGAAAAAACTAGTTCTTCCTCAATAAGCTTTTGAATGACATAAAATGCTTTTTTAAAATATTCTGGTGAATCCATATCAGGGAATTCATTTCCTATTTGTGAGTAGCATTGTGCTAAAGCAGAGCCACCAAGACGATATTTTTGTCGTGGATTTGCCATTGAAACATAAACAATAACGGTTGGGGCTTCATCTGAAGAAGAAAAAAATTTTCAACTAAAAAAGGGAAAGAAAAACTAACCAGGAATTTTAAAATCAGGGGTAATAACTTTTTGAATATTTGTACATGGTGCATATGTGCTAACAACAAGTGTACCAGGAGAGCAAATAATTTCACTATTTTTGCATCGAGCTGCCATTGAAAGTGAATCTTTTCCACCATCAACTGCAATTCCAAGCGTTTTCATAACAGAACACATTGCATCACAAGCTTGAACAAGTTTTCCACCTTCTCCGTCAACCTTTGCAGCCCACATCCAATTACCTGAACATTTAACATCCTTAAAAAAATAATTTAAAAATTTTTATGAAATTTTGTTTTAACGGACGTTGAGATCAGTGATTGGTGCAAAAACGAGATTTGTTAATGCTTCACCAACAGACATTCGGGCTCCAATTGCTGGATCAATTAAGCCTTTGATTGGCTGTTCTCCAACTGCAACGGCAGCTCCAATTGTATCAAAATAAGATAATGCAACAACGGCAACATCAGCAACAGGAGTATGAAGAGGTCCAACACATTGTTGTTGGGCAATTAAACCCGTAACAGATCGATCAACTTTATTAGTTAAATATCTCTTTGATCCAACTGTTGGTAACCTTAAAACTTGATTCAATGCTTCTTTTACTGATAACTTTGATGGAAGTTCAAGTGGTAATGCATTGATTGAATTGGCTTTTAAATTAAAAACCTAAAATTGACATTGTTCAATCACTTTTAAACTTTGATTTTTTTTTACTTTTGATTCCCTTTCACCCAATTTTGTTAAATCTAAATCAAAAGGATGTTCCGGTAATTCATTTGAAAAATTTTTAACAATTACTCGATTGTCACCTGTCACTTCTCCAACAATATTAACCTTGCATTTTTCACGTGAACTTATTGCTTTTAATTCTTCGATACGTAATGGATTGATTAAAATAGCATCACTTTCTTGATATTCAGCACCCCATAATTCACGAATTGAAATTGTTGGGTCTCCAAGGTCAAAAGAATCTGCTTTGATAATTGCACCACCATTCTTTCCTTCCACTATCTCTTTTAATACATTTCCTTTAAAAAAAGATAATAAATAAATTAGTCTTTTTTGTTTAATTTTAAAAACAATAAAAAATACAGAAAAAAAGAGACAAACCATTTCCGCCTGCACCTTGATCATGAATTGATAAAATTGGATTTTTATCACCAAGTTCAATACAACCTCGAATAACTCGATGCAACTTTTGTTCCATTTCAGGATCACCTCTTTGTACGGCACCAAAATCAAGTTCATTATGTTGATCACCTTGAACTTGTACGGAACTTGCAGTACCTCCACCAACTCCAATTCTATAAACTGGTCCGCCAACTTTTGCAACCAATTGACCTTTTTGACATTCAGCTTTTTTGATTAACGTTGAATCAATTGATCCAATTCCAGCCGAAAACATTATTGGCTTAACATATTCATATCTTTTTGAATTTGAAAGCTGCATTCCAAAAGATCGTGTAAAACCAGCAATAACAGGTTCACCAAATTTATTTCCATAATCACTTGCGCCATTACTGGCTTCAATAAGAATTTTTGAAGGTGTTGCAAAATTATTTGGATATTCCCATTTTGGTTCATATGATTGTGGATAATTTTTTAAATTTAAATTTCCAATTGAATATCCAGCAATTCCAGCAATTTCATGTGCCCCTCGACCTGTTGCATGAACATCCCGAATTCGACCACCCGTACCAGTTGCGGCACCAGGAAATGGACAAACCCCCGTAGGGAAATTATGGGTTTCTGCAGTATAAATGATATGTCGTTTAAGGGATTTTTTTGAAAATGCAGAAGTTTTTGTTGGATTTGTTGAAACAAGATATTCACTTTCAAATCCGGTAATTGCGCTAAAAGTTTTTTAAGAAAAGAGTTATTGGATTTTCTAAAAAATTGGAATACCTGCTGTTATCACAGAATGCAATAACATTATTTTTATTTGAAAATTTTTGTGTGTCTTGAATCGATTTAAATAAACTTTCAGGACGCTTTTCACCATTTACATAAAGTTCACCACGAAAAAACCAATGTCGACTGTGTTCACTATTTGATTGGGCCAAATCAAACAGCTCAACATCTGTCGGATTCTTTTTAATTTTATTTAAAAAGAAATTATAATAATATTCAAAATCTGCTTCATCCAATGCTAATCCTAATTCATCATTTGCTTTTTGAAGATTCTTTCTTCCTTCTAAACCAAGGATATCAATTTCAAATGCATTCTCTTTCTTTTTTATTGTTTGTAAAAAGCATGGCGGATTTTCGTAAAGACATTCAATCATTCGATCACCAAAAATTGAAAAAATTTTTTGTGGAATTAAATTTTTTACATCATTATTTTTTAAATAATATCTTGTTGATCTTTCTAATCGTAAAACACCAAAAATTCCTGCTGATTCAAATGCAGATACAGCATTTGTCGAAAAGGGTGTGGTAAAAGAAAGGCTAAAACAAAACAACTTAGAAAGGAACACATTCTTTTGAAGAAGGGGTTTTACCGGGGACCAATTTCAATTAAAAGACCTTCATCATCATTGTTAATAGTCAATGTTGTTGTTTCTGACAAATTTTGAAGAAAAACATTATGGGACAATAAAAATTTAATCTTATTAAAATATTTTTGATGAAATTCAAATTTATCAATATGTTTCTCTAAAACAACATAGAAGCAATATTCTGATTCAATTTCAACATTGGCATTAAAATTTTTTTGAATTTGATGACAAAATTCAGAATGCTTTCTTTCATCTTCTAAACGACATTTTGGAAGATAATAAAGTAAATATTCAGCCATTGATTTAAAAATTATGTCCAACGAAAATAGCAACAAACAGTTTTTTTAATGACTGCAGTTAATTATTTTTTAGTTTCTTTTTTTTGTGCATCCATCAACCAATAAAAAGTTTGTAAAGTGTTCTGATTGTATCTTCTCTAAAGAGCCATACTCATTCCCCTAAAAGCCAAAAAGAGCAAAAAAATGTTCGTTTTTTCAATGACAAAATAAAACCAATCTTTGATTGAAAACCTTTTGATTTTTCACATTTCTTGCATGTGTAAGATTTGCATTTTTGGTAAAAAAAATTTTTATCTCTGTACAATTATTTTTTGGTTTCACACAAAAAAATTTAAAAAAACAACAAAACAAGAAAACAAAAGACAATGGCAGTCTTCAAAAGTGTATTAAAGAAATTTTTTTAAAGAATAAAGAAAAAAATGTAAGACTTCGTTTATGATAAAGTTTTAAATGAGTATCAAAAAATATGTAATATAAGAAACAACAATGAAATCTATTTTGCGATTTTTTTATACAACAACAACAAAAAAATATATATAAACTCTTCAAATTTTTTTGCCTTCTTCTTGAGATAGAAAAAAAAATTAGTTAGTTTTTGTTTTTGACTTAATTGTTTGTCACGGCTCAAAATTAGAAACAAAAAGTATACCCATAAGAAAATAATCAAGAGAAGAAAGAGGAAATAAATTTTAAAATTGAACAATATAGTGTAGTTCATTTTTTAAGAAGAAAAAAATTTATATTTATACATACATATCTTTGATGAATTTATATTCTTTTTGACTCAATAAATGCGACTAACCGGAGAAAAAAACCTAGGCTAGGATATAATATATCAATCTAAGCTGTAAAAAATGAGGAGAAGAGATCAAAAAAAGAAAAAGAAATTTGTTTTGGTTTTTTAAGTTAAGCCTTATTAGATTCAATCGAATATGAGATTGGAGGTAATGTATCAGAATTTCGATATTCTGATATTGAACGTGCTAGCGATGAAGACGTTGATGTTGCTGGGGATTCTGCAGGGCATCCCTTTGGCATTGAAATAGGTCTTCGAAGTCCACAAAATTCATCAAGTTGCGCAGAGAACATTGTTTTAAAACGATAATTTGTTTTTGCTTGAAGAATCCAAAGTGTTATACCGTAGATTAAACTTGCAATACCTAAAATTATAAAAAAAGTTATAAATTTGTTTTCCGAAAATGAAAACAACCTGCTCCCAGCGTTAAATAAAATGACCAAGATGGAGAAAATTTTAGTACTGCAAGATCACCATGTGGTGCAGGAAATCGTATGCATAAATTTGATGGGGTATTTAAAAAATAGACCAGATTCCCAACTAATGTTATAACTCCCACAACACATGAAATCTTTGCATACCAATGTGGAACCAGGCATAACATTATCATTTGTAAAATCCAACACGAAAAGGCTAACCTAAAAAAGAGACGAATATATTATAAATTTTATTTATCCCCCCTTTAAAAATTATATTTCATTTGTTTCAGTTTTTTCAATGGTCAGTTTTTTTAGAGATATAATTGTTATTTTTTTCACTTTTTTTCTAACCGGTTGTTTGCCTTTTTGAAGATGATTCAAAAAGTGAAAAAAGAAAGTTTGCTTAATTATATGTTTGGAACAACTTTCTTTTTTTGATCCTCTTTCACTTTTGACATTTTTTTGTTTTCGAAAAAAAGGATTTACAAGTGTACTTTTAAATTTTAATTTGTTCCATAAAAAATTTCGGCATTGAAACACCTTTTTCCCGCCGGGCTAGTGGCCAACGATTAGGTTAATGAAAAAAGGGAAGAAGAAGGTCACCCACCATCCGCTGACAAAAAACCGGTTGTTAAAAAAATTTTACAAAAAAGCGTAAAAAACTGTTTCTAGTAAAAAAAATATTGAGGGACTCTGACGTTTCTCTCAATGAACAAAACAACATCTATTATATTGTTTTTGAAACGGTCATAAATGGAAGAAATTAAAAACAAGTGAAAATTGGGTAATTAAAAATAAAGAAAGAAAGAAAAAAAATTTTTTACCACAAAATAACAAATGTATAATATCCTGCAAGGCGATATCGGCGACCCCAAACAAATCCAGCTCGATCAACACTTAAATATTCAATAACTTTTAAAATTGGATATGGTAAACCCCGATGTAAAGCATTTTCAAGTTCTTGTTCCATTGCATTAACTGTAAAAAAATTTGTAAATAATTTCGAAAAAGTTTATTTACCATCAGAAAATACAAAGCGTTCGTTATATTTCAAATTATTTTCATGATCTTTTTCGGAGAGCAATGCAAAAAGTGAAAATTGATTGCTATTTTTATCTATAAAAAAGTACTATTGTAACAAATAATAAATCCAATTAAAAATTTACTTGTAAGGGTAATATTTAAGTAATTTAATCCAATTTTAACGCCCAATGTTGCATTTAATCGCCTGCTATTAAATGCTTTAAAAGGTGAATTAATATTTACGTTTCCGCTATGCCAAGATGGATAATGTATTGAAACTGAAATTATTATGTAATTTATTTAAAAAAATATGCAAATTCTCATTTTCTTTTAAAAATGTGAATTAATATTTTTAAAATTGATGTCTTTGAAAGATATCTAAAACCCACCAAGAATAATTGCGCCAACGCTCATCGATAAAAGAAATGTAAACGTGGAAATAAATCTATAATGTCGAATTCCGGGAAATATTGTCAAATATGCAAGTGTTGGAATAATAAATAATGATAAAATTGCGGCAATTTGTAAATCCATAACAACAGGAGTTGGATTTTCTCCATACCATGTTGGTGCGCCATTTTCTCGAAAAGCATCGAACCATCCGATTACCATGGCACAAATAACAATGAACCAAAAAATTCAAATACTCTTTTTTTGGCCCAAAGTTTAATGATTGATTTAATACAGAAAAGAAGAATTGGCAAAGTTTTTAGCTAAAAAAATTAAAAATTTTAAATAATAATTTTTTTTAAAAAGGTATTTACTTTTGTTTCCCGATTTTACCGTCACCACCAAGCAACCCACCAACGCTCTTTGAACATGCGCTACAACACTGATTCGCCGCCCTCGAATGTCTCCAACGACACGAGTGCAACAATAAAAAAAAGGAGTTAAAAAGCCGACAACAATATTTTTATTATACTGTGTCCGCTTTTGAAATTCTTTTTATGTAGAAACCAAATATTGCCAAATTTGGCAAAATTGTAGAATCAGCATTGATAAAAAAAATATATTTTGGTATAAATGTATATTATAAAATATTCTAAAAAAATTTTGAAATATGAATATTTTTGAAAAAGTAGTATACGATAGTTAACAACTAGTCGTAAAAGCAAAGTAAAAAAAATATTTGTATCAAAAAAAAGTAAAGAGAGAGACATCACGTAACATACATAACAAAAAAAGTAAGGGAGAAAAAAGGGAATTTTTGAACATCGTCTTTATTTGAACCTGTTTTTGTAAAATGTAAAACGACCTGAACAGGCAACCCCAAAAATGTCTCTATCTCCTTATCAAACAGGTTGTTTTGTGGTGGGGTTTTCATTCGTAACAGAAAAACTTTATCCATAATGAAAGCATATATATCATCATCAAAGCCCAAATAAACAAAACAATTGATCATCAAATTATATAGCATTAAAAAAAGTATTTTTATTGGCTTTGAAAAAATAGGATACAAAAGGGATTAAATTGTGAACAATTGAAGAGTAAAATGTTGCAAGAAAAAAAGAGTTTGCAAAAAAAGAGAAGCTTAAACAAATAAAAATAAAGTCTAGAAGTTTAAAGAAACACCTCTCTCTTAAATAAAACATCGGAACAGTAACAAAAGTTTCAATAAAAAACCAAAGGTTAAAATTATTTAAAATGGAATGTTTAATGAGTAAAAAAAAGTGTTAAGCTATAAAAAAACTTGAAAAAAAATGTAAATAAAAAGTGATTAAAAGTAATCAATAGGCAAAGAAGAAGAAAAAAATCAAGATGGAAGAAGGAAGAAGCGTAAATTGATGAATGACAGCAGCAGTAACACAAACCTAATCGAAAAAGAGCTGTCGAAAAAATATGTCTCCCATAATTACTACTACAACCTAAAAAATTCTCCCAAAGAGCAATATGTAGAAAAAAAATCTTTTCTTTTTTTGTTTAATACATATTTTTCATGAATCTGAATGCATCAGCAGCAGTAACGCCAGTACCCAACGTTGCGACAAGCAATAAAAAAATTATAAAAAAAAAGAGAAGGAAGAAGAAAAAAAAACACTGAAGAAGCGCACCGCTTCAACGACAACATCGAGTCTTCTTCTTCCTTTTTCCTTCCTTCTAGACGATAACGACATCTATCCCCCCCCCCTCTTATAGACGTTCGGATAAAACGAGAAGCAACATCACAAAAATTTCGAGCGCCTATTTTTCATTTTTAAGGGTTAAAAAAAAGATGGAATAAAAAGTGATGCATAAAAATAAAAAAAGGTTTGAGACAAAAGCCGGATCAGGAAAGTGACACGCCACAAAAACGACAAAAATGAAAAAAAAACTAAAATTAAAGAATGCAAAAAGAAAGAAAGTTCGGTTATTACTTTTACTGTTATTATTATTTTTAGTTATTATTCAAAAGGAACAAAATAGAAAACCTTCTTCTTTTGATGGAACCGCGCTGAATCCCACTTTTTTTTGTAATGCTTTTTCATTTTTTCTCCGGAAAAAAACACGCATTCATAAAGAAAAAAAGTGATTCATCATTAAAAGTTTATGTCAATAAATTTTAGAGGAAAATTAATAATAATAATAAAGGAAAAATTAGTCGAGAGAGAAAAATTTGAAAAAAAACGCAATTTTATTCTTCAAAAAAAGGGGACTTCAACGTTGAACAAGTAAAAAGGTATCAGAAGAAGAAGGAAAAAAAAGATGATGATTTTTCCCGCCCCCATATTAACAACAGCAAACGAGCGGTGCTCTTGATTAAATAGATAATTATTCAATCAGGTTTGATTCAGTCGTCAAAGGGGGGTTAATTAAAGGTGTGAGGAAGATTGCAAATTGTTTTTTATTAGCTATTTTTATTTGACAAAGAGTTTTTATTTTCAAAAATTTTTTTTAAAAAAAAAACGAAAAAAAGTGAAAAATCACGTCAGTTGTTTTTCATACTTCAGAATTCCTTTATAGCTTAACAAAAAAAATTTTTGTTTATTTTTTTGGTGACAAAATAGGTATATATTTTTAAGTTTTAAATCAACAAAGAAAACTTTACTCTATTTTATTTTGGAGGAAAAATATTCAAAAAATAAAGAAATATAAAAATAATTGCGTGAGAAAATTCAAACACGTAAAAAAATTTATTTATTTTTGATCGATGGTGATTTTAGATAGATTTATCGCTGCTCACCTATAACCATGTAAAGTAAAGAAAAGGGAAGAAAAGGGTTTTCTTTTTTGATGTTGATACATGCTAGTTATCACTCCCCTTTTTTCTCTTTCTCTATAACCGATTAAGACGAAAATTAAAGAATATCTCTCTATCTTTTTCCTTTCTTTATTTTTGTTTCGGGTGATTAACTATCGCTTATCAAAAATAAAAGCGAAAATAATAGAAAAACAAGCAATCTTTTTTTTTCATCCCTGTTTTTTCTTTCATAGATTCTTTCATTTTTAACGTTTTTGCAAAAGAAAAACAAATAATATCAAAAGATACATATATAAAAATCGGAGACAAATAAAATATACAAAAATGCATAAAGCTCATTATTATTTATTTATATATAAGTGAGAAGAAATAATAAAAAAAAATTATAAGGCGGAGCTCATATCATGTTCTTCAGTTACGTGACTCCTTGTCCCGGACGTGCATGTCAATTTTGGGGGATTGCTTCTTTTATTTTATAATATATATATTTTTTGACTCAATTTCTTTTCTTTTCATGCACGAGTCTCACGGCCAACAAACGATGATGGTATTATTTCTGATTCTGCCGGAGGCGGTGGCGTCCTTTGTGTATGCCGCAAAATTGAGACAGGTGCTTGAGAGCCCGAGATTGTTTCAATTGCCGGAGGCTGCGAGAATCGATGTGTTGTTGGAGGACGACTAGACTCCCTAAAAAAATAATATCCGACTATATTTCATCATTGTTTCCTCCTCCCTTTTTTTAGAAAAAAAGAAACGTAATCGAAAAAAATAAGATGTATTTCGGGACAAAAAAAACATGTTTCTCAAATATGGAAGCAAAGATGAACGTTGCAATCCAACTTTTTTTCAAAGTTGTTATGTATGCTTTTTTATTCAAAAATCGAGGAAAGCTGGTTTTGATATAATGCAAGCTCATTGTGAATGAAATGACAATGATTTGTCGCGTAACAAAAAATAAAATATGCGTGTCGAGGCCGAGATTGTGCGAGATAAATATGCATGTTAATAAAACACCTTCTAAATATAAAATAAAAATCACCAGGAACAGGTTACACTTGTTTGCAGAAAAACGTGTGTTTGCATGCTTTTCTTTCCTGCATTTTGAAAAAAAGTGCGGATAAACAACTGTATTTTAAGAATCAAAAAACATTGAAAAATGTTTTTGTGTGTTATGGAATTGAACTGAATGAAATGAAAAAGAAAAAAATATATGGTTGTTGGAACCAATGTGTGTGTTAAAGCGTTAGTTTTGATCTTTATCGAAAACATGCCTAGCGCAATAATTTGATTTTAATCGCATTAAATCCAGTTCAAAAGAAAATTATTTTGCAACTTACCCAGGCTCTACTTTTCGGAATGTTATCTTTGTCTCGGGATGTAAGCTAACACGTCGAAAATAGCATGCAAAGAATATGGAAAATATAAAAAGCAATATGGCAACAGAACTCAAAATTCCTGTCATCCATTTTAAACCAGTTTCAAGAGTTCTTCCTGTAATTTAGAAAAAAAATTTTAATGAGCAAAAATCGTATCATTTTTGAAACAAACTTCTACACCAAACATGCCAACCAGGTGTCCATGTTCCAT
The DNA here is from genome assembly GCA_963922195.1 of Panagrolaimus sp. PS1159. Taxonomy (NCBI): domain Eukaryota; kingdom Metazoa; phylum Nematoda; class Chromadorea; order Rhabditida; family Panagrolaimidae; genus Panagrolaimus; species Panagrolaimus sp. PS1159. Next base: position 1,489,344 of record CAWUHW010000019.1, read on the forward strand.
TAATACAAGTTCTTGTTTGTGTACCATGAAGGAAAAATTCTGGTTTACATGTAAAAGTTACAGTAACTCCATCAAGATAATTATTTCCCGGTGGATATTTTACAACTCCTGGTGCAGTTAAAAGTGCACCACAACTCATCCCTTAAAAAACATTTTCGTTACTAAAAAAACTTTTTTAAGCTTACATCTTGCAGATCCTTTATATTTTAATTCAGTCAATTTTGTTTGTACTTCTAAAGTATTTAAAGCAATTTCCCTCCGGCCCGTTAAATAATAATCATATTCACATTCATAAACATTTTGACATGTTGTTCGAACTTCTTCAGGTGTAAATACAAGACTTCCATTATATTGTAAAACATATGGATCAAAAACAGGCTCATATCTTCGATCTTCACCAAAAAGAAGTGGATTATTAATAGGTTTAATATTATCTTGGAAAAGAAGTTTATGCCGACTTCCATCAACTTTCCATCTTGAAGCAAAATGTGCATAAATATTTGCATTATCGTTATATGTTGGAGGATGTCCAACTTGTATAATATTTCCTTCTGGAGTCATTAAATCATCCAAATGATTATCATTAAATGTTCCAAGCAACCCAACAGTCATAAACTTTTGTACCCCCGCTGAATACTGTACATTTGGATATGAGGATGGATCAAGTGCAAAATTATTGTATTCATTTCGAAGATTTGTTGTTGCTCGACCTCTATCATCATAACCTGTACCATAATAATCTGAATAACCATGCCGATACTAAAAAAAATTAATAATTTTAATAAATATAATCAAGAACTTACAGCATAACTTTCATTAAATTCAGGAGGCAGCAAAACCATAATAGATAACATTCCGTGAGCTTCAGAAACTTGAAGGCCAGCACCTGAATCAAACATAACTTGAATTTCAGATTGATTGTGATTTCTTTCAGGACTTCGAAGGGTAACTCCACGGAAACGTTGTAGCTTTAATTCTGGGGTATCAAAATAACATGGATGTCCATTTACAATAACATCCATTCGATACCGCCATCTTCGAAATTCTTTTCGAGCAAATAATTGTACAATATCTGATTGATTTTCACGCACTGCAACACCAGTAATTACAGAAGCTTGTACAACTTGTCCCCCTAAAATTTATAATTTACATATTTATGTTTTTGCAGTGATAAACATACAATCAGTATTTGGTGGTTGTTCCATTCTAATTTGGACATTAAAATCATGCCTTGGATCTTTGCTCATTGTTAAAACATAATATCCTTTTCCTTGGAAGGTATATCTTGTTCCATCATATGTAATAAAATGTGGATCACCATATGCAATTCCAGCAACGGGTGGAATATATTCTTGGCAGCCAGAAGTTTGACGACGCCAAAAATAGAATTCGCAATTTCCTGCCCATTTACAACATTTTTCATATGCCATAATATCAGTGTGATAATTTGAAAGTGATGGAACATAGGGTGGACGCTTGTATGGATATGAGCCCATAGGATGTGCCCTTTGAGATGTTCCAGGACTGAAGAATCGTAAATGTGCAGCATTTTCATAGTCATCACTATGCATAAGCCATCCTTCAAAATCATAACAACAAACTTGTCCAGCTCCTGTCCAGGTTGCAGCATTTGACATTACACAATGTTGTGCACCTTTATTATATTCACATGAAGCATCACCATCTCGATCACAACCATAAAGTGGCATGAATCGACCCATATCAAGAAAAGCTTGATCCAAAGTGCATGGACATGGAATTGTAGGTTCAAGATCGGGAGAATAATTAACACGTTTACCATCATAGTCAAACCAATCTTGACATAACTCTAAAGCCCATTGATCCCCATATTCATATTCCCAAATATCTCGGAAGTACCAACCAAATGGTGTCATTTTACTCCAAAATACTCTAAATTTAATCTTTCAAAAATTTTACATTGAAGCTTCAACAAACCCTGTAGTTTCCTCATGATTTGAAATAGATATTCTAACAACACCAAAACTAAATCGACGCCATGAATGCATTACCATATTTGAACGAGCTAATGTTCGTGGATCAAATTCATATAATCCATCATTGGCAGTATTCAAAGCAATTGTGCCAACTTCTTCAAATTCATGATCATCCGTATCCTCCCAATATCCCATTAATTTTATATCAACTTGTGCATTAATATCCGTTGTTAAATTGAATGGTGCCCATTCAAACCTTAATCGTGTTGCATTATGTGATCTCCAATTGTTATGAGGTTCTTTTGGATTATCAATTAATTTTATTGCTGGCATTGCTAATGAAGGCTGCAGAAGATAAAATGTTCCAATATATGGATATGATTGCCCGCCATCCCTTGACATTTTAATATTTATAAGTCCAGTTTTAAACATTCGATTTACGGGTAAAACACATTGTGATCGATGCATATTTAATCTTACACAATCCACTTGATATTCATCAAAGATAACTTTTACAACATCACCAGCTCTTAAACATGGTCCAGAAACATTGATATAAACTCCACCAATCATACTTGCAGCAATTGGGGCAGTTGTCATAAATCCAATACTTTCATTACTGCAACCACCAGGAATAATTTGTTCATCAACCCGATAAATCCATTGACCTGGGATACCAACATTTGAAAATTCTTGAAGTTTTAAAATTCTTCCTTCACCACTATATGGTAGAGCAGTCCATCCAGTACCATTACCACCATTGAAACCGGCCATAGCTGATTGAAGACCACCACGACCTTGTAATGCTCCAGCAGTATTTGATGAAGTCCAATTAATATGTGCATAATTCATAATTACATAAGAACGAATTTCATCCGTTGCCAAAACGACTTGATAAGTATTTGTCCAACGCTTGGCTTCTTCATATCTGTTCACCTTTAAAAATAAAGATTACTCTAAATACAAAAATTTAATTTTTATTAAAGCTTACTTGCGTTATTTTCGGTGCACCACCGTATGCCATTCTTTCCCATGTTACAATAACAGCATAATCGGCTCGAAAACCATTTGCACCAATAATACCTTCTCGAATTGACATTGTAATATTATCCAATAAATATGGATCTTCAACACGTCCCCATCGTTGTTTATGATATCGATCTCTGTTGGTTCTAAACATATCCCCATATTCATCAGCGGGTGACATCAAAGGATTTCCCCATTCGTCAATAGTTTCAAAATTTCTTGGACGAAAAACTAATCTATAATATACATTTGAAATTCGATGATCACCAATATGTTGAAAAGTTTGATCTGCATAAAATGGTGCAATAAAACTGGCATCTTTTTGTTCGGGCCATCGAGGATTTGGGAAAGTATAAGGTGGTTGAATGAATTCTGGATCAGAAAATGCCAAAAGTCCACCTGGATAAATCATTGTATAATTAAATCGAAAACCATAAAATGGAAAATCAAAATCGAAATCAATTTGTCGATCATGATTTGGTTTGCTTAATAAATCTGCATCATGATATAAACTGCCATATGGGAATAAATGCCACCATCCTAAAGGATAAAAAATTAATTTTTTAATTATTTAAAAAGTTACAGTATACCTTCTTCTTCTCTTAAATCTGTATGTTCATGATAATATTTTAATCTTTCGACATCAACATGTCCAGGATTTGGCATATAATTAAAAATGGGATTTCTATTTCCAAATAAATCTACAGTAGATTGTTCCAGATATGTTTGCTGACAATGACATACTGTAAACAATATAACCCATGTTTGCACTATTAAAGCTGCCTTGAGGCGATTCCTGTACCTCATTTCTAAAAAAGAATTTATTTTATTTTTACTTTTTTTTCTCCATAAATTATAAAATAACGACCCGAGAAAAAAGCAATAACATAATGAATGTCTCAAACCCTTATTCAGCGGTCAACGGTCAAAACGAAAAGCTTGCTGCCATTCAAGCTAAAGCCGCCTACGCAACTATGGCAACCGGTATAGTAGTTGTTGCATTTTTTGTGGCAAAAAATCTGCATTTACTACAATCATACAAACTGACCAATGTCCACTCCACAAAAGGTATAGAAGCTTCAAACCACTTTTTCTTCTGTTCTGTTATTGTTGTTATTGCTTATGCAGCACCCGGTTGCCACAAACTAATTATAAGATTCAAAAGCTTTTTCTGGTTAAATTTTTTGAATGAGTTTTGACTCAACGGTTTTTGAAAAAAAGGGACCAATAAAAAATTGCATAAATTTAAAATGTGTAAAATAAAATTTGAAGTAATATAAAAATATCTTTATTAATTAATATTGCATTCGGATAATTATAACTAGTACAAATACCCTCTCATTTAAAATGAGCTGTTAACTTTTTTTTCAAAAAACTTCTTATAAAAAAATTAACAGGCGAAAGCTCTAACAAAAGTGTGACATAAAAATTGTCACAAAAAATAATGTCAAAAAATAACAAGAAAAAAATGTTTCTGCATTTTTTTAATATCACAAAAAGTATAATTTTATTGCGTTGTTTGTTTTCATTTTTTTAACCCAGAACTGCACCAATTGAAGAAAAATGTTTGTTATTACTTGAAGAAGATTTTGATGATGGTCGTAAAACTGCACCAAAAATTCCAAGCTTTTCATGTGAACGCCGCAAATCCTTTTTTGCTTTTGTAACAAATTTATTTCCATTATTATCATTTTTTCGAGATTCTGCACTTTGAGCTCTTTCTAAAAAAATTTCAGTTTTAGAAAGTTTTTTAATAATTATTTAACCAAAAATCACATCTTTTTTAATTGTTTCAAAAAATATTTCTTACCCCGCTTATTACCCGCTTCATAACCATTTTGGGATTTGTAAACTCCTGCAGGGGATCGAGCCGATTCAAAATCTGTGTCACTACATTCAGCTTGAGCAATTGGTGCAATTCTTTCTCCGGTTGTACTACGACGAATATCTCGAACTTGATGAACTGTTCGTTGTGGATATCCACCATATCCAAGATTTGCATTATGTGATGTTGACATTCTTACAACAGTTCCATTTGAAGCTGTTGATGGAATTGATACATTTGATTGTTTATAATCTGCACGTTTATTTCTTCTAAAAATTAATAAAAATGGATGCTTCTTTGAATAATTAGAGATTACGAACTTATGAAAATCATCATATTTTTCAACAGATCCTCTTCGACCACCACTTGCATGTATGGCACGCGCAGGTGATTCATCCCTTGGACCACTTCTACTTCCACTACTACTTAAACTTCCACGTCGACGTGGATCACTTCCATTTGATTCACTTGTTAAAGCGCTAGAAGATGATCGACGCATTGGTGATCGATAATATTCTGCATTTCCCTGATATCCATTTGCATTTGTTGCATAACCATTATGGGTTGTTTCAGGACGTCGTGGTGGAACATAATTATTATACGATGGTCCATTATTACCATTATTATAATTATTATCATGTGAATAATATTGTGTTGTTGGACGTCGGGGATTTGCAGATGATGATCGATGTTGTTGAGTGGATGTACCATTTGCAGTTCGAGGTGGGCCAACAAGATATTCTGTACTTTGATTACTACCATTTGGTGTACCATTTTGGGAATTAAGTGGTGGTCTTGTAACAAGTTTTTCATGTTGTATTCTTCTTATATTTGTTTTCTTTGATGTAATTAATTCATATAATTTGTTACGATAATCATCAACGGTTAATTGAATATGATCTGAAAAAAATTAAAAATAATTTTTAAAAATTATAAATTTTATTATTGAAGTGTAATGAAGCTTATTTCTCATCTTTTCTTTTTATTCTTACCCGGTAAAGGAAGTGTTACGTCATAATTTAAGGCTGGCTCGTCATTTGGATTATGAAATTGATACACGTATGGATGGATTAAACATTGCTCAACATTTAATCGCTTATGTGGAGCAAATATTAACAATCTATAAAAAACACATACAAACAATTCACGGTTAATGAAAAATAAAAACTTTTTTTTAAATTTTTAACCATTTAAAAATGAACTTTGCACGCATTTTAATTCAAGCTTGCTTTATTTCATTTTCTTTTCTTTTTTTTCAAAAAATTGTGAGACTGGACTTCCTTTAAATTTGTATGCTGAATTCAAATTATTGAAGCATACAAAAAAAGGTTACACATTCAAAAAGAAAGAAAGAAAAAGAAAATAATAATATGAAAAAAAAGAGTGGGAAAAAGCATACATACCTGTTTACAAGATCTAATGCATGGGGACTAGAATTCATTAATACATTATCTAATGGCTTTTTAGGACGTTGTGGCATTTTTTCAAGTACTGATTCAGCATAATGTGATCCGATAACTTCAATATCTGCCTAAATTATTTATATTAATTTTTTTTGTAGTCGGGGGAAATTGACATTTTTTTCATACCTTTGACGGACGAACAATTGTATTCATAATTCTTTCAATTTGATTTATTGTTGAACTTCCAGGAAATAATGCTCGACCTAATAACATTTCACCAAGAATACATCCAAGACTCCACATATCAACACCTTTTGTATAGCGTCGAGCAGCTAATAAAATTTCTGGTGAACGATACCATCGTGTTGCTACATACTCCTTTAAAAGAATTAACATTTTTTAAATTTCCTTTCTTTTTTAAAATAAAATTAACTTACTGTTAACTCTGGCATATTTTGACCTTCGGGATAATCTTCGAGCTTAAAAAATATAAAAAAAATTAAGCATTTCGTATAAAAAAATAACAATTTTTCTAGGTACTTAAAAAGGGCTTTCAAAATAAAAGTAATGCGTAATATAAATATGGGTATTAAAAAAAATTAAATACCTGGGATAACGAACGTGCAAGCCCAAAATCTGCAAGCTTAACACGACAATCTGCATCAAGTAAAACATTTGAAGGTTTTAAATCACGATGTAGGACATTTCCACTATGTAAAAATCTAACTGCACGAAATAGCTGACACATAATATATTGTTTATGAACGTCTTTTAAAATTGTCATCTTTTTAATAACATTGTGCAAATCAGCTTCCATAAATTCAAAAACAAGATAAATATCTCTAAAAAATTTAAAGAAAAAAATAAAAAAATCAAATGAATAAAATATTAGCCTCAAACGCGGAAGAAGAAAAAAAAGGCAAAGCCAAAAAAATGAAACCAAAACATACTTATCATTGTCAGCTCGAATAATATTTAATAATTTAACAATATTTGGATGTCGACCAAATTCTTGCAAAAACATTATTTCCCGGAATGTTCGCTGCGCATCTGTTTGATTTCGAAATGCATCAAATATCTTTTTTAATGCAACTGTTTCTTTTGTTCTTCGATCGGTTGCTTTTAATACAATACCGTATGCACCTTTACCAAGCCTTTTATGAACTTCATATCTTTCCCGTATATGCCCTTCAACATCATCCGACATATTTTTGAAATTTACACTATAAAATAAACAAACAATATTTTTTTTGAATAAAAATAAAAAAAGTAAAATAAAAAAAAAGAGTATGAGACATTTTAAAACACGCCAACGCTAAAATTTAGTTTATGACCTTTTTACAACATTTAAAATGTTGATATTTATAAATTAAAAAATCAAAGAAAAACAGTATATGATAAATTTTTATGATAAACAAAAATAAAGTGCAAAAATCGTTTTAATTATAAATTAGCTTTTTTTTAAAAAGGAGAGAAAATTTGCAGCAAAAAAAGTAAGGTAACCAAATACTAATGACGAAAATGTTTTTTTTGGGGTAAATAGTATTCACTTCTTTTTTAGATTCAGACTTTTTTCAAAATTCATTTTTTAGTACCTTCAATATTTATTAACTGAAAAAAAAAGAAAGCTCTTCTGGAAAATAACCCCGGCTGTCTCGAAAGTCAAAAACAGAAGGCAGTATTCATTTTACAAAGACAACTGAAGAAGAAAAAAAAAAGAAGGAAAAAGCGGTAATAAATTTTATGCTCCACATTGTTGGCACACTTTTTTTTGTCTATTGAGAGCTAAAAAAGCGCATGCGGTGCCTTTGGTTGGTTATTGCATTTTTTGGTTAGAAGGCAGAAAAGCAAACCTTAAAAAGGTACATTCACTCGGTGGAAAAAAACCAGCATTTGTTAAAAAAAATTGGAGAGAGAAAAAAGCATGGGCATAATTGCCGAACGAAGTCGTGCCGATGACTGCGGTTGGTTGCTTAAAAGGGGGGACATTTTTTATTTATTTTCACATTGAATTTCTACCTTCGTTCTTTTCTTTCTCTTTAAAAAATAAAAATAACATGGGGCTGTCCCGAAGCCATAGTTTCTGATGATTGTGTTCGCGATAAAAAAAGAAGAAGTGGGAAAAAAAGTGTGGAGCGAACCTTCGCTGCTTGCTTGCTTATAGCCACCCCGAAAAACAAGCCACTTTTTTTCTTGTCGCTATAACAACCTATGGTACGGCAAAGTGCCGTTGTTCGCTTCTTCTTTTTTTTTCTTCTATATCTAAAATACAAGCCCAGCTGTCCGCAGCGTCATCTTTTTTTTCTCAAAAAAGGTGCCATCTCAGAAGAAACTTACATTTATTAGAAAAATGCGAAAAAAAAACAACGATGAACTTTTAAATCCTTTTTTTCTATTGTTTAATCTGTAAATTGTTTTGTTTGCTGCTTTTTAAAAAAAGTTTTTTTTTACCAAACCGGGAATCAAAAAAAAATATAAGGAAATAAGATTTAATTTTATTTTTTTCTTACTTTAAAAAACATAAAAGCAGCAGTTTCAATAACAATTTTAAACACCTGTAAAAAAAGAAAGGGAAAAAAATAATAGATTTTACACGCCTTTTTTTCTTCTTTGAATCTTTTGTTAAGTTATAAGATTTCAAAAATTCAAGCAATTTTTTAAACACAAAAAAAGACTGACGCAGAAAATACGTCTTTTTTTAGTTTAGTCTCTCTCTCTCTTTTTTTCATGGATGAATTGAAAATCAAACTAATTTCAAAAATGCATTTTTTGTGGTATATTTAAAATACAATTTTTAAAAAATTGCTATGCAGTAATATATTTCTTTTTCGCTGCTTCGTCGTCGTCGTCGCCATAGTCGTTGTGTCAATCAAAAAGAAAAGGAAATATTATATTATAGCTTACCAAAAGATGTTTAATTATATTTTATTACAGTCTTGCTTTCTTTCTTTTTTTGGTTCATTTTTTTGCTGACGTCTATGATTCTCTCTCTTCTTTAAAAAAACTCAATTTGAAAATAACATGGGTAATTGCTACTCAAATAAATACGATAATGAAAAGTTTAAAAAGAGTTATACCAAAATTTTTTGGGGAGCTAAAAAAGAAGAAGTGCAAGTAAACAATTGAATTTTTAAAAAAGGAATCTCAATTTCAAAAAAGCAAATGAAAAAAAGAATGAAGTGTGGAAGAAAGAAAAATATAGCATTTATTTTGTGTTCAATTAAACTCCTTTTGAACGTTTTCTTCTTCTTCTTCTTCTTCTTCTTCTTCTAATTCTCTATGGAGGGGGAAAAAGAGAGAAGTCTATTACTGCTACACTTTTTTCTGATGGTCAGACTTCTCTCTTTTCCTTTCTTCTTACTTTGTATGTTTTTTTTTCAAAAAAGGCTTCATTGACTGTGTTATATTTAAAAAAGATAAGCTGCTGTTCTTTTTTCTTTCCTCGACAGGCTAATATTTTCTTTTTCACTTTGCATAAACCCGAAAAAGAAAGGAGATAGAAAGGCAAAAAAAATAAAACCATTTTTCATAGTTACTTTTTTTACAACGTTTATTTTAAATAGTCTTATTTCGTGTTAAGACACTCGATTTCTATTATTGCTTTTTTATTCTAAAATAAAAAAAAAGAATGTGACTTTAAGCAAGCTCTTGTTTTTAGATTTATATGCTTTATTCTTTATTATTAAATTTTTGTATAAATTTCCATTATTTATCTTTGATATCTATTAAAGATGGAAGAGCAAGAAAAAGCTTGTAAAATTAATGATAAAGATGATCTTCCAACATCAATCATTATTCGAGATGTCCCAAAAGAATTATTTGATAATGCAGAATTAAAAGAGAATTTTTCGTCAATGTTTACACAAATATCAGAAAATTGTCGAATTGATTATTTAAAAGGTTTTCATCGAGTACGGGTTGTTTTTACAGAACCTGAGCATGCAACCGCTGCAAAGCTTATCCTTGAACATCATAAATTTAATGGTATACAGCTTCAAGTATTTTTTGCTCAAGTAATTCATTACTTTTTTTACTTCATTTCATTGACTTCTTTCTTCTTTTTTTATAGAACATAAAGCTTACTCGTCGTGCTTATCAAGATGAAGAAGGCCATTTAAAATTACCCCCATTGGAAAAGCAGTTTCTTATTTCTCCTCCAACTTCACCACCAGTTGGATGGGAGCAATCAATTGAAATGGCACCAGTTGTATGCAGCTTTGATTTAATGTCCCGTTTAGCTGCACATTCCGTTGAAGATAAATATGAAGTACATGGTGGAGATCCAAATCAACCAAAAATTGTTGTAACACCTGCAAAAAATTCTGAATCTGAAGTTGCCGTTTTATCTGGAATCCTTTCACCTACCAAAGGCTCAATTCCACATACACCTCGACCACCTAAACGAGAAATTGGAACTGCTGAAGAAGAATAATTTTTAATGTTTTTTAAAAAAAGGAAGTTAAAATTTTATAAATTTTAAAATTGTTTTTTATTAAGAAAAAAAAAGAAGAGTAATAATGCTTTATTTTTTAAACCCGAAAAATTTTTTTTGTTTGTGCAATCATTGATGCTGTATTATAATAATAATAATAATAATTTATCTTTTATTGTAAAAAAAAACAACAAAACAAATCCATGGCTATTTACATTATTGAACTTTGATATTTAAAAAAAAATCACATTTGCCTACACTCTTAGCGTTAATAATTGATGATCAATTTTACGTTTTCTAAAATGTGAAGAAATATATTCATCCCATTTTGCTTTATTTTTGCTGTAGAGATTCACATATATTGCCGCCAAAACAATTAGTCCAGCCCATACATATGTCATTGTAAAAGGTTTTGAAAATAATATAAATGAAACAATTATTGTAACAGCTTTTCGCATTGTTGTAACCGTAACCGCCATTAAAGCACCAGTTGTTCGTACAAGTGTTAATACAATATTTACACCAACAAAACCCAATATTGAAAATATTACTGAATACCCATAAGTTTTCCATGGATTATTCCAAAAGAATATAAAGCCATCAAATAATTCACCAGTAACAAGTAAAAGAATAAAAATATACACGCATCCAATAGAATATGAAAATAAAACCTTAAAAAATTACGGTAAAATAATAGTAGCAATGGTAAAAATTTACTTACAACTTCCTTATTTTGTGCATTATAATTTTTCATTGATTTTTCTTGTACATTTCCAATAATTGCATCTGCCACCAGTGCAAAAGAAATCATAATATAACCTCGTGGATCAAAATTTGGTGAAACTTGTGAATCAGCTAATGAAAAAAGTATTAGCCCAAAGCTCATTAATGAAGCAGCAAATAAGTCCCAGCAACCGTATCGTTTTCCTTGAATTAAAATTCCACCAATTAATACCGGAATAAGTTTACAACATTTAAAAATAACTTGTGTTGGATAATTTAAATATCCAACTGAAGCATTTGAAAGACCCATTGTTGCAACCGTATAGAAAGCTAATTGAGCATATGTTGATAAAGGTATCCTAAAAACAAAGGGTTAATGAAGAAAAAGAAAAAAAATAATACCTTCGAACAATCCCACCAGAACATTTCATTTCAGTAAATGAAAAGATACTGTAAAATCCAAATTGTATAAATGTTAAATACCATCCAAATGGCTTCATTCCATCAAGTCGAAAAATAAGTTCTTGAAAATATCCATATCCGACATAAAAGAAAAATACTGCACTACATAATGCTAAGAATTGTAAAGTACTAGGCCTAAAACAAAAATATTGTTAAAAAAATTAAAACAAAAAAATTTACCAATTTGTAATATCAATATTAAGGAGATATATCCTTTGCGGCAATGCATCTTGCCGTTTCGTTGGAAGCATAGGCCCTGAAATTTCAGATTTTTCATTAGACATTTCTCTCATTTCAATTCTTTTTTAATTAAACGTTGGAGAAGAAAATTTTCAAAAAAAAAAGATTAAATCAAACAAAAAGAATTTCAATTTATCTTTGATCTTCAAAATGTATAACATGTTTTTCATGGAGTAAAAGACAATGAATTCAAATAAAAATAATAGCTTTTAATCTATCAACGTTTTAATAAGTGAAAAAAAAGGAAAAACGTTTTCACTTTTGATAGCTAAAATTTTTGAATATATACTTTTTTTAAAAAAAGAACGGTTGTCAACGTGGAAAGTGATTGCAATATGCATGCATAGCAACCTTTCTTTTGTTCGACAAACATTATTTATGTTCGTTGGAAATTGAAATAAGCACATGTTATAAAATATTTATATTTATATCATTTAAAATAAAAAAATATTATGCACACATATTCATTGCAAAAAAAATTACAAAAATTAAACTAAATTAAAGAATTTTGTAATTTAATTTGAAATTCATCTCGAACTTCTTTTTCTGTTTTTCCGCCAATCCATGTTCCATTAACCATTTTTTTAGCAAAAATTTTTTGTGCACCCCAAAATCCAATTTCTTTTAATGTTGGAGGATCTATTATAATAAAGGCAACAACTTTTTGACCAACGAATGCAATTCGCTTATCTGTGCTTGCAATACGGTATGATAGTTCAGAACTTTTATAATGAATTTGTTGGATTTGTTTAAGTCTAGAAAAAATTTTAAGTTCAAAGTATTACTTAAAAAAATTCTTACTTATAAGTTTTATTTTCTTTGTTTAAAGAGAATCTAAAAAAAGTATGTCTTCCACCATTACTAATTTTAAAGATGCAACGATTTTCTCGCCCAAAAATTGAAAGCTTTGTTTCAATTGCTTCAAATCTTTGTCCACGACGAACTCGAATTTCACTAATTCCACGAGTTGTAACACATGTTAACTATAAGAAAAAGTAATTAAAACTTATCAAATAAAAAAAGAGATTATACTCTAAGTTCATTATCTTCATCAGGTGTATAATATATCCATTCATTAATAGATCCATCAAAAATTAAAATATCATGCCCTCCATCCATTTTAATTACTTCACGAGTATCTGGATTATGCATAATTAAATATCTATTACATTTAAATGAGGGATCATGTTGGGGAATATGATTTGCTGTAATATTAAATGTTTCCTATAAAATATCATAAAACATTTTAAAATAGATAGAAAAATAATCCTACTTTATCATCACTAAAATTAAATTCCCAAAATGGTATATCACCCATAACAAGGGTTCGATCAAACATATAAAGCTTTTCTTCACCACAAATTAGCCCAACATTATTCAAATAAACTTGTTCAAATGCATCACCGCTATCAAAATCTAATTCCCAAATTTTGTATTCTGTTATTTCAGTATTAATTTTAGCAACACAAATTTTTGGAATTTCATGTTTTGGAAATGTTGCAATAAATAAACAATAAATTGATTCGCCATCTGGTGATAAAGTAAATTCTCTTATTTCAACATCTTGAACATCAAGCTTTATCATCATTTTAAAAGATTTTGGAACAAATGTATGTACATTCCATATTTCAATTCCATTTGCTCGTACTGGAGAAATATACAATGTATAATCATAAAATCCAACAATTTGTGTTGAACCTTGAATTTGTGGGGGAAGATTAAATTGAATTGTATCCATAGCACTTTCGAAAGTTGTGATAATACTGAATAAATTATTTCTTTTTCGAATTGGTTTGTTTTCTAAAGACAGACAATGAGAAATTGTGAGTTTGTACTTCAATGCTTAAGGGTGTGCGTTCAAGCTCTGCAGTGTTTGTTTTTCTTTGAATGATTGCACTCAAGGAAGACGCACAATCCATAAGGATTTCTTTAGGATCAGCAAAAATGTTTTAAATTTAATCGAAGATTTTGAAATTTAGCTTTTAAGTAACAAAAAATAAAAATTTTTTATAAAAAATTTTTATTTATAACAAATTTTACATGTTTTTTATTCAACTTTTATTTTTTTTATTATGATGGAAAATTAATAGATGAAACAAAAAATACTTCCTTTTTAAATTCTTTTTGCAAAAATTTTTAATTCATGCAAAATATGTATATTTTTGCTGGTTTTACGTCAGCATCGAAAAAATAAAGGTTAAAAAGTACAGTAGTTTTAAAAAATCTACGTTTTTGCCATTTGAATGTAAAACATTTTGCTATTTTTTGATCCGAAAATTTTGAAGAAATTTTTTATGAGTATTGTTAACTTTAATCAAACGTTTTTTTCACTTCGCTTCTCGTTTCGATTTATTGTATTTATCGGTATTCCAGTATTTTATGTTTTATAAAATCAAATTTTAATGCTCACAGATCACGGAATGATCATAAATATTTTGTCAGAGCTTACAATAAAATGATCTATACAACATTTTTCTTATGTCAGGAATGTCTAAAAAGAGTTTTTAACGATGCACTGGTTTTTTAAAGATCATCTCGTTTTACAACATTTTTTTTTTCACTTCACTTCTTTCAACACTGTCTTTTCCTGTTGGCCGTTTCGATGTTTTGAAGATTCTAAAAGATAAGAATGAAGCAAAAGAGAAACTTTTGCTCTTTTTTCACAGACGCGAACTTTTCCGCTCAATAATTCAGACATTTTTCTGTTGCTGAGCTTTACTTTTCTCGACAAAAATATTATTTAATCAGAAAAATATTTTTACCAGTGAACCTTTTTGTTTTTTTTGGCTTTTCTTCCTATTTTTTCTTTGTACAATTGTTTTCTATTTGTACAAAATTACAATCCTTTTTACCTACTTTTACAATCTTTTTGTCGTTTCTTATTGAAAACATTTTCCATTGTTTTTCACATTAAGATAAAATAAATTTTAGTTTAAAAAACGCTTTTGAGGACACTCGCAAAATTTGTAAATCTACCGTAATCATATAACATCCATCCATTTTTAGATGGCGACAAAAGATGACGATCGTCATTTATCAAAATTGAAAAAAGAATCAACCCATGGAAATTCAGATTCTGATAAAAATGATAAATACAGTAATCTTAATTTAAATCAAAATTATAAATGTTCACGAAGCAATTTTTTGTTTCCAAAAAGCATTTCAACTTTTGATGAAAGAAGAAACTATGGTAACAAAAAATAGCTGCATTTTCAAAAAACAACTTTTTTCCTTTATAGACAAAAAAATTTTGTGGAGCGTCTCTTGTCTTTATTTTTACAAAAATTGACAAAAAATGATTGCAAAAACGAATCTCGACTTCGTTACATTTTCATGCAAATAAACTTAAATGAAGGTTAATTTCGAAACTCAAAATTTTGTTCTTATTTAAAATGCAGCTTTAACGAAAATATCAGATTGTTTTAACCAAGAAAATTGTCAAAGAAAAAATAGTAAAGAATTTTTTGTTAAATCGAATCAAACATTTTCAACTTCATTGGAAACTTTGAATGTTTTTGAATCAGAAGAACTTTCAAAGAAATGGAAAAATGATAAAAGCTCAAATATCACAAGCAAAAGCACTCTTTCACTTCATATTTTCGCTTATAAAAATGTCGTTGAAGTTGCTGCTGATAATATTATTGATAAAATTGATAAATCACAGGAAAATTTAAAAAAGGTATTAATGCAGAATAGTCAACATTTATTAATTCAGGTTTTTGTTTACATTTTTAATGCAAAAACTAATTTGTCTGCTTTTAGCATCCCTTTGAAATTCCAAGACAACAAACTGACAAAGCAACCGAACCAGAAATTATGCAATTTAGAGCATCTCAGCAATTACTGGGTTCAAGCCGAGGCAATTCTGGTAATAACAGAAATGATTCAAATGAATCAATATTTTCACGATCAAGTGAAAAAGGTAAGCTATTATTTAGCACAATCAATGTTGATAAGCTCTCACTAAAATCCAATCCAATCTAATCAAAAAAAAAACAAAAACCAATCCAATCGAAATGTTTTCATTGGACTGGATTGGGTTTTAGTGAGGGCCATGTTGCTACAATAAATTATTTATTTTCTTTTATCGTAAATTTTATTATAGGGTCAAAAAATTTTTTTGGTTCTCTAATTGATTTCAATTCTTCTGATCGTGATTCATTTCATAAATCTCAAGTTTGTGATAGCATTTACAATTCAAAACATTTCAAACGAGTTTTTAGTTAACAGCAATACAAAAAGTTTTGAATGATCAGGATGCTCCATTAAAGCAAAAGCATGCTCGTGTATTAATTGTTGGAACACATAAAGAGCGATCAGCACAAGTTTTTTGGAATACAGTATCAAATACAGCATTAGAAAAGCATCCAATTGTAACATGGAAATTTTGTCATTTATTACATAAACTTATTCGAGATGGACATCGAAATGTTACATCTGATTCATATAAATTTAAGAATCGCCTAGTACAACTTGGAAATTTTTGGCAACATTTACGTACATCTGGTTATGGTGGCGCAAATTTTAGTTATTGTAATGCATTAGTTAAACGTTTAGAATTTCATAATAAAGTTAGTTTTTCACATTTAACTGGTATAAATAAAAATCTTTTTTTTTCAGTATGAAATTTTTCCTGGCAATTTTGTAACACCTTCAACGAATATCCTTGTATCACCAAAAAATGTTAATAGAGCATATGAACTTGCTGTAGATCTTTTGGATGAATTGGAAGCTTTAATAGAAGTTCAAAGCAAAATTGGTGCAATTATGACATTATTACGCTTAAGCAGCTTTACTCCATCTGGTCAATGCGTATATGGTCCAACAGTTCAAATTGTTCTTGATACATCAAAAATTTATAATGTTACATGTCATTTACTTTTTAATTTACATTCAAAACTTTCTCCTGATGTATTAGATGGACATCGAAAAAGATTTTATAAAATCTTTCATGAATTAAAAAATGTTTATTGGGATGCTAAAAGCTCAAATTTTATCACTGCTCAAATTTCTGTACCATCATTACCAGAAAATCCACCTAATTTTCTTCTTTCAAGTTGTATGGATAATTATCAAGCTCCAGAAGCAAATGAAAAGCAACAAGTTGAAGAAGATAGCATAAGCCAATCAACTGTTATTGAAGATACAATTGTTGATTTTAATTTTGCCTCTGAAGCTCAAAATGTTCAAGCTCCAAATCCTCTAGTAAAAGATGCAAAGTATGTTCTTTAATATTATATTCCCTAGATCATTGGCAAATAATATATTGGCATTTAAAAAAAATTGCTTACCACAGTAGGATGTCAAACATTAGCCTACTTTTTCCAAGACACTAAAAAAGCTAAAAAAAAGTTTTTAAAAAATCATTTTCTTTTTGAAATTTTATTCTTTCCAGAGATCTCCATATTGAACAACTTCAACGTGACAATATGATGCTTCGACAACAACAAGACAGAATAATTCAAGAAGCAAAATCTCGAATTGATGATTACGAAAATAGTTTACAAAGTTTACATTCTGAACTTACAAAACAAACTCAATCATTTGATGAAAGTCGACCAAAATATGAAGAAGAAATTCGCAGATTAAAACAACAATTAAATGAATCAGAACAAAACCGAAAAATTGTTGAACAAAATGGTTTGAGAACTGCAACAAATGATTCAAGCTTAATGAAAGCAAATATGGAAATTCAAACTTTGAAAAGAAAAATTAGTGATACAGAAATCATTTTGACAAAACTTAAAAATGAAACAAATGATTCAATTAAAAATTTATTTTCTTCAATTTTAAAAATGCTTGTTGAAGCCGGAGATGATTTGCATAATGCAACATCAATAACATATCCATCACGTATGTTTAAATCAAAGAGTACAAAATTTTCGAACATTTTTTATAGATTTAATTGCAAATGCATTAATATCTGATATGGAATTATTGCATAAAATTACAGCAATAATAAAGGAAGAAAAGATAAGTAATGAATTATGTGAATATTTACCACTTTTTGGTCATCGAATTTCCAATACAATTGTAAATGCCGCAGCAGCAGCCTATACAGCATCAATTGAAAAATATGATGGAGTTAATGAAGTTTGTAAACAATTGCTTCAAGCAACACAAACATTTATGAAAGATTTAAAAGAATTAAATTTTCAAAAAGTTGTTTCAAAATCCCTTCCAGATGTTGAAGAAAAGCTTCAAAATCTTTCAAATACAATTTCAAAACTTCCAACACTTTCGGGTGATATTGATGCAGAACAAGTTGGAGCTGAACTTGAATCTGAAATGGATCGAGTAAATAAGGCAATATTTGATGCCGTACAAATGATTGAAGCATTACAAAAGAAATCACGTGAAAATGCAACAGGTGTTCGAATGGAAGTTAATGATAAAATTCTTGATTCATGTAATGATTTAATATCTGCAATTCGAATTCTGGTTGCAAGATCTCGAGATGTTCAAGAAGAAATTGTTCAACAAGGTAAAGGTACTGCATCCCCAAAAGAATTTTATAAACGTAATCATCAATGGACTGAAGGACTTTTATCGGCTGCAAAAGCTGTTGGAGGTGCTGCAACTTATCTTGTGTATGTTTAAATGGATAGTAACAATACAATATAATATATATTTTTATTTTTATTTTAGACAATGTGCTGATGGAGTTGTTACAAATAATGGAAAATTTGAAAATTTAATTATTGCTGCTCAAGAAGTTGCTGCATCTGTTGCACAATTATATGTTTCTTCACGTGTAAAAGCAGATAAAGATTCAAAAAAGATGGGAGAATTGGGTGTTGCTTCAAAATCTGTTAATAAATGTACTGCAACCGTTGTTGCAACCGTTAAATCTGGACAACTTGATCTTGCTGACAAAGGTTTAAAAATATTTTTTTGAATTTGTAATAATTCTTTAAACTACCTTTTTTTAGCTCTTGATTTTACAAATTTATCTTTACATGAAGCAAAGAAATTAGAAATGGAATCACAAGTTCGAACTTTGGAATTGGAAGCTGAATTAGAGCGTGAAAGAATTCGCCTTGCTGGTTTACGAAAAAAGCATTATCATATTTCAAAATAATATTATCATTTTTGAATTTGCTTATTTTGTGTTAAAGATTTTATGAATTGTTTTTATTTTGATGTGTTGCTTCAAAATCTGTTAATAAATGTCTTTTTTATTTATCAAAATATTTTACTCGTGTTATATGCAGTGTTTTTATTTATTTTTGATTACATTGGATTTTTAAAACGCCTCTGAAAAAAATGACAACAAATTTTTTCAATTTTATTTTTGAAAAGCTTCTTTAAAATGTTTTAAAACGTACAGTTTTTTAAAAATTAGATTACAGAAGAAGGGGTGAAATACTTATTTTATAAACCTTTAACTGTATTTTGTTTACTTATCTTTTTAAAGCCAGCAGTATTGTGTTTGAAAAAGTAAACAAACGTTTATCATCCCTAAATCTTTCTCATTTCTTTGACAAAATTTAAGCATTTTCTAGTCATAATGCAAATCAAATGTTTTTCTAATGACTAAGTTTATCATATTTTTTCTTTTGGTTAAATTATAAGGTAAAAATAAGGTAAATGAAGAAAATTAACAGGCTAAATTTATCATAAATTCGATAATTCGACCTTGTACTTTTTAACATGATAAGAAAATGTCAGAAAGTTTAATCGGAAAATTGCCCCCAAAACTGTTTTTGAATTTGAAAAATCACTTTTTTTGTTATGTAAAATCTTCGGCATTGTGGAGAGAAAATGCTCTTCATACATTTCTTTCTCAAGAATTTCATATTAAGAAAAACGAAAAAAAAAACATTATGCTGAAGATTGAAGTTTAATTTTTTATGTTTAATTTTGCATCTTTGAGAGCTTTCTTTACAGGTTCAAGAGTTTTTAGAAATAAATCTTGACACATTGTAGTAAATTTTTGTTGAGTTAAATTACATTTCAAAATATTATCACCATTTTCGACTTCAATTGAAACAATTTGACGTTTTGTAAGTGAACGTTTTTCGCTTTCACAAACTTTTTTAATTTGTGAAATTAATTTTGGATTTGCTGTTGAATAATTTAATCGATGTTCAACCAAAAAATAATCAACCATCCGTTGATCAAAATCTTCTCCACCAAGATGTGGATCACCATTAATTGCAAGGACTTCAAATTCGCCATCTTTAACTTTAATAATTGAAAAATCAAATGTTCCACCACCAAGATCATAGACAAGAATAATTCCCTTTTTATTTAATTCTTTTGTTTCATATGCAATTGCAGCGGCAGTAGGTTCATTAAGATGTTGTAAAACATTTGAACCAACCATTTTTCCAGCACGAATGGTTGCTTGTCGTTGTGCATCATTAAAATAATTGGGGTACAGTAATAACAGCATGTTCAACTTTATGATTTAAATATGCTTCTGCTGATAAAAATATTGTGTATCTTTTTTGTGAATCATCTCTATGTTTTCATTTGATCCTTTGCAAGGTACAAAAAAAAACAAGAGAATAAAATAAACAAAATCCATCTGATGTTCCATCTTATTACAAAAAATAAATACATGGCAAAAACGGGGATATTTTAACAGTATCCTTTGATAGCAAAAAAATTTTTTTAAAATCTTTAATTATTTTGTACAATTTTGAAAAGAATTTTTACAGTATTTTTTTTAGATAAAATTATTCAATGTTTCTTGAAACAAATTGATATACAGAAAAACTTTTAAAAGGTAATAAAAAAGAGACTAAAAATATAAACATGCAATTACAGTAATCTAAAATGTCGGTATTTAATCTTTCGGCCAGATTAAATACCTGCATATATTTTTTCAAAAGTTTTAGAAGAAAATAGTCGCGCTTCAAACAAATGTAAAAAAAATTTGCATAGCTTTTTTTGATGAGAATTTTCATTTTCATTTATTTCTTTTCAACGATCTTTTCTTGCGCGGTTGCTGCAATTTTTTTCAAATCTTTTATTTAACTCATATTTTTTTTTGAAAAATGGATACTGCTGTTATTCAAAAACTCAAATGTCCAATTGCTATTGAATTCACAATTCCAGAAGATGAATTGAATGCAGAAAAAAATTTTGGAAATGGTTTCTACAGTAAATTGTTCGATGCTTCAAATATTCCTGGCGTTGAATATTCTATTGGAATTCATCCAACCTTCGGTGAACATGAAGATGAAACATGGATTTCTTTTCAAATTTTATCAGATAAACTTAATATTGATGCTGTTTTTAATATGACAGTCAAATCTGCAAATTGTGTTTTAAAAAAACATTTTGTTTTTGAAAAAGATGGTTTTATTCTAGAAAAATTATGTACAACTGAAGAATTTTTTGATCCTGAAAAGCATTTTATCGTTGATGGAGAAATGACAATTAATATGGATGGAATTTTAACGATCGAAAAAGAAGCAGAAAATGAAAAATTATTGCAATTTGATGACACTGTTGACAGTAAATTGGGTTTGGCTTTATGGAAACAAGAAAATAAAGATTTTATTATTTCTGCAGATGGAAAAGAAATTCATGTAAGTTTTTGCACTCTTTTGCATATCCTTATTTAACTTTTTAGGCACATAAGAATGTTCTGGCTGCTCGTTCTCCTGTTTTTTCAAGAATGTTTGAAACTGCAATGAAAGAAGCTAATGAAAATAAAGTTACCATTGAAGATTTTACATTTGACATCGTTGAAAAAGCAATCAAATTTTGCTATCATCAAAGTCTTGTTCCACATTCAACATTGGAAGAAAAAACAAAACTTCTACAATTTTTTTATTAAAATTAAAATTATTAAAATTAAAAGTATGTTCTTGTAATTTTTTTACATAATTGATTGTTGTATATTTAGGATGGACTTGAAAAGTATTTGATTTCGGTATTAAAGGAAATAACTGTTTGTCGTTTAACAAATGCTGCTCTTCTTTCAAATGCAACAAAACTTGAAATGAAATGTACAAAATTCTTTAAAAGCTGTCTAAAAACAAAACCAATTGCTGATTTTGATATTCTTGATAAAGATTTTGCCCTGAACTTGCTCAAAAATGCTTTCTGTAACATTTCTGAATATTGATGATATTGATGTTTTGGTTTTTTTTATTATCCCATTTTATAAATTATTTTTTCCGATCAATTTGTGCACAAAGCTTTAACAGTTATGTTTTTGTTTTTAAACTTTTTTATACTACTAAGGTTTATGGCCATTTTCTGTTTTATTAATTTCGACAAAAAAAATTTTACTTTGACTTTGAAATTTTGCAATTGCGACTTCTTTGGAGTACTGACCGAGATTAAAAAATTACATCAATAAACAATGCTTTATTGAAAATGGATTATGATAAACATGCAGGATTGAATTTTTGGGTGAGCATTTCCGCTTTAGAGGGGGCATGTCTTTTGCCGATGCCGGAAAAATATAAAACGGTTTTGGATGTGAGACCCCCAATTGCTTCCCCTAAATACAGCCATCATTTTAGAGTGATTCAAGGAATTTCCCTGTTTTCATTTTACTGGCAAATCAATTCAAATGAAAACGGTCCTCCCAGTTGAATTCAGAAATGGATAGGATTTAATCTTCATTTTTTTGTTTTTACGGAGAAGGTCAGTGCGAAAATCTGAAAATTTAGATTTTTTTTCAAAAAAAAGTTTTTGTACAATATTTAATCCTAAATTTTAAATTACGTCTTCACAGTTTTCGAAATTTGATCGCCATTTTGCTACCATTTGTATTAGATATTCATAATAAATCTGAAAATTTACTAACTCATTCAATCTTACAATAACTTTTTAAAAAATTGTAAATAATAAAAAATTTTTTAAAACAATTATACAAATCATAATCGAGTATTTGACTTGTGGCAGTGTTTGGAAAGCTTTGATCAAATTTAGTAGAGAATGTAAAAAAATAATAATTTATTGAAAGCAATATTATGTATATACTTTTGATATATTTTCAACAAAAGGAATCTTTTAAAGTTTTTTTTTCACAAGCTTTTCCAATCTTCTCATACTTGAATCAGCAATTCCATCAGCAGCTAATGAAACAACTGCAGAAAATGCAGATGGCATGGATGACGTTGCTGGTGCAGGTTCTATTCCTTCAATTTTGTGGCGATAAATTGCTATTATTTGTTGCTGTTCGGATCGACGCATTGATCGCATTTCTAAGATTTTTTGTAATTCAGACGAATCAGATTCTGGTAGCATTCTTGAATAATTTATAACAAATTCATCAGGTTTTGTAACATCTGTCATAACAACCTAAATGTGTTAAAAATAAATATAAACCTTTTGAAAATAAACGAACTTTTAAAACCATTTCGGCTTTTGTCATTGTTTTGTTTACTGTAGTTGTGAATAGCGTGGGAGGCTTTGTTACAATTGAACTTTCCAATGAAGGCATATTTAATAAAAATACTTTTAAAGCATGAGTATCAAGTAAAAGTTGTTCAGCACCACTTATTGAAATCGGTTTACAACGAAGTATTGAACCATAAAATTTATTTACTAATTGTGTTGCCAATTTTAAACAAAAATGAGCAAAATATTTACGACGATCAGAAAAATAATCCCGAATAAGAGGAACATATTGGCGTAAATGTGTTCGAATTGCTGAAATATAACCAGATTCATCTCCAACAGTTTCAATGCCAGCCCAGCTGTAATAAAAAAACGAGATAAAAAAACTCCTATCAGAAATTGTCCTACTTTATTTTAGTCATCATTTGTAGGGCTGCATCACATGCAGCTTCAACATCTTGAACGAGGGTATTTAATGCGGTATTTGAAATATTATAAAATAGTTCCATTTCTTGACTGAAATCAATTTCTGGTATCTTTTGCTTTAATTTTTCTTGTAATTGTTGTGTTGTTTCAGCACACCAATCAGCAGTAGCTAATATACAACATGTAAAAAATTGTTGATCAGGTGTAAGTCGAACAATCGTTTCTTCACCAATAAGATTTTGTAATAAACTTGTAGTAGTTATGCTATTTTGTGTTGTAACTTGTGGAAGAAATGCTGTCAAACATCCATGTGCATAACCACGTAAACACTGACGAAATACAAGAACTAATTGCCTAAAATGTAAAAAAAGAATATAAAACCTATAGCACTTTGACTTGATCAATTTTGTCCCCCCTTCCTCTTTCATCGGGCGTTGCGAAATCTCCCCTTTCCCTTCCTTTACTAAAAAGTTCCCTTTTCTTGCGCGGGAAGAGGGTGGGGGGAGTCACAATACTTCTTCAAAGAAAATCTTACTTGAGTAATTTATCAGGTTCAGCACAGAGTTTACTCGTTTCTGTAATAATCTTTTTTAGCAGCAAGAATAAATCAGCACTTGATGGTAATGGAAATGCATGGGTACTTGTATCTTTAACAGGTTTTTCTTCTCCAGTTCGAATCTTATTTGCACAACCATCAAGAAATTCAGTAAGATTTTTACTTTGTGCTTCAACAAAAATATCCATGTATTTGTTAAACACTTGCCAAATAATCTTTTCAAAATTAAATTCTCCTTTGGATGGAAATCTTTTACATAATAAATTTTCAAACATTATTGTATGATTAATTGCATGTGCCAATAATTTCCAATCTAATTCATTTCTTCTTCGAGTCATTAAACGATCAAGTGCTTGACGAGTTATTAAACAAAATTCCATTGACATTCGACGTCCCATTTCCCATGATGCTGGAAAAACTTTTCCCATTCCATTTCGTTCAAATTCAGCAAGTTTAGTTACATACCAACGATATCTATAAAAGCTGATTGATGAACTCAAAAACTTAAAAGAAAATATTCAAACCTATGATCAACTTTATCAACCCATGCAACATCTTCACTATCAGAATACAGTACAATATATTCACCAAACTGTTGATCGACATACCATTTTTGAAAATCTTGTTCTAATTTTCCTCCAACTACTGCCGTTACTTTACACATATCTATAGCATTTTGATTAATATTACCACTCTAAAAAATTTTTCTTTATTATTTATGCTGGTAAAAATATTATACTTGAAAGACAAGCTTTAAATCAGCTGATAATTGCATCGATAAATCAGCTTTTAATTTTTCAACTCTTTCTGTAAGATTTTTAACTTGTTCAACATGAATATAAGCATCAAATAATTGCAAAACATTTAATACAGCAGGAAGTTCTGAAGCAATATCAGCATACCGACGAGCAGCAATCCAATTATCTATAAATAAGCTTTGTTTAAAAATTTATATATGATTTTCAACAACTCACTTAAAGAATTAACACCAGATAACAAAATATGTAAATGATGAAGAGTTGTAATAGATGAGGTTAAATTTCTTTTAGCTGTATCTAATTGATTAATATCTCGTGTCATTGTTAATACACTTGAATCAGACATTTGAGTTCTTGAACGTACTCGCTCTAATCGTTTTTCTAAATCACTCATTGATTCTCTTGCCTTAAAATGATTATAGATTTTATTTAAAATTAAACAATTATTTATCGAACCGCATTTAATGCTGAAGTTCCAACGGCGCCAGCTTCACCAAATGCTTCAACCAGCCGTGCTAATTCACCATCTAAATCGTCAACCTCTTGTTCCAATGATGTCATAATACCATCTAATTGTGCTAATGATTGTTCCGTTGGAAATAATTTGTTGATATGTTCATTGAGTTTAATACCTGGACGACATAATTCAGTTGTACACATTTCATTTATAGCTGCCAATACTCTTCCAGAAAATTGTGTATTTTTTGTGGATAATTTTGAATCTACATCTTTTATATTATCTTTTTCTTCTTTCATAATCACTAATATTAATTTTATAAAACAGCATCAAACACGTAAAAAACTAATTTATGGTAATTAGAAAGTTGTTGGAAATCTAACATTAAATGAAAAAAAATCGTGTTAAAACAATTTGAAAATAAGACGAAAATATTTAAAAAAAAAGTTTTTTCAATGTTTTTGTTTTTTAAAATTTTTTAAGGATAATAATAAAAAAAGATAATTATCATTATACATTTTTTAATTTCATTTGACGAAGATGAAAGATTTGGATAAAACAATTTTTGGCTTGCTTTAAACTGCATTAATTCTGGATGAATAATTTGATCACCTTCTTCTTGCCTTAGGAATTCGAATGTATTCTAAAAAAAGAACGTCAAACTTTTTAGTTTTTGATATTACTTTAAATCTTAAAGCAGCAATAAAATTTTGTTTATTTCTGGTTGTTCCATATTCTTCTTTTTCATTAATTTTATCATCAGCGTTAATTGAGTTATCATAAGTTGCAATATATAAGGAAATGGTACTGCTGTCATTGGTGGAATTTGAAGAATCATCTTTCTTCCATTCTTTTTTAACTTCTTCTTCTCTTACACCTTGATTATGCAGATTTGTTGGAAAATTTGTGATTTGCAAAGATTTTTATTCCATGATTGTATTTTTTCTTTTTCTTCATAATTATCAGATACTGTAGAATCTGTTGCAACGGTTTTACGAAAAAACATTAAACATTAATTTTGCACAAAAAGCTTTTTCAAAAATATCCAAGAAATAAAAAAATCAAATTTTTTAACAAACAATTTTACTCTTTTTTATAAATTTAAAAAAATTTGGAAACATAAAATTAATGTTCTTTTAAAAGAAACGCCGCAGCAGTGTTTTTGCCATAATATTCATCATTACTTGATTTGCTAAAAAATTCAACTGGTGTCAAAGTTGGGCATTTCTGATGTTGATTCAAATTAAAATTATAATATTGATTTTATGAGCTGTTATAACATTTTTCAATAATCTTTACAAATGAAGATTTATCATTTGTTTCCATCTTAAAAAAGAAAGAGTGAAAAACGCTATTTAAATTTGTTTATAGTAAAAAAAATTGCGAAACAATTGTATGTATAATCAAGAATTTGTCTTTTTTCTACAATAGTCTGTTTGCAAAAAAATCGATTGTTCGAAAAGGGGCTGTCCAGATGTCACATGACATCTTTAAAGGGAGCGAGGGGGTCCACGACTTATCACGCCGCTATGACGGTGTCGGCAAAAAGCTTTGATGTTTTGTCACCTAAAGGGGGGAGGGTCAAAAAAAGTTGGTTTTTGTGTCATGTGACATCTGGACAGCCCCAAAGGACTTCAGAAATATAACAAAAGAAAATAAGAATAAAGCAATGTTATTGGTTTTTTGCTGTGCAAAATTCTGTCACAAAAATACAGTAATAGTAAACGATATTTGTTTTTTAATTAAACTTTTTTCTGTGGTTTATTATGCACACCATTTTTTTAATTTAACTATTTGTGTCTTAATTTAAATTGCTAATAATTGGAAAAAATAAAAAAAAGAATAAAAGTACACATAACTTTATAAGCCATACATAATTTACCAGTGTTTTCCCGATGCTGGAACATTTGTTCCACTGTTCTTGGGCGTTGTGTCCCAGCATCGGGAAAACACTGTAATTTACAACAACAAAAAATAAAAATAATATAGCGTCATATAAAAAGAAACAAATAGAAACTACTCGCTTTCAGGGCAAAAAGGTATAAAAAATAAATTAAGTAATAATACACCAGAATTTGATTTTTAACACAATAATATTTCTGTCAAATATATAATATATGTAAAAAAAGTAATTAGCTCTAAAAAAACAGGACCTTTAATTTTTTCTTTTAAACTCTAAAAAAAACTTACGCTTCCATTTTCTTGACTGACAAGAGAAGCTAAATGATAATGCTTTTTTCGTAAACCAGCAAGGCGAATTCTTTCACGCTCTAATTCAGCTTCCAATTCCAAAGTTCGAACTTGTGATTCCATTTCTAATTTCTTTGCTTCATGTAAAGATAAATTTGTAAAATCAAGAGCTAAAAAAAGGTAGTTTAAAGAATTATTACAAATTCAAAAAAATATTTTTAAACCTTTGTCAGCAAGATCAAGTTGTCCAGATTTAACGGTTGCAACAACGGTTGCAGTACATTTATTAACAGATTTTGAAGCAACACCCAATTCTCCCATCTTTTTTGAATCTTTATCTGCTTTTACACGTGAAGAAACATATAATTGTGCAACAGATGCAGCAACTTCTTGAGCAGCAATAATTAAATTTTCAAATTTTCCATTATTTGTAACAACTCCATCAGCACATTGTCTAAAATAAAAATAAAAATATATATTATATTGTATTGTTACTATCCATTTAAACATACACAAGATAAGTTGCAGCACCTCCAACAGCTTTTGCAGCCGATAAAAGTCCTTCAGTCCATTGATGATTACGTTTATAAAATTCTTTTGGGGATGCAGTACCTTTACCTTGTTGAACAATTTCTTCTTGAACATCTCGAGATCTTGCAACCAGAATTCGAATTGCAGATATTAAATCATTACATGAATCAAGAATTTTATCATTAACTTCCATTCGAACACCTGTTGCATTTTCACGTGATTTCTTTTGTAATGCTTCAATCATTTGTACGGCATCAAATATTGCCTTATTTACTCGATCCATTTCAGATTCAAGTTCAGCTCCAACTTGTTCTGCATCAATATCACCCGAAAGTGTTGGAAGTTTTGAAATTGTATTTGAAAGATTTTGAAGCTTTTCTTCAACATCTGGAAGGGATTTTGAAACAACTTTTTGAAAATTTAATTCTTTTAAATCTTTCATAAATGTTTGTGTTGCTTGAAGCAATTGTTTACAAACTTCATTAACTCCATCATATTTTTCAATTGATGCTGTATAGGCTGCTGCTGCGGCATTTACAATTGTATTGGAAATTCGATGACCAAAAAGTGGTAAATATTCACATAATTCATTACTTATCTTTTCTTCCTTTATTATTGCTGTAATTTTATGCAATAATTCCATATCAGATATTAATGCATTTGCAATTAAATCTATAAAAAATGTTCGAAAATTTTGTACTCTTTGATTTAAACATACGTGATGGATATGTTATTGATGTTGCATTATGCAAATCATCTCCGGCTTCATCGAGTAATTTTAAAATCGAAATACAAATTGACGTAAATAAATTATTTATTGAATCTTTCAATTCTGCCATATTTTTAGAATGATTGTTTTCAGCTTCCATTAGCTTCTTATTTAAATTTTCAATTTCGATTTGTGATAAAGCTAAACTTGATTCCATTTCATCAACAGATGTTGCAGTAGTTTTTGCTTTTTGTTCAAAAACTCTTCGATCTTGTTCTGCTTCAAGAATTTGTTGTTTTAATTTTCTAATCTCTTCTTCATGCCTTGCTTCTGCTTCTTCAAAAGCTTTTGTCTTTTTTGTTAATTCACTGATATCTCTTAAAGCTTGAAGATGCTCTGATCGGAATGTTGTATATGCACCTTTAAGCTTTAAATATTGTTCATCTTTTTCTGCTAATTTATGTTGAAGCTCTTGACTATTTTGTGAATTTTGTTGATTTTGTTCCAAAGTTTGTCGATATCTTTGACTTTCTTCTTGTAATTCTGCATGCCTTTCTTTCCAGTAATCTCGATCAGAATGTAAACTTTGTAAACTATTTTCATAATCACCAATTCGTGATTTTGCTTCTTGAATTAATTTTTCTTGTTGCTGTCGAAGCATCATATTATCTCTTTCAAGTTGTTCAATTTGTAAATCTCTGAAAAGTTTTATTTTGTTTTTTATGATTGTTATTTTATGATGCTGTTATAAGAAAATTTAAATATTAAGCTTACTTTGAATCTTTACTTGGTGGAGCAGGAGTTGCAACAGGTTGTGCAAAATCAAGATCAACAATTAAGCTTTCATCTGCCATTGATTGGCTATCAGGAGGTGTATCACCACCTTCAGAAGATCCTTCATTATGAAGGAATGCCTGTGGAGACTGATAAGTTTCCATTCCATTTGCACTTAAAAAATTTGGTGGATCAGATGGTAAAGGTGTAATTGAAACAAGATATTGAAAATATTGTAAACCGGATGCTTCATCATAAAATTTTTTAAGTCCTCGATAAACTGTATTAAATCTTGAACGATGTCCAGCCAAAACGTCAGCAGGAAGTTGAGAATGTAATTTAAATAATAATTTTACAGTAATATCATATATTTTTGATGTATCAATTATAACGAGAACTAATGGAGCAAGAAGGCATTGCCCTTGAAGAATTAGCGAACTCCATCGAAGTGAATCCATTGTTGATGTAACACTATTTTTAAGTTCTAATAATGAATCTAATTGATCTAATAGCTCAATTGTAAGCTCAAATGCATCATTAACATCTTGAGATAAAACAGCAATTTGTGGGGCAGTTAATTCAAAGCTACCTGGAATGCTTCCATGCTAAAAAATAAAAATAAGAATTGAAATTAGCTTGGACCGAATTACCCTATGATGAAATTCTAAACGTTTAACTAATGCATTACAATAACTAAAATTTGCGCCACCATAACCAGATGTACGTAAATGTTGCCAAAAATTTCCAAGTTGTACTAGGCGATTCTTAAATTTATATGAATCAGATGTAACATTTCGATGTCCATCACGAATAAGTTTATGTAATAAATGACAAAATTTCCATGTTACAATTGGATGCTTTTCTAATGCTGTATTTGATACTGTATTCCAAAAAACTTGTGCTGATCGCTCTTTATGTGTTCCAACAATTAATACACGAGCATGCTTTTGCTTTAATGGAGCTTCTTGCTTGTTTAAAGCTTTCCGGCATGATGATATCTTAAATTTATATAAAACTTTAATATTAATTTTAAAAATTTTCTTGTAAATACCTGTGATTTAATAAATGATTCTCGATCATATGAATTTAAAGCACTTCGAGACATATTCTTTTAGAATATTTTTAAACACTGCAAAAATTATTTACAATCCAGAAATAATAAAAAATAACGAAATAATTCGGCAATGAATCAGCGCCGATTTTAGACGCACTCCAGCATATGGAGGGGAAGAAACAAGCAAAATGTAGAAAAAAGAGAGAGAAAGGGAAAAAACTTGAAAGAAGGGGCTTCTTGTTCGTTGAAGAGCGGCTTAACGAACACAACAACGTTTTGCTTTTCACCGGTAGTAGTAGTAGGTAGAAGGAAGAAAGAAAATATATGACGATGAGTTAACAGTGTTGCAGCTCTTTTTCTCTCTTCTTTTAGCAATAGAAAAAGTTGAAAGCAACGCTTAAAAACTCTGAAACATCATTTGTTTGTTTAATAACAACAACATACACTTTTTTGTACGCAAGAAAAAAAAACTGCTTTAAAGCAGAATATATATTAATAATAATTATTTTAAAAAAACACGTGTTTTAATTATGTTTTTATTCCTTAAAAGCCGTAAAGAAAGTGAAATTAAAAGTTTTATTGATATGCGCAAAAAAGCATAAAAAATAATGGAAGAATTATCGAGAAAAGAGGAAACAAAAAAAAGACACCAGCAAAATGCCTATCGCTATCTCCTTTTTTCAGCATGGCCAAAAAGTATTCCAAAGCATGAGAAAAAAAATAGGAGAGGAAAATAAAAGTTGAAACAAGCAAGCATATAAAAAGAGGCAACATCTCTAGCCAAAAGGTTTTTTTTATACATTTTGGTGTAAGTTTCTAGCCGCCGCAAGGATGTTTTAAATTAACCACCTTTTTTTATTCCAAGTATGTATATTATATTTTGTCGTACACTCTAGCTACCTTTATGTTAAGCATATATTTCTATTTATAATTCTTAGTTATTTTTAAAGCTTTAACTGGTTTTTTAAACACTAAAAAATGCTATTTAAAAAATAAAATATCAAAATTTAATAACAGAAAAATATAAAAATATTAAGGTAATTTTATTGTCATGGAAGAAAAGATGGAAGGACACATAAATGGAAACCCAATTGCAAGCAACAAAAAAGAACCTCAGTTTATTTGCGCAGGAAAAAAATTAACATGTCTTTTTTTTCTTCGAAAAAGTTTTTTCTCCTTCCAAAAATGAGAGCAACCAAATTGCAAACGTCGTTGGTGGTCTTTTCATTTTGCACAAAAAAAATTGCGTCGAGTTTCTTTTTATTCATTTGCATTGATTTCTTATGGTTTTTCTTTTGCCAAGTATACCAAAGAAGTGATAAACAGGTTTACATATGTATTTTTTAAACAAATAAACACAAACAATGTATATAATTCAATGAAAAAAGTTTTTGTAATATTATTTTCTTGATTTATTTTTGTGGTAAAAAATAAATTTTATTGTGATCGATCATTGAAAAACAACAATCTTTTCCTTTTTTACCAGCTGGTGCTTGTCTGCTGACTCAGAAAAATAAGAAATCGACCTTTTTTGTGAGAAAAATAAAGGAGAAGCTTTTTGAGGGGTTTCTTTTTTTCTGATAACAATCCCTGCTCTTTTTTATTTTTGAATGATTAAAAAAAATAAAATCAAAAAACCCTGTTTTTATTGTTTAATCACGTATTCGGAAAATGGATGAACGATCGCTTTTAATTCCCAATTTCCAACAATCAGAACAATATCATTGTAAGTTTTTTTTAAAAATTATATTTTAAAAATAAAAAATAATTGCACATAAAAAAGAGACAGACATTTTTGTATCACAAAAAAAATCTGTTTTGTTTTTAGTCCAAAAATCAAAAAAGACTCATTTACTTTTTTTTTCATAAAAAGGCGTTTTAATTTATAATATTTTTTACGTCTATTATTTTTTTCTCTCTTTTCAGCTGGAAGCATTCAATCTTCTCAAAATTTCTCCGAATTTGAAAGATATCAATCTGAAAGTGAAATGAATAATCCCGAAAGCGAACAACCGCAAACAAAGGTCTGATTTTTCTCTTTTTTTTTGTTTATTATTTATTTTCCTTTTTTTAGCGTTCATTTAGTTGGAGTCGATTATGGTATTTTACTGGTCCTGGATTTTTAATGAGTATTGCATATCTTGATCCAGGAAATATTGAAAGTGATTTACAATCTGGTGCTGGTATGTTCTTTTAAATTTCTTACAGTAATCTATCGTTCTGTTTTTTTAGTTGCACAATATAAATTATTATGGGTATTATTTTCTGCACATATTTTGGGACTTTTATTGCAACGTTTAGCAGCACAATTGGGAGTTGTTACAGGAAAGGATATGGCTGAAATGGCATATTCATATTATCCAAAATTACCTAGATTATTTTTATGGATTATGATTGAAATTGCAATTATATGTAGTGATATGCAAGAAGTAATTGGAACGGCAATTGCATTTTATTTACTTTCAAAAGGCTGGATTCCCTTATTTGCTGGAGTTTTAATAACAATGTGTGATACATTTACTTTTCTCGTTTTTGATCAATATGGTATTCGAAGATTAGAATTTCTTTTTGGTGTTCTAATTACAACAATGGCTGTAACATTTGGATTTGAGGTAAGTATGTTTTAGATTTTTTTAAACTGAAAACGTTGTGCTACAGTAACCAATAACATTATGTATTTTTAGTTTATTGAAGTTAATCCAGATAAAATTAAAATGTTTGAAGGAATGTTTATTCCATGGTGTTCGGATTGTGGTTTAGAAGAATTTAAGCAAGCTATTAGCGTTGTTGGAGCAGTAATTATGCCACATAATCTTTATCTTCATTCTGCACTTGTTAAAAGTCGAAAAATTGATCGAAAAATTAAAGAAGAAGTGACCGAAGCAAATTATTACTACTTTATTGAATCGGCTGTTGCGTTATCAGTGAGCTTTTTTATCAATGTTTTTGTTGTTGCTGTTTTTGCGCATGGACTTTTTCAAAAAACGAATGTTGAAATTGTAAGGATTTTTTCTTTCTTTTTTTTTTGTTAAAGCTTTATCGCATTTTTTTAGCTTGAAACTTGTGTTAATAGTCATGGAATTTTTGATAAAAATGCATTTCCAAATAATACTGAACGAGCAGAAGTTGATATTTATCGAGGTGGAATTTTCTTGGGATGTGAATTTGGTGTTTTTGCTTTATATGTTTGGGCAGTTGGAATTATGGCGGCAGGTCAAAGTTCAACAATGACAGGTACATATGCAGGTCAATTTGTTATGGAAGTCAGTCATATTATTTTTAAGAATATAATTACTAATTTAATCTTTTAAGGGATTTTTAAATATTCAATGGCCAAGATGGAAGAGAGTTTTAATTACTCGTTCAATTGCAATTCTCCCAACTTTATCTCTTGCATTTGCAACTGGTGGAGTAAAACATTTAACTGGTATGAATGATCTACTAAATTGTGTACAAATGATTCAACTACCATTTGCTTTATTACCCATTATCACTTTTACCTCTCATACTGGAATTATGTACGAGTATGTTAGTTCTAAGTAAGTTGTTTGCTAAAACCTCCACTTATCTTTTTTGTCCATAAAATCAACAAAAACTTTTTTAGAGCATTTCAAATTTTTGCATTGATTGTTGCGGCATTGGTTTTATCAATTAATTTTTATTTTTCATTTGATTATATTACTTCTTCACTTGGAACAGAATGGTATGCATGGTTAATACTTACCATACCTGGATTCATTTATCTAATGTTTGTTATTTATTTGGTGTTGGTGTGTTTATATGCACTTGAATGGTTTAATTCTGAAAGAGTAAAAAATTTTTTTTGAAAATAGGAAATTAAATTTATATTTTTTAGATTTTACCAAAATTATGGTTACCATCACCTGATTTTACAAATGATGCACCATGGAGATCTCTTCCAAATGATTCTTCACCATCTCCTTCTCCACCTGCATATGTCAATTACGGGGCAAATTAGTTTGTAAATATCTGTTTTGAATTTTGAATATTGAAAAATGAAATAAAAACTTTTCAAAATAATTTTTTGTTGATGATAGGAAGTTTCGAAAAACTCTATTTTTTTCAAATGTGTATCCTTTGCGCATTAGAAAAAAATGAGAAAAAAAGTTGAGAAGTCACCGACAGTCAAAAAAAAATACACACTTTTTAACTTTATAAAAAAGCATCGATGATTTTTGAGGAAAAAAAGTCGTTTGTAGGAGTTTTTCGCAAGAAATAAAAAAAAAGAAGAAAGCCGACGAGCATTTGAGAAACTCGTCAAGCAAGCAAATCATCAACCATTTGGTTGTTGTTTTACAAGCTGTCAAACCAATATTATACTCTTTTTAATGTTTTTCTTTTACCATGTTGTTTTTTAATCCCCTTCCGTTTTTTCAAATTTTAAATTGTTACTTTATTTCAAAGTTTTTTTGAATTTTAGTTATTGGCTTTTTTTGATAAATTTCGTTGACCGACTTTTCTTGAATTTAAGGTGATTTTTGAAGTTTTCGATTTTTTAGCCTAAAAAATGATGCAAAAGAATGTATTAATGCGACAAAAGTCGCTTGATTCAACGCAAAGTAAAACGGCAATGAAAGTGCTTGAAAAATATTGCCGTAAAAAGTATCGTCATTCAACGCTTATCTCAGAAATTCCATCTGAATTTGAACAAAGTTTTTCAACACCTGAACAACCTCTTTCACCTTTTTTACCTCCTCCATCTTCTGCTGCGACAGCAGGAATAACATCACAATTTTCATTTAATTCTCCACAAAATTATAATAATAGATTTTCACATTTACCTTCTCCATCAACAATTGAAAGACCTCATTCATTATTTTTTACAAATGCTGAAACGGGTAATAAATCAGCTGCAGCACCTGCAATACATAGTCCACGAACTTTTATCTTTGATCCGCCAATTAAAGAAATAGCGTAAGAAAATTTTCAAATTTATTACTTTTGAAAATCGAACAAAAATGATTCATTTATTCTTTCTCTTCTTTTTTATAGACAACGCCCTCGTGAAACTTGTATTTCACATTTTTGGAGAGTAATAAAACTTTTATATCAAAGATTTCGGCTTCGTTATATTGTTATATTATTACTTGTAATTTTTTATTCATTATTTGGTGGAGCAATTTTTTATTATTTTGAAGCACCAGAAGAAATTCGAAGACATGAAAGATTTGTTGTAATTGTTGAACAACGGCATCGAAGTTTTGCAGAATGTTTTTGTCTAAATAATTGTCCAAAATATTTAAATCCAAAACCATATTTATTTTCAAGAAATTTTACTCAAATTTTTAATGATGGAACCCGAGAAGCTTGTATTCAGGAGATTAAAAAATTGCTAAATAATTATGATATTAATGCAGGATATGAACCAATAGGAAAAAAAATTTGGGCATGGAATGATTATTGGAATGCAGTATTTTTTGCTTGGTCACTTTTAACTACAATTGGATACGGAAATTTAAGCTGTCATACGATGGGCGGCAGAATTGCAACAATTATTTATGCTTCGACAGGTAAATAAAAAATCACTAAAAATATAGCATTTCAAAATTTACAGGAATTCCAATATTTCTTATTGCTTTAAATGCTCTTGGAAAAATGCTTTTTTTATCACTTCAACATGTATGGGAACAATTTCGAGCGTAGGTTTTAAACAACTTTTTTTTTCTTTTTGCAAAAAAAGAAAGTTGCACATTTTTTTAGAAAACTTCGAAGAAAAACCAAGTATTTACAAAAGAAGATTTTTCTTCAAAGAGTCGAAAAAATGGATTATGGCGCAAGTCAAGAAGATTTTCTCAATAAAACAAAACAGGATTTGGAAGAAATTGAAGTTAATGAAAAAGTAATTTTTTTGAAATCTTTTTTCAAAAAATAATATTGTTTTTTTATAGGAAGAAAGTAATGATGTTGAATTTGATATATTTCAAACTTTTCCAATGCATATGGCACTTGTAATTGTATTAGTTTATATAGGAATTTGTTCGCTACTTTTTTCATTTTGGGAAGAATGGGATTATTTTACTGCATTTTATTTTTTCTTTATCTCTTTATCAACAATTGGTAAATATTGCATTTTAAACATTTTTCCATCCTTTTTTTTACAGGTCTTGGTGATGAAGTTCCTCGACATCCGCATTATGCTTGTGCATTTTTTATATTTTTTGTTGTTGGATTAGCATTGGTTTCAATGTGTATAACAATTGTACAAATGAGAATTGAAAATCAATATATGGCTGCTCTTCAACTTATTGACGAAGAAGCAAGAAATAATTATGGTTCAACAATACAAATTGGTGAACCTGAGACCGTTTCAACAGAATTGTTACAAGAAACGGCTGCAACTCCGCTATCAATAAAATCTATTCGACCAATGACAATTATTGGAGCAGGAAATCCTGGAGTTAAATGGCGTCGACCAATGATGAATTTTCAATTGCATGCAACAACAGAAGATCCAAGGCAACATTCACAAGAATCTGATACCACACAAGCTCATACCCCAAATAGTATGGATTCAGATGTCAATCGATCAAATATGTATCGAATGCCAAGTACTTCAACTTTATCTGGAAATGGTTCAACTATTATTTCTACACCACCTGTATTAAATGCATTAATTTCACGGCAGCGAAGTACAAAAAAATACAAACAACGCCCAGTAATACGTGAAGATTCAATTAGAAGTAATTTTCATGAAGTTTTTGATGATAATGAAACAACTCCATTAACAGAAAGGTTAAAACTTATCATAAAAACTTTTTATATAAAATATAAAATTTAAGGCAATGGAATTCACCTGTTGTTCAATTTGAACATTTCCGACCACCAGGTTCTCCCCCACTTCAGCAGCAGCAACAACAACAACAAACTCCTCAACCACCGCCTACAAGAAATTCAGTTTTTAATGCTCCCTTGTCTGTAATTACAGAAGCAAATGAAGATGAAATAAGAGAATCATTGTCACAACGAAATAGCAGTAAAAAAAGTCAATCATTACTTCAGGTATGCAAAAAAAAATAAATGAGAAAAATTACTATATTCAAATTTTTAGCAAGCAACAAAAAATAATTCAATGGAACCAGATCGAATTGAAAAACTTTAAAAAAAATGTCCAAAAAACTTATAATATAAACGGGTTTTAAGCTTTTAATATTTTCTTTTAAAAATTTTTAATGTGAAGCACCCCATTTTTTGTTTGTTCGTAAAAACTCATTCTTAAAACGGAGTAATAAAATATGAATATGATTCAAATCCAAAAAGCGATAATAACAAAAAAAAGTTTTTTAAATTTTACAACAATAAAAAGACCAAAGAAACGAAACTGAATGCATTGAAATGTTTGTGAGACCTTTGGGAATCAGTATTCAATGGACTTTCACAAATGAAAGAGAGAACTCTTTCTTTTATATCAAAACTAAATGACATTTGTGACAATCAAATTTTAATGCAATTCTTTCTTTTATTCTTTGGCATTGTTCCTTCCTTGGTCAGTTTTTTTTCTCATTGTCTTTTATCTCATTTTCTTCCTTACTTTTATAGTTTTTTTTTTTGTAATTTATCAAAATTAAGTTTAAATTTTACATAAAATAAAGATATAAAAGTGGAGCTCCTCAAATACTTTATTTTTTAACCCTCAATTTTTAAACAACTTTAATTCATAAAATTAAATTCGAAAATTACTTCTTGGTCTATAAATATAAAATAAAGTCGTTGCATTCAAAACAAGGAAAAAAAAGAATGAGACATGTTCATTACTTTGAATGCAATAACGCAATTATAGTCTATTTTAAATTATGGTTTGAAGCTAATTTTAAAGTTAAATTTTAACAAATTTATAGCCCGTCAATTTTTTTCATGTTCCAAATTATGAGCTTTTTGAACTGTGCAAAAGTTGTTCGATTTTATTTTTAGAAATTTGTTTATGTGGGAAAAAAGCTAAAAAAAGAAACAAAAATAATAAGGAAATCTTTCAGGGGCGAAATGATTTTTGTCATCCGCCAAAATAAAAATGCGGGTAATCTTATTACTTTTTCTTCTTCGTACTCTTCTCCTTCATTGTACAACAACTAGTGGACATGCCTTTTTTAGGAAGTAAACTTGCTTTCTTTTTTCTCTGTTTTTCTTTTATATATAACATGATTTTTTATATTTTTTCTGTTCTCTGCCTTCTTTTATGTTACATAGAATTATTTTATTTAATGTCTTAAGGGGAGGAAAAAGATGGCCAATGATTTAAGCATTCTTTTTTCAAACGGTCTCTAGAGAGTATAATTTTCAAGGTATTCCCTTTCAAAAAAAAGTATTACCGTAAATCAAAAAATTACGTAAATGTTTATTTTAGTAAAAAAAAATATTTTGGCGCATGATTTTTCTTTTTTTTCAAAAAAAAAAATCCTCGAAAAAATTTGTCAAATTTCTTAAGATGATTGTTGTTGTTTGTAGCGAACGGCTAAAAAAATGCTCATATTTTATATGCATTTTTTTCTTTTTCTTTTTTTCCCTCCTTGGAGCTGTCAATCGACAATTTTTAAAAAAAACGTTGTGACACATTCACTTGTTTCTATCACATTTGCAAAAAAAGCATGTTGATCGACGACAACTTAAGTCTGTTTTTTTTTATTGTTTAACCACTTTTTTTATTTTGTTATTTAAAGTGATCTCATTTATTCATCATCTTTTTTATGTTGAATCCCAAATATGTTTTTCTTACACCACTTTTTTAATATCTTTTTTTTCTGTTATTATTTTGAAAAAAGCTACCCTAAAAAGCAGCTGCAAAAATAGGAAAATGAAATGTGTTCTTTCTGGAATTTTTTTTTGTTTGTTAGAAGCATCATCCAAGAACAAAAGGAAAAGAAGGAAGAAGAAAGTCAACTAAATTTTGAGTTTTCTTGGTTCCTTTTTTCCCCAAAATTCTTTTAATATTGAACAAAAATAAGAAGTGGGCAGACTGCGCAATCGAAAAAATGCCAAAACCTTTTCTTAAAAACATTGAAAAAAACGGAGGAAAAAGGAAAGGGATATAGATAAAAGATATAAGGGGAAAGTCGCTAAGGGAAATGGAGAGATGATGCTTTTTTTATTGTTTAATGCAAAAACACTTTTCCGTCTTTAATCCCATTTTGTG
This sequence comes from Panagrolaimus sp. PS1159, assembly GCA_963922195.1. Classification (NCBI taxonomy): domain Eukaryota; kingdom Metazoa; phylum Nematoda; class Chromadorea; order Rhabditida; family Panagrolaimidae; genus Panagrolaimus; species Panagrolaimus sp. PS1159. The sequence goes on from CAWUHW010000019.1 coordinate 1,529,320, forward strand.
GTTATTTAAATGTTAGAGATGCTTTTGGCTTTCTCTTTTTTTAAAAAAACCTTATATGCGCAACTTTTATAAAAATAATGTTAATCCCTTTATTTATTTATTTTTCTTTTAAAACGCTATCAATAATTATTCTTTTTTTCTTTCGTTTCCTTTGTTTGTTGCCTTTCAAGTAATGTTGACAAGGCAATTATAAAATGGACCATCTGGTGTATTAATATAAATGTTTAAAAGACAAATCTATGTTTGTTTTTTATCCTTTTTTTCAATTCTCTCTTTTTTAAACCATTTATTAATGTTTTATTTTTTTTGCTGTTTTTACAAATTTTAATGCAATTAATATTTACCACCTCTTTTTAAAAGACACAATTTAAAGCAATAATCCATTTTAAAGTGAAACTTGTTTGCATATTTTTAATTTATAGATCTCTTTTTTTTAAGATTTTATATCTTTTTTGTTTAAAAATTCATTTAAATTTTAAATTTTATGAAGCATTTATTTATAACTCCCTTTTTTATGGTCATCCAAAAAGGCTTTATTCTGTTTTTTTTTTTTATCTTTATTGATATGATTCTTGGAAAACAATCCATTTTAGAATTTTTTTAACCAATTCTTTTGTTTGTCTCTCATTTATCTTTTTTCGGTAAAGAAAAGAAAAATATTTTTTTTGAAAAAACACAGACAAATGCCCTTCATTTATTTTCATAGATTTTCAAAAGATTTGTAAAACTAAACCACTTTTTTTTTCTTTATTCGACCCAGGAAGTATCTAAAGATGGCGGTTTCTTCATATATTTTTTTATCCGTTAAACAAAGGTCGGAATAATTCTCACGATATTCAATTTACAAAAAAGAAAGAACGAAAAGCGGCATGCAATTGAAATAAAAAGTGATGCGTTTAGCCTAAAAAAGCTGGTGTCAGGATGAAGCAGTCATATTCTTTTTTATTTTTGTGTGATGTGCTCCACATTCGGGCTTTTTTAAGGGAAAAAAATTTTTTTTGGAGAACAGAAAAAAGTAGCCACAAAGGCGGTGAGAATATGGCACATCTGTTCTGATCTATCGTCCTCCACAAATTCTTCACATCGTTGTCGTCGTCTATGAGGTTTCTTCTTTTCCTCCTCATCCATTTCATTCTTAAACACTTTTTTTATGCCAAAAAATGAATGTAAAAAAAGAGATATAACTTTGACATTTTTGTTTTTTTCTCTCTTTTTTCATATGCTTTTTTATTTCGAATTTTTAATGTCGCGTGAAAGTGTCAAGCAGCAACATTTTTTTTTTCATACCATTTTTCAAAGATAAATATGCCTAAAAATGTATAATAGAATCGTTCATCACCAAAGTTCTTTAAAAAAGAAGAAAAATATTTCCAAAGAAAAAGCAAAATCTAAAAACTTTTATCTGAACCTTTAAATGTTAATAAAGCTTATTATTGTCTGAGGTTTGATTTTTTATCGAAGAGATATAAATGTGTTTGTCATTTAAACCTTCATTTGCAGAAGAATAAGGAAGGATAATTTTTTTTGCAAAAAATGTTGTGTTCATTTTAAGGGCTCACAACTGCATTTGACATGGTTTTCTAAGAAGGAAAAAAATGACTGTAAATAATTTTATATATATAAATAAAGTGTAACAACCCTAAAGGCATTTATAAAATTTAAATGACTTTTGGACGTAGGTCAAAAAAACAGACGTGTTTTCCCTTAAAAGACATTATTAAATTGAATTAAAGACACACTTTTTTTCTTCCATAAAAAATTATGTAAATCATTTGTGGAAAATCTTATTTTTTTTAACATACTGGGAAAAAATGTAGAAAAATAGTAAAAATATTTCATAAACTTTGAATTTAAAATTTTGGCCACAAGAATTGTATAGATCTTTGTTTTCGGGTATATATACGTAAGTATTCATATTTATTTGTTTTTTTTTGCATTGTTTTTAAATATATATAAAAAATGAGGTTGCAACAAAAGCAAAGAAAAGCGCAGCCATTCGTTTTAACAAAATAAAAATTGTCTGTTTATTGTTTTTGTTGTCTCATTTTTGGTTAAATTCATTAAATATTTTTAAAAAATTTGTTTTTTTGCAAAAAGTTATAAATTCTTTTTTTCTCTTTTTGGATGCCATTTTAAAGAATAAATCGTTTAATAAAAGATAGTTTACATTTTGAACTCTGATGTCCAATGCCAATGTCAAAAAATGCCGTTTTTTCCTTTTTTAAAGTTTTTTTTTCATTGAATATTTAAAAATCGTATGATAAAAGTGTTCTTTTTTAAAATTCTATATTTTTATGCTATAAAAAAAAGAGAAAAAGATCAAATGGCATAACAATTGCTCAATATTTTTTAAAAAAAAGCGTGAAAAGTAGCAGTTTTTTCCAATAAAAAAGAAACTCTTACTTATCTTTAATACTTAACTTTCTTCTTTTTCTCTTTTTTTTTTCATTGCCATCTAAGATAGGTAAATATAATGCCCACCATTGGCATTTTTTGTAATTGCAAGCTTTTAAAAAACAATGAAAGAAAATATAAGCGACCTTTATTTTTATTTATTTCTAGTTGCCCTTTTTAGAAAATACCTATGTTCCATTATTTATTTTGTCTTTCTTTTATAGTATTTTTTAGAAATTTTCCTAAGTTCTTTTTTACGTGATAACTGTGAAATAGCTTTGTTTGAAACTTTCAAAAAAAACTAAATGGATTCATTTTAGATCGAAATATTTTTTTGAAAGAAATGTATGCTTCTAAAATCTTCAAAAAATTTTCAATTTAAAAACCTTTAAACTGAATCAACAAAAGAAGAAAAAAAGGCTTAGAGAGGGTGTTAAGCTCTTTTTTTTGCCTCATTTTTTTACTGCCAATAAGAAAGCAGTCAAGTGGTACTATTAGTTTTTTTCCTTTGTCTTCCCTTTTCTTCTCCTTCTGGCAGTACTGGTACCATTTTTTAAATATATATTTTGGATGAATTTTGCCGTTATTATTCTTAAATCAAAAACGGCATGTGCTTTGGCAAAATTGCCGACGTATGCTGTTGGTATTCGCCCCCGTATACGTGCTCCTTAACATTAATAGGATAAAACATCATCATCATCAAACATATTCATTCATTCACTTCTAAAAACCCCGCAGGACAACCATTTGTTTTGCAACAAAAGAAAGAGAAAATACTTGTTGCAGTTGGTTGTAATTTAACATCAATTTAAAAAGCTTAAAGTTTCAATTTTATCTCTTTTTTTATAAAAAATATTTCTTTCTTTAAAAGTGTGCGCATTTTTTTTCAAAACACAAAAGAAAAAAGAAGGAATTAAAAAAAATATTTTTTCTGTTATCTCCGGAAACCACCAAAAAAGAAGAAAATAATGGAAACTGAACATCAATGCTTTCAATTTCCATCATTAGCTGCTGCCAATAGCCTTCAACGAAGTCTTTCATCTCCAGACATTCAAAAATCTTCTGAATTCTCTTTACCAGAAAATAATGAAACACGATCAAATCGAAAAACCCCAGATGGAAGTGTGTCATATGAGAGCTTTGAAACTCATACCAATCGCCTGGGAACTCCACAAGTTCAGTTAAATGGTTCCCTTTTGTCAATAAGTAACTCTCATCTAATGGAAAGCACAAATAAGTTCATGGATTATACTCGAAAAGTTAGTATGTCGTCGCAACATTCGGATTCTCGCCGAAATTTATTATTTCAAAATGTTGGAAGAACTCTTCAACGAACTCATAGCCATTTAAAGCGAACAAGATTATTACATGCCTTTTATTTGTTTGCTTTACCAATTTATACTTTAATTGGAGCTGTATTATTTCAAGTAAAAATAGATTTTTTCCTACAATAAATCTTGTATAAAGTAACCATTTTTAGGCACTAGATGGTGAATATGATGATTTATTAAAATTTGAATTTGATCATCGATGCCAAGAAAATCGAATTCAGCAATTAAAAAATTATCAAAAAATTTGTGAAAGCTCAGGGAATGAATGTTTTCGTCAAATGAAATATTTTTTGGATCAAGTTGAAGACTGTTATCGAGATTGGCATCAAGTAAATCGAAGTGTTACTCATCCAATGTCAGATTTTACAAATGCTGTAATTTATGCATTTAGGTTGGATTTTTTTTTGTAAAGAAATAAAAACCTTCTTTTATTTCAGTACCTATACAACAATTGGCTTTGGAACAATTTCTGCAAATACAATTGGATGTAGAATTGCTACAGTACTCTATGGTGCATGTGGGATACCAGTATGTGAAAAAAAAACTTTGATAGTTAAACATCTAACATTTTTTAGTTATTTTTTGCATTTATTAAAGAAGAAGGAAATCAGGGACGTTTGCTTTTTATTTGGGCATACAAAAAGGTTAAAGAAAGTCAATGGTGTTGTCGTCGAAATGGCATTAGTATGTATCACCATTTTAAAGAAAAACCAATTTGTTTTTTTCAGCAAATAGGGTAAAAAAAGAGAAAAAAGAAAATGCTAATACAATTGCAATTTTGGTTGAAAGTTCACTTGAAGCAAATCCTGCAAAACCGGCATTAGTGAGGCGTTTCAGTTGTGAATCATTTACTCATGGTAAATTTATAAAAATAAAATAAAAAAGATTTCTTTTCCTCACATTTAAAAAATTTTTATAGCTGGTTATTTTACACATGGTACATTAGAGCAAAGACGGGTATTTATTGCAAGTGTATTAGTATTTGTAATATATTTATTTACAATAAGTGCATTATTTTCATATATGACTGAATGGGATTATTTTACTGCATTTTATTTCTTATTTACAAGTGTTGCATTAATAGGTTCGTTATAATATTATTAAATACAATAAATTATATTATTTATTTTAAAGGTTTTGGTGATGTATTTCCTTCCGAGCCACGTGTAATATTATTTAATATGATTTTTATAATTACTGGTGTAGTACTTTTTTCAATGTGTTATTTTATTTTACAAGAAGAAATTCGTGAAAAAGCTTTTGAAGCATCAAGAAAAGCTCGAATGAGTATAAGCAAATATTCTCAATCATTATTAAATACAAAAACTGCATGGTCAAGAAGGAATTCTCCAGCATTTGATCGATCACCGGTATCAGAAGTTTCAACATTTGAAAGACTTAAAAAGCGTCGGCAATCTGCTCCCGCTGTAACATTAAATGATTCAAAAACATTACTCAGTTTTTCAAAATAATAATAATTAATTACAAAAGTAATTTGTCTTTCTTTCTGTACATTTTTTGGTTTAAAAAATATTTTTTTTAAAATAATATATCTTTTATTTATTTTCGTGCCTTTTGGTTTCTCTTATCCTCATTCGGTGTTTTTTTTTGTTCTTCGTCTCACTATTTGTGATCTTATTTTTTTGCATTGTATTAAATGTCGTCATTCCTATTATTTACATGGTCTTAAATAATGTCTCTCATTCTTTTTTTGGGTATATATCTATTTTCAGTGTTTTCAGTGTTTTCAGTATTTGAATAATAATAATAATAAATATAACTTTCTTAATCAAACTTCAAATAACAAAAGGAAGAAAAAAAAGAAAAAAAACATAAGATTCTCGTGAGTAAATTTGCAAAACATACAAACCTCTAACAAAGTGCCGCCCGCCTCCGCAACAAAAAAAATATATATGTTGGACAGGAAGTCGGGGGAGAGATAAAATCCAGAAACAACAACAAAAGACCTAAAGTTGTAACAAGCATTCCAGGCGTTTGAGGGGAGAAGATATATTTTTACAGTGAGAAAAATGTGCAATGCTGTCATAACTTTTTTTTTAAACTTGCGCGATTTGAAAGAGATCGAAAGGAAGAGAAAAAAATGGATTTGCTACAGCTATCTACAAGATTGAGTAGTAAACGATGAAAGAAGAAGAAGCAGCAAAAAAAACTCATGTCTTTGTATGCTTTTTTTATATCGTCTATCCCCCCCCCCCCATCTATTCACACTTAAACTTTCTTTTTTTTTCTACAGGAAGCTTACAACGTGCGCATTGTTAGAGTACTTATGTTTTTCGCTCATATGTAACAACAATAATTTTTTTACTCCTGCTTTTTTTCTTCAAAATCTTTTTTTCAAGGTTTTCAGTTGTGTTAATTTAAGTCAGCTTGAAATCAACGATGAGCGACTTTGCAAGGTAATTATTTTTTTCTTTTTTTAAATCTATTATTATGTTATTTTAGTGACATGGAGGATATTAATTCAGGATTCTTACCTTGTATGGAAGAATCTATTCGATATGGTGGCCCAATGACAGCTAATGACGATGATGAGGAAGAAGAAGATGATGAAGATGTATGGATATTTTTAGCTTTATTATTGCTAAATTTGTAAAATCTTTAGAAACGCCGTAATGCTGAACGTGAACGTAAAAAGGCTGAAGTCCGTAAACGTCTTGAAGAAGCTGGTCGTATGAAAAAGGCAAAGAAAGGTTTCTTGACACCTGAACGTAAAAAAAAGCTCCGTGTAAGAATAATTTTTCTTTTCATCTTTTTATTCAAAAATCTCCATTTCTTTTTTTTTCTAGAAATTGCTTATGCTTAAAGCTGCAGAAGATCTTAAACAGCAACAATTGAAACGTGAACAAGAACGTCAACGTATTCTTCAAGAACGTATCCTTCCACTTCCAGAAAATCTTGATGATATGAGTACCGATGAACTTAGAGAAGTTGCACAAGAATTCTTTGATCAAATTGTGGGGCTCGAATCTGACAAATACGATTTAAGTTATGAAGTTCGGCAAAAGGATTTCGAAATTAATGAACTTACAATTGCTGTTAATGATTTACGTGGGAAATTGTAATTTAAAATTTTCAATTTTTTAAGCATTTTAATTCTGTTGCTTTTTAGCGTTAAACCAACTCTTAAAAAAGTTTCAAACACCGATAACAAATTCAATAAACTCAAGAAGAAGGCAGCTGCAACCGTTGATTTCCGTTCAAATCTCAAACAAGTTGAAACCAACAAATTTGCCATGGAAGAAGTAAAAAATTAGTTTTGAAAGAAATTTTACACAAATTTTTTATTTTTTTAGGAAAAAGCTGCTGAAAAAGCAGATTGGTCAAAATAAGCTTCATTGGAAAGAAGTCACAAATTCGAAGGCTTTTATCTGCGTGTTTTTTCAAACCATCATATTATCGTTTAAAAAAATATTTTTTAATATAACAACGTTTTTTTATATTATGTTTAAAAAAGTGAAAATAAATTGATTCATTAGAAGATCAATAATATCCCATAAAAAGAGAAAAGAAGAAACATTAGAACCTCCGAAAAAGATAGAGATGAAAAAAGAGGGGAGCCTTCAATGGTAACTGTATACAAAAAAGAGAGGAAAAAAAAGATGAGACGACAAGTGCAGGTGCCGTAAGCTCAATAAAGCGGTGTTTAAACAGTGAAGAGCTGTTCAAACAAATTCTCACTATACTCTTTTTTTTTGTTAATATTTTTTATCGTTTTTAATAGTAAAGTTAATTTGTAATACTTATTTTTTAAAAACATAAATTAAAAATTACACATTTTTCGGCTGTTTTAATTATTAGTATTTTGCTTTGTGAAATGTTTAAAAATCAAAGGAAAAAAATATGTATAAAAACACAGGTGCAAAATATGCAAAATATCTTGACATTTAGATAGAAAGAAAAAGAAGAAAGCTTTTTGCGGACAATTTACACACTTGACGAATTGAAGATGATGCAGTGAAAAGAGAACACCCGTGAGTGTTTGAAATCATTCAACCCCCCTCTCTTTTTTTTCAATTTCACCCGTATCATTACAAACTATTTTTGCGCATTGCACTTACTAAAAAGTCCAATAATATTCATTAATTTACAGTTTTTGTATCCTTTTTTGTTATTGTTTTTATGCTTAAAATTTTTAAAGCTTTCAACATTTCAAACTAAACCAAGCTTAAAAATTAGTAAACATGAAATTTAATAAATCAATCTCATTTGTATTTTTATTTCTTTTACAACATTTTCATCCTTTATTTTTACTTGCTTCTGTAAAACTGTTCAAATAAAAAGGAGCAGCAGCAGCACCGGCATCAAATTTTTGGGCGGTTCCATTTTTTTTGATGGAATAAATTGAAGCAGGTGTGATTGATGCTAAAAAGGCTCATTTGATATAAATGGAAATCATTTATTTAGTTATAGCAAAATTTTCAATTCAACATTTGTTTTGGTTGTATAATTCTCTTCATCCCATTTCTTCATCAATGCATTTTGTTCATTCTAAGTAGTAGTGCCGCAGGTAAGAGGAATATTAAATACTTACCTGATCATTGCTACTTAAACTGACATCTGCATTAATTTCTACATAAATTTAATTTTATTATGTAAGTTTATATTTTAAATTGACGATACTTTTGAAGAGAAAATAGCAGACATCATTCTCTTCAAAATTTAAATCATCTGAACGACTTTATAAATAGTTTTGAATTACCTTTAATTTTAACTTCGACCACAGTTTTGCAGTGCCCATTTTGGATAGGTCAAAACTCTAATAAACTGGAGTCAGCTCTGGATTGGACTACTAAACCTTGGACTCAAAATACTAAAATAATAAATAAATATTGTTAATCTTGTAATTTTACAGAAGATATAAATATCAAGAATTATTTTTAACACACCTTTAATGCAAGTCCAAGGGTTTAGTTTTTCGAGATCAGGATTTAGTCCTGCCCCACTTCTTTTTGGTTCACGAGAATGAAGTATACTTTTATAGTGTCTCCCATTTTGTAACAATTTGGAATGATTAAAGAATGGGGGACTGAATTCTATTCTTTTAAAACTGTACAAACAGCAACAGCCACATTTTTTCGAAATAAATTAAACTAATTAAACTCCTTACTTTTTTTTGCATTTTCAGTATTCAAACTGCAAATTTAAAAAAAAAAGTAAAGAAAACCTGATAAACGGCAATAACTTCATTAATTTATACCTTATCAAGACTGTTTTTACATACAATTCAACTAAAAACTTGTTTTGGTGCGAGCAATTCTGCCATATAAACGGTTAATTAAAAAAAGTGTTGTTGGATCAACCTATACTCAAAATTTATATAATAAATACTTGCATTTCTTTTTTTCATTTAAATTAAACTGCTAGTATTAATAAAAACAGATTAACTGTATTATTTACGGAATTTTTTTAATTTTATTTTTCAATTCTTTTGTGCAATAAGAAACGTATTTTCTGTGTCTTGCTTATATAATGTTTATAAACATAAAACTTTTAAAGGTGTTGTTCTTGTATTTTTTAAACAACAAACTATACATAAAATTAATACTATTTACCCATTTAAAACCTCAGATTATAATAAATAAGTTCACTTTCGTAAAAAAAATTTGTACAGTTTTTTTTAAACTTTTAGTAATTATGCCTACAAACTTAAATTTTGAGCTCAATCTAAAATTACTTTTGTTTATTTATTCTTTAAACTGAAATTGATATTTCCAGCTTTATTTGGATTTAACCACGTTGGAAATTGGTGATTGAAAATCTTCATCTGTAGAAGGTTTATCATTTATCCTTTACTCTTTTATTTTTTAAGCATAAAGTTTCAACATTTTTTCACAAATTTTAGAATTGTAACACTTTTTTGATATTATCAATTATTGTCTACAACATTAATAACAAGTAGTTATTACCAAGATTAAAATTAACAAGGGAAAGCTTAAGTATGGCAGAAGAACTTAACAAAATTGATCCTCGTGAAAAAGCTCCACAACAGAATGTTACTCCTGGAACTGGTGTCCCTGGTGAAACTGAATCTGATACTATTTTGGTTCCACATCGTGCGTTACAAGTAAGTTTGTTCTTTATTAATTGATTTTATAATTTGTAATTTTTTAAGGGTAGTGCAATGCCAGCTGTTGTCTCAACCATTTTTGCTTCATCTGGTGATGCTGATCTTACACCACATGTCCTTAAGAATGTTACTCATGCCTTCTGTTATATGCATGAAATTGTTGATTTTGCTATTTCGGTTCCACATACTCTTCGAAGTGCAGAAAAAATGGCAAATCGTGGTTCAAAGCTTTGGCATTCAAAAAATAAGCAATCGGATTGTCCTCAACAAGAAGTAGATTTATTCTCGTGCAACCACTGCTCTCAATCCTCAAATTTCTTCTCGTTACTGGGCATAACTTGTTTTATATTAGTTATATCTTTGTTTTATATTAATTATTTTTTTGTGTTATGTTGTATTAATATGATTATATGCACTTTTGATAAATTCTAGTTATATATTTTTGGTGTCTGTAAAAAATGGGGATTTTGGGATTAGAAAAAATGAGGAACAAAAGCTAAAAATCTTAATCTAAAGTTACTTTAAGATATTTAACTTGAACGAAAGGTTAATTTATTAATATTTTTATTAATTACTGAACAGCTTTATTATTGATTGAATTGAATATTTGGGCTACGGTATACAGCAAAAAGTTTTTGGCTTTGTGTCCCCCCAACATCTCCGTGTTTAACGCAAAAAATTTCAACATGTTTTCACAAATTTTACAATTGTAATACCTTTTTTGATATTTTAAATTGTTTACAACATTAATAACAAGCTATAAATTTCCGAGATTAAAGTTAATAAAGGAAAGCTTAAGTATGGCAGAAGAACGAACTCTATACGTAACACATTTGGATGAAAAAGTTAAGAATGAATTGTTGCAAGAAATCTTTACACAAGTTTGTTTTTTTTGTATTTTGTTTTTTCTTTCCGTCGTATTAAACAGATAAGAAAACATTTTTATTTATTTTAGGTTGGACCTGTTGAATCTGTTTCTGTCATTAATGGTGAAAAGAAATATGCATTTGTTCAATTTGAAGACGAAGAAAGTGTTTTTTTTGCCATCAAAGTAATGGATGGCTTGAAATTGTTTAATACACCAATTTGTGTTCGACCAAGAGCAAACACAAAAAAAGTATGCTAAACTTTTTGTAATGCGAAAGTATTGATCATTCTTTTTTAGGATCAAATTTACCGGCAACAAAATCTTGATCGTCGTCATTCAAATGCTGGTCCATCTCGAAGAGAATCAGGAAATGATTATTTGCCTAGTGGCCGTCGTTCACTTAATGAAAATCTTACTCGTCAAAATGCTGGCCCTTCTCGAAGAGAATCTTATGATGTACCTGCATATCAACCTCAACATGGCCGTCGTTCATTTAATGAAACTCCTACTCGTCGAAATACTTGGTATTCTCGTAAACAATCTATGGATGTATATCAAACTCAACCCAGTCGTCGTTCACTTAATGAAAGCTACCCTCCGATTCCTTTGAAATTAATTCAACCTCATGTTCAATATCCACTCAATTCACCTCCATCTGATCCATATCGGCAAAGAATTACAGGTGGGTATTACACGCAATTTCCACAATCATCAAATACTAATATTTTAGGTGGACATCAATATTCTGTTCCTTCTGAACAAACTCTTAATTTTCCACCAAAACGTCCTCATCTTGCTGAAGCTTCTCCTCAACAACGTCGTCATTATTATGGTAGACGTTATAATGAAGAAACACGGCGTTAATAATGCCATTATTTTGATATGAATGCAATTATTAGTTCATATCTTCTTGTTATTCCTTCTTTGATGAAAGTTTTATTGTTTTTGTTATTTTTTTTGTTTCTAATAAAAACTGTAGAAACCCATTAAACAGATTTTGCATTGCTTTTTCACTCTTTGTGCTGTATCATTGTTAGGGTTGTCCTCCCCCTTTTTTCCAATTCCCCGCAAAAAGTATTCGTTCAATTTTAAAAAATAAAGAGTATTTTTATATTATTAAATATTTTGAAATGAAAAAATTGGATCGGAATCTTCAAAAACAAATAAAGTACTCATTTCTTATACTTGGGAACTAAAAAATTCAATAGACGAAATTATCTGGGATGTCATTGTGCTCCAAGATTCTGAAGAAGATTTAGTTTTATTTTTATTGTTAATTTAAACTATTGTTTACTTTTTAAAAATATTAAAAAGCAAAGAAGCCTATTATAAGTCAAAATAGCGGGTGCTATTGCAAAGTCAGTAAAAACAGAATGTCGAGGATAATAATTGTGTTGTTCAGTAATTAATAAAATGCTAATATTAATAGATTAACCCTTCTGTCAAATTACTTAGCTAAAAGTGACGAAGCCATAAATTTTAGGATTAAGATTTTTAGCTTTTGTTCCTCATCCGTGTTTCTCTTTTAAAAAAAGAAACGTTAGTTTATAAATAATAAAAAGATTGAAATTCTTTGTTGCAGTTTTTAAAAAAATAATCATAAATAAACATAAATATGAATTTTAAATTCGATGGAATAAATTCTTATCTCATTAAACGCTTTTATCTGTGAGTTAACTGTTTAAACTAGTTTGAACTTTAACAGTTTTTTACAAGCACTTATCAAAGAAATACAATAGTTTTTTTTTTTTAATTTTTTTCTTTACGTATGGTACAAAAATTCATCAGAGTTTGTATAAAAAACTGTGAAATTATGCAAAAATGTGATTAATTTTCATACAAACAAACGATTTTTCAAAAAAAAGTGACAAATTTTTAACCTCTAAATTGCAGTTTCTTTTTTAATATTATTTTTTACGAAAATAATTGTTACAGTAAATGTCAAAAAACATTCTGAAAAAATTTTATTATTTTCAATATCTTTGGGAAACATGATTCAAAATGAATTCAAAACCACCCAATTTTAACAAAAAAAATTTTATCTGTTTCATTAATAAACATCTCGGTTAACTGTAAGTTCACAAAGTGCTTGATTAAATGAAAATTGCTTTAAAGTTGGTGCACTCCAGCCCCCAAAAGGTTGAAAGTCATCAAAAGATGCAACACTTTCAACATTTGGCCCTTGATTCCAATACCAAAGTCGAAGGCTTGAAAAACCTGTATATGATCCGGTAATTTGTTGCCAATCATACCAATTTGTAAAAATTCCAACAAAAACTCCCTTTGACTAAAAATTGTTGTCCTACTAGAAAAATTTGGATAAAAATGTAAATTTTTGTGAATATTCCAGAGCAGAAGGAATTCGATTCGAATTATTCTTCTGCTTTGAATTATAATTAAAAGAATTATTATTCGAAGCCAATTTTGTTAAGATTTATATTTTAAAATTTATTACTTACTTTAGCTTGATCAACAAAGCTTTGAATTAAAGCAATATTATATTGAACATTACTTGACCAATTAATTGGCAAAGTGACCTAAAATAAAAAGATTTCATAAACCGTAATCAAAAAAACCACAAACTTTTAACCAAATATTTGTAACTTTAAATCCTGAAGCCGACATATAATTGTAAGCAGCATCAAATTGTGCAGCACCAGTTTTATCAGCGGTTGCAGGTGATACATATGCTTCCATTTTAAGTCCAGCAGCTGCAGAATTTTTCATATTTGGAATTAAATTTGGATTAAGTGTTCCACCGTTTTTTGGATTATATGCTTCAAAGAAAACTGTTGTATATCCTTTTAGATAAAGGCATTTAAATGTCGAAGGTGAACCTTCAATTGCAAGATCAATGGCATATTTGTATTCCTGTAAAAATAGGCAATTGAGATGATGTTTCAGTGAAATGTTATAAAAAAAGGTTAATTTAATGTTTAACACTGAGATTATGTGTTAAATAACAAACCTTTGCACATGTCAAAGTCATAATTGCAAGGAAACAAATTTGAATAAAGAAGCCAAATCGAACCATGTTTCTGAAACAAATGGCATTTTAGGTTTTTTGAGCACTTACACAACAGATAAAAATAACTTGTTGAAAATTTTTCACAGTTATTTTTTTACACAATACATTTTAGAATTTTTTTAAACAATCTTTACTTTTTTTGTATTTTCAGTATTCAAATTGCAAATTTAAAAAAAAGTAAAAGTGACAGAAGAAAAAAAGTGGACTGTATATAAACTGAAAATTTTTTGGTATATGCAAAGAAAGTCTGAAAGCTTTTTTCTTAGACATAACTAAAATCTTATTAGAAAAGCTCTTAGACATTTTATAAACAAAATTATTTTTCTTAATATGTTTTTAATGAATGTCTGAGACACTCTTGTTGGTAAAAGCCTTTTTGTTTAGTTATATCGTTTTTTCAAAGTTTTACAAGAAATTTTAGTATCAAAAAATACAGAAATTTTTATTAAAAATAAATGATAATAAAAAGTAAAGAAAATTTTACTGAAGATAAATGATATGGGAACATCTTACGTAAGCAAAAAATCCTAAATTTTCAACCCCACCCCCCCCCCCCTTATCGTAAGATTTTTTCCTTTGATCTTATGCCGCACATCAAAGCCGCAAAAGATTTAAGCCAATTTTAGGAATGCAGAATTTTTTCTGATTCTGATCCGATAAATTAGGATTAACAGAAAATGAGTGGTAAATTATAGTTTAAGAAAAACGCAAAATCACACAATGTCTTTGCATTTACTTGTTAGCTAGTTTTTTTAAAAATAAAACACGGAAATAGCGAAATAGTTTTTTTTGTAAAAATTGTTGATTTTATACAAGAAAATTTACAATTCAAAAGCTTTACTTTACTTACTAAATAAAATCAGATCAGTTATATTAATAATTCGCCTGTTATTTCAGTTCACATGAAAATAAAAATAGATGTTTTTAATTTCTATAAAAAATGGAACAACTTTCATTTTGTATTTCTGTTTTTATAAATGTTAATCAGAAATAAATGTTGCATGAATGCATTTTTAGTTACTGTTTTAATAATATTTATAGTTTAAAATTTTATGTAAATAAATGTTTTAAAATATTTTAAAAACAAAAATAGTTTCCGAATTTGTTGGTCACCGAAAAAAATTTGTTGTTGCATTTTTAACCATCTTATTTGTATTTAAGTACATTTACTAAAAAAGCTCTTACGAGTTTGAATAATTTTATTTTTCCAATTAAAAAAGATACTTTTTTTGATATCGTTCATAAATTTAATTTTGTTTTACTCCTTAATTTACAAAAGGTCCTTAATAATACAGTTCACAGAAAAAAAGCTTTTTTGATTTTTAATAATTAAATAAACATAATATTGTCATTTCAGATCGCTACAAAATGTTTCCAATTAAATAAATTTATGAAATACATTTTTACCGCCCAGTTTTTTATCATCTTTTGGAAATAAAATTCCCTAAAATTTTTTAAAGTGAATGTAACTTTTTATATCAAAAAAATTATTGGTTTTTAACCTGTAACATTTTTAAATAAACTTTTTAGAATTTTTTGCATAACTTTTTCAACATTTTACGATTATTAATGTTTCATTCAATAAAAGAAAATGACAGTTTATTTTTTCTATTACATAATAACAAAGGCGACAATTTGTCTTATTCTCTTTTTTCCCCTTTCTTATTTACACTTTCTTTTAATCAGAATGATCAGTAAAAATAAACCTTTTTTTAAGTTAAAACTCTTTTAGATTTTATCAGTTTTTTAATGCCAAAAAAACTATTATTTCTTTTTCGGTGTAAAATTAATAAGAAAGGAAACACAGCCCTTAAATATTTTTTCCCCCTTGTCCTTCCTCTTTTTCTTTTTGCGCTTTTATTATGCAAAACAATTACATTGCTTTTCTTCTTGATTTTTTTCTTGCACAACATTTTTAAAAGGCAGAGACCGCACACTTGGTTTTTTCTTAAAAGCTGAAAAAGCTTTTGTACAAACCCTACAGTTTCCTTTTTATGTTCATTTTAAGATTTTTCACTTTTAAAAATTTTGTCAAGAACAAAAAAGAGTTAATGAAATCGAGCCTATTTGTAAAATAAAAAAGCAGAGCCATAAAAAGAACGTTTGTTTCAGGTCTCATCGTTTTTAACGTTTTTTATTATTCCTTCCACTTTTTTTAAAAGGTGTTGTTGTCAACGAGAGTTATTGGGGAAAAAAATATGAAAGAAAATTCATCACTTTCTAATATGTACCAAAAAAATATTTTACAGCTGTCCCTTAGATTTTTTTTCTTCCTTTTTTTAATTTTTCTTTGAAGACTATATACATTACAGAACAGTGTTATCTTTTTTTTCCTTTCTATTTTTGCAGCATTAAAAAAATTATACAAGAAAATGAAGGGTAACAATAATCACACGCGAATTTTGCTTCTGCCTTTTTTTTATAGCATGCGCTTAAAGTTGAGAGATCGGTACACAAAAAATTTATTTTTTTAAGAGATGGACATTTTTTCTCTCGTTTGTTTGTTTTTATTCGTTTAAATAGTCGGATTTTTTTGTTTTAATTTTAAAGAAGACCTCTTACATCAAAAAACAACAATAATTAAAAGATACAAATTTTTTCTTTTACTTTTTTGACTGAAAAAAATATGCGTGCTTGTCGCATCCTCTTATATGGAGGGGAGCAATTTCTTTTGATCAATGTCCACTTTTAATTTTTTTGTACCCATGTAAGCTTCTTCAATGTGGTCGTATATTATAATAATCGTGATCAAAAAAAGAAGAGAGAGATGAGAGAAAGACCAAAAAGGGATAGGAACAGTATTGAGGGCCTCAAAATTTTATTTTTATGAGCTCTATTCATTTTCATTTCTCCACGTTGCAAATCGCCATATATATTTTTTTAATAAAGGAAGAAGGGGGGATAAACGCTGAATAACATCATTTTAGCGCTTATGTTTTTGAAATATATATAAAAACTTGTTGTTATTTGAGGTTGTCCTCAAAATAATAGAACAGATTTGTAAGCGGATCTACGATGGTATTAGATTAATCAATTGCATTTTTTTTCTTTCATTATTTTTTTCTGCAAATTTCAATCGAATTTTTCTTTTTTATTTGTTGTTAAGTTTTGCATTAACGGTTTAAAAAACCGGCACTTTATTATATTTTTAGGTTTAAAATTTTTTTGAGAGAGAGTCAATGTCCTAAAAAAGGAATGAAAGAGAAGAAAGAAAAACCCATCAATTCCTCTTTTTTCAAAAAAGGCATTTTTTTAACTTCAATAATACTTCATTGAAAGCTTAACATACGAAAATTGAGGTCGGCAGTGCCTTTCCCTGTTCCGTCATTGAAAAAAATGAAAATGTAGCAGATTTTTCAATTTTGGAACCATAAAAACCCAAGGAAGAGACACACTTTTATTTTTTTCTTGAGGAGCTTCGCATTCCGTTATATTTTTTTTATTTGCTCACAATTCCGGTATAAAAAAATAATTTTTTGTTTGCCTTTTAAAACTTTTTTAAGCGCCAGAATTTTTTTATTGTTTCCGGCTCTTCTTTTGAGAAAAGCTTGGGGGACAATAAATAATACATTGAGAAATATGAAAGCTTTTTTTTTAAATTTGCATACATTTTATTTTTCTTCTTTTCTGAAAATGGCCTTGAAAGTTCCGTCTTCGCCTCTTTTTTTTGACTTTTTTTTATTTCATGCAATTGGGCACTTTTTTTTGGGTTTTCAATGATTCGGACTCCCCCTTTTTTATTTGAACTTCTTTAAAAAATTTTTTTGTGGCTTGGTTTTTTCTGGAATAGACGTAAAACATAAAGTATACATGTGTAAAAATAATTTAGTTTTTTTTGTCTATAAATTTTTTTGAGGGAATAGTAGTTATAGAATATTAAATAATATCTAATTGTATAGATTTCTTTGAATTTCGAAAGACCCCAGCTGCATTTTTTTCTTTGCAAAAAAAGACAATTTTTTTCAAGGGCACAAAAAAAAGAGGGAATGAAACTAGTTTTGGTATGTTTTGGCACTTTTCCTGAAAAATATCATGAAAAAAATTATAGCTCTTCACAAAAAAATATGTATATGTGTTTGAGGTGGTGAAAAGTAGGAAATAAATAAATGGCGAAAGTGACCCTTCTTTTTTTCATTTAATTTCATTTTTTCCAAAAAAAATTTAGTACTTTCGCGACAGCCGGCTTTTTGCCCTTTGGCGTTTTTGCTGCGTTAAGTTTTAACGGATAGCAAGAAAAAAAAGTAAGGGTAGAGGTCGAGAATGAAAATAAATGAATGAGTGAGGCTTTCATCTTGTTGACCAAGAATAACAACAACTGATCGGGAAAATAAAAGAAAGAAGAAAAAAATGAGTTGAAAGAGATGTTCAAAAAAAGTGAAGGAGGAAAAATAGTTGAACGCAATAAAATAAACTCTTTTAAAAATATCAAACTTTTAACTGTTTTTTATGCTTAATTATTATGATAATTTAAATCTTTTTTCTTTCGTTTTTTCAAAAAATCTTTTCTTTTTTAATCTATTTTTAAACTTACAAAAAAGGAAATCTTTTTTTACTAAAAAGTTTTTACCTTCTTTTTTTGTTTAAAAAGCAAATTATTTTTGCTATATATTTCGCAATACTTTATTCTTTGCATGAATTATTAGTTTTTATATGTTTAAGCATAACCAATTTTTTTAAAGACGGATAATTTTTCAAAATCGGTACCATTGTCTTCTTTTTCCCATAACACTTAAATCAACTTGTATATTTAATGATTATGTCCGAAAAATTGCTTTTCATATTTAACTTGGGTTATTTCCTTTTTTAAAACAATTTTTTATATAGTTTTTTCTTCGTTAGCCAAGAGGTTTGACGACGGCGATGATGATGATTTTGGTTTCGCTTAAATAGAATTAAAAGTAAAAGTTTACACTTGCGCGATTTTGCGGCTCTTCTTTTTTTCTTTAACGTTCCTTTTTCCGAGTTATTTTTCATTTTTATAAAAATCTCATATTTTTTGTTTTTAAAAAGTGTTTTAATTTTTTTAAAGTCATTTATGGCAAATTCTACAAGAAATACAATACAAACGAGGCAAAGCCATACACTTCCACGTGAACGGAATCGAATTCCAATTGTCTGTTTAGACCGTGATGATCCAGAATATATTAAAGAGATGCAAAGGCCTGCAGCCATAAAGGTAAGCTCCTCCTTTCTATTACATTCTTTATTTTCATATAAATGGTGTTTAAAGATTATTCTATACAATTTTATTTTTTTCTTTTTCCCTTGTTTAAATAATAATAATATAGTGTAAAAAAATACGTTGAAAAAAGAAAAAAAGATTTTTTCTTTATTTAAACTTACTCTTCTTCTGCAACGCCGCCGTTGATTATAGGCTTATTCATTCAAATTCAGTCCAGTTCTTTTTTTTCTTAACTTAAAAAACATTCTATTTTTTTTGGTTTGTTTGTCATTTATATCCTTGCCAAAGGGTGTCCCTCCACTTTTTTTTGCGCACACAAAAAAAAGCACGGCTTCTATTCAGGAGAGTTTCCTTCTTTTTTTTGTTTTTGATGCATGAATCCATGGATGGAATGCCACCACCCTCTCTGTCACATTGGGAGGATGTCTATTGATGCCTCGACCTTTTTTTTGGCCGTCATCCGCGCAAAAAAAACATGCGTGCAAAAAAGCAGCAGCAAGACTAAATAATTTTTTTATATATTTTTTTGTTGCTTTTTTTGCCCTTCTAAAATATTTGTCAAAACTTTTTTTTTGTTCTCACATCAGCACAATTGCTTACTAGTTGACAGGAGAAAAAAGAAGAACGGGGAAAACTGTTTTTGTTTTTCTCGGCCAAAAGCAGTCACTATTGCTTCGTTTGTTTTTTTTTCAAACAGTTGGAAGAAATTTTTTTTCAGATTTTGGGGTAGTTACGTCCGAACGTTCAGGGTTTAAAAAAGTTTTCTTTTCTTTCTGCTAAAAAAAGGAACAAAAAAAGCTTTTATCCCAAAAAAAGAAAGAAACTTTATTAAAGAAAATTAAGAAAAAAAAAGTCCCAATAAAGCTTAATTGACTACTTAAAATATAGGGTTTTTTTATAGAGGCCACAAAATGTTTTTTCCTTTGCCTTTTTTCCATTTCATTTTTTATTAGTGCAATTGTTTGTCACGTTTAGGAAGATTTATCAGAAATGGAAAGGCGTAAACGCGTGCAACAAATTCTCGAGTCAAAAGATTTTTGTCGTGAATTAGAAAAACTTGTTCAACAAGAAAATCTTTCCGGTGAAGCCGATCCAGAACGATTTAAAACTTTACAAAAGTTATCCGAGCTAACATTGTCACGTGGTGAAATGGCAGTTGTAAATTTGCATAATAGTCTTGGTTGGTTTTATTTTTTTTACGATTTATTTGAGGAGAACAATTCCCTTTTTTTAGGACATGCGGGTAGTATTGTTCCTATTGCAGATCTTTTTGGAAATGAACCATATTCGCCTGCAGAAAGAATAGCCAGAAATAAATTAGCATCATTATATCGATTAGTTGATTTATTTAATTGGTCACAGGGTATTTATAATCATATCACAGTAGGAGCACCACAAATGGTAATCAACAATAATCAATAAATTTAGATTCGATTACCTGGTGATGATCCACCTGAAATTTTAATAAATCCATTTGGATTACTGTATCATGAAATAACAGCAAGTTCATTGGTTAAAATTTCACTTGATGGAAAAATTCTTGATTCTGGTACAACTAAACTTGGAATAAATAAAGCTGGATATGTAATACATTCTGCAATACATGGTGCAAGACCGGATGTTCAATGCGTTTTACATATGCATACTGCAGTTGTATCAGCGGTTTCATCAATGAAATGTGGATTGCTACCAATTTGTCAAGAGGCAATGATAATTGGTCCAATTGCATATCATGATTATCAGGGTATTGTAAGCGATGAAGAAGAACGTGAATCAATTGTTCATGATTTGGGTGATAAAAATGTAAGTCATTCTTTGGGCAGCTTGAGTGTAATTTTTTTATTTGAATTTTTGAGTGATGCTTTTTGTTTATTATTATTTTTTTGGTGCTTTTTATTATTGGTATCTTTTAGGTAATGCTATTACGAAATCATGGATTTGTTGCTTGTGGTGAATCGATTGAAGATGCACTTCATCTTGCTTTTCATACTGTTATTGCTTGCGAAACTCAGGCATGTGAAAATCTTAGGCTCTATTTTTTCTACCCCTCCTCCTCCTTGGCCTAAAATAAAAACATTTGCTTTTTGTAAAATTATTACTTTTTTTTGCATTTTTTTTGGATTTTTTATTTATTTTTGAGGTGTTTTGGATTTTCTTTTTTTTGCTGATGTATTTTGCGTAGCTTTTTTAAAAAAAGAGAAAAAAGTGCATTTGAAAGAGTGAGAGCTTTTGATGGATTTATTAAAAATGATGCTAAAATCTTTTTTATCTTTTTAAAATAGGTCTTATTAATCCGTGGAAGGGGGTTTATCGTTTGCGCAGAAACAATTGAAGAAATTGTTTTTATGGCACAAAATATTATTGCTGCATGCGAACATCAGGTTTGATTACTTTTTTGTTTATCAAAAAAACAAAAAAAAGATAATAAAAAATGCAAAACAAATGTTTTTTCTCCCCCCATTTGTCCTTCATTCTTTGTCCTTTATTACGTCATTTTTTTTATCTTTAGATTCGTGCCGCAAAAGCTGGAATTGATAATTTAGTTATTCCTGATGGAAATGCCGTTGAAAAAGCATACCAGGTTGCAAGAAATGGTGGAGGTGGAGTTAATAAAGTTGCAGAAAATGGTACAGATTCAACACCAAAATGGAGAATTGGTGAACTTGAATGGGAAGCATGGATGCGGGTTTTAGATTGTTCGGTACAAAGAAAAATCATTTTTTGATCAAATCTAAAATTTTTGTGACTTTTTTAGGGACATAAAACGGGTCATATTTATAGACAACCATTTTTAAAAGCTCGACATCAAACAAGACATTCAAGTATTAATCGAATAAATGATGTCACACAACCACCTGCAACTTCTGCATATGGAATGGTAAAATATTTAATAATAATAATAATTAAAAACATAAAAACATATTTTTAAGCTTGATGAAACGGATACTGAAGCAATGGCAGCATATCGATTAACGCTACTTCGAAAAGAGCAAGAAAAAGCGAGATGGCTAAATTCACCAAATAATTATCAAAAAGTTCATATTTATGAAACTGGAACAAATAATCCTAAAATTATTACAAAAGTATGTCTCAAAATGAAAATTTTTGGGGAATTAAAAATGGATGTTTTTTTAGTGGGTACAAGATTCTTCACAATCCCAAAATGGTACACCTGTAAAAATAAATGCAATAAAACAATTTAATTCTGCAACAAGCACAAATCCAAAAGAATTTAAAGAAAAGCAAAAAGAATTAAAAGAAAATCGTCGAGCTGGTGTCATAAATGCAGGTCCACAGTCGGTTATATTAGATGAAACACATTTAAATAAAAATGATTCAAGGGTTTGTTACATTTCTTTGCAATAAATTGAGTGTATTCAAAGCTACCAAAATAACGATCTCTTAAATTCTAGTTTAAAAAACATTTTTGATGTTTTAAACTTTTTTTAGGATTTTAATTCTGATGGTTATAAAGATGTTGTAATTATTGGTACAGCGAGTAAAGGAATTATAGATCGTCAACATCAACATAATGCACAAGTATATCGGCATATTTATTCACAAAATCCATTTTCAAAAGAAACTGATGAAGAAATAAATAAATACATAAAAGAAGTTGAACAAAAATCTCGATCAACATCAGCAATGGAAAAACGGGATATTAGTCCAAGGCGTCAATATGATATTGTTGAAAGTCCAACACCAGGTTTGTCAAATTAATTATAAAATTCTATTTTCTTGAAGTGAATGCTTTTTTTTAAACAAATCACTTAAAACTAATTAAACACCCTTTGTTTTATTAATTAATTTTTTGCTTTATCACACATGGTTTGATTTTTTATAGACACTGCATCGCTAATGCAAGCAGTCCGAAAAGGTCGCCCAACAAAAAGTGCATCAATGGATGACGAAATTGATGGAGAATCTGTTGGAGTATCTCCAAGTAAGTTAATTTATAGACGAATTAATTTCAAAAATCTATCCTTAAATTTTTTTAAATTTTGGTATTTTTCCTTTTTTTCGCTTTTTTGAATTATTGTGTGGTGGTGTGAAATTTTTTTTTCTTTTATATTGTTTGTAGAATCTATTGGTGGTGATTATCGTATGGTAACAAAATTTGATGAAAAAAGTGATCATTATTCAACAATTTTTATTGAAAATCATCAACCAAAAACATTGGATCAAAATCAAAATTATAAAATTTCCACTTTGCTTCCTCCTTCATCAAAGCCAATTCCACAGCCACAACAAGAAACACCGAGAAAAAGCACTTTTCCAGTAATTCAAAGGCCAACAATTCTTGCTCCTTTACCACCTTTAGAATATCCACCAAAATTTCGTCATTCATTCAAAATTATGCCTGAATTTGAGAGTAATACACCATTTTTTATTTAAATTTTTGTCCGTTCTGCTTTATTTTTTAATAATACGCTTAATTTTGCTGTGCACTTTTTTGCATTTTTTTGTCATTTAAAAAAGAACATAAAAATGCTTTTTTAATTTTTAGGAAATAATCTTACCAGCCGATCAGAAATGACATCAGTTCATGCAGCGGTAATAAAAATAATATGCTTTTAAAATGCTTGAATAAAAAAATAATTATTATTTTAGGGAGAAATGGCAAAAGACGGAAAAAAGAAGAAAAGAAAAGGCTTCTTCTCATTTGTTCGTAAGAAGAAGTAAATCCTCAAATAATATATGGAGTAATATTTTCATTCATTCATTTCAATTTATTAAACTCAAAGATGTTCTATCACTTCGAAAAAATAAAATTTTAAATCGTGTTTCATTGCTACCCCGGCTTTAATTTTCTTTTTATAGTTCTTTGCGCTCAAATTTTATTGTTATAATATTTGTTTTTGCCTTTTAGCTTTTTTAATAATTATGTAAAATGGCGCTTATAATAAATTTCTATCAATCAATGATTCAACTCTGTTTTTAGATTATCGAATATCAGCACCAACTATTGTTTAAAAACATTATAGTAATGTTGTAATAATTAATTCTTTGTTTTACATAAAATGAATAAAAATTTATGAACATATAAGAACAATTTTCATAATTTGTTTTAAGCAATTTAACACAATCCGAGATCAACAACATAAAAAGTTTAATAATTTAATAATAAATAAATAAAAGCTTTGGTTGTTAAAATTATAGCACCATATTTGATTTCAAGCATGAAAAAATTATCCATCAATTTTAAGATTTGTAATTTCTTCAGAAGGAATTGAATGCCCACCAGATCGTTGTTGATTTAATAAAGTTCGAAGTTGTGATTGTAGCTTTTTAACTTTTTCAGCTGCTTCTGCTGCAATTGCTGCAGATTCATCTGCTTCATCCCAAGCTAAATTCCAACGTAAAAATAAACGTTGCCATAAAACCTTAAAAATTTGAATATGTTATTAACGGAAGATATTGTATTTAAAAATAATGCTTACATGAATTACACCAGAAATAACAGGCCAAAGTGGTTGAGCAATTGGAACATAAAGCGGATTCATAAATGTTGAAAGAATTTCAGGATGATTTACATACGACCAAAGTGATACAGTTCTTTTACGAAGTTGCGAATGATGCCGATCTCGTTCACTATCATATAAAAATGTTCCAAATTCAGAGGCATAAGAATGTTCAAAAATATTAATAAGAAAATGATCAGTAAATTCAAAAGCAGTTGGATAAGCATGCATCATCTAAAATAATCAGCATTTTTTTTTTGTTAAACCTTTCAAAAAACTGTATTACTTGAAAAACACAATTAAGGAAGCAAACAAACACAGGAGCTTCTTCACCCCCACCAGTAGCATATGCAGAATGACTACATCTTTCACCAAATGGATGTCCACCAAGAATCCATTCGCGTTCAATTAAAGATTGAAAGCCACGAAGTGTTCGAGTATTTGAATCCAAAATTATTGCACACAGTGATGTCATCATAAGTGTCATATCTTTACTTTCACCACCATGTACAATATGAGTATGTCCAGGATTTACATAATGCATTGATTGAGCAATTACACCAGCTTTTGAAAGAACAAGGGCAATTGTAGGTAACCAACCAGATGCATTTAATCTGCTATGAAAATTTACATTACCGTAATCATTACAAGTTTCAACAACTTTATGAAATGAAGCTTGAATATCTTGAGTTCGTGGAAGTTCCAAAAAGATAATATTCCAAGATCTATAATAGAATGCACTTTCATATCCACCACCTATAATTAGAAAAAATATTTTTGAATTTAAGATAATCGCTAAATTTCAAACCTCGAGCTTTAGCAGATGCAAGAGCAGTTTTTGATCGAGTATCAAGTAAAATTCCCATATTTTTATTTAATAAATATGCTTTATGTACAGCTTCATCTTCAATACATCGACGATTTGTTGGTCCCAAAAGTGGTTCAGATGTTCGAACAAGAATTGATTTTGTTGAATAATCAACAAATGAAACAACAGGAAAACGACCATCTCGACGAAATGTCGCACATAACCGTAAATAATCATCTCCAACACCTTTTACAACAATTGATTTATCAGGATAAGATGAGCATACATGGAAATTTTTATTTACAGATGTTAGACGAAATATATCGGGAAATAATGTTGAAAGTTCACAAAATTGTTGTGATACATCATAAATATTCCAACCATCATCAAGTACAGTAAAAGTTGAACGATAAAAATATGGAAATTCATGGCCAGGAGATTCTAAAATGATAGTATTTAAAGGTCTAAATGAATTTTTTAAAGAACATACTTAAATTTGATAATGCATTTATGGATTGTGCTAATAATAATGCATCTTGAGGTTTTTCCATTTCAAATGAACAAATCATAAAATTTTTACATTTTAATGTTAAAATTCCTTTATTCATTACTGCTGCATCAGAGACAGCAATATCAACAGCACGTAAAAGTAACTATAAATTTTTAAAAGTGATAAGTCTTCCTTTTACGAAAAACACAAACCCAAAGTTCATCATTTCGGACATTATTTGGAGTATTTGGTGATGGAGCTGGTTGAAAAATAAAATGGTGGGACGTTAATGCAATTGTACCATATGATTTTGGTCGAGGCCCATGTTTAAGAAGGACATTATCAACCCGACTCTTTTTAATATATTCAGAAAGATCCATACTTGATGACCCGTAATTTACTAAAATATAATAAATATGTTTAAATTTTTGCTCTGCTTAAATAATAGATTAATATCTTCTTTATGGAAGCATGAGTATTATTAATGTTCAAGTTAATATAAACTTATTGCAATGTTTTTTTAATTTGAGTTTATAATGAATATGTCAAAAAACTTCGCTGCAAGAAATTTTTTAACCATATTTAAAACGGGACTTCCATGGTGGCCCGAATTATATAATTGAATTTTATGTAACAAAAAAGCTTTGTTGTTAACTTTGTAAGCTTTTAATACCGCTAAAATAGTTGAAAATAAAAATTCAAAAAAATTTCATTTATGCTGATTGTCAGCTCTTGATGCTTTAAAAGAAAGATTTTTTGTCAGATGATAAGTCGAAAATCTGTTTACAGTAACATTTAAAAAAACAGTTCTAAAACGATGAATCAAAGAGTATTTTTTTGTATTAATTTTTAACAAAATTATGAGTCACATAATTCGAAATCACGTTTTTAGTAAAGAAATTTACAAAAAGCTTTGTATTTCCAATATTTAATGGAAATAAATGTTTTAATGATATCCAAAATTTATTTAACATTTTTTTAACAAAGTTGCATATTTATCAACAAAAAGCTTCCACATTTTTTTAGTGTTACTTTATAACCCTTTTTGATCACCTTTCATTCACCCCCCTCAAATGGCTCAGTGAGGCGCATCCAGTTTAGCAAGCGGTAACTACCGAGTTCGTGTCTCACTGGGTTGTATTTGAGGGGGCCATGAGTCGCTTTTAAATTTGAGTTTAACTTTTAAATTACTAATTTTAATGATAGATGATGATGCTCGTTACAGTTTAAAAAATTAAATAAATAAAATACAGTTTTAAATAAAAAATCCGAACCGGTCGGAACAATTTTTTTTAATTTGAGGTTCGCGTTTTTTGTTGAAAGTTTAACAAAATCATTTTGAAGGATATTTAAATTGGCAGACGTAATAATTTAAAATTTTGAAAAATATTTCGAACACGGTAGTTAATTTTGTTAAAACCAGCTACTATAGTTTTTAAAAACTTAAACAAACTTTTTTATAGTTTTTTTAAACGATCCAAACGTTGTGAAAAGTTAATATTACTTTTCTGTTTAATACAACGGATTGGATTTTAAACGCTTTTTTAATTGTCAGGGGCCTGCTTTCCAGTTAAAAAAACAACGTCAAATAATCTTTCATACAAACATTTTTTTAAAACCCTTTCTCCAATGTTTTGATGTTACACTTTAGATAATAATATAAGAAGTTTAAATTATAAAATATTTTCTTACCTTTTTCATCAACTTTTAACAAACTTTTTAAAGAATTTTTTGTGCTTTCTTTATTTTCAACGTTATTGAAATTGTGCAGCTTTTGTAATGCTTTAAATTGCACAACTTCTGGCTTTGTGGCTTCATTTTTCATTTGTCGAGGAAATTCAAATTTTTGTTGTATTTGAGCATCATTTAAAACTTCTTTAACACCCTACAAGCGTTCTTTTAAAAAAATGTTACACAACTTTTTTTACCTTTTTTAAATTTTCCTGTGATTTATCAATTTTATCAATAATAGCAAATTCAGTGATATTTTCATAAGCGAAAATATGAAGTAAAAGAATGCTTTTGCTTGTGATATTTGAGCTTTTATCATTTTTCAATTTCTTTAAAGTTTCTTCTTTTTTATAAATATTCAAAGTTTCCAATGAAGTTGAAAATGTTTGATTCGATTTAACAAAAAATTCTTTACTATTTTTTCTTTGACAGTTTTCTTGATTAAAACTATCTGATATTTTCGTTACAGCTGCATTTTAAATAACAATAAAATTAGGGTTTTTCAATTTTTTATTGAAATAAAATTTGAACAAAAAAAGAAGCTTTGTGGATCAGAAAAATTGTTCAAGCCTAATTTGTAACTGCAGCTATTTCGTTGTTACCGTAATTTCTTTTTTTATCAAAATTTGAAATGCTTTTTGGAAACAAAAAATTGCTTCGTGAACATTTATAATTTTGATTTAAATAAAGATTACTGTATTTATCATTTATTGATTCTTTTTTCAATTTTGATAAATGACGATCGTCATCTTTTGTCGCCATCTGAAATTGTTTTTTACAAGAAAAAAAAGAAAAAATGATCAGCTTTATCAACTATCCAGAAAATTAAAAATACGATTGGGATAAATATCTTTTTCAAATCCCAATAAAAAAATCAAAATGAAAGTTTATGAAAAATCAGTTTTTGCGACAAAAATTGGAAAAGAAAGAATCAAAGTTCGAACATTTTCTTACAATCCACATTTAAAACAAATAGAAATCAGATTTTTCTCTCTCTAAATTTGTTATGCCTTTGCCGTAGAGATTTAAAAGTTTAAAACAAGAATGATGAAATGCAAAAAAATTGAGACTGTTCGTTTGCGTTTGATTTTAGATAATTTAAGATTTTATAATATAAATTCTTTTTAAAAAAGTTCTTCTTTTGCACATGTTTTTGGAACGAAACAATTTCAGTAATAAAATTAATGCAAAAGTGTTATGAGTCAAAATCAAGTTTAAAAATATCACAAAACAAAACAAAGGAGCTACTGTAAAATTTTGTTGTACATTGGCAGAGCGTCCCTTAACAACAACAAAGATAAATTTGCATCTTGAAATTTTTTTATAAAACACAAAATTACCAATGCTTAATAAAAAGTATTAAATATTATATTATAATGTATTGCTGGGATAAATATAAGAAGCGGCTAATCCGACAATTTTTTGAAGATCAAAAAGAACGACAAGAATTTGAAGATTTTGTTAATCTATGTGAGAAACGGTCAGTTTCGATTTTACTTTAACGACTGCTATTTAGTATTTAAATTTTAGAGGTCAAAAATGTGATCATACTGGAGCAAAACAAGAAGCGAAAAAATATGATACAAAATTAGCATGCCGTGTTAAATTCATTGACGAATATATTGATGTTTCTTCACTTAATGATGTATGCCCTTTCAATATAATTGATTTTTGTTTAACATAAAGTTTTTTAGCTCGCCGAAGGACTTATTCCATGTTTTCTAGAACTTGCAGCAATATTTTATCAAAATTGTAATAGAAATGAATTTGAAAAGTTATTAAAAATTCGTGAAACTCAAAAATCCTTACCCATTGCTGAATATCGAAAACATATTTTGGATACTCTCAAAGAAGTAATAATTTTTAATTTTTATTTTACAAGACTTTTATATTCATTTTCAACATTTAGAATCAAATTTTAATTCTTGCTGGTGATACTGGATGTGGGAAATCAACACAAGTAAGTTTATATTTTTTAAAAATTTATTGCATATTAGCTACCTCGTTTATGATCAAATTTTTAGTTTTAAAAAAAAGATGTAGTTGCATACTCTTTAGGCTTTATTACGCGTTTGAAACGGTGTTGTAAGCATTGGTTTTAACCAACTTTAAATAATTCTTGCTACATTTGGAGATTTAGGAGAAGTTAATTGTGGTTCAGCTTCACTTTCACAGCTCGATGAACTTAAATATGAGATTACAATATCAGTAGACAAATGGTCAGCATTAATCTGCACAGGTCCAAGACTTTTAAAGCACGCCGGAGATTTTGGTAGTGAAAACTAAAACTTTTAATGATTAATGAAATAAGATATTTTAACTTACCTGAGGTGATCTTAAATCTTCTCTGCTTTTTGTTGATACACTATCAGTAAATTTTATGGTTCTAAAAATTAGTTATTCTGGTTTTTTAAATCTTTTCTTAGACATACGTGTTATTGTTATTATTTGTAATTGCTTCTGTAACACGATAATTGTGTTCTTCACTGCTTGCTACAGTAACTTGACTGCAGACATCTGCTTCTTCATCATTTATTTCAATTTTTTGTTGTTTTTCTTCTTCATTATTTATTTCTGTTTCTAAATCAATCCGTCGACGAGGTATTGTGATTGTTGCAAATCTGTCACTATTATTATCATCAGAAGGACAATTTGATTTTGTTATTGTATTTGGTACAGGAATAACAGTTTGCATTTGTAAAGTTTTAAAGGTATGTCGTTTGCTTATCAAAATCATAATTAAAACAATTACTGTTGAAAAAATTGCAATTCCTAAACAAACAAACATCCACCATGGATTATTTACTGTTTGCTTCACCGATGCTTGAGTGGTTGAAACTTCAGTCCAAATTAAATCAATACTACTTGAAATATTAAATGATGGATCTTCAGTTGTAACTTCCTCAGTTGTAGCTTCAGTTTCAATAATTATTGGAGTTGTTGTTTCAAATTTAAATGGATCCATCATTTGATCACCTATTTCATCAATCATTTTATTCAATCCTTCCATGTAATTTTTTTCTTTAAATACATTTTCTGACTGATTATAAATTCTAAACATAAGATCTTCTGGGAGTTTTAAGCTACTTCCGGTTCTTGTATATGCCATTTTTGCTGCTTCAACACCGATTAATAAAAGATAATTTTTACAAATTTGATCACTTAAACCATATTCTTCTGCCAGCTTATCACCAAATTCTATCTAAATTTGCATAGTTTTGTTTTAATTTTTTACACTCTAAAAAACTTGCCAATTCAGCATTTGTAATACTTTGATTATTTTTTGTTTGAATTCTTTTGGCAAGAATTACATAAATTTGTACACCTTCTGTTGTATTTTCATGGCATTCTGGTGGAGCATTTTCAGTGTATAATATATTTGCACTTTTCAGTTCTAAAAGCAATTTAAACTCTTTAAATATTTTTTTATCGGAATACTTTTCGAGCGCATTTCAAAATAGATACTTGAAAATTATCCCGCAAACATCATTAGCTTTTTGACGAAGAAAACAGTTTTTTAACTAAAAAGTATAGCTTACTCTCAATTTGTCTAATAATATTATCATTGATTTCTGATCTCCATTGATCGGTTAAAATGTGATCAGGATCACATAAAGTTGAATTTGGCCATGTATTACATAAAGTATGATTTGTTCTTGGATCTGGATATGTTTGTGGTGACCATTCTTCTGTATCTGCTCGAAGTACCGTACCCGAAGCTAATAACAACGAAAGTAAAGATAGCATGTTCTGCTTTTTTTTAAAAAAAATGTATAAAAATAACTAAGAATTGTCCATTCAATTGCTTCTGAAAAAAATTTTCAAAAATAAAAAAAGAGCAAAAGAATCTTGAAAGAAGTGGCTTGCGGTCACGCTTTTGAGCTTGAATGCTAATCCGTGAACAATTGAGACTTGCTCGGAAGTTACACATAAAAAAGTATAAAGCAAAAATAAAATCTATTGTGATGCAAAAGAATTGAATGTGTTTAAAAAGTTTCGTTGACCAGTATACTGACCAAATAAGAATAGGCTTTAGGGATGAATATTGAAAAATTAAAAAAAGGTTGTAAAGATTAAGATAAACAATGAAAAATGTTCATGAATGCTCAGTAAAAAAATTAAAAAGTTTAAGAAAAAATGGTTTAAACCAATTTTTGATACTCTAAAAATGGCCACTTTTCATCACGTTAATATTTTAAAGGTGTGGCTTCTAGAAGATGATGCTTAAGAACGGTTTTACTCTTATTGGTACCGACGCTTTACAAAAGAAAGTAAGGGATAAGTTTGTAAATATACAAGGAAAAGGATATTTGCGATAAAGTAAAAATTTGCACATCAAAAACAAGGAGATGAAACGAAAAGAGGGATGACTGTCATAGCTTTTTGTTGAATTGTATTACTAATCTCAATGAAGAAAATAGAGAAAGCCTTTAGTTGAGCACTAAAAACGATTTCCCCCTTTGGGGGTCCGGACACCGCCTTGAAGGAGGACTTTTTATTATTTTTGCCTAGCGGCTCTTTTCTGCGCAAAGAATCTTGCGTGTGCTTACTTTTCTCCCGATCTTTCTCTTCATCTTTTTTAGATTTCTTTTTTTTTCCACTAGCAATATTGAAGGGGATTGATGCTGTCCGAGTTTATGCACTTATCATTTTTTTACTTGGATTTTTCGTCAAATATTTCTCTCTTTTTTCATCATACATTAAATGATTGCTTGTTTTATTGATGAACATCTCATTCATTCTTTATTTTGTTTAAAAACATTTGATCCTTTCTCTTACTTTTTTTTGTTGAGATGATGAGGAAAAGCAAGCATTAAAAAATTGAGATATTATAAATCCGGTTGTAATTTCTTTACTCATACGTTTATTCCCTATTGTGGATAAAAAAGATTTTCCTGATCATAAAAAAATTTCTTCATAGCATGAGATATAAAAAAAAAGAAAGTAACATATAAGACTCTTAAGAATACTGTCATTTTGTGCTTTTAAGTATGTACTTGACTATAATGATTTTGCAACAAAAAAGAAAAAATACCCTTTCTAGGAAAATATTTAGCACACACTAAAATTAATT
The DNA here is from genome assembly GCA_963922195.1 of Panagrolaimus sp. PS1159. Lineage (NCBI taxonomy): Eukaryota > Metazoa > Nematoda > Chromadorea > Rhabditida > Panagrolaimidae > Panagrolaimus > Panagrolaimus sp. PS1159. Next base: position 1,561,776 of record CAWUHW010000019.1, read on the forward strand.
TTTTAAGGTTCCACAATATTTGTTACATGCTGGATATGAAAAAATTGCATGTACAGAACCTCGAAGAATTGCATGTGTTGCACTTGCCCATCGCGTTTCAACTGAAACAATGAATGAATTTGGTAATGCAGTTGCATATCAAACAAGATTTGAAAGAACAAAAACTGCCTCAACACGTTTATTATTTTTAACGGATGGTTTATTACTTCGACAAATGGCAATGAATAACAATCTTCCACAATATAATGTTGTAATATTGGATGAAGTTCATGAAAGGCAACTTGCTGGTGATTTACTTTGTACCTTGTTAAGAGATCTTGTAGATCGAAGACCTGATTTTAAATTAATTGTTATGTCTGCTACAATCAATTTGAAGCTATTTTCTGAATTTTTTCAAGATGCTCCAATTATTGAAGTTCCTGGACGACTTTATCCGATTGAATTGAAATATTGTCCACCACCTGAACTTGATCCGCTTGAAAAAGATTCTGGTAAATTTGATACTGCGCCATATATTAAAATTTTGGATGTAAGTTTTTGTAAATTTTTGTAGGTGTTTTTTTGAAGATTTTTTTTAAAGTCAATTGCAACGAAATATTCTTGGTCAGAACGTGGAGATGTTTTAGTATTTTTGAATGGTATTGCAGAAATTTCAAAATGTGCAGAAGCTTTAAAAGAATATGCAGAAGCATCAAGACGATGGATTATTTTAATGTTACATAGTACACTTTCAGTAAAAGAACAAAACAAAGTATTTGATATATCACCACCAGGTGTTCGAAAAGTTATTTTAAGTACAAATATTGCTGAAGCGTCGGTTACGATAGATGAAGTTCGATTTGTTATTGATTCAGGAAAAGCAAATTTGAATTATTATAATCCAAAAATTCGTGTAACAAAATTGGTAACAGAATTAATTTCAAAAGCTTCAGCAAATCAAAGAAAAGGTTTAATTTAAATTTTGGAAAAATGATTTATATTTATTTTTTAGGTCGGGCTGGTCGTACAGGTCCTGGAATTTGTTTTCGACTTTATTCTGAAGAACAATATGATGCAATGAAAGATTTTACACCATCTGAAATTAATCGATCAAGTTTAGAAACACTTGTTTTACAAATTTTAAATATGAAATTAGGAAGTAAGTTTTTCATATTTTTTACATTATTTGATTTTAATATTTTAGTTGGTGCTCGTGAATTTGAATACCTTGAAAAGCCATCCACGACAGCACTCGATGAAGCAATTAATTCACTTCGACTTCAACGAATTATTGATTATAGTAGTGATAGAAAGCTTACAAATCTTGGAAAAATTATTGCTGATTTACCATTGGATGTTTTAGTTGCAAAATTATTAATTTATTCAACATTATTAAATCAAGTTGAAGTTGCATTAACAATTGCAGCAGGAATGTCAGTTCAGTCACCATTTACAAATCGATCATGGAATGATCAAGAATGTATTAAAAATCGTGAATCATTAATGTCTGATCGGGGAGATCTTTTTACACTTATTAATATTTATCGTGAATGGTTAAAATGTCGAAGAGATGGTGAAGATACAAAACGATGGTGTCATGATCGAGGATTAGAAGAAACTCGGCTATATGAAATTGTAAAAATGCGACATCAATTAAGAAATATTTTAATTCAATCAAAATTAATTATTGAAAATGATAGAAAAGATTTGGAATCAATGTCAAAAGCAGATAGAAGAGAACATATTAGTAGAAGAAAACGGATTTATCGTTATCGAAAAGATGCGCAGTAAGTTTTTGGAAAAATATGTTTTTTTAATGTTAATCCAGTAAATATAGGAAGAATGTTGAAAAGCGTCGAAGAGTATTAGAAGCTGGACGGCATTTTGATACAATTGCTGAAGATCGAGATGATGGTAAGATTTTTAAGTTTATTTTATTGCATAAAATGAAATTTTTAGAACCATCTGCTGAAGATAAAATTCAAGATCTTGAATTTGCTTTATTAAAAGATTCAACTGAACTTATAAATGAAATTGATTCACATCGATTAAAAGAAAATTTAGCAGTTATTTTGAATGCATTAATTTCAATTGGCTTATATCCTCAATATGCTTTTGATATACAAACACATGATTACAAGGTGGGGTATTTTTGTGTTTCTAGTTTTTTCTTATTGTAACTTTAGGCATCACAAGAATATTTTGTTCGAACTTATTCACGAATTTTTGCTGCATTTCATCCACATTCTTCACTTTCACTCAATCAAGATATTTTATTTATTAAACCAGATTCGAATGAAATGTCACCATATTTTCAAACATATTTTTTTGGAACTTTTCTTGAAATGAAATCTCAATATCTTTGTAATGTTTCACGAGTTCCAGCACTTTTTTCATTAATTGCAGCAAGGAATGTCACAAGAACTGATTCAAAAACAATTGTATGTGATTCTTTTTTGGTATTAAATTTTCGACATACAAGGCATGCGGATTATGTAATAAATGTTATTGTTGAAATTCGAAGATGGCTTCATCGAGCACTTGAAGATAAATTACAAGGTGAATTTCCTGATTCAAATGATGTCAAAGCATTAATTATTGAACTTTCTCGTTCACATTATCCATTTGGGTGAATTCATCTTTGAACTTTGAAAGTTTATTTTACTTTTCTTGTTCTTTTAGAGCAAAGACACCTCCTTTCCCTGATAAGGATCCCCATCCGGGGGTTTTCGATGAAAATGGAATTGAGCTTGTTTTAAATGATAATTTTCGTCCACCTGATATCGCGGTTGTTGACAATGATGGAACTATACTAAAAACGGAACGTGACTCAATTAAAGAAGAATTAAAAGAAGACGCCAAAAAAGAATCAAAAGCAAAGGATCTCAAAAAATTATATTGTTATTATTGCGATAAAATGATTGAATGTGAAAATAATTCAATTTTCTTAAAGCATAGAAAAATGCATGAAAATCAAAGTACAAATTAAATTCTGTTTTTTTTGTTAATATATACGGTAGTTTTATGAATACGTGTATAAATTTGTTTATTTTAATTTGTGTTAAAAATAAGTTAAAAGCTGTTTATAGCAATTAATTATCTTTTATTTCTTTTTATTCAATTATAATTTAATTTATATATTTTTCTAAGAATGTCGTCAAGAATTGTACTTGAAGGAAAGAATCGACTTCCAAGTCGTATTCAAGATCTTATTGTTGATTGTGGGATGGCTGTTACCCACATACAAAATAATTCTTCATCAAATGAGGTAACATATTTAAAAAAAAACTTCCTTATTCTTTAATATAATTTTTTAAGACTTTAACATCAATTGTTAAAAATTTTGCATCATTAGAAAATTCAATTGAAAATACTTCAAAATGTCTTGATCGAATGAAATATGAAGTGGATAAGCTTGAAAAAAAGTATGTTTCTGCTTTTTTAAAAAAAAAACTTTTATTCAATTTACTTAACTTGTTTTCTTTTCAGCGCTGTTTATGTTCAGAAATCGTAGGTTTTTATTTTATTTATTTTAAAACAATTTACAAAAGTAAGGATATGTGTTTTTCTTTTTAACATTGCAAAATAGTGTTTTTTGTTTAAAAAAAAGAACGAAAGACCGTTCGAGCATTTCTAGAAATTATTTTAAAATAGAGTCACAAAAAACAAGGAATGGAGAGAAAGAAATACGAAAACAAAAATAGAGAGAGAAGAATGAATTTTTAAAATGCACATGTAAACACAAAAACATATAAATAATTACAAAATTGTACTTTTCCCGTTTAAATGATTCGGTAAATTTGGCTTGTTTTTCTTGCAATTTTTAAAATGGAATTATAAGACTTTTGTTTTTTTCTTTGCGTCATAAAATTAATCTTGAAGATTATTATTACAAACAAATGCATAGAGTTGTGAAGGAGTTGCCCGCTTTTTTCGATCAATTTCAAGTAACATTGTTAAAAGTTGTGTAATTTTTTCATCTGTATTTTCTGGTAATTCTGGCATATCATAAGCTTCATAATTTTGTCCAGCGCAATTAAGGAATAGACGACATAAAGAACGTTCATCAAATGGCATCTTAAAAAGATAAGAGGCTTAAAAAAGAGATTAAAAGCTTTTTTTCTTACCTTTCCAACTAAACTTTGATAGAAGACACAGCCAATACTCCACATATCAACGCAATGATCATAACTACACATTGTCAAAAGATTTGCTCCAACTTCTGGGGCCATATAATAGAGTGTTCCTGCGACATTACTTAATCCAGGATTTTCATCAACTAAAATCCGTGAAACACCAAAATCTGTAATCTTAGCAACTCCAATTTCATTTGTAGGTGAATATGTAATAAGAATATTTTGAGGTTTAATATCACGATGAACAATGCGTTGCTCATATAATGCGTAATACCCGCGTGTAATATTATCTATCAGTTTACTGTAAATTTTTATGTTTAGAAAAAGGGGATTTCATTACTGAGGATGACTCACGTTAAATTTGATTCATTTAAGTGCCCAGTTGATGTATTTTGTAAAAATCTTTCAAGATCAGTATCACAAAGTTCCATAACAATATGAGTAATTCCTGCTTGTTCTTCACAAATATCAACTAATGAAACAAGGAACCCGCTGCTAACACTTTGCATAGTTTTAAGCTCATCTGGTTTAACATTGAAATTATTCATTTTTTTAATTGCAACTGCTTTAGAACTTTTAAAATCATATCCTTTAAATACGGTACCAAAAGATCCATGTCCAATACATTTTGATGGAACATCTGAATATTCAAAACGATTCTTTCCAAATGCTATCAATTGATGTGAATATTCATAATCATAATCTTCAAATCCGCTTTCATTATTTATACTTTCATCATTTTTTAATTGAAGTTGATTATGTTGAAGTTTTATTTCTTCAGCAACTTGATTTACATTTGCAGCAGAAGTTCTACGCTCACAAATAAGGCCCCCCATCATTACTCGTGTATTTGAAAATAAAAAAAAAAGTTTTTCTGAAAAAATAATTCTAGCGGTTTAAAATTGTTACATTTAATAATAAACAACAAAAAAACCAAAATATAAAAAAATCCGAATGACAAAATAAAAAGGCAAAAACCAATGTTGACGCATAAGCACGAAAAAAAGAAAGAACAGAAAGCCGGAAAAAAAATTTTAAAATGTCCATGACATTTTATCTGTCAAGAAACTTTAGGGAAGTAAATTTAAAAGCCTCACAAAAGGAAAAAGAAGAAAAAAAACAACACATGAATCCGGAAATAAATCGTATTAAATTTGGCTTCAAGGGAAAACTTAAAATGTATTTAAGGGGGGAATGATTCGATACAAAATGAGAGGCGGGAACACATTAAAAATTGATTGATAAGAATAATATTAGTTTTTTCGTTTTTTTATCACAGTCATAAATTAAACAACATTCTTGAATGTTTAAGTCAATAAACATTAGTCAAAGTGTTTTAGCGAAATAAAAATTTTTTTTAGTCTAAAAGATTTACAGTGTGCCAAAACGGTTCATTGCCAGCCCGGAAGCAGTTATCATTTTACTTAAGGGAATGAAAAAACGCCATAAAAAATGCCGCCATTATGTCTAGAAACAAAAATAATGGGTTTTTCCCGAAAAAGGCGGGCCCTAACATCGTCGTCAGCTTGTTGCTTCTCTGAAGCCTTTTTTTCACTTTTTTTTGGCTTTTTTAGCTTTTAACAAAAGAACAACATAAAATGTAGGACCAGACAAAAACACATCAAAGCTAACACATCCTTTCTGCCGAACATTGCTAGCTCTGTTTTTTATATATTTCTTTTTTTGTGTTCAAGGATGCTTTAAAGCAAAGGAATGACGCTTAAGACCAAAGTGAGGGCGCTTTTTTTCTCCTTCTTTCTAAAGAACATGCTTCTTATTTATTTCAATAGACAAACAACGAAAAACCGGTGAACAAAAGGAAATTTGGAAAGTTGACGTCATTGAAATTTCCATTTTAAAAATTCTTTTTTGCGGCATTTGCAAAAAAAAGGCAATTCAGTGTTTGAAGTACTTCAACTTATTTAAATTGGAGAAAATGGAGACTTTTTTTTATTCATGGTAAAAGCTTTTTTAAAAGTAGGGATATAAAATGAAAAAAAAGAGTTAAAATCTGAAAAAAGTATTTTATGAAAAAAAATCGTGCTTGAAACTGAATTACGATAAAGTTTAATAAGGTTTCAAGGGAATTGAAATGACTTTCTTTTTTAAACATTAAACTGGAATGAAAAGAACGTTAAAGAGCAGAGCATAAAATAGCGGGGGCTTTTTTTTGATTATCTAAGTCATGCTTAAAAACTAACAAAGTTAAGGTTGCGCATTTATGCTCTCAAAGATGCGCAACCTTAACAAATAGTAAAATAAACAACCTGCCAATAAACTTTGAATTTTCAAAGCTTAAAAAGTTATTTAAGTTCACGATTTTACCGCCCTGACAAAAAGAAGAAGAATCATTGTATTTTTAAGGTGGAGCTCTTTCTTTTTTCAAGGTCAAAGTATTATCAGTAAGTCAAAGGCAAAGAAATCAAAGTAAGAAAAGAAAAGGATTCATCTGATATCAAGAGAAAAAAAGAAATATAAATGAAAATGAAGCAATGAAAATTGAGATTTTTATGCAAGTTTTTGTGAATGACTCTCTTTCAGAAAAAAAGAAGCATTAAAAAGCATTGATGTGACGTCGATGGGACAAAGCAAGACCACAATTGAATAGAAAAGAGGGGAGCCAGCTGTTAATAAGAAAAAGCTAAATGTGCTGCAATATTGCAGTTGATTTTTTGTTCTTTTTTCTTTAGAACGTTATTGTTTTTGCTTGAGCAGTCAAAATAGAATCAAAAAAAGAAAAAAAAACAGTGATTAAAAATCGGAGCAAATCGTGAAACTTTAAAATAGTCAGACGATCTAAATTAGTCATTTCGTACTGTAACAAAGAACATTAAAAAAAAGCTAAAAAAAGAAACAAGCCCACGCTAAAAATATTTTTCTTTTTTTTATCTTTTACTTACTATATTTGGATTTTTTTTTTTTCAGAATTGAACATATAACTGATGCTCAACATAAATTTCTTACCATGGAATTGAATAATTATTATTGTAACCAAGGACGTCAAGACAATGAATGAATAAAAGAAAGAAAGTATTCAATGGCAACCAAGTTCAAAAAGCATCTTTTTTCTTTAATGTTTGAAACAAGTTTTCCTCTTTTTTTTCTTTTTGTATTTATTTTTGCGGATAGCTTTGATCTCTCTTTTCTTTTCTATCTTTTTTGACTGTACCCGTTAAAACGTTATGTAAATATTGTATAAAATCTACGTCAAATGTTCTAGAAAAAAATGGATTGTTCTTTGAATTTTTTCACAATGGCTTGAATCGCTTAAAAAGTTTTAAAATTTTTACAATAAAAAAAGAATTTTCTAAAAAAAACTTTAAAACAAACAATCACTCAAAAATCTTGATTACGTAGCAAAGCTTTTTTTTGACGGAAATTGGTTTAATTACAAAAAAAATTGAAAGCAAACCGGAAAATTGTGACAATTTTTTGACGTTTAATTTTTTGCTATGTTTGCAAAAAAAGAAGGAACGTTGCAAAAATGCAAGCAAAATCAGTTGAAAAAAGGCTGTTATCTTTGACAAAAAAGATTGTCTGTTTTCTTTCTTTTTTTTATTTATTTATTTTTTGCTTTTGTTTTTATTCCCAGAATTTTAAATTCTACGTAAGGGATTATGAAAGGTTAAATAAAAAAATCCCAAATAAAGGATATGCATGAATGCTTTGTTTTTTTATATATCAAAAAACAATTGAAAAACAAGCAACTCAAAACAAAATATGAAAGGCTGCTGCTTTAATTGAAATTTTATGGTTGTTATTCATTCTTGGTATTTGCAAAATAATAAATTATTTTTTTCTGTCAAAATAAAACAAATATGTTCCAAAAAAAGTAACTTTAAAATTTTTTATTCGTATTTTTTTTGGCTACAAAAATTAAAATGTTAAAAAATTAATTTAAAAATTTTCCTATTTTATTTATACATTTTTTTTACTTTATTACATTTGGTTTATCACATATGGATATATTTTTGGTGGAAAGGATTTTGTCAATAATAAAAATCCCTTTTTACAAAACAATGAGCAATAATAGAAAAAAAAACAAATAGAAATGAAAGCAAAACTGAGATCAGCCTCGAAAAAAAGAGAGACATAGTTTTGAGTCATTTCTATCTATTTTTATAGGATTAAACAAAAAAACAATGTAAAAAGGAAAAAAATTAACAATAATGAGCTGGCAATGCCCTCCAAAAACAAATTTTTTAAAATCACAATATTGTTAAAACCTATGTTATTTATAAAAACTTATACTTCGTAGAAATCAACAAAAAAAGAAGAAAAGTAGAAGAAAAAAGAAAGAAAAAAATATACGCGTTATTGGCCACCAAAATAAATTGTTTTTTATACGTAAATATTTTTGTATAATAAAAATCCAGCAAGAAGAGCCATACTTGCACCAAATGTAATACGGGGGAGTGAGAATAATTTTGAATCAAATAAATGATAGACATGTTTCAAATGCCTAAAAATACAAATGGTGTGAAAAAAAAAGGAAAAAAAAGGTATGAATATTTAAGTGATGTGAAAATGAAAAAGAAAAATTTGCTTACGGATAAACAGCCATTGTTGCAAGGACTGCAAAAACGGGTGAGTCACATCGTCCAATATCACTTGAAGGAAATCGAACAGGTGGAGGCAAACCATATACTTTGCAAAATTCTAATGGACTCATTTCAAAATTTTGTTCAACTTCATAATGCCCTGTTACCTTTGTTGTAACAAATAGCACAGGCACTTTAGTGCGGTGAAAGTATCTCTGCAAATAGGAGAAAAATAATTTAAATTTCAGGTTTAAAACGAGAATAAAAATTGAAAAAAACATTCGATTTTTTGCATTTTTCGGAAATTTTGCAAGCACTCTTTTAAAAGAAGAACTCATTTAATTTTACGGCATTTGAAAAGGTTATTTGTCGGAAAAAAAGCAAATGATTCATTATTTTAAATATTTCAAAAATAGAGTAATAAATCATAGTTTTTTCTTCTACAGTACTCAAGGTTTTCTTAGTTGTAAAAAATATGGAAATTAAGAATTTCGGTAAAATTTTTTCTAGGAAATTGTAAAAATTTGTTGCAAAAAAGGCAAAGCTAAAAATGTTTTCAAAAAACGTACCAAATAAATTTGTGCACAATGAGAAAATGAATCGGGGGATGTTCCATCATACAGTAGACAAATAACATCTGCTGAAGTTTCATATGTTGTAAGAGAATCAGTTGATGAATAAATGTCAACTTCTTGTAACTAAAATAAAGAGTTCAAGCTTTTTATGCCTTCAAAAATATCTTACAAGCAAGAATTTTTCTTGTCCTTTTACATTAACTGAATTAATTACATATGGAGTCATCTGCTTTTTATTCATTCGTTGTATTTCCTATTAATTAAAAAATGTATAAATAACATTGTTTTTATCTTTTAAAAACTTACAAGCAAATTTTTGCCAACAAATGATCGACAAAAAACTGTCTTTCCAGCATCTTTTGAACCAATAACATGACATTGAAAAACTTTTCGAGTTGTAGATTTTTCTTGAACATCAATACGTCGATCACGGGTAATCTAAACTCTTTTTTTAGTAAAAATCCAATTTTTAAAATATCAATACTTTTAAAGCTGCTAATTGATTTCGAAAAGCTAAATTAAATCCAAGATATGCAAGATGTTCCATGGTTTGTGTAACATTTAAAAATGCATTCATTGTCCATAATGCCATATATCCTCGAAGTGTTATCCATCCAACTGAAGTAGTTTCAATAGAATTGAGCTGTTCTGCTGTCCATGGCATTGTTGGGCAAACACTAAATAAGCTTGTCATTTCAGTTTGTGAAAGGCAGCCATCTTTATCTTCATCAAATTTTGTGAATAAACTTAATAAAAATTGTATTCCATCTTGTGATAGCTCAATTGAACTACCAGTTGGTATTCTAATTCTATAATTGAAAAAGATTACTTTGCATAAACTTAATATGCAAATATTTTTACGTTGGATAAAGATAATTTTCTCGCAAACGTAAATTTTGATCATATCCAAATCTTTTTAAAATTGCCCATGTCGTTTCATGCCTTCCCCGTTGAATAAATAATTGATGAAGATGTAAAAATCCATCAAGGGTTAAACAATCATCCAAAACTCCTTTTGGATTTACAGCGATTACAGCACGCTTAACTTCTTCAATTGCAACATCCGTTAAAGGCATATCAAAACAACGAGTTTGAAATTCATTTAATTCTTGATCACTTAGAAGTCCATCATTATCAAAATCAGATAACTAAATTAATTGTATTTAATTTTGATTGTTAATTTTTTATGAAACATACTTTAAAAATGTGTACCAAAGCTTTTCGGCATTTTGGTGTTAGCTCTTTATCTTCGGCATTATATAAAGGTTTAATTGGATAAACGACAGCTTTTTGAGCATAATAAAAAATTTCAGAAATATTTTTCATTGTTTTTGCAGAACATTCAACGCATGTTTCAATTTCAATAAATTCATTCATAATTGGTAAAACTTTATCCATGTTATCCGTTGATTCAGTTTTATCGGATTTATTTCCGACAAGAATTATCGGCCTTTCATGCTCTGAGCCCAATGTTGATTGGATTAATTTAAGCCAATATTCGGAGATCTTAAATAAATTTTTGTGACACTTGTTAAATTAACGAAAAATTATTTACTCTTTCAACTGTTTTTTCATCATCTACAGAATAAACCAAACAAATAACATTAGAATTTTCAATTTCTTTTATCAAAGCTTTTTCATCTTGTGTTCTAGCTAAAAATAACATTAATTGGAATATAAATTTTAATCCAAGAAAAATAGATTACAAGAATAATCAACAATTGCTGTAACAACCCGTTCTGGTGTAACATCTGGTGGAATTAATACTCGTTCAACACGTGCAGGAACATCTTCACAAAATGCATCCTCTACTAATGCCATTATTAAACTTGTTTTTCCAACTCCTTCTATAATATTATTATGACCAAGTTTTTTTATAATAAAATCTCTAAAAATAAACATACTATCACCCAATACTAAAATTCTAACATCCACTGATAAATTCCCAATTGTATCTGGCATTATGATATTATCTAAAAAATAAATTTTTACTTTATTATAATAGTTTAATATTTTAATTCTCATTAAACTTAAGTTCTCACTTTGCATGTTTCAACCATTTTTTTTAGCAGTTTTCATGTGGTTTGGCAAAATACGTTTTTTGCCAAAGAAACATTAAAGCTTTTAAAATGCAAATTCTTGTTTAATCTTAGAATCCAATTTGGGCGTAATAGAACATTTAATTTAATGATAAAATTTATTAATATTCAAAGAAAGTACAAAAATTGAAAAAAGTGTACTGTAAATTTTTATAGCTGTAAGAAAAAACAACTATAAAATTTGTTTGCCAAACGTTACATTACCGTAATTAAAATGTTTTCAAATGATTTTCTTTAAATTGTTATAGTCTTTATGTCACAACTTTAAATAAATTATTTATAATAACATGTAATTTAAAATGTAAATAATCTTAAAAGCGCTCCCAAAAGCTCAAACCCTAGTGTGATTCTCATCAAAGATTTTTAAGATATCAGGTAAAAACGCTTTATAGGATAAAAAATTTACGTAACTTTTGTTTTTTTTTTTCAAAAATGTGATATTAAAAAATAAAAATAAGCTCATGCAACACTATAAATTAACTTGATATCCCTTTTGATTTGTTAAAAATTTGATTTCAGGCTACTTATTTAAACATGCATGTATAACAACTCGCCAAAAAGATAAAGATATTGAGTAAAATTTCGAGTAAAAAAATATTCCATTTTATTAAACGTAAATACCATACTTGTTATTAAGTGATATTAATATTTTATGCACTGTAATTGTCTTTGATTTCTTTTATATTTTGCTTAACTGTAAATGTAGTGTTAAAGATGACTGACATTTTAATAATCAACGCATTTTTCAAATTTTGATTTTAAAAGTTTTATAAATTTCAAAGGCCCCTTTTCTAATGCTGTTCAAAACCAAACAAAACACCGAATAAAGAAATTTTAAATGTTGTTTATTTTTCTCAAAAATTGCTGAAATTGTATCATTTTAAAATATGTAAAAATATTTCTACAATATTATTATTGACCTGAATTGTTTACCCATGAATTCTTTTTCTTTACCAAAGTAAAATGATTCAGTAGCAAAAAAAGAAAACATAAAGCGGACATTGATAAAATCACAACATTCTTTTTAGCCACAAACGGAACTGAAAAAAAAACAAACCCAAGAAGCACACAAAAGACCAACAAAAAAGCTCATAAAAATTTTTTTATTGCATTATTAACGACTGTTTTAATCAGTTGTAGCAATGCTTGTATGTGAGATTTATTACCTTTTTTTGCAAAAAAAAGATCGCATATTTAACTTATTTTTTTGAAAAAATTGAAAAAAGTGAACACTGAAATGGAATCCTAAAAAACAGTATTTTTTTTCATAGGACAAAGTCTGTGAAACCAAAACTGAGTGATAATAAAAAGGAGAAAGTACTATCAAAAGTCAACTTTTTGCAAAAAACCTCTTTCTTTTTTTGCTGGGTGCGACGACATCAGCAGTCTGAATGGTAGCTTCCTTCTACTGCTAAGCAGTTTTAAAAGAAAAAAAATGAACCATGAAATAATCATATGAGTATTGTACTTTGATGTAATTTTCGACGCTTTACACCTTCTACGTGCTGATCTTTTTTCACGTTGTTTCATTTTTTCTTCTTCTTCTGCCCTTTGAACCGGAAGAATTTTGAAGAAGAGAAGAAGCATATACCCAACTGTGATTCTCATTAAAATCAAGACCACCAAGCGCCAAAAAGGATTTTTGGTAGTAGCTCGATGATGCTTTCTTTCCTCTTTCTTTTTTCTCTCCCATATCTACGTATACAGTTAACAAAAAATGATAAGCTTATGTGCTTCTGTTATTCAATTATCGATAAGAAGATTATTTTTTTTCACTGTGCATCAAAAAAAGAAGTTAGACCGCCTCCTTTTAACAATGCATATAAATTAAGCTAATAGAGCAGAGGTTACTTTACTTTATTCAAGCCCGACGTGCTTTTTTCTACATTTGAGAAACATTGCATTGGGGTATTTTAAAAAAAAAATCATGCTTAGTGTAATCCTTGCAATATTTTGCATTATTTTTGCAATTGTTTATGGGTAAGAAAAAATATTATTTACAGTATACCTTTAAAACCATAAAATTATTTTTTATAGATATTTCTGGCATAGATCAAGATTTTTTATTCGTCGTGGAATTCCTGGCCCAAAACCCACTTCAGTATTTTCTGGAAATTTGAAGGAACTTCAAACTGATCGTAGTCCATTCAATAAATCTTTTATTAAATGGGAAGAAGAATATGGCTCAACGTTTGGATATCTTGAAGGTGGACAAAAAGTTATTTGCACATCTGATTTATCGATCCTTCATGATGTATTTGGAAAGAAATTTGAGAATTTCCATTCTAGAAAGGTAAGATCAGTTTTTTGATTTTTTTTACCTGCTTTTTTTCAAGTTAGTTTGTTGCAATTTTAATTGAAAGATAAGAAGGTGACGACGTTGTAAGAAAAAGGGGGCATTATTCTTCTTCTTCTTATCACACTAATTAGGGTGCAATTGGCAACAGACATTTTTGTACCACATTTTTTTTCTTTGTTTAAAAAAAATTGCTGTTATCATTAATTACCTTTAAAAGAACAATGGAATTAATACAAAAAAAAACTTTTTATAGCCAATTCATCCATTTCCATTCAATCCTGATAAAGATGAACGGGCAAATGTTTTTACTGCTCGAGGATTACGTTGGAAGAGATTGCGAACACTTACAAGTCCATCATTTAATCCACAAAAATTAAGAAATATGCAAACTACAATGCTTGATACAACTCGAAAAGTTATGAAAGTTTTTGATGAACTTGAAGGACAAGAAATAAATGTTTGCAAATTATTCCTTGAATCTTCAACAGATGTCATTGAAAGAATTGCATTTGGAAAAGAAGAAAGTGGTGTTGGAAAAACATCAAATCCTGTAACACTTTTAATTCGAGCTTTCTTTAATCCTGCACCATTTATTGAAAATCCTTTGATTAACTTTTATGGTTGGTTAATTTATAGCTTTTTTAATTAGACATTTAAAATTTATTTTTTAGTTGGAACTTTTGAATTTCAAGATTGGACAATTTATCTTCACAAAGTCCTTGTTAAAATTGTTGGAAGTCCATTGACAAAACTTGGAGAAATTTTAGTTAAAACAATTGAAAAGCGTCGTGCTCTTGCAGTTGAACGTAAAAGTCAAGAAGCCGAAGAAATGAATCAATTAAATAATAATGAAGATATCAATGGAAATGGAAGCTTAAAAAATCAATATGAAGATTTTATTGATCTTTTTTTGAATAGTGAAGCATCTGAAGATGACATCAAATCAATTGAAAATAATAATATTAAATTAGGTGGTGGAGAACTTAGTAAAGCAAAAATAGAAAAACGTCTTAGTGATCAAGAAATTATTTCAATGTGCTCTGTTTTAATGTTGGCGGGCGTTGATACAACTGCAACTGCAATGAGCTGTTTTGCATATTGTTTAGCAACAAATCCAGAAGCACAAGAAAAATTAATTGAAGAAATTGATTATTATATTTTGGAAGAAGAAGATATTAATATGGATAATGTTAATAGTATGCAATATCTTGATTGGTGCATTAAAGAAAGTATGAGAGTTCTTCCACTTGCTGGAGGGTAAGTATTAAAAAAATGTTTTGAAACAAATTTTTATAAAAATATTTTTTTAGTGCAAATAGCAGAATTTGTATGAATACTTGTACAGTTGGTGACCAAAATTTGGTTATGGAAGAAGGCATGACCCTTGTCTCCAATTTTTGGTCAATTCATCATGATCCAAAATATTGGGGTGATGATGCTGAAGAATTTGTTCCTGAACGTTGGGATCCAGAACTTGATCGAATTCCAAAAGATCCATATGCATATCAACCCTTTGGTTTAGGGCCCCGACAATGTATGGGAATGCGATTTGGTCTTCTTGAAATAAAATTAATGTTTTGTCACCTTTTGAAAAATTTCCGCATTGAAGCAACAAAAAATACAAAAATTCATATGGCTGGAATTATTGTATGTGGCCCTAAAGATGTTACCGTAACCCTCAGACGACGAGTTAATGCCGATGAGAATTAAATTTTTTACCTTTTTTTTGCTGTAAATATTATTATTATAACTATTATTGTTTAATACACATATGTGTCCGTTCAGTATATCGGATTACCGATACCAATCTGAGGTGATTTAATTCCCTTGCAAAGTTGTAAGCGAATCGCCTCTTTCTTCAAAAAATAAAAGCAAGTTGCAAATCTTTTTTTATGTTTCTTTTCTTTCTTCTTTTTTGTTGTTGCAATTGTAATTGCATATTTGGGTTTAATTTATCGTAAATAAAAAATCAATGATATTACTTTTTTTAAAAACCTCACAAAGGCAATATATAAATTTAAAAAAAAATAAAATACTCGTCGTAACGTGGAAAATAAAAAAAGAGAAAATAAATGACAGGATATATACAGATATAGTCATGGCAGTAAAAAATAGAGCCCGCGGCAAAAAAAATAACTTTAAAAAAAAGGTGAAAAAAAACTATAGTGAAGTGATTTGAAGAGGATCACCATGATCATTTACATTTAAAAAATATGTTGACGCATTATGATCAGATAATGATGTTGAAGATGCACGACTATCGGTGCTAATGGTTTCTGAATGTACAGAACTATCTAAACTTCCACCATTTCCTTGCCGCTGTGGTGGTGCAGCTGACATACTTCTCTTTGATAAATTTAATGCTTTTGAAGTTGGACTTGTCGATGGTGACGACAAAAAATCGCTAGCAGAAGCGCATCGAATATCATTGATAACAGCATCAATTAATTCATCATTCGATAAATGTTCAACATCAGCCATGTCCATTTTAACCTAAAAAGAAAGAAATTCTTTGATCTTTAAAAGATTATTTTTTTTGGAAAAAATGGGGGGGGGGGGAATTACCTTAAATGGACAAGCTCCTTCTGTTATTCTTGTAGAATGAAATTGCTTTAAAAATGGATGATAAATTGCTTCTAAAACATCAAAGCGTTCTTTAGAATCCATTTTCATTAATTTTGAAATAAGATCTATTGCATCTGGATTTGGTTCAGGTCGACTTTGAGAAGGCTCAAATGGAACAATTTCATCCCAACTCCATCCTGGTTGTTTTCCAAGATTATCAATATATCGTTTTGTTCTTTCACAACAAATTAAATTTTTCATCTACAAAAAAAATCTACAACTTCAGAATTTTTTAAGCTGTTACATACTTCTTCTGTAGGACTTCCAACTTGTGTAACTAATATTTTAATTTGAACGCTGACACTTCTTCCCGGGAATACTTCTCTCTTTAATAACATTTCAGCTAGAATACATCCAACCGCCCACATATCCACTGATGTAGAATGTTCTGGCATAACAAATAATAATTCTGGGGCTCTACAAAATTATTTTTTTATTAAAAGAAAAAATCAAAAGAGATTACCGATAAGGAAGGGTTGCAACATGTTGGGTCATGTAAAAACAATGCTCATCAGGATTTTCCATTCTATCATTAAGAGCTAATTTTGCCATTCCAAAATCTGCTATCCTCAAATGACAATCTGAATTTACAAGTAAATTTGAGGGTTTTAAATCTCGATGTGCAATTCCAGCTGCATGTAAATATTTTAAGCCCCTCAATAACTGATATAGAAAAAATACAATTAAATCATATTCCAAAAAATCTGTTGAACCATGTATGACATGATGTAAGCTGCCTTCCATTAAATTCATTACCATAAAAACATTAATTCCAAGTGAACCAGGAACACGAAAAATATCTTTTAATTCAACAATATTTTCATGTTTAATATAACGGAGCACTCGAATTTCTCGAAGGGTTCTTCGAGCCAATGTTGGAGTTGCAGAAGCATGTCCAATTTTTTTAATTGCTACAATTTCGCCTGTTGCATGATCAACAGCTTCACAAACAATTCCAAATGCTCCAGCACCAATATTTCGACGAGCTTCATAAACTTCATTTGCAGCAGCAAATTGAAAATCTAATAATAATTGCCTCCGAGCTAAATCATCTAGAATTCGATTGAATGCTGGCTTTGATCTACCACTGGATGAACGCATTACTGCTAAAAAAATAGAAAAAATAGAATAAATTTGAAAGTAAAATAAACCGTGAAAGAAAAATAGGGTTAATTGCTTTTAAGTATAATAAGCTTCTCTCTTTTCTTATTTTATCACGCACGCGCGCTATTTTTTTGAGACTTGCTTGTATCCGTAAAAAGTATAAAGGAAAAAAACCACTAAAAATCTATTTCTTTTCCTTTAGAGGTCGTGCAATTATGATCATGAGGGGGGAACACTTTAGGGTTAATAAAAATTAAGTATTTTTTAATGTTCAATTAAAGTTGCCTGAGGCAACATTGAAAGAAAAGAATTTTTTTTCTTGTAGGCTCATGATCGTAAAATTAAATTAACCAAAGACAGTGTGGCCAGAAAAAAAACAGTCAAGAAAAAAAAAGAAAAACACAGTGTAAAAAACTTTAAGGAATGTTTAAAAAAAGAAGTAAGTTAAAAAGAAAAAGGTGTAAACCGATTCAATTACAGGTCTATGAAAAAAAAAGTGGGATGAAAGTAAATAACAAAAAAATTTTGAGCAAAAAAATATATGTAATATAGTAGTAAAGTGAAACCTATTGAACGCGCGAAAACGCACACTTGAACGGATGATTTTGGCCGAAAAAAAGAATGGCGCCTACAATTTTTTTTTAGTTGTTGCAGAAAAGAAAAAAAAAGAAACAGCAATATGGATTCACATACATCCCCAAACAAACGAGTTATTCAAATCGCAGAAAAGGAAGGCGAAGGAAGAAAGGAAAAAATAATAAAAGGAGATGCAATTGTAGCAATCTTTAAGAAGAAGAAGAAGAAAAATAATAGTAATAAATGGAAAAAGGAAACAAAAGATACGAAAATTATTAAAATTTTGGGAAAGATCATCCTTGGAAAAAATGAGAGAGAAAGAACTTTTATTTAGGATAGTGTCAAACATAAATGATTCGTCAATTAAAAAGAAATTTTTTATATTTATTTTAAATGTGTTTTGAATTAAAATAAAATGCATGTGTACAGTTTTTGCAAAAAAAACTAATAAAAATGAAAACAAAAGAAATTGGGTTTTTGAAAGAAAGGTATTCATTCTAGTTACTAGAATCTGGGTTTTACAAAAAAAAGTTGACAAGTTAAAATAAAAGGTAAATAATTCTTCCATTTTTTCTTCCCAAATGTGTTTTGTCGGATTAGATTAGCGAATTTGGAAGCAACAAAAACATCCATCGTCCGGAGGTGGTCAGTTTTGTAAAAAGAAAATTGAAAGAAAAAAAGAAGCTTTCATGTAAATAGGATCAAAATATTGATCATTACAATGAAATGGGAAAAAGAAAGAAAACTAGCCACAGAAAAATTACAATCACGCAATGTTCCATAAATTTTATTTATTGCTTAAAAGGGAGGAAAAAGGAACTCAAAAATTTAAAAATTTTACAAAAGTATTAAAATTTTAAAAACCATGATTTTTAAAAACTTTTGGACAAAAAATTTTGAATTAATCTTTGGCAGCATCAAACGAAAAGTATAAAAAACGTTTAAAATGCAAAATTTCACCCAATTTTGTCCCCCGAAATTACAGTCATAAATTTGCATTTGTTTTTGAAAAGGATGTCAAATGAATCAAAAAAATTTTTAGTGATTGTAAAAGAAAAAAAAACAAGCGTTAACAATAAAAAAAACTTTTATTGTAATGAGTTTTTTTACTTCAAAAATTTGCAGTAAAAAAAAGAAAAAAAGTAAAAAAGTGACAATTCAAAAATCTCATGCAACGTATGTATGATTACGCAAAGAAAAAAAAAGATGCGAAAGATTTGTTTTTTTTACTAGCATCAAATGTGAGCTGCTTGCGAGTGATGATCATCGATGAAGCTTTTTCTTTTTTGATTTCTGGTAACGATAGCGGTGTAGCAATCCCCCCCCCCACTAGCGCAGAAAAAAAGAGAATTATTATATGTTAGCCCAAATAGACATAAGTGAGGAAGACGGACCGGTTTCATTCATCTGATGAATCTTTTGCATACATATATTTTTGCGTTAGTTGAAACCATAAACTTGGACAACGACGAAAAAAACGCAGATTTGCAGAAAAAGGAGTTTATTTAAGTGTCTATGTCCAGTATGAGAAGGGAAAAGGAAGTGGAAATTGCAAAAGCAATATACTTTGTTCTATTTATTTAATATGTAAACAATAAAGCCAATCATCTATCCTCCCTTGGCTATCCTGTTTTCTTTTTTTTTGTGTTGCATGTATCAAAGAAAAAATTGTCAAAGTAAACATTTTTATTCATTCATAAATATTATTAGATTGATTTTTAAGGGTTAAAATATTTGATCAAGATTGGGTGGAGAAAAAAGAGAAGAATAAAAGATGAACAAATTTTATAATTATTTTTAGCCACTTTTATTATATTTGCATACTTTTTGTGTATTAATTTTTTGTCTTTTTTAAATATTTAAAATTTATTCTTTTTAAAATGATTTCAAAATTTAAATTGAATTAAGCACAAAAAAAGACGAAGAAACCACATGAAAAAGAAGCAATGTGTTTTATGGTCTCCGAAAACGTAAACAAAAACAAAAATGATGCATTTCTGATAAATTGTTCCTATTTGACAATTTTGATGTGAAGAAAAGGGTCTTTCCATAAATTATCCATAACAATGCCGAAAGCGCTCCAAAAATAAAAATGTTGTTGTGACAACAATGTTGTCATTTTAAAATATTATTTTAACAATGTATTACGGTAATGGAATTGTTTTAAAAGATGTGAATAAAAACAAGCATTCTTAAAAAGCAAAACAACGAAAATTACCATGTTTATTTGATTTAACAAAGATCTAAACATTTTGATCTTGATTTTTCGCATAAACAATACTAACGAAAAAACATTTTCTAAAGCTTTGGACAATGGAATACTGTAACTCTTGTTTGGTATGATTCATGAACGCCGAATGATCACTTAATTTTTTAATCAATGATGTTGCATCATCTTTATAATTTCATCATAGATGTTTTTTACGCTCTTTTTTGCACAACATGCTTGCAAGCAGACAGACGACTGAAAAGATTAATTTAAAATTAATTTAAAACTGAATCTGTCTTGATTTTTTGTTTTCTTTTTGAATTCATTTAAAAATGATAATGGCTTAAAAAATAGTCTATTTGCATATCCTTTTTTATCAATTGTTTCAAAAACTGTTAAAAATTCATTTATTTCAGATGTTAAGAGAGGAAGAATTTTTGTTTTTTAAAGATAAGCAAAAATCTTTTGTTAATAATAATTTTCACAATGGCAATCGATGTTCCAATCTCAGTTTAAATCAAAAATACAAATATCCATCTTTTATTCCTGTTCAAAATTTTAGCAAACCGTACAATAATAAATATTATGGTAAACAAAATTGCTTCTGCAGTTCTCAAAAGAATATAGAACATTAATTTAATGTTTATGTCAAAGAAAAGCTTCGGTGGTTTTAAAAAAAAACTTTTCATTGTTCATTAAAAAATAGTTTCATACATTTTAATGGTTGAAGGATACCAAATATGTTAAACGGGACTGCAGAAAGGTTTAAATTAACAGATTCTACAGTATCTGATAATCGTAAAGTAAAGAAAGAATCACAATTATGGAATAATTCTGCTTTTGCAATTCTTAATGATAAAGCTGGAGAAGAAGCTGAAAAGCGTTGGAAAAACGATGATTACTCAAACACTAACAACAGTACTCTATCTCTTCACATTACAGCGTATGAAAATTCTATTGAAGCTTTATCTGATCAATATTGGGGTGATGTTGGATTAAAAAAGAAAGAATCCAGATCAATTAAAAATCAGAAAAAACCGAAACAAATTTTTACTGTTTCAACATTTGTCATTAAAGTACAATTAAGTGGACAATTTTTTGAATTTCATTTAAAATTTATAGAATCCATTTGAATTTTCAAGACAACAAAATGATAAAGTAAAAAAGCCTGAAGTGTCCCAATTTAAAGCATCCCAAAAATTAGTCAGTCCTAATAAAACATCAAATAATAATCGAAAAGGTAAATGGTTTAAATAAAAACTTTTTTGAAAAATGCAAATCTATGAATATGTTTTTTTTAAATTTCCTACATTCATTGACAAATACTCGTAGCTTTGTGGCTTTTTAAAAATTGATGAACTTTTTGTTAATTTAACTTTAAAAAGGCAATTTTTTAATACGTTTGACTTTTAAAAAATCAACCCGCCATCAAAATCTAAAAGTCCCAAATAACAACAGTTTAAGTCTCAGGTTCGCTTCAGCGACTTTTATGCTATAGTTATGGAAAGACTTTGTTTTTCCTAGAGTTTGTTTTTGTTTACGCTTTTTTTCAATGTTGTTCTTTCACATGTAAAAAAAGCGTTTTCATCTTTAGATATGGGTCGGGTATTTTTGTACACTTATAATGTTGGAAAATATCCAGCAGATCTTAATATTATGAACAAATTTAAATTGGCTAAACATGTCAGTAATCGTACAGATTCAGATATTTTTGCTGTATCCATTCAAGTTTGTTTACTATTATTTTGAAATAATTTAAAAATGTCATGTGTTGAATTGATTTTTTTAAGGAAGTTCCACATGCTGAAGTATCAGGTGTTACAACACGAGGAAAAACATGGCTACATTTTTTTACTGAATTAATGTATGGCCGAAAATTATCATTAATATTTCATCAATATATGCTTTCAAATTTATTTATGGTATTTAGCAATATTGACTTTGCAGGATTTATTCAAAAAATAGAAAATCGAAATGTTCGTTATACATTGGGTGGAACTTTGGGATACAAGGGAACAATGGGAACACGATTTTTATTAAGAAATGGTATTGATCTTGTATTTGTAACTGGTCATTTAACCCATGGACAAGAATATTTATCATATCGGTTGAAACAATACAAACAAGGAAAAACTTGTACATTTGATGATTCTCGGGATGCCCGTTCAAAACGAGTAGTATTTTGGTTTGGTGATTTAAATTTTCGTTCTGTTCGAAAATTAACTGGGGATTGCTTTACAATGAATGAAGGGAAAGATCTTCATGGTGAAAATCCTGATTGTGATCAATTAACTTTAGCAATGAAAAATGGAACTGCATTTGGGGATTTTGTAGAGCCACCTGTTAGATTTCCACCATCATACAAATTCAAGGTATCAGTTTGAAACTAAATTTTGTTAACATAGAACCTTTACTATTAGGCTTCACTATCTTAAATAAAAGTTCTGTGACAAATCCAAAAAAAAAACTTTTTCGGCAAAAAATAATGAGGACCGAAGAAAAAACTTAATTTTAAGTATTGCTTTTACTCTTATAATGTCCTCAACCCTTGGATGGTATACTGTTGAAATTTTTACCAATTGAAAAATATGTCCCTTCATTGAAATAATTGGAGAATTTTGAATTTAATACAGTAATTCTTTTTTTAAGGTTGGAACAAAAGATTATGATCTTCATCGTGTACCAAGTTGGTGTGATAGAATACTTGTAAAAACTCAAAATATTCCATACAAAAATCTTTGTTATGATATTGATGAAATTTTCTTAAGTGATCATATTCCTGTATATGCAAATTATGACCTTGAAGGATTATTTAAACGAGATGCCGTTGTACCACCTGTATGTCGATTTGTTGAAATTCCACCATGGACATGTTCAGTATATTTTATGTGCCAATTTTCATTTACTAATAAATATTTTGAACGACATGGATCAAATCTTGATTGGATAGGATTTTATAAATTTCCAGTAAAATCTTTTGCAGCACCTGAAAATTGGATGTATATGTGGTTATGCTATGAAACGACTGAAGCAGCTAGAGCAGCAATGGATGACAATACTCAACTTCCACCTGGTTCCCCAAAGAATTATGTTGCTGAATGCAATTCTTTACAAGCTGGTGAATATGTTGCTGCATATTTTTCTGTTAAATATAATACTGTTATTGGAATTAGCAATGTTTTTAATGTTGTTACTTCATTATAAAGGTAAAAAAATAATTGCAGCACATTGAAACGATTATTTCTTTTTTTGGCTAAATTTTAAAAAAGCTTTTGAAAACTTTTTGTTTTAAAAAATTGTGCAAATTAGGTAATTCTTAACAAATAATTTAGAAGAACAAAAATAAGAGTCCAAAAAACAGGTCAGCTGATAACATTTTAGTCATAAACTGTTACCGCTACAAATCTTTGATATTAATGTGATTTAGATTTTTTGAGGCAATTCGAGCTTTAACTCGAATTGCCTCAAATTTAAGAAATAAATAGCGAAAACAAATAATTTCTTTGTGCTGCAATTATTCCTCCTATAAATTTTTTCGGTTTGTAAATCATTCCAGTATCTGTATTTTTATTCTTCGTAAAAGTATCTCAATAATTTTTTTATGCTTTCTATTTTTTTCTCTCTTTACTCTTACTCGGCTAGTCAGCAATATGAAAAAAGAGGTTATGTTTGTATGTATTTTGAACAATTATAAAAATAAAAAAATAAACGATTTATTTTTAAGTGTATTATAATATTTATTATCTAAAAACATTTAACAAAGCTAAAGCAAATAACAAAATAATAGGTGATAAAACTGCAGGCGAAGAAGTTTTTGAAAGCATATTTTCTGCATCATTTTTGTTACAAAGTTTTCCTGTACATGTACACATAAGTACTAAAGGATTTTCTTGATGTAATGGAACTAGCTGAAGTAAATGCCGATCCATTGTTCGACACATTTCATCATATGATATGATAGCTTCTTTAACGTCAACATCCATACCAAAAAGTAATAAACGATCAACGCATCCCCGCATTACAGCTTGTCCTGAAACTAAAAGTCAAAAATTAAATACACTGTTTTTTTGAAAGCCAATTAAACATAATTGCTCTGTTTATGGCACAAAAAAAGATACTAAAATTCTTTTTAATATTCTTTTTTTGGTGGATCTCATTTAATAAAAACAATTTTTTCACCGATATTATTTTTTGCTCTACTTTTTTTTGAAACTATCTTTTTTTATGTAATTGTGCTCCCTCTTTTTTTTATTCTTCCAAAAAAATGCATATACATAAATATAAATATATATCCAATCAAGAATGAGCAACTAAAATGTGACGACGACATCGACAATTGCTTTTTGAAGCCTTCCAAAAACGAAGAAGAAGAAACTTTTTTCTTTTCGTTGTCCCCCCCCCTTTAAGGACAACGAATTAAATGTTTAATGTGTGTGGCAAAAAGTTAAAACTGCAAAAAAGCAAGAAGTTGTAAAGGAAAGACATAACTATTGAAAAAGGATAACTTTAATTTGGCACTTAATGTTGCATTATTTTTATCCATTTATATATAGAGAGAAACAGGAAAGAAAAAAGTATAATGGCAAAAGTAAAAGAAAAATATTATTTTTTGGCACTTTTTGTTTTTCTTTTACCAAAAAATTCAATGCAAAACAAACACTTCTTTTCCGTTCTTTCTCTCTTCCCCCTCTTATGACAGGTGAAAATAATCCTGTCAAATAAGAAATTGACTTTTTAAAATAATAATATACTTTTTTTCTTCAAATATTACTACTACTTTTGTGAAAAATCTGTTGTAGGCCTTTTTAAAATCCAATAAAAAAAAGCCATTTTACCTCTTTAATACATTAATAAAAAATATATCAAGGGAAAAACAAGAAAAACTTGCGCAATGTATGAAATTGACACCCATAATATGGTAATTCTCTCTTTCTATTTTTTTCTTGTATGGTATACAAAATAAAAAGGGCACGAATTCTGTTTTTGTCCCCCAATATATATTTTTTCATGGCAACGTTAAAAAAGCAAGCATAGAAGGGCAAAAGGCAAGATTATATTGCCCTTGTCAATGGAATAAATGTAAAATGCATGTAAAAAGCATTTCTGACGCTGCAACTCTTTCTCTAACCTTTTTTTTGCTTCTTTAAAGTCAAAAACAAAAAGTAAAAACAAAAAAAAGTTTTAATGCAAATTTTTTTTGCTGGCATGATAATTACTTTCAAAGAAGGAAGAAGCTGCAAGCAGCAGTAAAAGTGTATGTATACAAAAAATGCACTTACCATGAGCATAAACTTCTTCAACAATTGTAAAACATGCTGACATACATGGAACACTTCCAATATCAATATCTGGTTGCCAACAACGATCTGTAAAATTTTTTGGTGGAAAATAATGATGCATTAATAATTGATTCCAAAAATATAAATATGCTGATGATGCACAACTATAACATGCGTTATTTGATGGTGGAACAATTTGTACGCTATAATCAAGATTTGGTTCAATTTCACGATGATGTCGAAGACCTGTTGATTTTTTAAATAATAATATCGAAGATATTATTATTATATAAATATAGCTGCTACAGCTGATAAAAACTGTTTTATTTAAAGAAGACAACACAAATATCATCACATTTCCCAAAATATTACGTTTAAATTTACAGCCATCAAGTTTCGTTTTTAGAAAATATAAAATTAAATATGGACTAAATAAAGATTAAATGATGTTTAATAAATTTTAAACATGAATTTTAAAAAACATAAATGTAAGCTAAAAATTATCAATATTTAAGTTTGTTCGTATTTTTTTTAATAACAAAAATTGCATTATTAAAGTAATTGCAATTATAAAAAGTATTCGAGAGGATACATTTGCGCAGATGAAAAAAACTGAAACAAAAATAAGCTTTATTGCATATCCTCATATTTAATTCTGTTGAGCATGATAGGTTGGAATAAAGCTTGCATTATATTTTTTTTCAATGTGTGAACATCATTGAAGATATAGCTTTCAAACATTCCTTTCTCTTTTTTCCTTCCTTCTCTATTTCTTATTTCGTTTGTAAAATGCTCAATTTTTTTCGCGCATGCCGTCAAAAAGTGTATATAGCATAGCTTTTTAGAGAGTCTTTGTTCCGGAACAAGCCAAAGAGAGATATGTTTTGAAAGTTGGGCAAAGTCAAAGAAAAAAACACGAAAAAACTAATTAAGCGTTCTTTAAAATTTTCACAAAGATTCTTTTGGGGATATATGGCTTTTTTTAAACATGTCAAAGTGATCAATGACAGACAAAAAAATGGCTGAATAAAGTGATAAAAAAAATTGGAGAGTCTTTAATTATATAAAAATTCATATTTTTTAAAATCTTATGAAATGGCCAATAAGATAAGAAAGAAAGAAAAAATGAATCAACCGAGCTGTGACAGAAAAAAGGAGTATTTTTTTAGTGAAAATGCTTGTTGACCGGCTTTCTTCCTTTTTTGGTGTTGGAACACGATGCCGCCTAAAATTGGTGGCACGCCCACTTGTCGCCTGAGACTTTAAATGGCTTAGCTCTTTTGACAAAGCAAGAATAAAAACTATATGCAAAAAAAACTTTGTAACACTCTTTCTCTCTGTCTATTTTTTTGACTTGACGAATGATCTTAATTTTGTGCACGCAATCAAACTCTCTCCTCGATACCAATTAATGGGCAGTAGCAGCTTCTGCTTCTTTTTTTATTATCTTTCATTTTTTTCTTGTTCAAAACCAACCAATATTATAGTATCTTTTTTTTGAAAAAAAGAATTTTAAAAGCTTTTTTTAAAAAACATGACTTTTTTAACACATTTTTTTTAAAAATCGAAATTAAATATTAAAAGTCAAAAAAGTGGTGATGATTTTGCGCACAAAAAAGAAGGCACAGAATAGAGTAGCGTGTTTGGAAGGAAAAAAATATAACTTTTTTTCCTTTTTCTTAAAGAAGCATAAAAAAATGAATGTCAACTGTTACAGAATAAATATGAAAAAAATAGCGTTTTTTAGATATGAATGCAAAAATAGCTACAGGAAAAGCAACAAACTATCAAAAACAAAAGTTTATTTCAACCTTTGGGATTAATGCAGCTTTTTAGCAGCAAGAAATGATAAACGAATTTAAACATTTTACATTTAATAAATAGATTTATTAAAAAATATAAAGCTGCAGCTAACACTGATAATAGTACTATGTTGCAACTGAGAGAAAAAAAAATGGTTGCGCTTATTGTTTTTCATAAAAATTCCTCAGCTTTTACTTATTTCCGTAGAAACAAAAAAAGCCCTCCAATAAATTAGCGAATACTAATTTGATTATATTTTTTACAAAAAATAGCATCTCTTTCAAAGGATTCTATTTTTTAAAAAACATAAAAAAGTAAAAAATATATATTTTTTACAACTATTTTTTACTTTTAAAATTTTTTGTGACAGATATAATAACTCTTTTAAACTTTAATAACAATGGAAAAACATTTTTGATAAAAGCAAAATAAAAGTAAATTTTTAACAACTGCTTTAAAATTGATTGCGTACTCGTTTTCTTTGCAATGCTATCACTATTATTTAATTAAAGTAGTTATCCACTAACAATTTAATACAAATTTGTTGAAAATTTTCATAATAGTTTATTATCACTGACAAGGAATTTATTGCTAGTTAATTTGTGCTGTTGGTTAATCGCTTAACATTATTAATTACAAACAAAAATTTTAATTACACAAACAAAATATTCTTTCTCCAATCAGTCAAACACATTGTTAAGCTTCATCGTTCCTTTCCAATACAAGTTTAATATTATTAAATCTTTATTAAAAATAAATCACTGCTTATTATTCCCCAAAAATATAATTAAATAGATATAAAATGTTCGCATAGCTAACAGGAAAACATCCACAATATAGCCTTCATCATTCAAGTTTCACATCTTTTCTATATGAATAAAGTGGTAATGAAAAATTTAATGGAATATTTTGATGAGTTTCAATAAAATCAGAATTTACTGAATACCAAACAGATATTTTGTGATTATCTGCAACAGGAATAATCTTGGGACTAAATGAAATAGACATATCAGATTGATCATCATAATAGAATGGCTATAAAGGAAATGGTTTTTTGCTTTAAATATATTATTTTAACATTGAATGCTTATATCTTACATCATTTTTTGCTTCAATTGCATCAATTGTTGGCATTGCAATTGGTATTGTCCATATACAATCTCTATTTTTATGTACAGAACGTGAAGAAAAAATTTTATTTGATGAACAATTTTTTTCTTTCTAAAAAAATGCGATTTTTTAAAAGACCACCCAACGCGTTTGCGAAAAAGAAAGAAGAAAAAGGCAAGCTTTTCACAACTAAAAAAGGGGGATGCAAAAAAGAAGGAGAAAATGGGCTTACTGAAATAGGAAAGAGTAAAAACAGAGAAAGTTTATGAAAACGATATTGTTGAAAAGATTCTTCTTCAAAGAATCTTGGGATTGCAATTGTTAATGAATGATTATTACTTTCAAAAAGTGGTAATGGAAGAAAAGCTTTTTCTGCAAAAATTAAAATTCAACAAAAAATGTTTTTTAAAAATTTAAGCTTACGAGGGATATAACAAATATTTGAAATATTTAACGCTTCTTTTTGTGCTAAATTTGACATTGGTTTACAAAAATTTGGAATTGCATTAAAGCAATATATTGCATCAGGAAATTTACCACAAAATCTAAAAAAGCAATTTTTAAAAAACGGAACAATGAAAATACAGTTATTACTTTGTTTTAACATTTCGGCATTCATCACACGCTTTAACTTTTGGTATTGGGGCAGTTGGAGAAATAATTTTTGTGTGACACATTAAATTAATACATCCTGGTAAAACTTCACCATAAATATAAAATATAAATCCAAAGTATAGAAATATTTTAAAAATCATGATATAAATTTCACGTAACAATTGACTATTTTTTTTAAAAAATGTAAACAAAAATTGAACTTTTTTTGTTTTTTCTTATTCGGGTAAAATAAAACCGGTTGTTTTGAGGTATAGGCAAGCGGAACACAGAAGAGGAAAAAGAAAAACTAACATATTTTGTTTCGTTTTTTCTTCTTCTTTTTCCTTACAATGAATAAGAAGAAGAATGAATTATTGAGTTTTACTTAACGGCGAAGATAGTGAGGGCATTAAGTAAAAAAGAGGAGACTATTTTGGAAGAAGTGTTCTTCTTCAATATTCCCGTTTGGGAATATAATTTATATTTTGTCAAAATTTTTAAAAACAATTTCAAATTTCAGTCATTCAAATACAGTTACAATTTACTCGAATCATACATAAACACAAAATTAATCACAAAATATTACCAGCAAAATAATATTATAGAAAACCCGTAAAAACATAAAAAAGCAATCTCTTAATTAACAATTAGAATGTAATGCGCATTTCTCTTCTACAAACATATCACATTCTTCACAAAATGCACGAGGCTTCATAATAGGAATAAATGACGGTTGATCCATTGGACGATTCGGGCATACTTTTGTATCATGAACAAATTCTTCACAAATATCACAATATTCTCGATTTGGTGGAGCAACAAAAGTTTTTGGCGCAACTTTTACAGGTTGACTAACAGGTGCATGTTCAGAAGGAACGGCAGTTAAAGAAGGCAGACGTTGTCCAATACTTTCAAGAAAATTTTCATATTTTTGTAGCTTCTTTTGTTGATCAGCGATTATACTATTCAAGAAATCCATAGAAGACTAAAAATTGATTAAAATAGAAAAATAAAAAGCAAAAAGTAACTAACATTTTCTTCCTCTTTTGCAGGATTAGCAAGATTACGATTCATCTTTTGTTTAACAATAGATTCTGATTTTAAGGCTTCATAAAGCTTGCTTTCAAGCTCTTGAATTCTTTTGATAGAATCATTTCGCATAGCTTCAGCTTCACTTTTTGCAGCAGCAAGTTCACGATTAAGTTTTTCTTGAATTTCTGATTTTGAGGCTTCATTAAGCTTGCTTTCAAGTTCTTGAATTCTTTTGATAGAATCATTTCGCATAGCTTTAGCTTCACTTTTTACAGCAGCAAATTCAGTTTTTGCATTAGCAAGTTCATGATTTAACTTTTCTTGAATTTCTAATCCAGATTTTGCAGAATCATTAAGCTTACATTGAAGTTCTTCAATACGTTTGGCAGAATTAATACGAATAGCTTCAGCTTCACTCTTTGCAGCAGTAAGTTCATAATTAAGTTTCTCTTGAATTTCAGATTGTGATTTTAAAGCATCTGCTAATTTGATTTCGAGTTCTTGAATTCGTTTAGCAGAGTCATTACGAATAGATTCGGCTTCACTTTTAGCAGCAACAAGTTCACGATTAAGGTTTTCTTGAATTTCTGATTCAGATTTTGTAGAATTAAAGAGTTTGCTTTCAAGTTCCTGAATACTTTTGATAGAATCATTTCTAACAGATTCTGTTTCACGTTTAGCGGCAACAAGTTCAGTTTTTGCACTTTCAAGTTCACGATTAAGTTCTTCTTGAATATCAGATGCATCATTGAACTTGCTTTCAAGTTCTTGAATTC
Source organism: Panagrolaimus sp. PS1159 (assembly GCA_963922195.1). Classification (NCBI taxonomy): domain Eukaryota; kingdom Metazoa; phylum Nematoda; class Chromadorea; order Rhabditida; family Panagrolaimidae; genus Panagrolaimus; species Panagrolaimus sp. PS1159. The sequence goes on from CAWUHW010000019.1 coordinate 1,592,513, forward strand.
TTTTGATAGAATCATTTCGAAGAGCTTCAGCCTCACTTTTTGCATTGGCAAGTTCACTTTGTGCAGCAGCAAGTTCATGATTTAACTTTTCTTGAATTTCTGAGTCAGATTTTGCAGTATCATTAAGCTTACATTGAAGTTCTTGAATCCTTTTGATAGAATCATTTCGAAGAGCTTCAGCTTCACTTTTTGCAGCAGCAAGTTCACGATTTAACTTTTCTTGAATTTCTGATTCAGATTTTGCAGATTCATGAAGCTTACTTTCAAGTTCTTGAATGCGTTTGGCAGAATCATTACGAATAGTTTCAGCTTCATTCTTTGAAGCAGCAAGTTCTATGCTAAACTTTTCTTGAATCTCCAATGCATCATTCAACTTGCTTTCAAGTTCTTGAATTCTTTTGATAGAATCATTTCGAACAGATTCCGTTTCACGTTTAGCGGCAACAAGTTCGGTTTTTGCAACAGAAAGTTCACGATAAAGTTTTTCTTGAATTTCAGATTCTGATTTTGTAGAATCATCCAGCTTACTTTCAAGTTCATGAATACGTTTAACAGAATCATTTCGAATAGCTTCAGCTTCCTTCTTTGCAGCAGCAAATTCAGTTTTTGCATTAGCAAGTTCATGATTTAATTTTTCTTGAATTTCAGATTGTGATTTTGAAGCATCTGTTAATTTGTTTTCAAGTACTTGAATTTGTTTAACAGAATCATTACGAATAGATTCGGCTTCATTCTTGGCAGCAGTAAGTTCATTCTTTGCATAAGCAATTTCACGATTTAACTTTTCTTGAATTTCTAATTCAGATTTTGTAGATTCATGAAGCTTACTTTCAAGTTCTTGAGTTCTTTTGATAGAATCATTTCGAATAGCTTCAGCTTCACTTTTTGAAGCAGCAAGTTCACGATTTAACTTTTCTTGAATCTCCAATGCATCATTAAGCTTGCTTTCAAGTTCTTCAATACGTTTGGCAGAATTAATACGAATAGCTTCAGCTTCACTTTTTGCAGCAGCAACTTCACGATTAAGTTTTTCTTGAATTTCTGATTCTGATTTTGTAGAATCATTAAGCTTGCTTTCAAGTTCATGAATACGTTTAACAGAATCATTTCGAATAGTTTCAACTTCATTCTTTGATGCAACAAGTTCATTCTTTGCATTAGCAAGTGCACGACTTAACTTTTCTTGAACTTCTGATTCAGATTTTGCAGATTCATTAAGCTTACTTTCGAGTTCTTGAATGCGTTTGGCAGAATCATTACGAATAAAATCGGCTTCATTCTTGGCAGCAGTAAGTTCATTTCTTGCATTAGCAAGTTCACGATTTAACTTTTCTTGAACATCAGATGCATCATTGAACTTGCTTTCAAGCTCTTGAATTCTTTTGATAGAATCATTTCGAATAGCTTCAGCTTCTTTTTTTGCAGAAACAAGTTCACGATTAAGCTTTTCTTGAATTTCAGATTCAGATGTTGCAGAATCATTAAGCTTACTTTCAAGTTCTTGAATGCGTTTGGCAGAATCATTTTGAATAGTTTGAACTTCATTCTTTGACGCAACAAGTTCACTTTTTGCAGCAGCAAGTTCACGATTAAGTTTTTCTTGAATTTCAAGCTCTTGTCCATTATTAAGAAGTTTCTGCGTTTCTTTTAAATCTTCTAGTGCTGTTTGAAGTTTACGTACTTCATCATTTTGAGATGCCAACATACTTGTATGTCTTTCTAATGAAACATTTGCTTCATGCAGCTTTGCTTCTAATGTTTTCTTTACTTCTTCAAGAGATTCGACTTTTACAATAAGTTCTTGTTTTTCAAATTCTGCATCATCACCTCCTACCGTTGAACGTTCTAATTCCTGAATTCTTGCTTGCAAAGTAATATTTTTATCTTGTTCTGCTTCAAGTTGATCAAGAACTTTCTTCAAATTTGCTTGTAAATCATTTTGATACGTCTAAAAAAATACTGTAGAAATATAAGCGTTTTAGGGAATGAAATTACCTTTGTATTTACTTTTTGAGCTTGTCGAACTGCTGGCATATTGTTAATTGTGCTCATTTTTGACATTCCAGTAATACCAGTTATTTCACTACCAATTGTTGATCCTAATTCTTGACGTAATTCAGAAGCACGATTTGATCTTACTGGAGTATTTGGTGGCTTTGTTAGCATCTTTGGTAAAATGGTTAAAGTTTCAATAGGAACAAAGATTCCATAATTTTCAGCACATTCAAAATACTTTTTACCCTGAAAATGCTAATAGGGTAAAGGTAATCTTTCTGTAAAAATTTACCTGCGTTGTTCCATTATTTTTGCCTTTTGGTTCATCCAATTCCAACCCACCAAAAATCTTGGTAGCATCATTGGCAGCTTCTATAGGACCAATATATCGAAGAGTTCCTTTGCCTTTTTTAGATAAGACATAATCTCCAACTCTAAAAAAATTAATATACATAAGCGTCTTAAAAGGGAAAGAGACATAAAAGAGTATTCAAGTAATAAAAACTGTAACTTACTTATAGTTATGTTTTAATAAATCCATACAATTGTTGAATAATCCTAAAGTTGTTGGATAAGATAAATGTCAACGTAAGCTTTGTGTTTGTAAAAAATGGAGTAAAACAAAAGCTTGCAAAGCTTTGAGATCAACAAAGATAAATAATCGCACAAAAATTTTTTTTTTGATTTATATGCTTGCAGCTTGCAAATGCAAATTCAAGTGGCTCACCACCACGTCATTCTTTTTCTTTTTGATGCATATTTTTTTACTAATGAAAAAGAGGTAACAGTCGACCCTTTTTCACCAAATGGTCCTCGCCATTAACGGTTTTTTTCGAATTTTTTTATCTTAAATTTTAATTTTAAGACTTAAAAAATCCAATTCCCCCTTTGAAAATTTTTTAAAAAGTTATGGACGCAGCAAACTCGATGAACTTAGGGCTTTTTTCAGAATTTTTTTAAGCGACTAAGCTAATTTTGTATAAACTCAAGTAAAAACAAAATTTTTAACCATTCTTTGATGCTTCATTTGGATTGAGTAATCGTTGGGATGATTTAAATTTGGATACTTCCGGTACTTTGTCTCTTTCATTTTCTTGTCTTGGGATTGCAGTTTTGAAGTTATAAAGACGAACATAATAGTGATGCAATATAACAAAGGCGGAGCTTAAGGAAAACATCGAGAAAAGAAAGTTTTTGTTTTTGGAAAATCGGAGCAGGTGAAATAAAAATCTTTGTTAATGTGTCAGCAAAACAAGAATAAAAATAATAAAGCGTTTTTAATAAAGAAAATTTTTAGATATCTTTAACAAAAAATGTTTAGATAATAGTATTTCTGTTAAAAGTGTTTAATAAATTCATTTTTCATATGACACATTACGGTAATACCCATTCCAAAATACACAATAAATAATTTATTTAATGAAATGTATTTAATGCACAGTTTTTCCCAAAAAAAATTTTTGGAGATGTTATAACAGCATAAATGCTATATAAGGTATAAGGGTGTTCCATAAGTTCGTGCCGCGCTTTCAACGACTGGAAAGCCAGAGCTTTTTTATCTGACCTGGTAAAAAAGTTCTGGCTTTCCAGTCGTTGAAAGCCCGGCACGAACTTATGGAACACCCTTATAATTTAACAAATATTATCACTTTTAGCACCAATCATATTTGTAAGAATAACCTCTTTGTTTATTTTTTTTAATATTTAATCTGAAGGAAGTTTTTTTGCTAAAAAACATATTAATTTTTTCTGTTGGTAAAAATAGTCATTTTACATTATTCTTGATACTTGCAAATACTAAATTTTTAAAAAAAAAGTAAAAGTATTCGATAAAAAAATTTTTTTCACTTGCATTCGTGTGTCTCTACATCATGTTGGACATTGCTTGTGTAAATATTGTGCTTCTTTCATTAACATCGATTAGTAGATACCTTTCTTTAAAGCAAATGAAAAAAATTTCGATGATGTTATTAAAAGAAAATAAAACAAACAATTTGAAATTTTACAGGATTACCTTTGTCACTCCAATATTTTTGGTCTAATTCTATATAAAAGTAATTACATGTAAACCTTTATTATTAAAATCGTATAAAACATTAACAATTTCTGTTTTTTATTAAACCTAAAAAAAGCTAAGAAAAACCGGTTTTACAATAGTTATACTCTTTGCTGATTATTCTTTTTCCTTTATAAAAAATTAATACTAAAATGTATTTCAAATTTGGCATTTGCCATAAATATGTTTATGGCATAACAATAATAAATATGTACAAAATATACGACTATCATAAATTTAAGCATTTAAAAATTTTTTTCTCAATATGAGTTTATTTATCCCATTTTTAATTCAGGTTGAAGATGGCTTATTCTTGTGGAATCTGTTGCATGAACCCGATTTCTTGATGCATTTCGGGAGAATTCATCTGTTGTCCAATGGGCAGGTTCTGCAGAGCACATTAAAACGAAAATAAAGTTTGATACAACTAATACACCTGCAACTGTGAGAAAAACTTTACTCCATTCATCGGCAGTATTATTTGGTGCTAGTCCCGTAACAATAAAAGGTACAACAAGCATTGTTAAAGTAATACCTTAAAAAATGTCATACAATTAAAGATAACGGTATTTTAAGAAAATTTACCAAGTGAAACATTTCCTGTAACGAAATGACTGTAATGTTTTGAAACTAATGGTCCAGCTTTGAAAAAGCCTCCAGTTGTAAAACCAAGAAGACCAGCACAAATTCCAAGAAGTCCAAGACAAATTAATGATAACGATGTTGGCATTACTGCAAGGCCAATAAACGCAATGGCACTACCAAAGAATGCAATTGAATTGTAAAGTCGAAGTTTGTTTGTCTCAGAAAGAAATCGAACCTTAAAAAAATAAGTGGTGAATAAAATGTTTTATTAATTTTTGTGTTACCTTATCGCTTGTAAATCCAGCTAAAAGTTTAATTGTAAATTGTAAAAGTGGTGGAATGGACGCTGATAACCCAGTATTCTTTACAGGGAACATTAAAACATGATGAAGATAATTTGGAGAGTATAAGAAAAGCATATTTACAGCAACAAAATTTCCAAGTGCTGCAATCCAAACTGCCCAAACTGATGCAGTTTTTAAGATTGGACCATATGGAATTTTTTTCAATTCTTCTTTTGAGCATTCACTTTTTCCAACAGCAATTTTTCGAAGTTCAACTTCTCCAACGAGTGGATGCTTTCCAGGACTATTACGGTAGAAGATAGCAAAAAGGATAAAAAGGAAAACGGATGCAGCACCATGAACATAAAAGACATATGGCCATCCAAATGATGATGAACAAATAGCACCACTAATTGGCATAGAAATTGCAGGAGAAAGTTGAACATTTGCAACAAGAACAGAAACAAAAAGACCATTTTGTTTGTAATATGTCCATTTTGAAGTAAATGCACCAATGACAGGAAAATTTGCTGCAAATGCTAAACCTTGAAGCATTCGAGCTCCTAAAGTATAATAAAATCCTGATTGAAGGGCCATTGGCATAAGCCCGGTACCAATTGCAGAAATTATTCCAAGGATTGCAAAAACTGTTCGAATTCCATAATTATTTACAAGTGAAACAATTATAAAATTTGCAATTAATGCACTTGCAGCAACTGCTGCAGTTAAATAAGATTTTTGTTGTGGAGTAAAAATGATGTCATCCATATGTGTTGCATTAATATCTGTTGCATTGGTACCAATAACCTTTTGATTAAGACAAATAATGGCAAAATTAAAACATAAAATATTTGACCAAATTGATGCCAAACAAAAAAGCACTAATACCATAATTAAAAATCTTGTTCGAGTATGAAATAATTTTGTGCATCCTAAAAACATATTTTTTTGATTAAAAAAAAGAAAGCTAAGGAAAAGGAAAACGGTTTTTTTTTCTAAAACCCCAAAAATATAACTAACTTACCTAGCGTAAAATTACCCTCTTCACGAGCACTAAATATTTTCATTTGAAGCGCGTTCGAAACGTTCGATAATCTTCGAGTGAGCTTGTTATACCCGACTCCGTTATTATTATTATTATTTTTTGTTGTTGACGATGCCTGTGGATCGAGATCAACGACATCTATAACAGATGGGGGCATTTTTGATGAATTTATCACTTTATCATTCATGACTGTCTCTATAAAAGAACAAATAAAGATATAGAAAAAGATTATTTAAAGATCATTTTCTTTTTTATTCAAAAAGAGACATCTAAAAAATAGAAAGAAGATCGTCATTATGTTGCGCGCAAAATGATTGTGAATTAAAAAAATAAAGTAAATAAAAGCCAAATAGGGGTTGGGTGGCTGGCATGGCAAAAGAAAAAGTTGATTATTTATTTTTGTCAATAACATTTGCTTTTCATAAATCATTAAAGGTAGAATCAAAAAAAATTTCAGAATAACAAAAATAACCCAAAAAAGTTTTTTGAGAAGATTACTGTAAGTAAGTATGCCTTCATATAAAAATATCCTCAGAGAATTTGAAAGTATTATATATGTGATTCATTGATTTATAATCCAACCTCAACTTTGTAAGTTCAACGATTAAAAAAACTAAAAATCAAAAAAAACTTCCAAAAAACGTAAAGATTATAATTGTTTGGATTCATTGAATCGTCACAAAGGTCAAAGTTGTGAGATTCAACACAATACATTTTTTTGTTCCCTTTTTTTTTAAAGCCACATGATCTAAAAATGCTTTATAAAAAAGAGAAATTAAAAAGTTTTTTGTTAAATTTTCTTCGATTATAAAAAAAATGAAAAACCCTATATGCGCAGATTTAAGATTTAAAAAAGAATCAATCAAAAAAAAAATGTCAGAAAAAAAGATATCATCGAATACCGGAAATGTCATTGCAAAGTTGAAGTTTATCGACGACATTCAAATTGTGGTTTTTTTAATGTTGTTATCCTTCTTATCTCCGGCGTTTTTGATCCATTGTTTGGGGAACAAAAAAATGTTAAAAGAAAAAAAAATGATAAGAAATAATAATTAAAGATAATTGCCAAAGGGGCAAAATAAAAAAAAGATAACAATAACAATTTGGAAAAAAAATTTGATAGAAAGTGAAAGAAAAAAAAATGATGAGGACAGACAAAAGTTTATAAGTTTATGGTAGATTATATTTGAAAAATCAAAACCCATATTGAATTACTGTTATAAATAATGATATAAATGAACTCCCCCTTCTCCTCCTCTTTTTTCAATTACATACACATACATATATGACGTGAAAAAAACCATAGAAGTTTCTCCCCAATTCTTTGTTTCTTTTCTTTTTTTCTTTATGTGTAATATGAACCAACATTAAAGAAAAAAGATCATGGTGAACAAGAAAATAATATATGAACTTTATAAGGTGAAAATGTTAATATTATAAAGTCAAAAATTTTTAATCATAACAAAATTGTTGTTTTTATTTTGAAATCAAATTAGGTACAAATTTCTTTTTCGTGTACCTTCTTTTTTTGAGAAATTTACAAAAAATATTTTTGTGTTTGCATTTAACAAATACAAATATCAAACACCAGTTTCTTTTAATAAATAATAATAATAAAGTTGATTTACTAAAACAGCTCTAAAAAGATTTTCGTAAAATCTAATGTTTTTAATTAAAATAGGGGGTTCAAAAAGTTAAACAAAGGAAAAATCACAGATTGTTTACAACAAAATTTCAAATGCTTCCAACTGCAAAAATGACTGATTTAAAATTAACAAGCTTTAGAATTCTAAAAAGCTATCTCTCTTTGATTTCAAAAGCATAAACAACAACATGCTCCAAAAATGCAAATTTTTGTCTGCAAACTCTTTTTTGCTATAAAACATATTTAACATCTTCAATCTGTTAAATATGCTTTATAGCATTATTAAGTTATATAATTTCAAAAAATAAAAAAGTGTCATTACAATCATTTTTATTTGTGTTGTGATTTTATATTTGTTTGTATTTATGTGTTTTGCTAAATTAAGCTATGAATAATAATTAATCAAAGATATCACGTAGAAAGTTCAAACATCGATGGTAACTTTTTGCCCTTTATGGTGCAAAAAGTTTTCGTTTTTTTAAATTGCAACCGGAAAGAAAATTTTAAAATAGAAAGGTAAAGTAATTAATTAAAAATTGTATAATGATAGGAATGATTTCGCTTTTCTTCTATTCTAAGACAAAAATGTGGTTTTTAATAAAAATTATTTTAAAAACTTTAATGATTTATTACCCAATAATCATAAAAAAGTCTTGAGTCTATTTTTCTTTTTGAAATTGCTCAGTTTTATGTTTTTAGACACAAAATATACAATCAATATTTATTATTTTTTGTTATCACAAAATTTTTTATCAAGTTATGTAAGTGAATTTTTGATAAGAATGCACTAATCAAGGCAAGAAAGTTACTAAAGGCTAACTGAAAGAAAGAAAAGTTTTTAATGGGAAGTATTGATAAGCTTTCGAATCATATAAGGCAAAATTCCACCATGTCGATAATATGTTAATTCAACTTCTGTATCAAAACGTGATAAAACTTTAAATTTCTTTCCTTGTGAAGTTTCAACAGTTACATGATTTCCAGGTTTAAGATCATGTGGAAGTTCAATTGTAAATTGTTCTTTTCCTGTAAGCCCAAGAGAATCAGCATTTTCATCATCTAAAAATTGTAATGGAACAATTCCCATTCCAATTAAATTTGAACGATGAATTCTTTCAAATGATTGAGCAATTACAGCTCGAACACCTTGAAGTAATGGACCTTTTGCGGCCCAATCTCTTGAAGATCCACAACCATATTCTTTTCCAGCAAGGATAATAACAGGATGACCTATAAACATTTCTTGGTTAAAAAACAATCTTTAAAAAAGGAAAAAAACCTTCAGATCGATATTTATCTGCAGCATCATAAATGTCAAGTTCTTGGCCGCTGGGAACATGTAAAGTTTTTGGTCCAACTTTTGATGCAAGTTTATTAACAAGTCGAATATTGGCAAATGTTCCACGAGCCATTACTTCATCATTTCCCCGTCGGGCTCCATAAGTGTTGAAATCTTTAGGTGCAACGCTGTAAAAAAATTTTTTAAAAGTGAAATAAAAATTAAATAGAATACCTTCTAGAAGCAAGATATCGAGCAGCAGGACTAACACGTGAAATTGAACCTGCTGGAGAAATGTGATCTGTTGTTACAGAATCTCCAAGATTAAGTAAAGCAAATGCATTTACGATTGCCGTTGGAGGAACTGGAGCAATTTCCATGCCATGGAAGAATGGAACTTGTTTAATGTAAGTTGAATTTGAATCCCATGGATAAAGAGATGTATCAGGGCATTCAAGTTCTTGCCATTGTTCACTACCTTTTTGAATATTTGAATAAACTTCATTAAAGAATTGTGGACGAACATTTTCTTCTTCAATTTTAGCAATTTCATCATGGGTTGGCCAAATATCTCGGAAGTAAACGGGTCCATTTGTTCCTTGCCCAATGGGCTCATTATCCAAATCAATATCAACCCGTCCAGCAAGACCATAAATAACAACTAACATTGGACTTGCCAAATAATTTGCACGAACTTGAGCATGAATTCTTCCTTCGAAATTTCGATTTCCAGAAAGAACACCAGCAACAATAAGGTCATTCTAAAAAATTTAAATATTAGCATATCTAACTATTTTTAATTGTTTTTTACATCATCAATAGCTTTTCCAACAATTTCATCCAAAGGACCACTATTTCCAATACATGTCATACAACCATATCCAGCAATATAATATCCGAGTTTTTCAAGATCAGGAAGTAAACCACTTGCTTCAAGATATTTTGTGACAACTCCACTTCCAGGACTTAAACTTGTTTTCACATATGGTGGAACTTTTAAACCTAATTCAACAGCTTTTTTTGCAACTAATCCTGCTCCAAGCATTACAGATGGATTACTTGTATTTGTGCATGATGTAATTGCGCTAATAACAACAGATCCATGTTTAAGTGTATATTCTTCATCATTAAGTGTAATTTTAACTGTTTTATTGCTGTCATCAGCTTTAAGTCCAAATCCCTTAAAAAAGAAAAAGAAATCAATCAAGTGATAAGAAAAAAGGAAATTCGAAGAACACTCACTTTAAAAGAAACTTTTTCAGTCAGGCCACGTTTGAATTCTTTATGAAGATCAATAAGTGCAACCTGATCATGTGGTCTTTTTGGGCCACTTACACATGGAGTAATTGTGCTTAAATCAAGTTCAAGAATTTTTGTGTAATTTGGTGCAAATTTGGAATCAGTAAAATCAACAAAAAGATTATTAGCTTTTAAGTAATCTTGAATTCGATTAAGTTGATGTTCAGTTCGGCCTGTTTGTTTTAAATATTGAATTGTTCTTTCATCAACAGGGAAAAAGCCAACGGTTGCACCATATTCAGGACACATATTTGCTACAGTTGCTCGATCAGCAATGCTAAGATTTGCAACACCAGGACCAAAAAATTCAACAAATTTTCCAACAACTCCAAGATCTCGAAGATTCTAAAAAAGTGTCATTTGTGATGTTTTTTTTAATTTCAGAAATTTTACTTTTGTAATGGTTAAAACTAGATCAGTACTTGTAGCAAATTGTGGCATTTTTCCAACAAGTTTGTATCCGATAACTTCTGGAATAACCATTGAAATTGGTTGTCCAAGCATGACAGCTTCAGCTTCAATACCCCCAACACCCCAACCAAGTACACCTAATCCATCAATCATAGTTGTATGTGAATCTGTTCCAACAACGGAATCAGGAAAAAGTATTCCATCATCATCGGCACAAACAGTTCGAGCAAGATATTCAAGATTAACTTGATGAACAATTCCTGATCCAGGTGGTACAATAAGAAGATTTTTAAAAGCTTTTTGTCCCCATTTTAGAAAATTGAATCGTTCTTTGTTACGTTCAAATTCAATTGTTTGATTTTTTTCTAATGCTTCTAAATTTCCATAACTATCAACTTGTACAGAATGATCAATAACAAGGTCAACAGGACAAACAGGATTAATCTTTGCTGGGTCATCGCCAAGACTTTTAACTGCATCTCTCATTGCAGCAAGGTCAACAACTGCTGGAACTCCACTAAAAGTATTGACAAAAAAGAGGTTTTTAAACTTTTTTGCGTTTAAAAACTAACGTAAAATCTTGAAGTAAAACTCGTGCAGGCTTAAACGGAATTTCAGCAGCTTCATGTTGACTTTTTTCCCAATTTAAAATAGTTTCAACATCACTTTGTCGAACATGAAAGCCATCACAATATCGAACAGCGGCTTCAAGTAAATAACGAATTGAAATGGGCAATTTTTCTAAAATTAGAACTTTCTTTTAAGGACAAAATATTAGGGATTTAATACCGTATCGTTCATCTTTCAAAGCAACAAGATCGTAATATTTATATGTTTTTCCTTCGATTGTAATCTCTTTAAGAAGTGATGAATAAACCATTTTGAACAAAGCTGTATTTTAGCAATTGCTGCAAAAAAATTAAAAAAGGTTAAATTCGAAAAATGATTTATGCCAAAAAGAGGTTCACGACAATTTCTTTTTCAAATTTATTGATTTTCAATGTAAAAGATTCAAGAGAAAAAAAGATTAATCTGAAACAATCAAAAATGGCGATAATAATGGAAAAGGTTAATGGGAGCTGAAATGCTGCTGCAACAGCACGTTTATGGACGCGAGGCCAATGGCTGACCTTTTTTTCTTTCTTTCTATTCAGACTTTTTCAACTTGTGACGCATCATCAATGGCGGCATGAAAAAATGCAAGAACAAAAAGAAAAATGTCAAACGAAAATCTTTTTTTTGTATAAGGTATCAATTTTAGGATTGGAGCGAGGCCGTCTAGTGTAAAACCCAATGACTGGTTGTATTTTATCAGTAATATTTCATCAAATATGATATATGTCCTGCATGTCTTTTTTCTTCCTATGTGTTTCTTTTTTTCCTTTCCTTTAAAAACTGAGTGTAAAAAATCAAAAGTTAAATTTAAAAAAATGTTGAAAAATTGATACATGAGAATACTATCATGATATTTTGTAATTTGTTGTAAAGTTTAATTTAAAGAACGAGGTTTAATGTTTTGGTAAAAAAATTACTAGTTTATGTTGTAATTTACATATTTGAAACTGAAGAAATACAAATTCAACCAGTAAAAAAAATAAAACAACTGTTTTAAAGTATTGAAGATTTCGAAGTTAAATGTGTGTTAAAATATAAAAAAATGTTATAAAAAGTGAGAGATAATAACTTTTGATTTTCAGAATTGAAATTCAAACAAAGATCATAAAGAATTTGCATATAAAAAAAGATAATATAGCATTAAAGATTATAACTGAAACAAAATTTGAATTTAATCTTATTAATCTTGAGTATATTCTTCCAAATCGCATGGAGGAACATGATCAGTTTCAGCATAGATTTTATTAGATTTTGCCATAATTTTGACAAGTGTGTTCTTTCCATTAGTTTTACATTTGAAACAATAAAAATTATGACATGCATGAGAATTAAAGTAGCTGAGACCCTCAACAGCTTTATATTTTCGATAATATTTCTTATTATTTTGTTCATAAAAAATATAAAGAAAACCATTAATAGTTCTTTTGTTATTCTTAGGAATTTCTTCATATCCATTTGCTAATGATGAATTAATACTATTTAATGAAGAAGAACGAGATGAATTTGAATCATCATCGACGAAGCGAGTTACTGAACCAAAATGTACACGTCTGATTTTTCGAAGTGAACTACTTGCTGGACCAAATGGTTGATCAGATGGTTCACCAGATCGCTGACTTTGTCTTGATAAAACATTTGACGGTGTTTCATTACGTCCTACAGATTTGCTAGGAGATTTTGATGACAATGCTGGAGCAGGAGGTCGTCGAGGGGTTGTTGTTGCAGCATCAGATGAATAACGAGCTGTGCCACGATGTGCCAAAAATGGAGTTGTTTTAGGTGTTGTATGAGAATTCTTTATAGTTGCTCGGGGAATTGTTGCAGGTAAATCACGTTCAACTGAATCATCACGAGTATAAATTTCATCCTATAGACGTATGTGTGATGATAAAAGTAAACATAAAATTAAACTAACATTAAGAATTGATGGGATAGTACAAACATCTGAATCTTCTAAGCTTACATTTTTTTGAGGATTTGATATTGTAATACTATCATATAATTCTTCTTCAGATCCACTATCATATTGAATAAATCCATCAAGTGATGATGTTTCATAGGAAGATTCACTACCATCGCTTACATTATCAGAATCAAGAACAGAATTATGTGAGGTTTCACTTTTTTCCTAAAATAAGAAAGATCTAAGAAAAATTAAATATGAAAAACTTACACTATTATCAGAATTAATTTCATTGGAATGTCTACGAGCTGTATTAGTTTTTTCTTCACGTTTATTTTCAACACGAATAGAGTTTCTTGTTCGAACACGAAGAATTGGTTTTGAAGTTGAAGGTTTTGGAGATGACTTCTTTTTTCTACTTCTTTTCATTGGCTTTGATTTTCGTGCTTTATCTTGTTGTATTAAAGCAATTTGTTCATCAATGTATGAAGTTTCATCATTTTCAAGTTTGAGATCTTTCATTTCTTTATCAGATTCTTCATCACTTTCCTCCTAAATTACAGTGTTTGTATATTAAACTTTTTTTTAAAGCAAAGCTTACAAAAATTCTTCTCTTTTTTGGTGATGAAATTCCTTTTGGTGCTGTAGAAGTTGGAATTTGAGAATAAGGGTACGATAATTGTGGAGTTGGAACAGAGGAATCTGAATCAATTAAAGCAAAATTTTGTAATGAATCATGAATGGGACTTCCAGGTGGACTATGATCTGGTTCTTCAATACAATAATCATCTTGAACATTTTCAACAAAAGCATCAACGCATTCATCCATTTGTGAATCTTCAACCACTTCATTTTCAACTTCTGCTGCGGCAAGTTGATCAGCAACGGAAGGAGTTGCAACAGGTGGAACGGTAGCAACTACAACATGTGGAGATAAAGCAGCTGCAGCATTATCCGTTGATGCAATTTCTGCTTGAACGGGGCTCATATTCGGATCACCAAAATTTTGTGGAGCACCAGCATCGACTAAAAGATTCAAAATTATTTTTAAAACTTTGAAAGAGCTAAACCTGGGGGAATATTTTCGTCATTCATATCCGGAATATCCACATCTTCGTCATCATCAGAAGAGGATTCAAACTCTTCATCTGCACCAGTTGTAACATTTGTTTCATTAATTAATCCAGCTTCCTCTTCTCGTCGAAATTCAGCTTCATCATTTGGGAAATCATCATGAAGAAAGCCCGTTGCAACCCATAATAACTTTCTTTGACGTGGACGTTTCATAGCTTTCTACAAAAATTTTTCTTGTTAGATGTCAAAAATAGAAAATTTAAATTTTTACCCATAGATTTTTAGCTTCTCGATAAGTTGGCCGTGTACCATTTTCTGGAATAATTTTATATTCATCATCAACACAATTATTAAATGAATTCCAAAAATTTAAATATGCTCGATAAAGCTGTTGATGTGTAGCAGTATCATCATTTGATGCAGGTGGTGGTGGTGGGTTCATCCTTGGGGCTGAAAAAGTTTCTATTTTAGTTTAAAGAATAAAGACAAAAAACAAATTTCGACAAGAAAAAAAAACTGCATTTTTCAAAAAACAATGATGTTTCAAAGAAGGAGGGAAAAGCATATAAGATGGCTATGACCTTCTTTTATAGTATTCCCCCTTCTTTTTTTGTCAGATCCATTTTTAAAGTTCAAATCAACTATTGAAATACAAAGATTTAAAAAAATAAGGGGAGAATACTATAAAAAAGGTCATAGCCATCTTATATACCTTTTAGGTATCCTTTAATTTTTAAAATTGCAACTTTAAATTAATATAACAATGCTACTATGTTTTATGTTGTTTAATTTTATTGTATTATTATTTTTATTGTAATTTCAGTATGTGTTAGGGCATACAAATAAATAATTAATTAATTAATTCAAAGGAAACGTTAAAAAATTAAAATTTGAAAGGCAAAAAAATGGAAAATATCTAAAAAAGTTTTGATTTTCAAGGCTTTTGGTGATATTTTTTGAAAAAGAGCAAATTTTTGGATCGGATTCCAGTCGAAAAATTTAGGAGAATCCTGATCCGTACAAAATTCCCGAATAATGGCCGGAATTCCGGGATTCTGAACAGCCTTGGGCCAGGATGGGTACAATGGGTAGATTATCCGTTTTTAAACCATTTTTGGCCAATACACCTAATGTTATATGATGAATTCAACGGTGCATTCAGTTGGTGAAACTTCCGCGTCAGATTTTTCAGTATCACACTGATATGGTGCAAATATTGTAGAATAACAGTGAATTGGGTGTGGCACTTTTTTAAACTTATTTTGCCTAAACTTTATACTAAATTATGTGGGATTAATACTTTGATGTAACAGTGTGAATAAGAAAAATTTCGGCACTTGCCGAAAAAGTCCTCATTAAAAAAATTTTTGAGCTGATAGCTAAATTCAATGAAACGTTTATAAAATATTTGGTTTTCACAGGCTGTATGTAATAAGATGTTAAAAATTCAATATAATTTACTAATAAATAGAGACAAAAAAAATTTTTGTTTGCTCTAAAATCCCCTCGATTTTCAAAAGCATTCCCTTTCCCCTCATTTTTAAAATCTTCACCCTTCTTTTACCCCTAACCGCGGTGAGTCATAACACTGTTCACATATATGGCATTTGTGCAAGTATGGCACCTCCCGAAAATGGCACAGTCAAATTCGGCACGGAAGCCGCACCAAATCAATTAGAAGATTAGGTCTACAGGCCAGAAATGGTAAAAATATTGACAACCATACATTGTACCAGGGGATGCCCGAGCTTAAAAAAAATTTTTTATGAAATGGTTTATAAAAATTTTATTTTGTAAATAAAAATTTGAAAAATTGAAAGCGATATTTTTCTTTCTGAAAAAAGGTTGCTGAATGAAGGCTTTTTCGTGGTAAGAACATTGCAACCAAAAAATTTTATGCCACAATTTTTTAAAATTTGATTTTTCACTGAAACCAGTTTAATACTTTAAATTAGGGTTGTTCATTCCCCTTCCCCGGGGAATCCCCGGGCAATTCTCCGCAAAAGTTTTTTTTGGAATAGATTGTTTTTATATTAAATAATGTTTTGCAATACAAAAATAACATAGAAATCGTCAAAAACTAATAGAATTACCCATTTTTTATATTTTGAAGCCTAAAATGCTTTAGATAAAGAGGTTCCAAAAAATATACGCGATGTTATTGAACTTCAGCATACTGTAGACGAAGATTAACTTTAATTTTTGTTGGTTTAGCTTTTGTTTACTGTTTAAAAACTTTTCAAAAATAAAAAGAAGCCTATTTTAAGTCAAAATGGAGGACAATATTAAAAATCAGTCAAAATAAGATTCCGGGGAATGGCGAGGAATTCCCCGGGGAATTCCCTGGGGATTCCCCCGATTTTTTGGATTCCCCGGGGAATGAACAACCCTACTTTAAATGCTTCAAATGTACTGCATTCATCATATTATATGCACGTATACAAATATATGTCAGTTTGAAAATTTAGCAAAAAACAGTTTAAATTTACCAATTGGAGCTGTTTCATCTTCATTTTGTGCTTCTGGAATTGCTGCTGTAACAGTTGTTGTAGAATTGGCTTGAAGAATCGCTTCTTTCATTTAGATTAAGCAATTTTTGGGTTGCTCAAACTCTAAAATTGAGTAATTGAAAAGGTTTTGCAAAAGTACTAAAGTAAAAAATTCTTTGCTGTTCTTTTCTTAAAATGTCAAAAAATTTAAAAATGCGCCTGTTGTGAATATAACAAAAAGTTATATTAAATAAACAAAATTCTATTAAATTAAAAAATACAAAAATATTAATGTGAAATTTAAACACAAAAATAAATACAAAAAAACTCAATAAAATTGAAACGAGTAAAAAATGAAGAAAGAAAAGGAAAAGAATGGTAAAAAGAAAGAATCCGTGAGTTACTTTTATACTCATAGACATTTAGAAAAAAGAGAAGAAAAATAATAAAATAGTCGATCGTCTGCTGATCACAGAAAAGAGAGGAAAAAGGATGAATAATCAAAATATTTAAAAAGAGAGAAAAATGTATGAAATATAAAAATATTGAAGATTTAAAAAGTACAATATAAACAATTACAATAAAGATGAAAATTATAAAAACCAGCGACATCGCCGGCCGGACAGGTAATTTTTTGGCTGCAGTTGCCCGAGATTTTGGACTTCTCATTTTCATCGCTGCACTCACGTGCGAACATGACTTATTTGTTACTATAATATCATTTGTAATATTTTTATTTCTTTTAAAAATGCCAATAATAGATCCTTTGTTAAACAAAGTCATTTCCCTCAATTACTCATTTCAAACGACCACCAAATGAGTACCCTTGAGATCATTGTTATTTTTAAAAATAAAACGACTGTGCTTTCAGTAATCACGTATATGAAAAATTACTTTTGTTTTTAATTGCATTATATTTTTTTGCAAAAAAAAAGTTTTTAAAAAGTTCATTTTTCCTGCATTTTGAAAGCAATTAAATTTTGTTGAACATACGCATCAATTTTATATAACATCATTTGACAAACGAAGAGTTTCACTTTCACTTTTTACGTCATCTTCTTTTTTATCTTTCATGTAAAAAATCTGCCAAGAATACTAAAAAAAGACACATAATTAAGTTTAATACTACTGAAAGACGTATAAATTTGTAAAAAGGTTGTACTTGACTTTAATAGAAAAAAATATGTCTATTGAGAGGAGCTTTAGTAGTATTACAATTAAAAATATATAAATTTATATATAAATATTGTCTCAAAGCTTTGTTACAGATTTATATTGACAAATTTTTTTGATATTAATTAACATCGCCATACCTTTTTTTAAATAATTTTGGTAAACGTGAATCTAACCTTGCTTTTCCTGCCCATAGATTTTTTATTGAAAACTAAAAAAATAAACCGTTCAAAAAATGTTCAAAATACGAAATGTTTTTTAGAATATCATTTTCTTGGAAGCATAAAAATATCATTTTAAAATGAGTAAACTAAAATTGCTAATTCTAGTGACTCAAAAAAACTTGTAAAATATGTAGTATCAAATTTTAAACTATGGGCACTTTTTTATAAATGATGCTTGGTTATAGATATATGCTTAACAAATTTTTTTTACCATCTATTATAAAATAACAAAATTTTGACATTTCAAATTCGAGCTGTTTTTTATTTAAAATTTGAAAAAAAAAATAAAAATACAAATTTATGTTCTTTTTTTCGCTAACGTCTTATTTTTTTTATAAATGTATTTTCAGGTCTTTTTACAAAATATTAAATGTTAACATTTACGTGTTCGTTAATAAATACAGAGAAAAAACCGTGGGAATTAAAATATTTTAACACTCCACCCCTTATGGGATTTCAATTTTATTATAATTAAAGCATAATAATTTTGCCTTGAGTTTGGTATTTTCATCATCATAGTTATAAATAAGGTGGCATAAAAAAAGTTGTTTTGAGCTCTAAATATTTTAAAATATCCAGGAACGTTTCAGTTGTCTCGATTTTCCCCTTTCGTGATTATTTCTAAGAAAATTTATGTTAAATTAAATACTTGCAATCTTTTTTCATTTATAGCAGTTTTATCGATTCAAAGCATCAAAAATCATGCATTCCTTTTATTTATACACTTTGTCTTTAATTTTCATTGTTACCGTTTCACCCGCACAATTACACAATAATCCTGTTGATCATAATGGAAAAGAAAAACAAGGCACCCTTGTTTTAGGTATGATTTAGTTTCTAAAAATTTGACAAAACATTTTTTGTTTTAAGATTGTTATGAACAAATTACTCGTAAAATGGCTGAAACATATGAATCTTTTACTGTTTATTCTGGAGGTCCTGAAATGTGTTTAATATTTTTGCCGGAAAATGTTGAAGTCTCTTATACAGAATTAAATTTTACACATCCTGATGTATGCCTATCCATTATATTTTAGAAATTTATAATTATTAATTTAGACTTATACTCGTGTTCTTGCTGGTGCTGCAAAGAAAAGAGTCACCTACCGGTATGCACCAATTTTTCGGTCAAGTAAGTTTTGTTTTCTAATAAAATTTTTTTAAACTTATTGTTTATTAAGATTCAACTGAAGATTACGGTATATTTAATGTTCAATGCCCCTTTGGTCTTATCGCTTTTAAATCTTATTCCAATTCAATTGGAAGTGAATCAATTGAATTTACTTTAAATGTTACCTATGATCCTGCAGCATGGTCAGTTACATGCCCAACATTAATTTCAAATGATGGATCTTCATAATTAAAAATACAACTTTTTTCATGAAAATTTTTGTAAAATGTAACATACGGCATTTGTCCCAATTTATAAAATATTCCTTGCAAACATGATATAATTTTTATTTTCAAAAATTTTAATACACAATTTTTAATTGCGTTTTGTAAAAAAAAACAGTTATACACAATTATCAGTAATTTACTGTAAAACATTTATAAATACTAATAAATATTCTGTTCTCGTTTTTATTTATCCCCTTGAATATGTTCCTATAATATTAAACACAATATAATCATCTTTTGATGTCGGCCTAAAAAGAATAAAAACATATGTATCTTCAAATGGTCCAAAGCTATATCCTTCTGCACCACGAAGTTTTCCACTTGTATGAATAATTTCTTTACTGCTTTTTCCTGAATATATTTGTACATATCCCTGTAATATTATTATTAATGATATTAAAAGTGGATTTAAGATATACAATATCTTCTTTCAATTTTATTTCTTTTATATCAACCAATGAATGAGATGGTAGCCTTAAGGGACATCCAATACGATGTAAAAGATATCTTGCATTTAGGGTTATAGTATGATCTACAGCAGTGTACGGTATTTCTTGAAAGCAATCTATAAATATTTTTATATTGACGTAATAATTTTTAAGGTTAAAACAAATTTTTGTGCTTGGTTGCAAAAAGAAAACAGTAATCTAATTTAAATTTCAAATGGAATGCAAACATCAGTCATTTTTTGAAATTAAATTTCTGATTAAAAATAGTAAAAAAAAGAGGTCATTTCAAAAACTAAAAAACTTACCAGCAACAATATTTGTATAATCCATTTGTGATGGCTTAATTATTGGCCATGGTTCATGTAAAATTTTATACATCATTGATGAATCATATCTTAAATTATCTGAATCATCTTCTTCTTGATTTTGGAATAAAGATTTTTGTTGTGATTCTTGAATAACAAAACACCAAAGAATAAATGTTTGAATCACTAAATTAACAATAAAAAATTTTGCCATTTTAGTCACTTTTATGTGAATAATAACAGTAATACCTGAAAACAATCAAACCATAAAAAATTCTTTTTATGAAAAAAAGGTTAAAAGTTAAAATATCAGAACAAAGTTTCAACACAAAAAAGTTATAATCCATGGGGGGGGTTATCATTTCAATAAAGATTTAATCCGGGGATTGTGTAATCAAAGAAACACATATACCACACAATGCAAACATATTCCCATTTTTATCAGTGTT
This sequence comes from Panagrolaimus sp. PS1159, assembly GCA_963922195.1. Classification (NCBI taxonomy): domain Eukaryota; kingdom Metazoa; phylum Nematoda; class Chromadorea; order Rhabditida; family Panagrolaimidae; genus Panagrolaimus; species Panagrolaimus sp. PS1159. The sequence continues at coordinate 1,613,191 of CAWUHW010000019.1, forward strand.
CAAAATGATCATTCCAAAGCTCTAATTTGGAATAAAATACGGAGGTATTAAAATAATCCCAAAATCTGATACGAAAAAAAGGCACACATATTTTTTTCTTGCAAAATAGTTTTTTTTACCTTTTTTTTTACCCTCAAGGGAGGAGCTTTCGTTGGAAAAATATGAATTAACATCATTTTTTACAAACAAATTCTTAAAGGGTTTTTTCGTAAAAAATGGTAAAAAATAAGCAAACGTTGTCGATAATCAAAAAGATTAAAAACGGTATTACTTTTATAAGAAATCCCAAAAAAAATTTTCAAAAAAGACTACCCCATTAAAGAAAAAAAAGCCGTGACATTAAAAAATGTTTACAAGGAAATAGCTCAATTTCAAGAATGACGGAAATGATTAATGAAACATAGTAAAATTGAACAAAGTCTGAAAGTAATTTGTTTTAATTGTTTCCCACATAAAACGACTTAAAACAAATGAATGAATGTTTTTGAAAGATTTAAAAGCCTTTAATACGTATGAATATACATTTCCGGTCAAATAATGAAAATGTTTAAAGGTAATTTTTAAATGGTCATCATAATTATATCATTTATGATTATTACATTATTACGTTGTTCTAATGTAATGTGACGCATTTTTTATATTTCCCATGGGTTCAGAGTCATTATTACTGTACAAACAAATAAAGTATATAGCTGGAAGAAAAAAACCGGAAAAAGTTTAAGACGTCAGAAGTCAAAAGAAGTTCATGTTTTTCATCATATTTTTTTAGTCTGACTACTTTAACTACTCTGTTGTTTTTTAGCTATCACGCAAAAGAACTTTACAATAAAAAAAAAGCATTCACCTCAAAGTTTGAAAACGTAAAAGTCTGCCAAAAAAACATGTTCACGAAATGTCAAGTTATTTTTAACATAATTTTAGTAATAAAAAAAAGTTAAATATCTTAAAATTTTTGTTTTTTGAATTTTTACTGAAAATAAAATTTTCAAAGCAAATTTGGCATAACTTAATTAATGAACCTACACAAAAACAAACAGTTACGTTTTTTTATAGCATAGATATTTAATGTCACTTTTATTTATTTTCACGTGAAAAATTACGCAAATTTTAAATTTTATTTTGTCATATGCTTAATACAGTAACTAATTTAAAGTTAAAAATCAAAAATCTTTGACATTTTTTCATCACACATTTTTAGCAAAAAAAGTATTTATTTTTCTTCATATTTTTTTTTACAGGAAGAAATTTGTTAAACGATGACAATGGGGGAAAAAGAGAAAAAGAAAAACAAGCTTATTGAAAATTCTGACAAGCAACCTTCCTTTTTTTTTGGGAGACATCGAAAAGATAATGATTCCAAAATCGAGCATTTTCTACTTTTTTACTTCTTCTCATTTTTTCATAATAATACTTTTTCTACTTTTTTTTGTGTTGGAGAGTAAAGCCGTTCCAACATTTATTTTTGCAAAAGCAGCAAAAAACTATAAAAAAATATTCTTTCGAAATATATTTAATAAAAGAATTTATTTTTTTTGGAAGTGAAGAGGGGATAACCGAAATTGTTCTATAATGGTAACCTACGCTGTAAGTGATACTTTTGTTTATTTGGGGGAGAAAAATGGGAGGATATGATTATTTACTTTAGATGTCATCATTTTTTATTGTAGAATTTTATTAATGATCAATATTTATATGAATTTACAATTGAATTAGAGAAAAAGGATGCTGTTTTTTCTCCAGGAGATACAATGATTGGTCGAGTTGTACTTAAGGCAAAACAATCAATTGAAGCAGAATCATTAAAAATACATTTTTATGGTTCTGCAAAGCTAAAATCTAAAATGAAAACTGTAAGGTTTAAGTTTAGAAAAATGTCTGAAGACGTAAAAAAATTTAAGGGAGAAAATTCTGCAATTTATTTAAATCATCAATTGGATGCGAGTACAAAGTGTCAATCCATTGAAGCTGATAATACTGTCTTTGTTCAATTTGAAGTCGGGAATACCCTTTTTATAAAATATCTATGTTGGTTTTTTATAGGAAAATTTATCTTCAGCACTATTGACATCAATTGAATCCAAAAATGCTTCTGTTCTTTATACAATTCGAGCACAAATGGCATATAAAACAGAAGGTAAGGATTTTTAAACACGAAGCTTTTTCTTTTTTGACGCGTTTCCGTCAAAAAAAGATTTATTTTTGGGAAAAATATTTTTAGTTGCAAAAACTTTAAGATTTCATGTTTTTAGAAAATGAATTAAAAATTATCAATGCTGTAAAAGGGTTTACAATTGTTGAAACATTTGATTTAAATGTTTTACCATTTCGATATTTTGAACCCCCAAGTCATAATTTAGTTAAAAAATTTGGACTTTTTTCTTGCACCGGTGGACAAATAAAACTTCATTTTACAATTTGCCGATCCGCATTTGTTTGTGGCGAAAATATATCAATTGAAGGTTTGTTTCTTTTCTCTTTCTTCTTCTTTTTGTTTGCCATTTAATTTGTTCCACTTTTTTTTTAAAAATCACATAAAACTTAAAAATTTATTGCTTTATTTTTGAGGTCGAATTGAAAATAAAACTGATAGAAGGGTTGATAAAGTTGCTGCTGTTCTTCAGCAAGTTATTATTATAAGTGGTGGAGATGGTGAAGACAAAGACGTAATGTTTACATTTTAAAAAAAGAATACATTTTTTTTAAAAAAAAATACATAAAAAGCAATTTAGTTATCAGAAACATCAATTTTGGACGTTTCCGACATTCATGAAGATAACTTGGCACTTTTTGTTGATGAAGGACAAGCAATAAAAATTGAAAGAAATTTTCCGATTCCTGCTTTACCTCCAAGGTTTCTTTTTCTTTCTTTCATGCCATAATTGCTTTTTTTTCTTCTCTCTTTTTTAGCACAATGATCAATGACTTAAACGATGAAAGCCGGTCATTTTCGGGATTGAATTCTAAGAAGCGAATGTCAATAAGTACAGGACGGCTAAGCTTTAGCTCTGTAAATCATAAGTTTCCTGTAATTGTTCCACCAGGAGCAAGATTTTTTAAAATTCTCTATCAATTAAGTATTAAAGTAAAAACAGGAGGTAAACATGTTTTTTTTTATTTTTTCAACAAATAAATTTAAGCCTCATGCATGCTCTTTTTTTTGCAGGTGTTGAAGTAATGGAAATTAATGTCCCAATTATAATTGGTTCAATACCATATAACTTAAGTCTACCAAAAACATTAAATCAAATGAAAGAAAAGGATAAAAGTGTTGCAGTAAATAAGCCATTACCACCAGAAGAAAAAATAGTTATTTATCGACAAAGTCGAAAAGATCGACCAATACTTTTAGCAATGGATGAAGATTATTATATATGCAACAAAGCACAGGTTAGAAAAAGAATAAAACTTTGTATATCAAATGTCATTAAAGCAACATTAAAACTCTTTAAAAATGTATATTATGTTTAAACATTAAAGTTCAAAAAGAGAGAACAGTGTATATTTAGTTTTCTTTTTTTTGTAAAAAAACATATTTAAAATTTACAAATTTATGAATCAAAAAAGCTTGAAGGAATACAAATTAAAATTTTTAGCTCAACTTTGTGAATAAGTATCCATTTTATGCTGATCTTCCAACATCATCAAAGCAGAGTCGAAAAATTAATGTCCTTGCAAATACAATTCAAGCTGAATCAAAACTAATTCATGGAATTCGACGACAAGATGGTACTGTAGTTTTAAGTAAAAAAAATAAAAACCAAAAATGCAAAAATGTGTTTTATTTTTTAAAATTGTTTTTAGTGTTTCAAAAAAATACTTGCTGTATTATGTCTTATAATTTACCAATAATTACATTTTATAGGCATGGATAACTCTTCTTATTCATCAGAACATACAATTCAACTACCAAATTCATTATCAATGGAATATTAAATGCCTCTTTCGTTTTCATCTTTTTTTTCGTGCAAAGTTTTTCTAATAAATCATTCATTTTCAACATTTTAATCTCGTCATTTTAATAGCTATATTTATAATATTTTGCATGTATTTATAAACCTTTTAAAACGCGCTTTTTTTAAAATTCATATGTTTCGCTTTTTTTCTTAATTTTGTGTCTTTTTTTGAAACAATAAACATTGCCTGATTTTCTTTCTTTTTCACTAAAATGTGACAGCTGAAAACAAAGCATGTTTGAACTGAAAAACGCCTTCGTTTTTTTTCTGTCATCTTGAGCTATTTGAAAAAAAAAATATGCAGCTCTTGGATAAATAATTAACTCCCAAAAATATATCATGTTCAACAACGCATACTCTTTTCTTTTTTTCAATGCCAATCTTATGTCTATCATGCTTTATTCTTTTTTTTAAACCTTAAAAACAAAGATAAAAGTGGGCTTTTTTTCATTGATGATTTATCAAACAAAGAAAAAACATACACAAAAAAAAAGCTTTTTTTCAAGTGGGTGAAAACATTTGAAAATGAAAAAAAAACATCTGAAACAAACACAATTTTCAAATTCTTTCTCTTTTTTTTGACATAGAAAAAAAATGCAACGCCCTCAACTTTTGATCGCTTTTTAATATAATTGATTCTGACATGAAAAAGGCAATGAGATTTCTTTTCTCTCTTTTTTTTCTTCATCTTCTTTTTAAAGCAATGTCAAACATTTGTTAAAGCTTTTTCTTGTCCTTTCCTCTCTTTTTGTTGGCGTTCATTTCGATGCCATTTTTAAGAAAAATATTTCTTTGATTAATCGAAAAAATATTTCGTTTAAAACATTTTTTAATTATTAAAAATTTTAAGATATGTTTTTTAACAAGCCACCTTTAATTTTAGTCTTGCGGTTTTTTCTCCTATCGTAAGTTAAGTGGCTTCTTTCTTTTCTGTTGTTTCATTTTTTTAAAGGAATTTCTCTTTTGGCCTATGGGCCATTTGTTTCGCAGATGTGGCCCCCTTGATTGAGCGTATACAACAGCCAAAAAACACAGTGCGCTTCAACAAAACTCCCCTATATATTCATTCTTTCCCTCATTTTTTTCCCTTCTTCTTCAAAAAAGAAGATGAGTTCGTAACAAGAGCAACAACGACACTTCTCTAAAAAAATATTTTCATTTGATTCCGCGGACCCCTTTAATACTATTCTTTTTTTCTGAATCCGCCAGCGGCAAAAATAGAGCTCTTTTTTTGTCATGGAACATACTTTTTTTTGGTGATGAACTTACTCTCCAATTTTAACACTCCTTCTTTGACTTTTCCTTTGATGCTATCCTTTTTTTCCTATGTTTTTAGGTTATAATATTGACTCTTTGGCTTCGATTTTGGTGTTCTTTTAAAAAAAAGTTTTACTTCACGGCACAGATTTGAATGAGAAAAAAATTTATTTCAAAAAATATTTGATGGTAAAACTTATAATTATGGTAAAAAGCAAGCCCCATAATTTCTTTTTTTCTGTTAATGTTGTTTCTCTTATTGCGTCAATGTGTATATATCATAGTTTGCACCTTTCAGCTTATGAATTATTTCTGCTTTTATAACTTTCTTTTTTTTTAATTTTACCCTTATTATTTTTTTTCTTGTTTTCATCAATTTTACCATACATCAAAAAAATTTTATCCAAACTAGGCAAAAATGAATGATACATTTTGTGTGCTTTTGTCATTAAAAAAACCTAAAAAATGTTTCAAAATATTTCTGAAGTTTTTTTTTCGTGACTGTTTTTTAGTAAAGTTTCATTGAAATGACGAAGATATAAAGTTAAAAAAAGACTAATGCCAGATACTTTTTTGAAGCTTTAATTATCCAATGATGAATTACTCCTATTTTTGAAATGAAACTTTAAAAAAAATGTTGGTTCCAAAAATGTATGTTTCTTAAATGTTTCTTTTTTAACAAATTTCAGCTATTTTTAAGTTTGGTTTAAAAACAAAAAAAATAAAATTTACCCGGAATTCGTTTAAAACTTTCTTTTTTAATATTTGAATTATATTATTGGTTCTATTCTCTCATATTCATTTCTTTTTTGACTTAACATACACATTTCTTTCCTTTTTTTCTTTCTTTAGACATTTCCGTTCCATTGAATTTGGTTTTTATTACTTTGCCTAGAGTTTTAAACAATCCCCTAGCATTAAAGCATTGCAGAACTTTATTTTTTAAGAATAGATTTATTCACTTGAAATGATGCTTTTTTAAATATATATGTAAAAAACATATATGCCTTTTTTGCCGAGGTGTCCAGCAAGTAGCACTTCGTTCGTTCATATATATCAAACATTTTACTCTCTTTTTTTGGGCTTAAAAAAGAAAGAAAAAAACTTGATGACCCCATTGAATTACCTATTTTCTCTTTCTTTTTTTGAATCCTTCAATCCAATTTTAACTTTTCTTTGAAAATGGATAACTTTTATTTTTAAAACTTGATGTCATGTTTTTTGTTTTTGTATGGGATGAGTTTATTACTTATAAAAATTAATAAAATAAATTAAATTCTCTTAAAATAATTTTTAACGAGACTTTGTTTTTTTTTCGTTTGTTGATTTTGATTACCCTTCTTTGAAATGTATTGAAGCAGCAGTTATATATTGTTATAAGATAAAGTTCATCGGTACTTGAGTGCTTCTGATTGCTTCCGCTTGATGATTTTGTTTTCCTTTTATTTCTTGCGTAAGATTTTTTTGCCTTTTAACAATAAAAAATAACGTTTTTCCCATAAAACTTTTCAAAAAAATAAAAACAAAAAGATGTGGAAAGAAAAAGATAAAGTTGTTAAGTAAGAGGTTTTTGTTAAATCAAAATTTTTCATACAATACAAATTTCCGGTAACCCTTAAATTTTAAAATTTCGCTGCTATTAATCCAATTATTTTTTTAAAAAAGCAATAAAGGGATAGCAACAAAGAAAATTCAAAAATAAAAAATTTTTGATCAACAAAAAAAATAAATAAAAATTTCGATGAGTTTCGTATAATTGTTAACAAACACGCTAAAGCAATTTGAAGCCACAGTTGTGTCTAGTAAATTTTCAGTGCGCAATTAAAAAACGGAAATGTCGGAGTGAAAAGCATCCGCAAAAAAATAAAAATAAAATAAAACTGGAGTTTATTTATTTTCAATTGACTTTGAAACTCAAATTTCTTCAACTATTTTATTTTTAGATGTCTTTGAAATATCTCAATTTGTTTTTAAAAAAACAACATTTTTAAAATTTTAAATAGATTTGTTTGTTACTACTAATTTCTTTGATACCGTATAATTTTTTAGAAGAACCAAAAATTCTGAAAAAAAATGGCAGCAAATTGTAGTATAATTTTTTAAAGAACTTAAAAACACAATCATAATAAAGTAGCAAAGGTCATCATCATTTTTGTCTTTAAATTAATACGCTTAATCGCTTTACATTATTAAGATTTGTTATTTTTTCTTCATTCGATTCTTTGTTCTTTCAATTTCCTTCTTTTCCTCTTTTCAACCACAGTTTTTTATACATCTTATTTAAAGAGTTATTTTAAGGGTTTTATCAGTGAAAAGGAATGAATGATAACAGTCATCTTTTTTTTCTGTCAATCAATACCTCTTTTTTACCTGTGTTTATTATAGATGTAGTTTCATGCTTAAAAAAGATCAAATGTATATCATTAACAAGAAGAAGAGAAAGAAAACAAAGTTAAAAGAAAAAAAAAGTTGAATTTATCCAGCTGGGGGCCCCATTTGCAAACATCTGCCTTTTAAAATATTATTGCATTTTTAACAGTCGTAGTTTTGAACTCATGAGTTGTATTCGAAAAATAATATTACAGACAGAAATTATTTTGAAATAAATTTACTTTTCTTTTTGATTTGTTGCAAAAAAAGGGTAAAAAAGAAAGTGAAAACGATAAGCTACAAAAAAAGAAGAAAAGAAAGTAGAATTGTTCTGGTCAATTAATGGAACCAGCAATAATCCTTCTCACATGATATGATTCCTTTAAAAAAATTAAACTTCAATTTTTGCTGCTTCTTTATTGTTTTAAACTATCAAAAATTTTATAAGTGTTAATGTTATTCTTTCATTTGAAAAAAAAAATGACGCGGTTTTTTTGATATTTTTCATTTGTATTTAAATTATACCATTTGTAAAAGTGTATATGACCTTCTCACCTCTTTTTTTAGATAATGTGGAGTAATCAGAAATTAACGGCATTATTACGAGTTTCTTGATTATATATTTTTAATATTATTTGGGTTTCTTGTTGTTTATCTTCTAATCTTTGGAATAATTGTTACTTTTTGGATTTACGATTTATAAAAAAGCGTGATTCAATAATCATGACCACATCTTCTGATACCGTTTCCATAATTGGAGGTCTTTATATTGCAATTGGAATTATTGGATTCCTTTGTAATGGTGCAACAGTTTTTATGATTATTATGAAACGGGTTTTTCGACTTTCTGCTTATACAATTATGGCAAATGTGGCATTAGCCGATGCAATTATGATGATTGTTGCAGGAATTGCATGTGGAATGGGAATTTTATGGTCAGATTCAAATTGTAATATTATTGATGAAAATGGCATTAGGTAATTTTTTTAAAATTGTATTTCTTTTTTGAACTACAATCTTTTTACAGTGTTGAAAATAGCAATATGACATCAACAACATACGCATTCCTTTCTTTATCATATAAAACTGGAACAAATTGTAGCTTTCTTAGTTTTTGTTTAGCATTTTTTGAAATTGCTGCATGGACTGCTGGCGTTGTCAGTTATGCCTATCTTGGACTAAATCGATGTGTTGCAATATGTTTTTATGGTACAAAGGCAAAAACTTTTAATCGGGTTACTGTTGCTTTAATTGCATCAGTTTCAACGTGGATTATTGGAATTGGTGCAGGTTTGTTAAAAATAAATAAAACTTCGTTTTTTCCATGATTTTTAATTATCTTTTATTTTAGCATGTGTTGGCACATTTCCGGCTCCACTTGTAGGCAGTCGAACAGAAATGTGGTCTATTAGTTTTTTAAGCACTGAAGGAAAACGCCCTGGTAAGTTTTTTTTAAAAAAGATTTTTCTTTTAAAAATATGTTTATTATTTTTTATTTATTAAAAGGTCAAAGCCTATTTGACTTTGTTTTTGTCTGAATTTGAATTATATATAACCTTTAAAAGCATATTTACTGTAATCTAAAATGCAAACCCTTAAAAAAACACCTGCCGGAAATTGCAAAAACAAATTTAAAAACTTGCAAAAATATACATATTTTATTCCAAATTTTTTAGCAATATTTGTTATTCTTTTGCTACTTATTAATCTTATCAGTGTTATAATGCAATGGGTATGCTCTTCATTGGTTTTGCTAAAAATTCGACAAGTTAAACAAAAAATTAGCAAAAATAAACTCAATCAAAATAGTGCAAATAGATTTCGAAAACAGGTAACAATCATTCAAAAAATTATATCCATAAACATAAAAAAATTAATTTAAGGCAAGATTAACCTTTCAATTCTTTTATCCAAGTTTATTATGTACGATCTCATCAATGCTATATTTTGCAAAACCATATATTAAGGATATGCTTGCAGATAGTCATTTCATTGCATTACATTTGGTATGAGATAGGAAACTAGGATAAAAATTGATTACATATTTTTAGATATGGCTATGTAATCATACTTGTAATCCATTTATTTATGCATATTTTAATGAAAGAATGCGATTAACGTACAAAGAAATGCTGACATGCGCACATTTACGTTATGCTATACGAAAGCGTAGAAAGCAAGCAACTTTTACACATGGTGGCAGCCGCTTTACTCTTTCAAGGTTCTTTTTATTAAAAAATTAAATTAAATTAAAAATATAAATTTTATTATAGACGCTCAAATAATGGACGTTCAAATCGAATGTCTGTTCGTTCAGCAAAATCGCAAAGGAATGGAAATTTTGTACGAAATAGTTTACAAATGCAAAGTCGAGACTTTGAACAACTTTGTGAATTTATGATGCGCGTAAATCCACTTTATGATAGTAGTGAAGGATGGAGGGAATCAACAGATGATGAAGAATGGGAATCAGATCGTGAGCCACCACTTGAAACAAAAAGTGAAGCAATTGATGGACATCGAGAATCTCGTTCAATTGTGATGAATTTGGGAAGACAAACCGTAGAACAATGGGCAAGGTTTGCTAAAAAAGCAAGCATTTAAGAAGAAGATACTGTAGATTTCATGTTGAAAAGGTATAATATTTAATTTTGTGTAATAATAATGTAACAATTATAAAAATGATTATTGTTGTTGGTTGAAAATTATGTTATATAAGCATATCCGTCTCTCTTTTTTTCTCTTTCGTTAAAAAAAAGTTTTAAATAACAATTTTTTTATGATTCTTTTAATGTTTCTATTTTATTTCTGCAAAATGTTGGGGTTTCTATAATTAAATTATTTGTATATAATGCGTAACAGTTATTTAATAATAAAAAATTAAATTAAACATTATTACGGAACCAATACGATAAGACTTTAAAAAATATTCATAAAATTATATACCCTTTTTAAAACCATAAAAAAACTGAATCAATTAATAAAAGTGAATTTTCTTCAAAGCTCGGTTTTCTTTTTGTCACCATCTTTTTTGGATTTCTAAAAAGTTTGGAATGTATTAGAAAAATTTAGTTTGTGAATAAATCACCTTTGCGCCATCAGATTTTTTCTCTTTCTTTTCTTCCTTCTTGGAATCCTTTGATTTTGTATCATTTTTGCCTTCCTTTTGCTTCTTTTCTTCCTTCTTTTCAGGTTTTTCCTTTTTATCCGATTTTTCTTTTTTATCCTTATTCTCTTCTTTCTTTTCACTCTTTTCTTTCTTATCAGTCTTTTTTTCTTCTTTTTTATCCTTCTTTTCGGTTTTTTCTTTCTTATTACTCTTCTCTTCTTTCTTCTCTTCTTTCTTTTCAGTCTTCTTTTCTTCTTTTTTATCCTTCTTTTCGGATTTATCTTTTTTATCAGTTTTCTTTTCCTTCTTATCATCATTTTTATTTTCTTTATCTTCTGCTTTTTCTGTTTTCTTATCTTTTTCTTTCTTTTCTTCTTTCTTTTCTGTAATAGCTTCTTCTTTTTTGTCATCTTTTACAGTACCCTTTTCACTGCTTTCGTCATCACCACCAAATTCTTTTAATGCAACTTTCATTGCTTTAAGAACGTCAACAGCTTGTGGAAAATAATATGCATTGTTTGGATAATTTTTTTTATTGTCTACGGCCATTGGGTCACCATTTTTATCTTAAAAAAATATATTATTTTATAGTTTTAATATTTTTATTTGCGCACACGCAATTGAAATACATTTCGACGTTGCTTGGAGCTAGAATTTTATTGTTTTAATTATTTTTTTATGCTTTTAAAATTTTATGGATAAAAAGTTATTTAAAAGTCAGTAAAAGATTTTCTTTAAAACTTTCAAGAATTGAACTTCAAAGAATTATGTTTGGAGCTCCTATATTTATTTTATCATTTTTTCAATCTATTTCTATAGCTTGTCAAAGGCTAAAACGGATCATTTTAAAAGTAATGCATATGGAATCAAAAAGAAGTAGAGGTATGTTTTTTAGTTACTGTAAAAACGATTTAAAAATATCTATATTTTAGCATCTGTTGATCCTATATTTGTTTCTGAATATTTAACAATGCCTCGTCCCTTATCAGAATATTGTCAACCAAATGCTGTAAGCTTTCATTCTGGAGCTGGTTCATTTGCAACAATGAATTCTGTGAAACTTACAATTCCACCTCCATCCCCATTTCCAAGATTAAGTATTGATAGCACTTATCACAATAATTTGCCTTATCTTGGTCCACCATCTTATTATGATAAATATTAAAACTTTGCATTTTTTATAGCTATTAACTTTTAACACGATTGTCAGTTACAGTAATTTTAACTTACCTAAAAAGAAAAGTCGTGGAATGTAAGCTCCATCGGGTGCATATCGTTCATCGTCGGGTTCTTCATCATCTTCAAGATTGACCATAACAAATTTTTTACTTAATTCAAGCAATTCAGTTCGTTTATTTGATCCTTTGAAATTTTTTTTCAAAGCTAAAAATATTTTTTTTAATTTACAGTAATTTAAAAAAAGAGTTTTATACCTTTACAAGCACCACACCAAGTTTTATGGATGAGTAAAAAAACGGGTTTATTTTGCTCTTTTGCAAGATCAAGAGCATTATCCCATGAAACCCAGTCAATATCTTCTCCAAATCCATGAGATAAATCAACTTCTTCTTTACAAAAAACAGCAACAATTGCTATCAAAAATAAAAACGTAACCTTCATCCCTAAAAATAAACGGAACTAAATGAATGAAATGATAAGTTATCAAAACAATGATATTTAATTTAATTTAATTTTTTTTCCATTGAAATAACCTTGTCAGTAGCAGGAGACAAGAAGAGAAAGATTTTTTTTCAAATCTTCAAGGGAAGAAAAAATAGGTCAAAAAAATTTTGTTAATAAAACAAACAGGGTCCGTGCGTATCCGAATTGAAGGGCGGCGTAGATTTTTACGCGTATACAATTTTTTTCTTCTTTTTTTGCATTTAAAATTAAATCAATATATGGCTTCTTGACCACGTAGCTCATCCTTAAATGATTTATATGTTTTTTTATGAACAGTGTAAATACAAACAATATAAAGGAATAACAAATCATTTAACAAAAATGCTTAAGTGCAAAAGTACAAATGATATTTATTGCTTTTAATTTTTTTCAAGGAACTTTGAGGAAGAAAAAAAGTCGGTTTTTAAACGGATATTTTAAATAATAGCACGTTTTTTTATATTATTGTTAAATGCAATTTTTTTCTTAATGTATAATGCAAATGTATAATGAAACAATTGAAGTAAAATCGAAAAAAAAACCCGTAGGTAAGAAGAAAAAAGACAAAGACGAGGAAAATATAAGAGAATGCTTCTAAACAAAAACCGATAATGACCGTTTTAACTATTAAAATAAAAAATATAAATGGATTAAAAATTAACTGATATATTATTGTACGAATACTTGAAACATTTTAAAATTTTTGCATTTGTTATGTATTTTTGGAATTATCATTTGCTTCTAGAGAATTTTTTTTGGAAATCCGTTGAACCGAGTTGCTATCAACCCTGACTACTGTAGCATGAGGTGTTCCACTTAATCGACTACCCATTGAAAATGATGCACTGGAAGCCTAAGAATATTTTTATAAATATTTTTTTTCTCGGTGCCAAATATTAAAACATACCTCCGTTGAATCACTGTTAATAGGCTGTAATTCAATTTCAACAACGCTATTTGAATGTGCAACAGGAACAGACATCTTAAAATTAAATAATACCTTAAATAAAAAATCAAAGAAAGCTTACTTTTGCAATTTTTTCTTTGCGAGTTTTAATTTTTATTGATGCTTCTCTTTTTGTTGGTTGTGGAGAACCATTTCCAGAAGTTACAGGGCCATTAAGAGCTTCAACAAGAGTAAGGCGAGATTGTTGATTTGATCCATTTTCACCAGAAGAAGGAGTAAATTTGAATAAGGCTTTAAAAGGTGATCGGCAAATGGGACAATTTTGAAGCTAAAAAATAAATATTTTCATGCACACAGCTGATTGAATATAATCTTACTTTAAATCTTAAAGTTTCGGCACATCCATTACAAATACATAAATGCCGACACGGTAATATTACAGTATCACGAGGATTTGCCATACAAATAATACATTCTGCGCTATTTTCATCAATTGTTCTTGTTGTTGATTCTTTATTTTCAATACCGTAAACTTCTTGCAATAAATATGTTACACCATCAGCAATAATCTTTTGTTTTAAAGGTTTTAAAATTAATGAAGCACTTGCATCACTTGATTTATCAATGCTACACATTGTTGCTTGAACATGAACTGGCAAAGATTGTTCTGTATTTGAAACAGAACGAACTTCAATGACAATTGGAAAATAATGACCTCCGTCATAATGAAACTAAAAACGTTAGATATGATATATAAAATCTCTCTTTTTATCACTTACTGGAAAAGAATATTTATGTGGATAAAAAAGAAATTTATCAAATACTTGATCAGATCCTTGAGAAAAATATACCCTTTCTGATGAATCATGATTTGTTTTCGAAGTAAAACTGCAAAGATAAATTATTGCACGGTTTATTAATGGGTGGCTTACTTGATATGAGAAGTTTCAACATGTTCTCTGGCAAGAAAATGAATTTGTACATAACAATCTGTATCGGCATCCAAAATAAACTCCAATCTATAACATTGTTCTTCTCCATTATCCGCTCTAAAATTATTTTTATCATTGTTTTTTTCTAGTTTTTTAAAATTCCTTTGTTTACCGTATAAATTTTATCGAATCCCTTCTAACATTTATCAATAAATTTAAAACTTTTACAGTATGAGCAATTCCGCGTATGTTATATGGGTACTAAAATATATATTTGTTTTTTTATTGCGTTCAATTTTTTAAGCTTACAGGCACAGCTTTTGTTCCTAACATTTCTAAATCTGAATTATCACCAAATAAGAAAGTATCAGGTTTTGCAACATCAAATCTTTCACCACCCATAAGAAAATGTGTACCAAAATATGATCCTTAAATATATTTTATTTAATACTGAGCAATGATTTTTTTAAACAAACCATTATTTGCTCTATTTACAATTCCTCCTTCTTCAATATCACTAAATGTTGTAGATGGAACAGGAGGATCACGAAGCGTTCCACCATTATTTCTTCGAAATGGAAGAATTCGTGCCATACATGAAGCAACACTGCCCATTACTTTTGGTGTGCCAAAATTCACTTTAATTTAAGCATAAATTAGTTTCATTCGTATAAAATATTGTATATATTACTGAAAGAAAAAAAAATCAATTTTAGGTTTTTGTCAAAATCTCTTTTTTTTATGGACAATGGTTCGTATAAAAGAAAAAAATCATCGCGTCGTTGATTGTTGTATTGACAAAATAAGCTCTTTCTTTTGCTTACAATCCGCTAAAAGAAAATACGCACGTGGTTTTTTATTTAAAAATTTTGATAAATATTATTCAAGAAAAGTTTATAAAAAATAAAGAAAAAATATAAACACATATTTGGAGATTGTCTGTAAACATCGTTTAAATGAACCGTTTGAAACGTGCGATCGGATAAAGATTTATGGAAAAAGGAGATCACATTAATCAATGGATTACTTAAAGATCAATACAAAAAAATGAGAGAATATAAAACAATTTTTGAAAAAAATTGAAGGATAAAATAAAATGTGCATGATTCACGTTTGCAAAAAAAAGCATCGCTAATTTAAAAAATTTTTAAGAATCACGTCGTTATTGACTGCGCGATGGTAGAACATATGCGATAGTCGGACAGTCAAAATCTTCCGTCACCCCCACAGGCGACACAAATACCACACACTGTTGGTCAAAGACAGCAAAATTTACTTGGTTCGCCACAATTGCGCACTTTGCGCACATCTTTTTATTGTTCTCATCGCTACCAACTCACATATGTGAAAAGTAAAGAATAACATTCTTGGCATAATGTTGAATTTGACAATTTACTTTTACATTTTTATTAGAATGAAACACGCAAGGTTTTACGTAAAACAGACGTAGAATAATGCTTGTTAAATATTGCTCTTCACAAATAAATATTTCACCTATGTTTAATCTGCCTTATGAAAAGTCCAAGACACGGTTCGATAAAGATAATACTGAAGCAAAGCGTTTTTCATTTTATAAAAATGAAAATTTGACATTACGATTACGGTAACGGAAGACAACAGACTGCTAATTATCATTTGAACCAAAACATATTTTTCTGCTGTTAAGGCAAAGTTTTAAATGCTGCTATACCCATTTTAAAACACACTGAATCATTTTTTAATTTGTTTTTTATCTATAAACAAGTTAAAAATTGAATGATAGTAACAGCAAAAAACGATAGTCAAATATCCTGGTTACTATCAGAGAGATAGTAACAACAAAAAAACATAATAAAATGTTTTATTACTGTCTATGCAATAGTAATAATCAATATGAAAAATCAAATGGTTTGGTTGCTATCATTGAGATATTAACATAAAAAATATCTGTTTTTTCACTTTAAAAAAGTTATTTCTGGATAGATTGGTGCCAATTTTGTCGCTAGTATCAATATATGGTCTTTTGAGCTAATGTTGTGATTTTTTAAACTTTTACCAGTGTCTAAATAAGAATGTATTTTATTTGAGATCTTACATACAAATATAACTTTATTCAAGATTTCTGATATTAAAAGACAAAATTTTGAGATTATTCTTTACAGCAGCTTTTTCAATGATTGCTTTTTGAATTTCATTTAATTTGAAATTTGTTGAAAAGCGAATTTCTTTAATATGAACATTCAAAATTGATTCAGTTTGAAGCTTCATTGATTTCAAAAACGCTGCGATAATTATTTCTTGTGGAAGAAGTCGAGGGCCAGAAATTGTTTCAATTTGAAAATGTACAATTTCATCATTTTCAGTTAATTTAAAGCCCCATTTTGGATCAACTTTTATTTCATCAAGTAGCTTTCCAATAATTTTGAAAACATCTGAAAAAAATTTTAATCTAAATTGCGTAAAAAAAGAGTTACCGTAAATAACATGTTTTGGGAACATTTTAAAATCCGTTTTAGCATTTTCACCAATTTCTACAGTTCCATGAGCCATTGAGAGATACAGAGGAGTCCATTCAGTACCTTAAAAATACTATTATGCATTTTTTTAAAACAGTTGAAAAGAAACTTACCAGAAGATCCTTTCAACATTTTCCAAAATCCATTTTCTGCAACTTCAATTCCGCATAAATTATCACAAAATAAAAAATTAATCTCAGGTGGATTATTGAGGGATGATATAGTTGGTTGAGAAAAGATTCCAGAAGTTGAAGCATAACTTTTAATAATATCAACCTTAACCAAATCTTTCTTTTCAAGATTTGCTTCTTTAGATAATACAAGATTTTTAAATGCTATTGAATCTTTTACATATGGAACACCTCTTTCATCGACAATTCCCAAAATTTCGTTTGATTTACCAGCAGCATATACTGTATGCTTTATAGCAGGTTTCTTTTGAGAAATAAGTTGACCACCTGATTGATAATATTCTGGGGAATAAGATATCTGAATTATTATTTTTATATAAGTAATTAAATGCAGTATTCAACAAACATTAATTAGCTGTCCAATACCATTAAATCCATTAATATTACAAGGAAGTGCAGACCGTTGAGGCAGTAAAATATGCCGTTCATGTGTTTGATATTTTCGGTTTAAAATGCATGTTTCATATCCACTCGAAAAATTTGCAATATGATATCTTGTATCAAATCCATGTTCATCACTCATAGCCCAAAAAAGTCCACCATGTAAAAGGATATAATCCCATTTTATGAACGGCTTAATAAAACAATTATCTGGATTAAATTGTTTTTTGATTTCTGTTGCAATCTTTTGCATTGATTCTTGAACAAGAATAACCGTGGAATGTGGATACCAATAATTATAAATTTTTGGAAATATTGATTTTGATTTACTTAAATCTTCAAAATGTTCAAACTTAGCAACACATAATTTTGAGTTTTGATCTTTTCGATTCAGAATAACAAAATCAACAAATTCAGATGTGATTGTAATAACCATTACAACTTCTTTTGGTGGCGGATTTCGGAACTTTGATATATCTTCCAATGCATAAGTCAATAAAGCCAAAAGTGATGGAATTACAATAACATTATCCGCATAGTTTTCTGCAGCTTCAACACATGCATGTATCAATTCAAAAGTTGTTAAATCGGAATTAATAACAACTAAAGTTTTCATTCTCTTTGGCGCCATATTTAAAACAAGTTTAACCCTTTCTTTTAATGTTTTTGGTACTAGACGTCCTGAAATTAACAGGAGGAATAAACAAAAGTAATTAATTTGATCTTACCATGAGAAAGTGATGGAACATTTGGAGGACAAAAAAATTTTTGCTTCCCTAAATCATCAAAAATCCTCAATTGCGTACTACAAAGAAGATAACTCCCAACAACCATTTCTTTTTTAATTTTGATTTGAAATTATTTGAAATTATTTGAAAATATTTTGTAAATCAAAATAATTTTTTTGTTTCAAAAAATGTGCTGAGCTTTTATTGACTTTTCGATGTTCAGTCTCTGCCCGCCAAACTATCGTGTTCTTCAAAAAATTTAAATTTTATATTTACAAAGTAAGAAAATGATTTCTTTTAGATGATTCGGTAAGGCTAGTTATGTATTGGGCGACGAGTTAGGAAGTAACGGCGAGGCCAGCTGAAGAGTTTACAGCCAGTTGAAAATTTTTGGCTGCGAGAGTGGCGATTCATTTTGCCGAGTTTCCAAAATGTTTTGATTTTGGACAGGCAAAATTATTTCGGTAATTTCGACATTTTGAATTGTACCCTGTGGATTTTAAAATAAAATCATGCAATGCAGAAAAATTATTTTCTGAAGGCCATAAATATGATATCATCATTAAGAATAAAATATGTATACGCAATGTTTTGAAAAATCCTCAAACTGAACTTCTCATGTTTTATTACACCAATCTAGAAGTGTTTTTTTATCAATAATTTGTTAAAAATTATTTCTATCTCTTTTTTGTTCAGACTTTTTATGTTTTTAATATTGATTTTAAAAAACGCAGAGATAATAACCACAAAAAACGATAATAAAATATTTTTATTACTATTGTTGTGATAGTTACATTAAAAAATCAGAAGGAAAATGTTTTGATTATTATCATTGTAATAG
The DNA here is from genome assembly GCA_963922195.1 of Panagrolaimus sp. PS1159. Classification (NCBI taxonomy): domain Eukaryota; kingdom Metazoa; phylum Nematoda; class Chromadorea; order Rhabditida; family Panagrolaimidae; genus Panagrolaimus; species Panagrolaimus sp. PS1159. The sequence goes on from CAWUHW010000019.1 coordinate 1,632,017, forward strand.
TAACATCAAAAATTGAAAATCGCTAATAGAAAATTTGCCATCATGCAATTAAATTTGAGCTTTTTTTGTTATTCGAATAAAGTTTTCATTAAAAAAGACCTCCCTGCTTTTGAAGAGCGATCAAACGTAAGGCCCATTTACGGTATAAACAAATAATAATTTATTGTAAGAGAAAAAAACAAAATCTTTCATAAATAATCAAACATCAAAAAATCAAACTGTATTGAAAAACAGAACTTAAATAATCTTTGAACCAAAATTGGTGACTCCATCAATCAAAAAGGTGCCATTTGGCATCTTAACGCATTGCTGTTCAAATTTTATTTCAAGTGTTCCCTCATTAACATTCTTGAATTGAATAAATCCTTTTTGAATCCAACGATTGCCATCTTCTACTTCTTTGTTATCTGTGACAGTAATCTAAAAATATTTTTAAATATTTATAAAATTCGTTTTAAAACTTGATAATTTTTTCCAAACAAGTTTTATTGAATTTAAAAAACGAACCTTAAAATCAAACGGTGTTTGAAATAGTTCTTTAAATTTATTATATGCAGCTCGCCGGCCAGTAATTACTCGAGTTTCTCCAACAATCACAACATGTTTATGATAAAATCTAATTATCTTTTTTGCATCACGAAGTAAAAAAGCTCGTTCGAATCGTTTTTGGAAAATTTTCAAACGATCACTAAGTTCTAAAAAAAACTCTGGTGATTCAAAATAAGTTGAAAAAATTTTTTATTAAAAAATTTGGATTCCTGAAGGCCAAAATCAGTTTTTTGAGGATATTTTTGTTTATAGCTACTAATTAAAAAAATTTAGAGTATAAAACTATTACTGTGGTGTCGATCCATATTAAACACTGAAATTAAAACAAGAAAGTAAGAAAGTTTAAACGACGTTTTTAGCTTTTAAAAAACACTTTTTTCATTTTTTCTTATTCACTTTTTTTCTCCTTTGTTATGATTTACTGCCAGCGAATTGACAAAACAAAGAAAAAAAAAGATAAAAAACCACGTCACCGTCGCACATTTACATTTCTTTCAACCCTTGAAGAAAATTACAAAATCGGTTTTAGGTTTTGTAATTACAACAACCTCATAATTTATAAATAACTAGTTAAAAATTGGTAATATTTATTTAAAACATGTAACTTACCTTTTGAAGTACCCATATTGGAAGAATAAATACAACCAGCCGATAAGGAAAAGGTTCCTTTTGCTTCTAAAAATGTTTCATTTTTTTAGATGTTTCAACACCTTTTTTTCAAATGTTAAAAAGTTAACGATTCTCGCCGAAAATGAGAAAATAAAAGTTATGAAAAAAATCAGAACAAAGCTTTGTTTAAAAAATTTTTAAAGCACAATCCATATTTTGAGAACCAAAACATATAAAAGGATGGATTCCATAGCAATAAATAATTTTTTACAGAATACCTATTATTTATCTGTCCCATATTTTATTGCACACATTACGATTTCTTTGTTGTGTGTCTTTTTTCTATCAAACATACACGCTTAAAAAAACATACACGCTTAAAAATTCGGTAAAGAAGACAATATAAATTTGAAATAATAAATATGTTCGTATTCATTTTCTCATTTCCTATAAATTTGCATAAAAGGTCACGTTAACGCTAATGATCTTTCACAGATACAACAATCTTTGGTCAAAAAATGTAAAAAATAGAACTTAACTTATTGCTTTTGCCCTTACTATGCAAAAAAATAGAGTTTTTTTTTTGTTACTCATATACTGAAAACAATATTTTGTCTTTAAAGCAACGTTCAGAGAAGAATACCCAAAAAAATACCATTTTTTATGATGTATAAAAACCAATTTTTTTATAAAAAAAATTGGTTAAATGAAAGATGAAAAAAGAGTATGAATTATAATAAATAATTGTTTTAAAAAGTATTTCCTTGCCTTTTTTCAAATTTCTAATTAAAAAAAGTTAAATTTTATATTTTTTAAATGTTTTAATTCTGGAAGACGTTCCTTAAATTGGCATTTTGTAATTTATTCCCCGATTTATGAACTTTCGATGCATTTTTGGATTTTTCTTTATTTCACAATCCCCTATTAAAATTTTTTTAACGCAATTGATTTTTATCATTGATTAACTTTCCAAATATTTATCTCACAATTTTTCATTAAAATTTTTTATAAAGTAATAAGCAAAATTACGAAAAAAGGTTTTCAAAAAAGGGACAGCGATAACTTTGTTATGCCAAAGTTTTTTTGTATTCTTTAAAAGGGGTGTCAAGCGGTTTTGTAAATAAACGTTAAAGTTTCTTTGTATTAATTTGAATTTTATTTAAAGTTTCCACTTTTTGATATCCATTAAAAGTATGTTCTTATTTTTTCCTCATTGTGTTCCCTCAAAAAACCTTACTCCCCAATTTTGAAACCTCTATTGCTGAAAAAGTTTTTTAATTTGTAAATCCCTTTTTCGACATTACGCTTTCCTTTTTCTTTGATATGTCAAATCAGCCATACACATATTTTTTTAACTATTTCGTAAATGCTGCTTCTATTTTTACAAAAAAAATTTATGCATCAGTACAAAAAAAAGAGAACGCGCATGAACTTTCACATCTGCTGTTACATTTTTTTTTATTTTACGGCAAGCTAATCAAAGGGAGAAGAGCAAAAAAACAACAAAACAACAAAAATGGCCGAAGGAAAAAGGTGTAGAAATATTTTTTGGAAACATCTCGTACAAAAAAGAAAGTGAAATAAAAATTCATTTTTAGCTAAATAGCAGTATCTTCATCACACGAGTTTTTTTTGCTTTGCTGTTGATATTCTTTTTCTCTTTTAGAAACATGGACTCCAAACCACCAGTCAGTGAAAAAGAAGATAAGAAGAAACCAGGAAGTAGTGATTCTTCAAAGGATAAATCTCCAAATCCTCAAAATGCATATCAACCTCCACAGTTTCCATGTAAGAAATAATGGAAAAGTTAAGTATTTAATAATTTTAACATTTTAAAATTTTCAGCTTATCGATATGAAACACCTGATGCATATGAGCAACATCCGTTTTTTGCAAAGTTTATGGCTCAACAAAAGTCAACTTGGGATATTTGGCAGCCAACTCAAATTGAATTTGCTCAACTTCATCAACGTAATCCACTTGGATGTGAACCAAGAAATCGCTTTACAAATGTTTTTGAAGATGGTAAGATTTTTAAACCTTTATAAAAAACGGTTACCTTAAAGTGTAAATTTAGAACCCTTAACTCCAGTAAATACTTTTGTAACTTTACCACTTCCATTGTTATCTGAAGGGCGTGATGAACAAGGTTTACAGCATTCACATTCGATTTTTTCACCTGATCCTTCTCCATTTCCTGAACCCGAGCCACAACCGGGCCCATCAATTCCTCGACCATCAAACCCTCCTCCACTTGCAAGATCAAGCCAACAACAAATTCATCTTAATCCCATTTATGAAGAACATCATCAAAGTGATCAACATGCTCATAATCAACAACAACAACAATAAGATTCATCATCTGGTAGAAGTAATTTTTTTAGTTATTGGCCATAATATTTTTGTAATTTTTTTTAAACATTTTCATGTGCAAGTTTCAAGAGGTGTGTTTTTATATGTCTTCACTTTTTTTTGAAAAGAACTCCGAGCTTTAATCTTCTTTCATGTTTTTTTCCTATTAAAAAATATCTTTTGTTTAAATTTTGTCTTTCATAGATTTTTTTGCTGTTTCACTTATGTATGAATAAAATCAAAGAAAAAAATGAAAAAAGCCATAACCGTTCAAATTGAATCACAAATTCAAAACCACAAAAGGTGACTCCGCCTGTCTCAGAACAAAAAAAAGAAGAGTTGTTGTTCTTTTGAAAAAAATTTTTTGTGTAGAACAAAAAAAGGAACACCACAATCTCCTGGAATTTTTGTCATATAATTTTTCTTGGTCGTTTAATGCTGAAAGAAATAATAACTATTATTATTTCCAGTTAAAGTTTAACTTGTTTTTTTTTCATTCAAACATTAAATGTTATTTTTTCTTGATTTTTGCATTTATTTTTTCAATATTTTTTTTGTTTGAGCATAAATCTCCTCAAAATTTATGACTGATTTTTTTCGTAGAAAATACTCGCGTGCCGATTTTGTTGCATTTTTTATTATATATTTTTTCCTCTTTGCTCCCCAGGAGGGTCAGTTATTTATTGACCTTTTTATAACACAAACATTTTTTTTTTAAATTCATCTTCCTTTCCTTTTTTCTTTTTCATTTTAATATTGACTGAGTCAATTACAGTTTCAAGCAAGATCAATGAAAAATGTTTGACCACCTCTTAAAAGTTTTAGCTCTTCTTTTCATTATTATTCTTGGTTGCGCACTTTCACTTTAAGTGCAAATAACGATATACTTTTTGAAGCGGCTGCAAACTACTTTACGCATTTAGCATTGCTCATTTTCTTTCTTTTTTTTCTTCTTTACTTTTTTCATTATTCTTTTTATTTTTGTTTCTTAATGATCAACGCAGCAAAGTATCAAAGTTGTCATGTAATGGTTTGAATTTATGAAAGTTATGTTTATAAGAATTTGGAAAAATGTGCAGCAAATTTTCAAGTTTAAAGTGTAAGTGATTACGATAATAATATATTTTCTCTTAAAATTTTTTAAAGCTATAATATCATGTTTTAATAGTTTTTTTTGCAACATTGTATTTTTTGTGACTCTAATTTCGCTTCCTTTTTTTATAGATTTATGTTTGTCTTTCTCACATTATTATTAGAGCATGTCTTGGCACCTGAAAGTGGTGAAGAAGACATATATCATTTTCGGCCTTCATTTGGTTTAACAAAAAATGGTAAACCTATCTTACGTGAACTTGCAATTATTCCATCAAATATTGATATTAAATTAATGGATAAATCTGATAATGAAGAGGATTTAGATCCAGAAAAGGTTGGAACAGTTGTATGGCAACTTTTTAATCATTGCTCAAAAGGTTTCCTACAAATGGATGCTACAGTAAACACTCGGGGGACAACGTCGTCTCCGTGCACTAGTAAGTTTCATTTTTCCCATTTTTGTTTAATTACCAAAAAAAATTTTGTAATTATTTTGTCAACTTTTTTTTCCTGTTTCTATTAAAACCAATTTATTTTTTATAAAAGGAAATCCAATGAAACAATCATTTTTTACGTCATTCTTTTTAAACGTTTTAATTTTTTTAGCAAATTTTATTGTCCGCGTTGAAGGCGCCGGCTCTGTAATACTTCGGCATGCAGTCACAAAAAAATATGTCTGCTTTAATCGAAGAAAAAGAATTACAATGAGGGTGAGTGAAAAAAAGATCTTTTTATTTTTTATTGTTTTTGAAATATGCTTTTTTTCGACTTTTGTCAAGGACGTTTTTGTAACGGTTTTTCTCTTTTAAATTAAAAGCGCCAATTTTTAAATATTGTTTTTTGATTTTATTTTTCCTTTTTTCAGAAAGATAAAAATGACATTAAATGCCATTTTATTGAAAGAATTAATTCTGCGGGTTATACAATGTTAGAATCAACATGGTGGCCACGGCTATATCTTGGATTTAATCATAAAGGAAGATTTCAAGATCCATCACAATTTCGAAGAAAATATCGTTGCTTTTTATTTACAAAACTTGAAAGATTTGCTTCAGGAAAAGAGTTACGACGTTGTACCCGACATGCTCGAAATCAAATTGTTCGAAGAAATCGTGATGAACAAGGTGTTGCATCACCCTCTGTTACAGGAATAAATTATGAATCAAATGATAAATTTATTTTGGAACGATCTCTTTTTCAACATGCAAGAAAATCATTGTTAACAAAAGTTGAAGCATAAAATGTTCAACTTATTTGTGCATGGAACATCAAAAATTAGATATTTTTATGGGTTATTATTTTTCATTTTTGTTATTGCTCAAAAACGTGGAAAAATTAATTGTACATTTTCTTTTTTCAATAATAAATTATTATGTGCCATTATTAATCCCATTTACGGGGGATACATTAATCCTTTATAACGGCAAAAATTGTCTCTAGTTTTATTCTTCTCTTTTTCGTTTACTAAAAATATTTAACAAAAACACATGTTTTTAAAAAAGAGTTTTTATGGCAGTGGAAAATACTTAAAACTTTTTTAATAAACAACGATTAATTAAGTGCTATAAGCACTAAAATCTTCTTCTCCTTCTGTTTCTTCAACGAATGCATCTTCATCTTCTTCAGGAATTCGATTATTGTTATCAATTTTTTCATTTTCATCATTATCCAAAAATCTCTGAACTTTTGCAAATAAATTTGAAAAGCTTATTTCAAATGATTGAAGATTTTTTTCGATTGTTCGTTGAATTGAATGATAGCATGTATGAAATGCTGATATTCCAATTAATGCAATCAAATATAATAGCACTCTTGGAACTCTGCCATCTTCTTCTCCAATGGTTGTTGCCGCCAAAAATACAGAAAATATTGCATCAAAGAATGGCTAAAAAAATAGCGGGGTTTTTTGTTGACATTTTAAAAAAAACAACGGTTCTGACATTTTCTTTTATAATTTTTAAGAATTAAAAGCTTTTTGAAATTGAATAAAACAAAAAACGTCTTTTCTTTTAAAAAAAATGTTGACAAAAAAATCGAAAAAAATTAAATGGGATAAAAGTGCTTTGAAAAAATTTTAAGTGAAAAAATTGAATGTGAAAGGGTGCAGAACTGATTAAAAAATGTATATATGCTTACCGTATCATCGGAAGATTGTTCAATAACATCGTAAAGAACGGCAACAAAAAATACACAACCACCAGCAAAAATAAAAACATTTTGATCTTGCCAAAATGAAGATGCTGCTTTTACGCATTGATTTAAATATAAAAGTGAAAGGGGAATTCCAAAAAATGAATAAAGTATTGAAAATATTTTTGCTTCCCTTGAAAGATCATCAGTATCAATTCCACCTAAATTTATGCAAATTAAAATAATTCAAGGATGGCATAAACTTGCCTATTGTTGTAATAAGTAAAAATGAATGATGAAATGCATCAGAAAATGTTTTAATTGGTTGTGGACGTTCATCAACATCTTTGGCATTTGCTAATGATCGCTCATATGAATCTAACTTTTGATTTGCCAAAAGTGACCATTGAGATTCTAAAAAAAGAAAAATTTGAAAAATTTGTATAAAAACAATGAATATTTTACACCTGAACGACCCAAAGATTCTGCCCATAAAATATTTAATAATTCTGCTCTTTCAAAGTCTAACTTTTCTTGCTTTTCTGAGTCTAACTAAAAATTAATGAAACATAAAAAAATGCAATTTTTTGATTTGAAATATTTTTTTACCCTTGGAGTTGAAGCATTTGGTAATATTCGAAAAACGGCTGCCCCAAATAATAAATAACAAAAAATAATAATTAAATAAAAAACAGTACGCCGAAAGGCAAGTTCGCAACGTGGTAACACCATAATTATATGTGTATCTTTCGTTCAAAAATCCTCCTTCTCTTTTAAAAAAATTTTTTCACAAAATCTATGTCTTTTTACCTTCTTGATGAGGAAGAGAGATCAATACAATTCCTTCAAAGTTTTTTTTATTCCTCTGATCTGTTACATGTGCGCCGACGCACGACACCTGCCGCATTTTTTTTTCTTTCTTTTGTTTCTCTTAAACTTTATTCATTTCATTTTTTTTCTACATTTTTTTATTCAATTCTTCTAAGCATATTTTTTTTGTTCTTTAGTGTGTACACAATAATATTGCTGCAAAAAAATGTATCGCAAAAACTTAATATATATCGCCTTTCATTTTTTTTTTGTTTTTTATTCTACCTTTTTTATTGGGTCTCCAAGAACAAAAAAAAAGAAGAAAAAGTTACGTCAACCCACCCAGACAAATGATGAACTTCAACTTTGTAAAAGAACAAGCAAAAAAGAGTTAAATAGACACAAAAAATGCAAAAGAGGAAAAATGAGCCATTTTTAAAGTCTAAAATATTAATAATAATTTGTTCTCTTTTGTTATAAACAATAAAGCTTAACACATTTTTTTAAAAAAAAGTGAAGACAACCAAAAAGAATTGAATGTAAATGCAAATGAACGATGCCATCCACGGAAAAATGTAAGAAAAAAGAGGGATAACAAAAAACAATGTTTACTTTTTTTCTTTTTTTCGTCTGGAAGAAATGTCTTTGCCATTGTTTTTTGCTTACATTTTGAAAAAAAATAAAAGGAAATGCAACTTTTTTTTTCATAAACTATTTTATTTGATGCTCTATATCCATGAAATCTAACAAAATATCTGTATATTCCTTTAAAATCCCTTTTATGCATCTGAAGTGACACATTGCTTTTGACGGGCATTTTTGCTGACAGGCATTTATGCCACGGATATATATATATATATATATATATAAATGTTTTTGAAGAATAACATTATCCTTGCTTTTATCTTCATTTGGTTTTTTTTTCGTTACGATTTTTTCTTGTTTTGCATATTTTTTGAAAAAACCCATTTTTCCAAAAATCATTCAAAATGACATTTGGGGGCAGTTAAAAATTTGCAAAAGTCTGATAAGCTGCTTGCAATTTTTTTGGTAACATTTTTTAAGTTAACTTTGTCAAAAAAAACAGAAGTATAAAAGGCGGAAAAGATGGATGAATTTTGTCTAAAGATATCCCATTGAATTTCTTTTTTTTGTTTCTTCAGAATGTTTCCCTATGGAAAAAGCTTATTATTTCTGTACAAAGTGTCATTGTTCAAATGGGAGCAAAAATTCTACCCGTTTGGGAGCACTTTAAAGGCACGCGCGCCCATATAAATATTTTTTTTGTGTCGGCGGAAGTTATTTTGAAAGAGAAAAAAGCGCTAAAAAGGAGATTCTAAAAAAGCGACACTTTCAATGTTTGCTCAGAAAAAAAATATGAAAAAAGTTTGAACTTGACTGAATTTTATAAAAGTCTTGAGTTTACCATAAAGTGCCAAAAAATTTTTTATAATAATCATTTCATTTTTCTTTTATTTGATTAATTTGTTTTTCTAATCTTTAACCTTTGAAGTTTTTTAAAAGTACCATTTTCTTTACAGAGTTTAAATGGATTATTATCAATACGTGTATCTTTAATATTATATTATAAAAAACTTTTTAAAAAGATGTTGTACGCTGAAGATGATTATGATCTTTATTTGGCTCCAAGAGTTGCAGAATATTCTCCTATAAAAGGTGGAACATCTCGCCATCTTATGGTAAATGGTACACCAGATCGGTAAATAATTTTTCTATCAAATTAATCATAATAAGGGTTTTTAGAATGGCAATAAAAGTTAAGTGTAGCAATAATCAATGTTATCGTGTTTCACCTGTTTATACATGTTTAGAGCCTGGATGTTCACAAAGACTTCAGGTTTTAAAACTTATTTCTAATAATTTACAGTATCCATTTTTGTAGGTAATTCGAGATCCGGGTCCACCAAAAGTTGATAAACTTATTATACTTTATAAAAAAACAACTTGTAAAAATGCAATTGAAGCATTTGTCAGTACAAATGACGAAAATACAGAAATTAAAAAGGCATTAATTGCATTAGTTTCAATAAAACATCGTGGATCACAACAACCAAATTCAAAAAATGATAGTCAAGCTTCAAATAACAATGAAGAAAATGATGAAGAAAAACCCATTGCAAATGGTTCAACAAATCAAAATCTCAAAGTTAAAGATAATAATAAGAAAAAAGAAATTAAAAATAGTAAAAAATGATTTGCATATCTAAAATGTTTTTTAAATAAATTATTAAAAATTTTTAATGCTGTATACACAAATTTATTTTTTTCGAAGAAACATTTTTCTGTCAGTCTTCAAAATGTAAAGATAAAATAATTGCATCGGAAGAATTTATAAAAAAAGTGGGATGTGTATTACTGTAGATAATAATCATGATTATTTAGAAATCTTTTACTTTTAAACAAAAAAAATCTATAATTTAATTAAATTCAAGTTCAAAATTAATTTTGAGACTATTTTTGTTTAGGTCGAAAGAAGAAATTTATTTAAACAAAGAAAAGAATAAACATAATAAAAGTATAAAATGTGTTAAAACAAAAAAAAACTAAATGTTACAATTTAAAAAAAACTGTAACTGTAAAAAGGTCTCAAAGGCATTCACAGTATTAATGGATCTACGAAAAACTTTTTAAATGATCCCATAAAATAGTTCGAATATCGTAAGGTGTTTTTGTTGGAATTGATTGTGCAAAACAAGGTAAATTGATTCGTCCATCAGTAATACAAAGTGTAAATAATTGACCATGGGAACATTCATTATCGACATGACTGAAAAATTTTAGATACCAAAAAAATGGAGAAAAAGGTTCGAAACATACTAAGGATGTACATAAGCTCCAAGACATTTAAGAATTAATTTTACATCATCATCTTGACCTTCAGGAATAGCAAACAAAATTCTTTGATGATGAAAAGCTGGAATTGCATTTCTTTTCTAAAAATAATAAAGAACAATATAACTTTTACTAGCAAACAATATATAAAACTTACGTATTTATTACGATTAAAAATAGACATTTTTATTGCAGCAATTGTTGTTTTATGAAGAATATATTTTGATTCAATGTAATCCATGGTGCAGAAATCATCCATCTTTGAAAATAAAAAAGAAATTATACATTTGTAATAAATAAATAATACTCACGTTTAAAAATTCTTTTATATCATAGCTTTCAAGAATATATGATACAGGTAAAAGATATCGACCAACAAGAGCACCAGTAATAAATGTAAAAATTGATTGAAGATTCATTTGTTCTTTAGTTGGATAAAATATTATACAAGTTGTTTCTTCAAGACTTTTTGTCACAGTTCCACCCAACTTTTGGATAAGATTTTTTAAAAACACTTTTTTCTAAAAAATATTGATTAATATATTTAATAAAGAAATAACAACTTTTACTTACAGCATCAGAAAAATCAAGAAGATAAAATTTTGCATCTGGTTTCCCTTCGATTTTTGCAACAATTGCTTTAAATTCAGGTAATTTTGATTGAAAATGAATAGCTTTCATTTTCTTAGACATTTCTTTTGCAACGTGAATTGTGGAAACATTTGCTGCTGGATCATAATCTTCGCCATATGGGTTTGCAGGAATATCCAATAATAATGTCGAAACGATTTCATTCATCTTGATTGTATTCGTTTTACTTTTTGTGTTAGTAATTAGTTAAAATAATCAAGTCAGTTTTTTTTATGCAAGTTTGCTGCTTTTGCAAAAAAAAAAAAACAATTTTGTTGTTATCTTTTCTTTGGGCAAAGTGTTTTCATTACGCAGACCAAAACCGCGGTTTTTATAAATTTGCGCGCAAATTTAAAAAAACATTTTTTTCATTAATTATCGTACATTTATTACCTTTTTTTATTACTTTTGAATTCTTTGTAATACATTGTTGAAAATTAAGAAACTTTTATGAATTTTTTAGTACAGTAAAATTAGTTGTTGTAGGTTTATTTTAAAGTTGACAATTAATTTTCTTGTTGTAAAGTAGTAAATTGTATTTCTTTTTTACAGAAAAAAGAACACTTAAAATGTTCAAGGCATTTGACTACACTGTCACATTTTTATAATCAAATATTAAAGGCGAGTATTGACTTTGCATGGATATAAAGCCTTTTTTAGTACATTTAATGAAAATTCTAATTTTTCTTGATAAGCAAGCAACTATTTCAACTTTGTCTATAAAATGGTTATTTTTTACATAGCTAAAACATCGCATTCACAGATTTTTGCAAAAATCAGCAAAGAATGAGCTAAATCAGTGCTTGCTGAATGTGCGCACAAATAATACTGGAAAAAATATTATTTTGTATTAGTTTCTTTAAAATTGTGAACTTATTACTAAAAAACGATGTGCTTCGATTTTTCAAAGTTCTCAGATCGAGCTAATTTTGCTCTTAGAAGATGAAGCTTATCCATACGACGGATAAATAAAAAAGAAAATAATAAAAAATAATTGTTTTTAGTATTAAATTACTGTTTAAAATTTGTTAAAAATGTGAAAATTTTCGGAGAAAATAAATTTGACTTTGCTCAATAAACTACTAAAAAACGATACCAGAAATGTTACAAAATGCACCGTTTTTTATTAACACGTTTAAAATAATTAGAAGCGCCATTTATTTTTAAAAAATGCGCGCTCAGACGCTTTTACAACTTTTTTTCCTGAATTCCGCCACGAAAATTACGGTATAATTTTCCCAGATATGCTACAACATTTTTTGCGGGAAACGAACCATTACTTTATGAAATTGCAAAAATGTTGCGTGAAAATAATGAAGAAGTTCCTGAAACTTTGAAAGGTGCTCTCCCTGCAAATCGTGTTGTTGATTAAGAATAATTTGTTAAGTTTTTTTATCTAATTTTTTTGTTTGTTTTATACTTATTTAACCATTTCATTTTTTTTCAAAATTTTATCTAACCTTTTTTTTTTCTTTTATGCGTATTTAACCATTTCTTTTTTTTTAATTTTTTTGTGATCGTTTTTTGTATTTTTTATAAAAAGTTTTCGTTGTTTATTTTTGCTCTGTCTTTTTTGAGAAAAACAACATTTTAAAAATTACTAAACGAATTGCTACAGTATTCTAATATAAGCACATAAACATGCCAATAAAACAATTTGGGATGTCAAAATTCCATATTTGATTTAATATTGTTTGTAAAATTCCTTTCGTTGGCTGGTTACTGTAGATTTAAAAATGTTTTGATTTTTAGTTTATTTTATTATTTTTTTCAAAATAAAAATTACACAAAATAAGAAATTTTCAAAATTTGACTATAAATAATATTTTTATATAAATTTAAGTGAAATATAAGAATAATAATAAAAGAGTTACAATAATTTCAAAATTGAGAAAAACAGGGAAAGAAAAACAAAGCCAGGAATTGGGGGAAATATCAATCAAATAAATTATGCATAAAAATAGAAAGCATCTTTAAAAAAAGATAGAGCTGGGAACTGTTATTTTTTGGCACACAAAAGTCAGCATAAAAAAGAATCAAGACATTAATGATAATAAATAACTTATTTCAAGATCTGGCATTTTTAAAAGAATAAAAAAATACTAGCAAAAACAAATGCGACTTCTGTGCTTGAAATATTTAATAAATAATTGAATTTTAAAAAAACAACGAAAGAAAAGCTAATACCCGAAAAAGCAAATTATTTTTAAAACAAATATGATTTTAATACACACATATTTGCAGGAAACAATGATCCACTCTAAAATTGTTCAGCGAGAAGAGCACACAAAGTTTTGGCAGCCATTTCACGATTACTCCGAACTGTTAAACGATACATTTTTGCTTGCCGATTTGGTTCTAGTCGAATTAATGTACCAATTTGTAAAGCTTGAGTATGAATAATCCCAGCACAAACAAAATTTTCAGGATTGGGATCAACATTTTCCAAAAGTTTACTTCCAAGTCCCATAAGCTTATTTTTAATTGCATCATTGTCAAGTGGGAATTTTGCAGCAAAAACTTTTTGTGATTCTTGATTAGGTCTAAAATAAACAGCATTTAATAAATTTATATATTTTTCTAAAAATAAACTAACTGATTAAGTTGCTTCCATCGTGAAAAGAATTGTTCAGCAGCCATATCAGTTGGTTCAAAAAATTTATTAATAAATATTGGCAAATATAATAATCGAGAGAATGTTTGAGGAGTACCATTTGTACTTCTGAAATAAATTAAAATTTTTTAAAATAATGTTATTTATGTAAGTTAAACGCTTACGTATAATTAAAAGAAACTTGAATAACAGGTTGCTCAGTAAATTCTTGTAAGCAAACAAAATTAATAAGTTGTTGAACTTGTGCTCCACCTTGTACTGAAGGATCAACAGGTTTTGCTTGAACAACAAGTTGATCGGTTAATTGACTTGGACAATTAACAGCAACTGCAAAGCTATCAAATGCTGCATTAGTTTTATTTCCATAAAACATTCCAAGTCGAGCAAGATTTGAACGAGTTTCAAGTTTACAACCAATTTGAATAACAGGATCTTCATAAAGAATTCCATTTGGTTTAAGCATAAGTTTTAATACTTCTGCCATATTATCTGCAGGTGCTGTACCATTATGTGAACCACCAGTTCCAAATATATCAATTATTCCACTATTTGCACTTCCATTTGATGTAATAGTATCATCAAGATCAATAATTTTTCCAGTAATTGAACCAGTTTGTGATAAATCTCGCATAACAGCTTGTGGACGTTGCTTCTTTTCTGCAACTTGATTTTCAAGTTCTTCAACTTGTGGCTTAGTTTTCTTTAGCTTTGATAGCAAACTACTTTCCTTTTCAGGGAATTGTGGCATTTCTTCCAAAATCTGCAAAGGAAAAATTTTTATTAAAAGATATATCTTTGAACAAGCTTACGGTAGCTAAAACATCTGGTGAAGCTATTTTACTTAATTGTAAATATTCAACAGCCCGTTGTTGAAGTTCAGCATCAGGATTCTTTAAATTATGATCAGCAGAAAAAACTTGTTGAATATGTCCTTTAATTTCAGGAAAAAGATTACAAAATTTAACATATGTACTAAGAAGGAGGCATCGAGTACTAACACTACATAAATGATATTTGCTATGAAGTAAATCAAATTGAATTTGTGGACTTGATCGTTGATCCCCAGCAATAAGATTACCAAATTCACCCAAAATATATCCACCAACTTTAACCATATTTTCATGGCATGCAGGTCGTTGAAGGGCTTCAAAGACTGTCTTTGATGCATATCCCTGTACATCTTCACGATTAACAACAATCTACAAATTTTGTAATTGTATAGATATGAGAATTTGTTTAGCACTTACTTGAATAACACGATACCAAACTTCTTCAGAAACATAATCACCAGCAATTCGAATAAGTTTTAGAATAACATCAACATACCATGTATAATCTGTAGCATATTTTTCTGCAAGAATTGCAACCTTTAAAACCATTTCTTCACGAATTGAATAATCTGCTGTTTCTAAATATGTTAACATTTCAGCGACAATATTTTCAGCATTTGTTCGATCACACATTGCATATAAAAGATCAATTGCTCGTTGTCGTACACTTACATCTCTTTCAGTTTTTAAAGAATTTATAATTGTTTCTTGATGCTTTTTAACAGCTTCATGTGAAAATTCAGATGTTGCCAAAAGGCACATTGATTCAAGAGCAAGATATCTGAGATTTGTTTCACGATGACTTAAAAATGTTCCAAGTTGATTACATGCACGAACAAGAAGATTTGGTTCACTATCCATATGAATTATAAGAGATATAGCTTCAAAAAGTACAGCATTTTTAGCATTCGCATGTTGAACTTTTTTAGATTTTGGTGCATCTTGTGCTTTATTTAAAATTCCATCCAAACATTCAAGAAGTCGAGTTTTATTTGCTGGATCTTCAGGTGGTGGATAATTTTGAAGTAATCTAAGAAGTTTAACACAAAGCCATGGAGCTGGTACAAAATAATATGTATAATCTTGTAAATCGGTATAAGTAGAAGTAACAATTCGGCTAAGACGTGAAATTGCAAGGCTTACACAACCTTTAAATTCTTCAGGCCATTTTTTTGATAATGCTTCAATGAGTGAAACGGCAGCCGTTACAACACCCAAATGTGAATCATTAAGTAAATGTACAATTCTTGAAGCAGTTTCATTTGGAGAAATAACATCATTTGATGTACGGAAAAGTTTTAGCAAACATAATGCAGCACTTTGTTTAACAGAATCAACAGTATCTCTAAAAATTGTGTTCAGTTTTTAAAAAGGGGGAGAAAAAAAAAAGATATGTACCCAGAAGTAAGCAATTTTGGTAAATCTTCTGCAAATGCTTCACACATATCTCTTGAACCAATATTTGCAATGCATTGCAAAGCTAAATTAACATGTACTGGATTTCTTGATTGAATATCATTTTTAATTGATTGAATAATTAGTTTAATTAAATCAGAATTTAAATTAATCAAAACTGAAATAAACAAATATCCCTAAATATTGGAACGTTTTTAGAAAATACTAAGTTAAACAAAAAATTTTACAATTTGTTTTTCAGTATATTTATTTGATGATAATAGATTTACGGCTTCCATGTATCCAAAATCAATATCATGTCCAAGCAAAAAGATAAAAAGTAATTTGCATACATACTTTTTCTTTTGATAACCATCCAATGTTTTATCACCTAAAACAGATAAAAGTTGATAAAAATTTTTGCCAATTAGGTTTTTTTATTACAAAACTTTTTATGACAACTTTAAGGACAAGAAAAATATCCAAATTGTTGCTATTTTAATGATATATTGTAAAATCGAAGTTAGACGAACCTTTAAATTTTGAACGTATATTTGCCAATTCTTTATTGATTCTTTTTAATTCAGCTTCTTTACTTTTGCAATTTCGAATATCTGATATAAAAACTGCAAGTCCTCGCATTCCATCTCCCTTTACTGCCGGCATTGTTCTCTAAAATGTTAAATTTTAAAGAATTGGAATTCGATAAAAAAATTTGGGAAAAAAGGGATTAAAATATTTGTGGATTATCAAAAAACATTGACACGAAAGATTTTTTTTTACATTTTTTACCAATAAAAATGTTAAAAACTGTTTTTGTGCAAAATTTTAAAATACAAAAGTTTAAGACAAAAAAACTTTTTTAATATAGTATTTTTTTTCATGACTGGCCGATGGCGACCGCGCTGGTGGATGTTGACTGCAGCAAGCAAATTCTTCTTCTATTTTTTTTCCTTGCTGCTGCTGTTCGCCACGGCCTGCTTTTGCCTCCTCTATTTTTGCTCATCCGCTATAAGAATTCTCGCCATATACATATTGATTTTTACATGGCGAAAGTTTATTTTTTTAAGGTTTATGAGGAGGAAAAAAAAGAAAAGTTGTGCAATGAATTTTTTTTCGGTGGCAAGAAATTTTCAAGAAATTTATGCTAAACAAACTTCCAACATAAAAAAGAAGATGGTAATCCCTCTGGAAAAGAAAGCATAGAATATTTAATATTTAATTAATATCTCACTTTACCAAGAAAAAATTTCTAAAATTTATTTAAAGATAATAAGGTAAAACTGTTATATGAAGTAAAATGGATAAACTTTAATAATTAAATTAGCTATTCTTTCAAACTTCTACTAATATAAAATCATGATAACGTATTATTGTATTTGTTTACAGCAAGCAAATTAAAATTCATTTTAATAAAAAAAGATAATGATAATTATTATATATCTCAGACTAAAAGAAGTCACGTCATTCGTGTTATATTGAAAAACTGAATTATTTTTTCATTATCCTTTAAACACCCGAATTCTTGGCTTAATGAAACAAATGATAATAATCATTAAAAGTTTTAAAAGTTTAAATACATCTTTTCTGTTGATTACAGTAAAAAAATCTCAACTTTATTTTTTAAGGTATTCACAAAAATGCCACATTTACTTGAAAATTTACTTTAAGGCTTAAATATCTAATAAAAAACCTGTCGTACACTGTCTTACGGAAATTTAAACAAAACAATTCTTTTTGTTTTTTGCTCAAAATAGTGTCATTTACATTTTTGCCATGGCTATAAATATTAAGAATTTTTTTGAACAGTGTTCGCATTCTTAAACTCTTAAACTTTGTCCAAACTCACTGTTTTAGTATTAGGTTTTGCCAATTTTTGTGATGCTTTAAATTTCATAATTCCTGGCATTGAAATTTTATCTTTCATTTGTCGAGGAAATTCAAAGGCACCCTTAAATAATTATTATAGATTAACTGATGGCATGAAAAAAAAACTTGCATAAAACTGTGATAAAGGATCAAATGATTTTGTATCATTTTGAATCAAATTATTCTGAAAAATTAATTTATAACTGTAATTTTATTGAATTTAAAAACACCTTTTCAAATTTTTCTTTGGTATTTGCAGATAAAACTTTCAATTCATCTGTATCTTCAATGCCATTTTTGTAAGCGGAAATATGAAGTGAAAGAGTGCTTTTGCTTGCAATATTTAAACTTTTATCATTTTTCCCTTTCTTTAAAATTTCTTCTGATTCAAAAACATTCAAAAAATTAGTTGATTTTAAATCATTTGTTGATTTATTCCATGATTGTGAATTTCTATTTTCTTGAAAAGTACAATCAGAATCTAATTTTTTTAAATCTTGCTGCAGTCCTACGATATTTTTGAAATACTCGTTTGCGAAATAATTGAAAAATTTTATCAAGTAAGAATTTGTATAATAAATGAAAAAATGCGACATCAAATAAGGCAGCTGTGAAACATCGTTAAAATAGGATTAACTTTCAAAAAATTTTATTTTCGCTATCCAAAATTTTTTTGCCTTTTAAGGATCATTTTCATCAAAAAAACAAAATTTAAAAATGACAGCCAAAAATTTTTATTTTTGTGTCCATCGATTTTACAGTATTTCTTATTTGATTTTTTCTCAACAACTGTTAATTAATATTTGGACGGCAGCATTTTTTTTACCAAATTCTTTCTTCTTTTCAATGAATGATTTGCTTTTAAAAGATTCAAGGGAAACATCTGAACATTTAAGATTTTGGTTTAAATTGAGATTTGTGTATCGATCAGCATCAGAAGCTTCATTATTGGATTGTTGGAATTTATTCTTTAAAAGCAACAAATTATTTTTTGTTGCCATCTGAAAAAATTTATATGAAAAAACTTTTTAAGAAAGAGTTCAAATGTCAGATAATATATAAAATTCGATCTTGAATTTATCTCCCCTGAGGTAAAAGTTATTGTTATTCTATGTTAAAAGTAAAATGACCTAGATGTCCGAGCTTATTCTTTACTTTAAAAAACCCAAAGTAAAGAATAAGCTCGGAAAAATTCCATAGCTGTGCTTAAAACAACAAAATCCAAAACGATTAAAAATATGAACTATTTTAAAAAAAGCAGAAGCAAAAAGGAATGGAACCATCTTTTTACAACATAATTTCAAATGTGCACACATTAAACAGACACAAAATATTTTTTTCCGCCAATTTTTTGAACAAAAACAAAAACTTTTTTCAACGGTGAAAAGAAATCTGCAGGTGATTTAAAAATAGCAAAAATGATGCAATAACGTTTATAAAATTTCAAAATAAAAAATTTTTGGACAATAACAAAATCAATCTGAATGCAAAAAATGAATTACGCTCAAAAAAAACTATTTTGTATTGTTTAAGCATCACATGCGAAAAATTTTTATAAAAATAAGTTAAGTATACTATATATATTCTTCTGTAAAAATAATATTGCATTGGGTTGATAAAAGGAATTAACTATTTGTCAAAACATTTTGCTCTTTTTACTAAAAGGGCTTTTTTAAAAATGCAAGGCGATTTGTAATAACGTTATTCTATCAACACATTTGTTTAAAGCTTACTTTGTTTTTTAAAATTTAAAGTTGCATTTTTTTGCCAAATTTTAAAGCGATTGTGAACAATTTAACAAAAGAAAGTTTCTGAAAATAGATAAGAAGCAAAAAAAATATTTAAATATTTTCTCAACTCAATAATTTAAGAAAATTAAAAGGTTTTCTTCATTATAAATCGCGATTTTTCTTTCTGATCGTGCAAAAGCTCGATGGATTTTTTCTTGCTTTTATAAACTTGCTTATAACTTTTCCCGTCGCTGCCGGCCGGCTTGCTTTCTATTGGAATACCCAGAGTTATCTGCAAGCGATTGCAGTCACTGCGAAATGCAAATTAGAGAGTCTGGGTAAAATGATTTGTAAACCAATAAAATTTATCAAATCACTAAAAACTTTTGACAATGAATTATTTCAGCAGATTTTGTTTAAATCTAAATCTGATTCGACAAACTTGCGATAGACTTTGTGTATTACAGTAACTAATATATTTGAATAAATTTGGCATTAAATTAATTACTATTACAGTAACCAGGAAAAAAAGAATACAAAAAAGACACGATTTATTTATTCATGTAATCAAAAACACAATAATAATAAGAAATGAAGAAATTACAGTAAAATGAAAACCATAAATTTAAACACTTTGTGGACCAAGACCAAATAATAATCCTTGAAGTTTATGAGAACTCTGAAAGAAAAGTGAAGGATAAAAATCTACAAATAAACAAAATCTTACGGTATCCCATTGTTGACCAAAAAATTTATCACGTAAAGTAAAGAATGTTTGTGCAGTGAGCAATGAATCAGATCCAGCTTGATGTTGAACACCAATTCTTTCAACACATAATTGATTTGCAATCTATAAAAAAATGTTTTATAATTAAAATGTAATAAAAAGAAGAAACAAACATCTTGTAAACCACCACGAAGTTTTGCAGCTTGAACAATTTGACTTTTCAAAACCATTTTAACATCAAAACTTTGAGGGAATAACATTTTATGCATCTTGAAAAATTCTTCTTCTGTTTGTGGAAGCTTTCCACCAATAATTGATTTAATTAAATAACCAAAATCAAAGCATGAATGAAATGTAAGCCATGTTACATCCTCATTAACAACAAGGCCAGAAGTTGTAAGCAATGCACCGAATTCTTCGACAGGGATGCCATCAGTCTAAAAATATAAACAGGATTATACAATACCTGTCGATACTTTGGTTCCAGCGCATGCGACAGTACGCAGTTGTTGAAAAAAAAAAGTTGATAAATTATCACTTTGTTTCAGTTGCCATGCATGTTGCGCGCATTTTTTAAGCGCATGCGCTGGAACCAAAGTATCGAAGGGTATTGTAACTGCTGAACAATAGCAATGATGTCTCGACTAATTAAAAGGGTATGAAAAAAAGTCAGACAATACACAAAATCCCCTGAAGGATATAAGATAAAAGTCAACAAAATAAAACCAACTTGATGCCGAGCAAAATCAATTCCACTTCTCTTTAGCAATTCAATGGATTCCATAGCATACATATCTTCATCCATAGAGAATTCAAAATTAAACTGCCAAATATCACCACCAGGAGGCAATTCACCTTTTGCATTTGTTAAACAGAATCCAACTTGAATTAACTTTAGAATATTAACATTACATTTTATTTGATTATATTGAAATTCTTCTTTGCTTAGATAAGCACCAGTTGGAGTTCCAACAATACCAGGAAATTCTGTATCAAATGCGACGAATGGATAATCAGTGATAATATCACGAATTCTTTCCCATTCTGTTTCCAAATTATCCTTCCAAACATCATGAATTTTGACTTCTTTTGATGTTAAACTTTTAAGTTTAGACATGTTGAAAGCTGAAACATTAAAAGCTGTTATAATTCAGTTTAAAAAAACGAAGCACGACAAAACGAGAGCGATTATTTTTTAGAACCGCGATGAAGTCTCATTAAACTTTAATGCCTTGAATTTTTGCAGAAGATATTCGGTAAAATGAAAAGATTTTGTCAAAAAAAAGAAGCAGACTTATTGGATGGAAAAAAGAAAATACATCTTCAAGAATTATAACAAATTGCAAAAGTTCAAAACAAAGCAACAATCGCACCTCTCTCCATTGTGACATTTTTTGCCATAAAAATTCTGCAAATTGAGAATATTTACCCAAAAAATTTAATCTAAAAAATCTGTCGACTACAGTATTTTCCTGCATGAAGGAGAAGCTAAAAACTGAATATGAATGAGGAGGAGTGACTATTAAAAAGTATAAAGCTTAAAGTTGGTTTTTTGATAGATAAAATGAGTTTTTGCTAGAACTTTTAGAAGGATTGTCACCTAACTAACTGGAAACACTTAAACTTTTGCGAAGTCGCGGCATAGAAGAAAGTCGTAAACACTACTAAAGTTTTGCATTGCTTAAACACACAACATCTAAGAAAATGGATCATTGGAAGATGTCGCATTTTCAAGAAATTTCTAATTTTGCTAATAAAATTATTTGTTGCAGTAATCATAATAAAATTACAATATTTTAAACTTCAATCATAGAGCACTCAAATAAAATTTGAGAAAACAAATCATGAATTTAAAAAAAACATACCTGTTTTAGGGTTATATTTGTAAGAATCCAACAGCGATAACAAACCGTTTTTTCCACCTTCCATTTTAAAAAGGGTCAATTACCATATAAATGTTGTATCTAAAAATTAACATAAATGAAAATATAAAAACCATGTTTAAAAATGAAAAACCTTTTAAATGTAGTGCTTACAGGAAGTATAAGATAATTTGATTTACATTAAATCTTATTTATTACCATCTAAATGTGGAAAAACGTGCTGTCAGAAAGCAGCATTTTTAAAAATCTTCGTTTTTTAACGTTGAAAGTGTCTCACAACGACAGCTTTTTCTCGCAGGAAATTCTCTGACAGTTTTACTGTCACAGTAAGCTGAAAAATAGAAGCGGCCTCAAAAAAATCTGTTGAACGAGCCTCAGATTCCTTTTTTTCACGTTTCATTTTTCTTTTTCCCTTTTCCACCTCTTCTGAATCTGTTCATGCAAGGCGAAATGTCCCAGAAAATGTTCTTGAATTTGGTGAAGTTGAAGAACACCTTGCTGATTCTAAACGTCTCTTCACACCATTTCAATAGATGATGAAGTTGAAAAAATGATCCGAATCTTTAGCTTTTAATACTTTTTAATGTTTGTCAAGTTTAAATTATCTTTTGTTTGTTATTAGCTATTTTTGTGTTTAAATAAATTTATTCGTTGAACAATCTATAATTTTAAACACGACGAGATTTATCACCATTCAAAGATTTACTTATTTCATTATTAATTTTTCCTTCTACACGTTTCTGAATTTCTGTTTGACGAGCAAATGATTTTTCTAAATCTTTTATTTCATCATCATAATATTCTTGTGGATTAACAAGTTGCCATTCTACAGCACTTCGAGTGAATTCAGCTGTAAGCTCTTGACATGCATCTCGGAACTATAAGATTAGGAATAAAAAAAGCATAAATTCATTTCTTTAAAAACTTACTGTTTTAACATTAAATTCTGCTGATTCTTTAATATCATGTTGTGGTGGAACAGCTATACCAGATTCAGGAAAAAAGTCCAAAATTAAATTATTATAGCTTTGATAAAGTCGATCAACACAAAGCATTAGCGGTGTTGCAGGAAGCGGATCATCACCATTTATTCCATTAAATGCAATATCAAGTTCACTTCGAGGTTTTGGAGGTTCAATTGGTGATTCTGATTCGTATTCTTCATCATCTATTTCAATTGGTTGTTCTTGTTGTGGAGCAAAAGATTGCTGCGGATATTGTGAATAAAATTGTTGTGTTTGCTGAGGTTGAGATGATGGATAAAACGGTGATGGACCAATATTACTGCTACTTTGTGGTGATGGTTGTGGATAAAATACTTGTGAAGACGAAGGTTGTGATTGAAATGATTGCTGTGGAGTAAATTGCGTTGCCTGGGATGAAGGTGATGGATATTGATTTTGTTGTTGGGAAGATGCTTGAGGCTGCTGCGATTGTGGCGGAGATGTATCATCAGCATTAATAAGATCAGATAAAGTTGACATGTTTTTCTGAAAAAAATGGATTAAAAATAGGTATCAAAATCTGTATTAATATTTTTTAAATTTTTTTTGTTCAAACTTTTTTAAAAGCTGTCTGTCTAACTGCAGTTTCGGTTGTTTTTTTGTTTAACATTGGCATGAAAGAACAAATCGCCCGAACAACTTGCATCTTTCGTATTTTCAAGTTAATGTCTAAAGACTTTTTCATCCCCAAATTTCTTTCAAGTGTGCAACTTTGAACTGATCCAATGTGCTAGAAAGGGGATTGAATGAAACATGAAAAAAGAGAAAATTATAAATAAAGTGAAAAATGAAACCGAGTTGCATTTTTTTGTACTACTGTAATACAAATTTCATTTATGATAACCTTTTTAAAATTTACATGTTGACTGAGATTGTATTTGGCAATATGCGACGTACAGTATTGTTCAATTCAATATTGAAACAGCGTTTTTGCATCAGTGATAACTTTTTTACTTAATTAATTACCCTCTTCGTTGTATCATCTTTTGATCAATTTCCAAAATAGCTTTTTACCTACTTTGCCGTGAAATTCTCCATATCAATTTTGTTCCACTTTTTTCTTACTTTGACCTCACAAACCTTTCTTTTTTGAGTTATAATAGATTTGTTGATCCTATAGTATATGCCACAAATGTAAAAATATATGCGTTAAAAGCTTTTGCTTTCCTTCATTCAATTTATTAACTGTTTATCTTACTTTCGTGCTTCATATGTATTTGTAAATTTCTTATTTTTGTTCCTTGAATTTGCCAATTGAAGTATCTCTCGTGATAATAAAGATGCGTATATTTGGTTTACTATATTAGTAGTTTAGGAAATCTCGGTGGAGAGAAGATACACTTCTTTTTCTGTGTCCAATCATGGACAACCTTCGTGTTCATATGATGGATTATCCAGGAAGTGATGGATGTACATGTTGTATTGAAAAACGTTTTGCTGCTAATATTACAGTAAGTCTTACATTTTTTTGTAAAAAAAAATAATAAAAATATTTTTAGAACAAACAAGAATTAATGACTAGCTCTTTAAGTAAAATGATGGATTGTAAAGGTGAAAGTTGTAAATGTTGTTCTGAAGCTTGTACTTTTGCTAAAGATTGCAATATTTCTGTAAGTAATATATTTTACAAGTTCAATATTAATACTGTATTTTAGAATTCACAAATGAGTATGTGTGTAAAAGTTTTTAAAACTCATCAATTCAAGGTAAATGTAAATGAAATTGATTCATCTGTATTGCTATTTATGTATCTCAATGAAGCTTCGGACATTGATTTTGTTGATGCTGTTTATAAACATTTTATTCTTTTGGAAAATTTTGTTGACTATCAAAGTGCCTTTCTTCTTAAAAGACTTAAAGAATGTGTCGTCAATCATCGCATTCATAAAACTGATCTTCATCCTATAAAATATCCGTTCTTTCGTCAACTTCTTGTTCATCTTAGTGTTTCAAAATATTCTTCATGGAAAAAGTTGCGAACTATTTTTGAACAAATTTTTGATATTGGCATTAATGTAATTGATACTGATGAGGTATGTATTTTATTGTTTGATTTACATATATCTTTTTTTGCAGTTTACAAAAGATATGTTGAATCATTTTCCTCGAAATGTTAAAACTTGTTATGTTCATCTTGCTGCAATTTGTGGATATAAATATTCATATCATTGCTTACAACAATATTATGGTACTTTTGTTAAAGTTCTAAATCATGGTTTAAAGCATCAAGAAACTGCTTCTGTATCAAAAGATCTTTTTCTTGCATTAGCTCAACAAGCAGAAAATTATAATTATAATCCCATTAGAAAATGGTTTTTTACATTTTGCAAAAATACATTTGGTAGTTCAGTTCTGTAAGTGTGACATTTTAACATACTTGCTTGATAATTTTTAAACTGTACCCTTTTCTAGGGTTATTCGACAACGTGCAACACATTATTGGTTACCAGACTTTGCAAAAGCTTATCCAAAACTTTTTGTTCAACTTTGCAAATCTGTAAGAATAAATTTCAAGAACAATAAACTGCCTTCTAAAAAACCTGTTGATTATAATTCCCAAAATTCATGGTTATATTTTGAAAAATATGCATATTTGATGTGTACACTGGGTCTTTATTGTAATGAATTCATTGATGAAATGAAACAGAATATTATTCCATTTGTGTGTTCCAGAAAAGAAGATTTATCAAATGCTGCTGCAGAATATTATGCAAAAAATTTTGATGAAGTTTATTCTTATTTTATAATTCTCTGTACTTTTATCTATTGTTTTTTAGAAAGCATATCAATACAGCATTGCAGAATTGTATTTAATTTATTCAAAATTAACCAATGGATTTAGCAATCTTGGCCGTCATTGCAAAGAACGATTTCGTCGTACAAAACTTCTTACATTTATTAAAAATGCAACTGAAAATTGGATTAAACCATCGATCAATGTTTATAATCCTCGTCGGGAAATTGCTTTTGATACTTTGCTAGTTTTATATTTACAAGATCATGATGCAAGAGATTATGTTGAATTCTTTTGGAAAAATGCTGGTATTGAAAAAAGGATTAAAATTTTAAAAATGGTTGAAGAAAAATGTGGTGGATTATCTATGAATCGTTGGGAAGAGCTTATTAATGATGGAGATTATGAACTTGATTATTTTCGACTTTATACAGAGCTTCGAACTTTACGCCCAACAAATCCATATAAATTTAATCATGAATCAGAATGTGATATTACTCTTTTGGTTAATAGCATCAATGATATTTTGAAAAACGTAGGAAGTTCTGCAGTTGGACATCTTGCAAAGGTTACTGTAATTCGTGAGAAATTTCTGCGAGATTCTTGGTCATATGATCCAAATTTTACAAATTTAGAAGCTGAACGATTTTCATCAATGATAATGAAAAAATTTTTTTATGGCCAATTATTTGTGAGTTTTTGTCTTTCTGACGCAACTGTAATACTACTAATGCGTCTCTTATAAAGTAGTATGGAGGAATTTCTTCCTCACCAATAGTATTCCCGGGGGAAGGAATTACGGTACCCTTTTCAATATTTAAAAATACCATAGTTAAAACATTTTATTATTAAATTGGGGCTATCACAGAGAACAGTCTTTCATTTCTATTTGCTTTTGTAATCTCTTTTGAATTTTTGTTTTTCCCCATGATAATTAATAATTAACTTTTAAAATTATATTTTTTTAGACAATGATGTACCAATTAATTGATCGAAATTTTTCATCTCCAGGAACTTTTCGTGCTATTATTAAAGCTGTTTATTCAATTATTTTACGTGTTGAAGATAAAAAAGTTATCGATGTTGGTATTGGCATTCTTAAACATGCTTGTGTACGGGCAATTGGATTCGAACATTACAATGATTCTTTGCATAAAGTATTTTCAAATTTTTTCCTTGAAGTGAGTTTAAAATTTTAATTATTTATAATTTTCTTTTTTCTTTTCAGTTTAAACTTTTCCTCGTTGATCAAGATTTAAGTGTTCGAGCTTATGGTTTATTCAATGTTTTACATTTTTTTATGCAACAACTTTCACATTTGCCTTTATTGGATAATGTTATGATATTTTTGGTCGAAGCTTGGACAGCTGATAATTATTATGTTGAAGAAGTTTCAAAAACATTTTTACGTAATGAAACATGTGTTATTCGTTGCTGTAAAATTTTAAACTTTTTAATGCGTACTTCATCATATGGTAGGTTTATTTGCAGTTTTGATATATTTTACATTTTTAAAACTTTTTTTTAGATCTTTCTGATTATAATTGTCAAATTTCACGTGAAATTTGTAAACGTTTTGATGAAAATTATTTAACATCTTACATTTCTCGTCTTGCAGGTGCTCGTTTTTTATCTTTTGTTTTTTCGAATGAAATTATTTTAGCTAGTATGTTTCAAAGAATATTTCCACAAGATCCTGTTTTATTGCCACTTTATGATTTCCTTAAAAGTCATTCTTCACATCCTGCTTTATTTGATATTTTTCTAAATTGCTTCAAAAGAAATCCTTTAAATGAAATTGCTCTTGTCTTTTTTAGTCATTTTGCTCTTGTACATGAAGATTATTATAATTCCAATATGAAAGGGTAAGCCATTTTTTTAAATTTTCAAAGCTATAATAATTATAACATTTAGCGCTTTAAATGAAATTAAGAATTGTTGTATTAAACTTTATTCTGTAAAACGTTTTACTGCACGTTCAGCAGGTTTTCAAATTTGTTTCAACTTTTTTGGTAAGCAAGATGAATGGTATCAAAAATATCAAAAAACTTGCAAATCTATATTACATTACGATAATAAATTACATTTGAAAAGTTTAATAATGAATAGCAAGGAAGAAGCTTTTAATATTATGATTGATGCGTTAAAATCCAATGAACCTGAAAGAATTCGTAATGCAGCTTTATTTAGAATAAATGGTAAACTTTCTGAAAAAGAAAATCAAAAAGATTATATTATTGCTCGAATTTGCAATTTGCTATTATTTGGAAACCATGAAAATCCAGAAATTCGCTTTCTTGCTTCATGTGCTTCTGATTGTAATTCTTCTGGTGTAAAACCGATCAGCGCAACTGCATATTTAATTGTAAGTTTTTTGAATTTTTTCACTGTTACGAGTTTCTTTTTTTAGAGCCTTCTTTCTGAAGCACGAAAAAATGGAACATCAAAAGAAATTATTCAAGAAGTTAAGAATCTTTTAACACCGCGTCAAAAAGAATTAACTGCTGTAAATCCTGCATTTGATGATGTGTTTCTTGATTTTACTTGTTTTATGGAAGAACAAATTCATAATGCTTATTCAGCAATTAAAAATTAGGACTTCTTTTTATTAGATTTTAATTTATATTTGTAAACTTTAACGGGTATTTACTGATCTCTTTTTCCACTGTCAAGAGTATGTTGTCGTTTGTTTCTTTTTTATTTTGCTTTTATATAGGTATAAATTATATCAGCAAAAAAAGTACGGTTATTATTGCATTTTTACTTGCATAAAATTGAAACGTGAATAAAAAAGGCTCATGTTTTTGTATGAAATTTACTCCTATTTTTTTAATATCCCCCTTTTTTGTATTCATTTTACCCTTTTTTAAATTAGCGGTAAAGTTCATACAAAAATAAGTTATAAATTATTTATCACAAAAAATCAATCAAAGTTTTGATTTAAAATATAAACATCAATCACTGAAATTGCAATTGCTATTGCATTATTAATTGTAAAATAAAAACTCGAATACAGGCTTCAGATACGCTTTTTTATTGTGAAAAGGAGGGTGTATTACGAAATTGTGTTGCTGATATTAAACTAAGATTCCCGGATTCATTCTTTCCCCCTTTTTCACCTGCCTGAAAAGGGCACGCCTTATACGATGATGAAAAAAAAAATGCTGGCCGATTGAAATCAAAATAATATTGTGAAAATGTTTTTGCCTTTTTTTTTTCGCTGACTACGGCATTACTTTTTTTTTACGAAAATTACATTTTGATTATAGAGGCAAAAAAAGAAAAAGGAGAGAAGTGACTGTTGACATCAGTGTTTTATTTTGTTTTATCGTAAAAAGAATGAAAGATGGAAAAAAAACGATTGCCCAAATGGTGATGATGGAAGCTATTTTGTAGAAAATCAAGAGAAAAAAATTAAAGGGTTTCTTTCCTTTTTCGATGATTAATTTTGTGTTAACGCAATTCCACCGTTATATTTTCTAATATTAAAGAAATTTTGTATTTCTTCTCATATTGAGGTAGGCACGGCGATGCACAAAATGCTCAATCATTGATATGGCATTTTTGTATTGCCGCACCAGCCTCCGTGTGCGTTGGCTTTTTTTTATTCTGATTCATTTTTTGCTTCTATAAAATTGATGGAAATGTCGATGAATAGAATCATTTTTTTAGTCAACTATTGTTTCGAAAAAAAGAAATTGTGTAGATTTTTTTCCTCTCTGATGCCTTTTTTGCCTTTCTTTTTTTCACCATTTTCCAAAAAAGGTGGTTCACGCTTTTAACCATTATATTGGCATTGCTTCTCCTTCAAGATATAATAATAAGGGGGATGAAAAACAATAATAATATAAAAGAAAGGAGAAAAAGGTGAGAATAGGAAAAAAAACGGAAGAAAAAAATTATTATTATTATTATTATTTTATGTGTAAAAGAAAGCAGACAGTTTTTTTCCTGCTATGCTTTAAAAACCCAATCATATCAAACATGTATCTTATTGATTCGTTGCTGTTATTGTTGTAATGTATGAAAGCATAAAAGAAGTTATTCTTCTTTTTTTAACATATTCGTTCGTTTTAACCATCACCGGGGTTTGATGAGCTAGAATGTTATAATCAATGAATTCATACTGGCCTTTCAAACTCTTGGGACGGTTGTTTGCGAAAAGAATTATTTAATTTAAAGAATCCCTTCCAAAGAACCATATACAATTTGAGATTTCTAATGTGCATGTGCAGTTAATAAAAAAAGATTCCAAACTTTTGAGAATCTGTAATGCCCTTATGAAATCTCGAATTGTAATGGAAAATTTGTATTTTCAACTAATAATATAAAAGGTAATCAAAAAATAGCTTTGTTCTTTTTTTCTCTCTCATGCAATTTTCTTTGTTAATGATTTTTTTAAAATTTTGATTCAAGAACTTTTTTTCATTGTGACAAGAAGAAGTTCAAAATGAAGAAGAAGATGTTTTTGTTGTTATTCCCATTAACGTTTCATGTCAAAAAAAAAACTATCTCCCCCCGTTTCACACATTCTATTCAACAATGAAACACAAAAATAAATAAATAAAAAAGCATTATCTCAAAAGTGAGTTCTTTTTTTGTTCATTATTCAAAAAAATCTGCACACTTTTTTTTAGATTAGTCCCAAGATTTTGCGCGCAATTTTATGATCCCAAAAAAGAAGTCGAAAAAAATCAGAGTCATTTTTTGTAGCAGTCTCAAATTTGAATTAATCGGATAAAATGGTTACGTTTTTTAAAAAAAAGAAGATGATGAGAAAAAAAAACTATAAAAAATTGAATACCCAATCTCGTCAGAAGCTTATCGGATTTATAATGAAAGCGTTGAATTATTTCCCCCCTTTATTTTTCTTATATATCAAAAAAAGTGATCGTGACAGCTTATTTCTTTCACATTTTTTATTTTAATATACGAGTAATTGTTTTTTTTTGTTTGTGTTTAAAAAAAAAGTTCATTAAGAAAGTAATAAAAATTTCTTATATTTAAATTTCTACAAGCATGAATAGAAAAAAGTGCAAAAATTATGTTTTGTTCATTTGACGCCTTTTATAAGTGCAAAACAGCAGTAAAATAGAGTTCCTGGTAAAATGAACTTTTTACACCTTTTTTTTTTGACCATTCTTCCAAAAGATATTTTGTTTCATCGACGCAATTTTTGAAAGTAAAAGGAAGCAAAAAAAGCCAATACTTAATTCTTACGATTCTTTCTTCTTCCTTTTTTTGGTTTAATGTTTCTTCTGCTGTTCTTTCTCTTTTTTGAATACCGAAGAAAAGATTGTTGTTGTTGTTTTATTGCAGAAGAAGAAGAAAACTACCGCAAAAATTATCGTTCAATGGTTACTGCTGCTGCTACTGCCAATTGGAAGAAATAAGCTTGCTAACCTTTTTTGGTTTACGTAAAAGTAACGCCGGAGGAAAAGAAAAAATTCTTACCATTCTTTTTTTTAAACACTTGCAGCTGAATTTGCGCATATCGAACCCGTTCCGCTTTTAATCCTTAAGCAACACAATCCCTAATCACTTTGAAGGGGCGGACCTCTACACTCGCATTTTCTCTGTACAATTCCCTCCTTATTTTCGTTGACCACTGACCGTAGAAATAAAAAAGAGGGGGAAAAAGACAATAGTATACCCATTTTTTCCTATATAAAAACATGAAGTTTTCAATCTATACGTTTAAAGACGTTACGTTTAAAAAGTGTGAACTATCGTTTTCTAACTCTTTCTCTCTGGCATTTATTTTAGCAAAACCCTTTTTTTATTTATATGTGTTCCAAAAATGAACTTAAGTTTTTGACAACAACAAAACCCCCCTTTTTTGAAAGACGTCGCAATATAAAAAAGCCCGCAACTCAATCTTTTGAGTTTATAAACTTTTTTTTTATTCTGCGTTGGTCAGTTTCTTTGTCACCTTTTGAAATTGCTTTTATTCTATCCCTCCCAAAAAACCGGTGTTTTACCTATTATTTTTATTATTATATTTGACTGCGCAAACGTGAGAGCGAAATTTTGTTACCCTTTTTTTATAACTGCGATTGACACTTGAAACCTTTTTTTTTTGAAACTCATTTATGGGAGTTTAAATATAAAATCAAATTTTTGCTTTATCTAAAAATTATATTTTGTGTTTTTAGTTATTAAAAGAAACCCATAGAAATGATACCATCAAGGTTGGCGCTGTTTTTAAGCGCTTTCCTTTCAATTCTTGGGATTGGATTTTCCCAATCTGTAAATAAAGTTCATCTTGGATTTCCGGAAGCATGGGATGGAGATAAATATAGAGAACTTTATTGTCCGTCAAAAAATATTCCAAAATTTCTTGGTAATTTTTGTTTTGTCTAATTACACTTTAAACATATTAAATTTAGATGGATATTTCTTATGTCAATTAAGTGCAGCTTATGGAGATTTAAAGGGAAAGCCTGGAACTCGACTAAATCATATGATTGATGCCATTGGTGCAATTGGAGCTTTTCATATTTCAAATGGACAAGTTGTTTTCTCTGCACAATATTACCCATCTCGACCATATAAAATTTGGGAATTTTATGATCGAAATATGACAAAAGCTTCTGTGCCATGGGCGGGCTGGTCAGATTATAATTTAACTGCAATGGCTCGATGGGAGCAAGTTCCTTCGAATCCTGATTCAGCACGATTCCATCCAAATTTAGATTTTTGGCGAGTTGGAAATAAAGTTGTCGCCGGAACTGAAGCCCCCTATTGGGTTGGATATGAATTTGATGTACGAAATTTGAATAAATTTAAACTTTTTCAATTTAAAGAAGAAAATGGAATTTTTGGAAATCCTCGTCCAAGTATGATTCCAATTTCAATGGCCATTCATGAACGATCTGATCATGATGGCACAATTTGGGGTTCTTTCAGTGCAATGAATTTTAATGAACAACGTTTTTATCAAGTAATTTAATTCTTTTTTAAAAAACAATATTTTATTTATCTCTTTTAATTTTAAGGGAATCTTTACTGTAAGTCCTGATGGAGTTCGAAAAGTTGTTGGATTATATGATTATGGAGTTTGGGATGCAAATGCTTGCGGCAAGGACGATGAATATATTGGTAAGAGTAAAAAATAGAGAGAGAGAGATATAATTCTTTTGAAACCTTAAAAGATTTACTTGCCTACCTTCTTTTAAAAAAAAGCTATTCAATTTCGGTAAAGACCCCGAAAGGAGATAGAGAGAGAGAGAGAGAGTATAATAGTACTACGATGAGACTTGCGTAACCGTTAACCCAACATTTTTTACTTCTTTCTTTCGTCTCGGATTAATATCTAATACTTTAGAACGATTTTTAAGCTTTGTGAACAAAAAACGTGATTAAGCTTAAAAAATTATTTTTTCTACAATAATAACAAATTACGAAAATTTAAAAAAAGTAATCAATCAATTTTAGGTGATAAAACACTTTTACCTGGGTATATTCATTCAATAACTTCAACAGAAAATTATATTATTTTACCAATTACTTCACTATTAATTAATCCATGCAAATTCAAAGAACCACCAATGACAAATCCAAAATCACCTATTCAAAATGGTGGATTATGGGGTATGGATTTCTATGATATGGTTCCAATGAGATTTCTTGTATTCAATAAAAAAACTGGTGAATTTACAACTCAAAAACCTCTTGAAGTTTTTCCTTCAATGTTTGTTACCCATCAATTAAATGCTTTTGAAAATCCAGATGGTACTCTTGTTGCTGATATGGTTGTTTATGATAGCCATGATCCATACGTCAAATATTTTTATACAGATTTCCTTACAACACAACTTTATCCAAGTACTGCCCGAATTCTTCGCTTTACACTTGATACAAAAGGCTCTCGAGTAATGTATAGTTATCTTGTACCACAAGAAACAATTGCAGCAGATTTTCCACAAATTAATCATGGCTATGAAGGACGTGCATATCAATGGGCATATCTTGTTGAACATCCATTTGCATCAGATAATACAATTTTAAAGATTAATGTTGATGATCCATCTGGTTCACGAAATCTTAAATTTAAAAGTGATCCTTCGCTTGTTTTACATGAACCATATTTTGTTGCTCGACCTGATGCCCGTCGAGAAGATGATGGAGTTCTTGTTATTCGAGCATTGGATTTAAGTGAAAACAAAGGTATGAAAAAAAATTGAAATAACAATTTTAAAAAAAAATTTTTTGCAGGTGTTTTGCTTATCGTTGATGCAGTAACAATGACAGAAATTGGTCGAGCATATGTTCCAATTTCAATTCCATTTGGCTTTCATAATCGATTCTTTTCTAAAAAAGATTTGGGACTTCCTGAAGGTTTTCATGTTAATCAATTTAGACCTACAGTACCTGTAACACTACAAACAACTCAAAAGCAATCACCACCAGATGTAAAAGCTTCAACTCAAAGACAAACATCAATGTCAACTCAAACTTCTTCTATTCGACCACAACCTTCAATCCCTCATTCACCAATTACACAAAAACCAAATTCAAATAGTTGGTCAAGAATTACTGTTGATCATAGTGGTACAACAAAACCATATCCTTCAATGCCCGTTACATCTGCAAAACCACCAAAATGGTTACCCGTTTCTGCAACATCAGAAATTCCATGGTGGAAACGAGTTCAATCAACTGATCGACCAAGAACAATTCGTCCATCATCAATTGAAAGAATTGGTACACCTAAAACACAACAGCCAACATTTGGTACAACTCGTATGGCGCCATTACCTCTTCCACCATCAACCTTTAAACCAGTATTACCTGAAATGCCATTCTCAACACCTGAACCAAATATAAATGTCATTGCCCCAACTGAAACAACAGAAACTCCATCAGCAATGAGAGAATTATATGAAGAAACAATAAAAGCACTGTGTCGATGGTTACCTCGTGTTTTTAAAACAATTTCAAGTGATGTCTGTATTGAAAATAGTCAAAAAGCAGTAAAGTAAGACAATAAAATTTTATTAAAAACTGTATTATAAAAATGCAAATGTTTTTTAGATGGATGTCACCCATTGCATCAAATTATGCTGATCAATTACATATTCCAAATCCATTTAATCCTCAAATGCAAGTTGCTGATGATCCAAGAGCTGCAAGACTTCCAAATGTTAGACCATCACTATATCGACCAGTACACCCTCGAGGGCATTATAATATTATTCCACCACGTCCACAGCAATGAACGGGATTTTATTAAAACAAATTCAAAAATTTATATCGCAAATGTCTTTCTTTTTTTTCTTTAAAAATTTTTGCATATCAACGTGTCAATTCTGCGCATATTTTTTTCTTTTAATCATTGCCAGTTTATATTTCTTTTGAGATTTTTCAAAAATGCCCAGATTTCGCTCAGTTTGTTTTTTTCATTGTTAATTTATTTCTGTTATGTTTTTGTTGCACGGTTATTTTTTTTCTAACTGATTTTTGTTTGCACGTTAATTGTCAAAAATTTCGACAATTTTTGCACTGTTATTGTTATTTTACTATTTTTATCCCTTCACATTTTCCTCCCATCTTTGTTGATCCATTATAATAAAAAATCATAATTTAAAATTCATACCTTTTTTTAAACATATCATTTTTTGACCATCCAAAAAGAGAGATATATTTTGTGCTAGGATAATTCATATTGGTGTTTCACAAACAATACCAACATAAAAAATCCCAGAACAAAGCAATCTCTCTTTGAACAATTGAATTAAAATAATAGTATTAAATGAATATGAACATCATCATCATCAGGAGTAGCAACATCAAAAAAAATATAAATAGAAATAAAACAAATGTCAATAAAATAAAAATAATCGTTCGTATCTCTTTTTTTCGATATTAAATATTGTAATAAATAACATTTTTTTAGATGAAGTCATTCTTAGTCATTAAAACTTTTTTTTCTTCCTTCTTTTTTAAAAGTTTTTTCTTAAACTACACCTTTAATAAACGAGTTAAAATAAGTAAAGGATCTTCAAATTTCAACTTGATGTAAACAAGTTTGTGATACCCTTTAGTGATGTCATAAAAGGATTGACTATATTGATTCTTCGTTAAATGAAATTTAAAAAAAAATAATAAATTTTTGGCAAAACTGAAGCACAAAAATCATTTTAACGTAATCATAAAAAAAATCAGCTTTAGTCAAAATTGACTTGCTTCTTTGAAAGAAAGAAAATAGGCAGAAAAAACATACATAGAAAAACAGTGTGATGGTGTACTATGTGAGAACTGTTATCATAGACGATTATCACATCAATGCAGAAATAGGCAGCAGCAGTACCATCAATAACTTCAACAGCAGCATCAACATCAACAGCCAAAAACAGCACATGTATATGTACATTTTTTTTTATTTCTCTGGACAGCCTCGGTCACTGTATTAGCAAGAAAAACACGAAAGAAGGAAGGTGCGGCTTGAATATATATATATATATATATATGTAGACGACACTTGTTGACACACAATATACTATGAAAAAAATTAAATTGATAAAAAATAGATGTATAGTGGCGGCGCCAAAGACTTTTTTCGTTGTCCTAGGGTAATTATTAGCAACTAAATGGGGGAAAAAAAGTAATATAACTGTTTTGGAAAAAATTATTTGGGTAATGAAAAATCAAGAAGTTGCCAAAGAATTCCACAGTAGTCATAAAATTTCCAACGTCATTTTAGAAAAAGAATTTAAACTCGTTAAACGAAAAAAATTCAAGTATCAAAAATGGCTAATTTGGTGTTTGGTCATCACAAAATTTTGACCACCTACCGCCCCAAAAGAAAAAACTTTTAACGTCTGGAAGAAAACCGATGAAATAACGCAAACTGACTCTTTTTCCCTTCCATTTTAAAGTTTAAAAAAATTATGTATGCCAGCAGTATTTATACACATCAGACGACAAGTTGTCATTAATGACCTAAGGCATTAATCATATATTAGATAAGACTCAAAAATATACGAGAGAGTTTTAACACAGTAGATCAAGAAAAGAGGAAAAGAGAGAGAAAAAGATTGCGCATCGCTTTTGGCGTCGGCATTTTTCTATTGACACAAAAAAGAATGAAAGGGGAGGTTTTTCTGTTGTTGCTCTTTTTTTATAACCATGCAAAAAGATAAAATGTCTGAAGCATTCTTTCTTTCCTTTTTTTCGCGCAAGAAGACAAAAACTAACATCATTTTTCTCAGCTCGCTAAACATGTATGAGTGAAAAATAAAATCATTTATGTTTATTGCGCGGATTTGTAAAAAGCGATAGAAACCAAAAAAGAAATGTTGCGAAAGGAATGGCAATTTTGAAATGCTATAGAAAAAAGGGTGTGATCGCTTAAAAAACGAAGAGAAGAAAAAAAAGAAAAAATGTTAGTTTTTTTTTCCCTAAAATTGGTAGAAAGAAAAAAAATCATTGAGATTGACCACTATTTTTCCATTTTCTATTCAATTCACACGCCAATAGTCAGTTTCTATTGAAATGCAAATGTTTCGCCGCATTTTTCTTCTTCTTCTGATGAGTGGTTGAATAGTTCAGACAACTAAACTGTATACATATATAAAAAAAGAACCTTTACAATGACTAAATTCAAATAAAATATTATATGCTTTCATTTTTCCTACATTTTTTGATTACCAAACAATATTAAACAAGCAAGCAAAACAAAAATATGGGAAAAAAAAGTCCAATGTATTGTCAGCTTGCTTTTTTTCTCTCTTCCATGCTTTATATGCTAAAAACTAACATCACGCAAACAAACGTAAAAAAAGAGAATTTTTTTGTCATTTTTTAAGAATAAAAAAGTTCCAAAAATGTGTAAAATTTTTTTTCAAAGAAATGCTCACCCATTTTTGTAAAGCAATAAATCAAGCATTCATCAACGGTTTTTTCTTCCTTTTAAAAAATGAACACAATTCAAACAAAAAATTGAACGATCACCGAAATGCAACAACCCTATTGTGACCAAGTGGCCGATTGACCATATTAGAATAAAAAAAAGAAATATTGAAATCAACCATGATCGTCACCCAATTCATCGAATTGAAAAATGAATGAATGTTTGACACTTTTTTATTTTACGTTATTTTTAAAATTTAATTTTTTTTATATGAAGAGATGCCCTAATATCTTTTATCATGGAATAGCAACAGAAAGAAAAAAGACTAGACAAAAAAAAAAGAAGGCGGAGCGATTAAATTGTGTAATTATTATTATTATTGGCGATGGTTCCAATTTCCCTACAATTTTAAGTATAATCTTTTGAAGACATTGAATAAAATTTTTCTTTTGCTGATTTAAAGTGATGATGTTATCTTTTTAAAACTGAAAAAAGATAGTCACAAAAGCAAATACCAAAAAAATTGTTTGTACAAAATTTTGTTTAACACAAAAAAGAAAAGTACAAAACGCCTTAGGGTTGGGAGGATTTCTTAATCAAAGTATCCTTTTTTAATGTCTGTTCTGCGCAAAAATTTAAAGCATCATTAATCGGAAATTCCCGAATCAAACAAATATGTGATATTTTAAACAAAAAAAGCAACTGATAAAAGAGTTTGCAGCATCTAAGTGTAAAAGCAAATAACAAAACTCTTTAGTTATATTATAGTAAGAAGTTACTGTATAATAATAATGGGTGCATAATGAAAAATTTTTAAACAGTATATCACAGGTAACAATTGCTTTTGAAATTTTTCTGTGTTCTATCTAATTGAGCCGTTTGTTTTTGCTGGCATATTTTTCCTTTTAAAGTTATGGCCAAAATAGCTATTGCAAAAGCTATGTAATAGCTATTTTCGGTTTATCCCATCACATCGAAAGCACGTTTTGTCGCACATCAAAGGTGGTACGGTCATTTATCGAAAATTTGGAATATTGATCCTGTTAAAAATCTGGATTTTGAGAGCAAAAATTTTTCGAACTTACTATTCATTTTTTCTTTATTGGAGTGGTTTTTCAGTGATAGCAATAGAAATAAACGGTAACCAAAAATCTATGGTTACTATCACTGAAAAACCGCTCCAAAAATGAAAAAAATGCAAGTTCAAAATTTTTTTAAAGATTTAAATCTTACTTTTAAAATCCAAATTTTTCGATGGCGAAACCTTTTTAAATTCTAAAATGTTGGAATTTTTTCAGACATTTTTATTGGCTCAAAAACAGATTCTAACGATACTGAGTTTAACTGCGACATCAGCTTTTAAATAATTTTAACAAATAAAATTTGCTTTTGACAAAAGCTGTATTTCTTTGCAGAATCTTTGTTTAATGATGATATTATAACACCATTTACTATTTTACGCTTCCGATTATCCAAAACACGATAACATTGACTTTGAACTAAATCAGTGGTGGCCCTTTTTTAAATTAAGTTTTTTTCATTATTTTTAAACTGCTCATTAACCATATTAGTTGACGATGTCATCTCATTTAAAGAGAGTGTTAAGTTAGTCACGCAAAAATCGGAACGATAAAAAAAAGAAGAGATGTAATCATTTCTCTCTCTCATTCATTTTTTTCTTATTTGTCGCTGGTGCCAGCGGCAAAAAGTGATGCGGATAAGAGGTCGACGGCAAATTCGGCGTCGGCGATGATGATTAAATTTTTCTTTTGAAAAAAAGGGTAACATACAAAATATTAAAAATAAATTCATTTTAAAAATTTTATGCTGATCTCATCGTAAATGATTATGTCTGGTGTCTATCATGAATCATGAGATCAAATATTCATAATAATTATCACATTTTTCTTTCAGAAATTTTTTTTTGAGATTTTAATTTTTAAAATCCCAAAATATTGCATTCGTTTTGAGTTTTAAGAATTGCAACGTTAAGGTTAAAAACATAAAAAACTTTTCTTTTTTTTTGAATTTTTAAAACAGACAAGAGTCATTTATCATCACGCATGTCGCTGTAACAAATTTTTTTAAGAGTTCAATTTTTTTTTGACAAATACATAACTTTCAAACAACCCTTCATTTTACACCTACTTCTCCGGTAAATAAAACAACTTGAATTCGAAAATTAAATGTTTAATTGCCATCGTAAAAGAATCTCTTTAAATAAAGCACAAAAGTTTTTGTTTGCAGTTACTTTTTTTCTCTTCAATTTTTACTTTTAAAACTTGGAACACAAAAGTGAACATGAACAGAATAGAGATGAATCCAAGCCCTAAAACGGCTTATTCTCCTGAGGGGAAAACGAAGAAAGAATGTATGAATGAATGAAAAGGAAGCCTATTGTCTTTAAAAAGAAAATGTGTGAACAAAAGAGGCGCCAACGTTTTTAGTGCCATACTTTGACGAGTGCCAAGTTTGGGCAACAACAAGAAAAAGAAAAAACAATGTTTTTTATATTCATATTTTTTTTTCTAGCTTTGCCGCTTGCTTTTTTTTTGTCAAAAAGCCTTGAAATATCCTTTGAAAAAAATAACGAAAATGGATAATTTACTGCAAGTTTTTTTTTCTCTCACTTTGGCTTTCTTTGTCTCTTTGGTTCTTTCTTTAATATTTATTGCTGCCACAGTATGACAATGTGATAAAAAAAAGCAACCAAGCTCTTAGTTTTTTTTACGTTCATTTAATTTTTAAAGCCTTTTATGACTCAATTTTGTGATTTTTTTTCTTGCTATCTGTTCACAAAGTTAGTTCTTTTTAATATTCGTGTTAAAAGATGCTTAAACATCTGCCTTCTTCTTCCCATCATATTTTTTTTCATCATTAACACACATTTTCATCGATGCGCAATATTTTTTAGTGCCTTTGGGTAGTAAAAGAGAGGGAAAACGAAAGAGTTTTTTCTTTCAATAATATTATTCTTTCTTTTAAAACCATTATTCATATTTGATAAATTATTATTTTTGCAAATAATGGATTGTGCTACATTATGTTTAATCTCAGCTACACTTGCCTTTACTCCATCTTCTGATGTTCAGGTAAACTTTTTAAAAATTCAAAAATTTTCGAAAAGCTTTTATTTTGGATAAACTCATTTTTTTGGCATTTTCTAATTTTTTCAAACTTTTTAAGTGAATGATTCTAACTTATAAGTTTTAAACGTGGAAAAAATAATTGGAAAAAGTGTCATGTTAAAAAATATGCAAAATTTTCGACTTTTATTTTTGCATAATACCTTAAGAAAATATGAAAATATTAGTACTTAAACGTCTTTTTAAATTCGTTTTAAAAGTTTTATGCAATTTGAATTAATCGTTTTATATTGGAAATAATGGACATTTTTACCTTCAATTGAATAAATAATTTAGAAATGTATGTACTGCCTGGATGTTCGAGGAGTTACACAAACTTGTAATGAAGATATTATGGAATGTGTAAAAACTTATCCGGATATGGTCCTTTATTGCCTTACCGTAAATTCTATTCACTTTGATACACATGTAAGTCGAGCAGTTCGATGCCGATCTCATTCAGCTTCAAATGTTTCAATTTCATGGACGGAAGAAGTTATGGGATTAGAAGAATGCAGTTTTGCAGCTTCAAAAATTTGTAATTGTTCATCAACCTGTCCAATGCGAGAAAAAACAAGAATTCCACAAATCCTTCAAAATCCTATTCATCATCAAAGAAAACAACAAAATTCTTTATCTCATAAAGGAAATAAAAATCTGGTATCATCTGATCGGCTTCACATTGTTGCACCTCATAATAAAACATATTTTCTTACAAAAGGTATGGCAGAAAATATTCGTGGAATTGAATATGTTTATAGTAACGCTTCATTGCAATTGCAATTACCTCTATTTAATTTCACTTTTTTAATTTTTGCTTTACTTTTTTGTTTAATTTAATAATAAATATCTTAACGGGATTTTTATTACTTAAACGTCTTTTTAAATTTTTATTCAATTTCGAGATTTTCAAGTTCAAAATTTTTTATTGAATGTGTTTTTTGTTCAAAAAGAAATAAATTGAGAAGGTTGTATTTAGAGCTGCAAAAATTAAACTAATGTTTTCATTATAAAAAAGTAATATAATTCAAATGTGTAAAATAATATCTAAATTCGGCATTGATCAAGGCAAATAATTTGAATAACAGGGTGTCTTGTATGCTTTCCACCTCCACCATTTCCATAAACAATTCCAGGTCCAGTAATAAACTAAAAATTTAATAATGAAAACTTGTTTAAAACAAAAATTCTTTCTTATAAAATACTTACATGCCATG
The DNA here is from genome assembly GCA_963922195.1 of Panagrolaimus sp. PS1159. Classification (NCBI taxonomy): domain Eukaryota; kingdom Metazoa; phylum Nematoda; class Chromadorea; order Rhabditida; family Panagrolaimidae; genus Panagrolaimus; species Panagrolaimus sp. PS1159. The sequence continues at coordinate 1,674,027 of CAWUHW010000019.1, forward strand.
GAGTGCAACCTTTTAATGAATGATCAACAACAGATTCCACAGCAGAAACGGGTCGAGTAAATCGTGCTTTTAATGTTCCTTGATTATATTCAGCTGTTTGAAGTCGAGTATCTTGTGAATAATCAGGTTGTGATGGAGAATATCCTCGAACATATTCGTCACTAACAATAACTTTTCCATTTATAACTTTTACAATAACTGCATCGAGTCCTGCTCCCTAATATAAATATATATGTTTATAAAAGCATACAAAGTTTTGGTTAAAAATGTAATTTAAAACTTTTTTATAAAAGTTAAACAAAACATAAGATTTTAAAAATAAATTACCATTGATTGCCCAAAAGCTACACCAGTCCAAGCATTTAATCGTGGAAAATTCCGGTAAATAAGTTGAAAATGAACATTATCAGAATGATCAACAACCCATGAAAGATCATATTGGCCATTCGTATATCGGCAAATTGCATCACTTTCTAAATGATTAATTGTAAATAAATACACTAGATTAATTTTTCAAAAATTTGTAAGCAAAACTTTGAAAGATATAAGAAAAAAATTTAAGATTCTGTGATTTTCCCCTTTGAAACTAGTTTAAATACATTTTTAATCTAGTTGATAAATTCTGAAAATCTGAAACATACCTGTCAAAATTGCTGCAAATAGAAATATCACAAAAACTACATTCATTTTAACACCAAAACCGCGGTTTAATTCCAAAAAGACCAAAAAAATGTGTCTAAAAAAGTTGATTTTAAACCTTTTTGCTCTAATTAGTCAAAGGTCGTCTGTGATGTCTTCACTTAATTTTAAGAACAAAAAAAGAGTTGCAAATCGCAATAAAATGTAAAACACAAAACAGTAAAAGAAAAAAACGCATTAAATCTTTAAGTTTCAATTTTTCAAAATTAAATTTTAACAATAAAAAACCATGAAAATTGTTTGTTCTAAAAAAAATGTAAAAAGTGAAAATTACAACAGAAAAATTGAATTGTAAAATTATCACTTATTTTATTTGTATTTAAAAAAAGAAAGCACAGGGGTGTGACGGGGCCCTAAAACTAACTAATTGATGAATAAACTCGAGAACAGGTATAACAAAAATATCAAAAAAGAACTCGCCAAAGTTTAAAAATTTTGTTGTAATATGACGAAAATATAAAGGCAAAACTTTAATGAAGAACATATGTTTTGAAAAATGTATAATGTTGTTTTTTTTATATAATTAAAATGCAAATAAAACATGATATGCCTTAATTTAATGTTACACAAAAATGTTACGTTTTTGTAACAGAAATTTAAATCGAAAAACGTAAAAACTATTTTTTTAAAAAATTTAAAGCATAATTACATTATGTATTTATTTATCTGAAGGTCATCCATTTTTTTAAATATTTTTTATTATTTTGTAAATGTTTCTTTTTTTCAAAGTGAACATCTATCCCTCTTTCAGCGTTCATTAAGTTTTAAAGATTGAGGTCACTTTTTATAAAACTGCATCATTTTTGGTGATTATATATTTTTTTCTTGTAATCCCTCACTTTGAAAAACCATTTGCTCAACAACGGCCATGATTATGTAATTTTTCAATTTTTCAATGTTTCAAATAAAAATAAAATTTGTTTCAAAATTTCAAAATAAATTTATTATGGGGATTTTAAATTTTTCCGATGTTCTTCTGAAAAAGGAACTCATTTTTCTTTTTCATGCAAAAAAGGAAAAAAGCCTAATTCTGTAAAAATACCCTTAATACCCAAAACTAAAAAAGAAGAAAAGAAATTGACATTTTGACGGATGTTAAAATTGGTTTGTGACGGTTACCTCTTTAAAATCAAAAAATAAATAAATAAAAATGCTTTCCTAAATTAGAGATGACAATATTGTCCTAAAATTGTTTTATTTTTTATTTGTTGCAAACAAAAAAAAAAATGATTTGGTGTCATTGCGCGCGGTACAAACTCCCTTTTTGAATACCCCTTCATTTTTTGTTGCATTACGCATTTGCAGCTTAGGCTCTTAAAACCGGCTCATACACTTTTTTTTCACACGAGAGTTGCGATAACGCGTGTTTGATATTTGAAAAAAAGTTATACAAGAATGAAATTTTCCGTAAATAACAAAATTTTTTTGCGGTTGTCTTTTTTACATTCATTTGTTTTTAGCTGTTTTTTTAATTAAAACATTTGTTTAAAATAACAAAAAAGAATTTATATCTTTTTAAAATAGTGTTTTTTTTTTGTTGTTTCGTGTTCTATTGTTTTCTTTGTCAGCTGCTGGCTTTCATTGATATACATATTTTTTGCCCGATTACCTGCCAGTTTTTTTTCTTTATCGATGACAAAAGCAGCATTGAAAAAATATAAGAGTCATGAAAAGATCTCTTCTTCCACCTGTTTGCCAGTCAATTTTTTTCTCCTCTTTTGACATTTTTTTAATATTTATTTTTAAAGCTGATGATTATCAATAAAAGCGCAACCCAATATTGTTAAAAGATTTTTCTTTTCTTTTACTCATAAGTTTGATTAATGGCTTTACAATTCTTGATCATCGGAATGTATCATATTTTTTTCTTATGAGAAAATTTTGATGTAATATTTTTTTGCCCTTTTTGCTTTTTTTATCCTTTCCGTCTACATTTTTTTTATATTTCCGTTTTTGTTTATTTCTTTTTTCTCTATTTTTTTGTAAATAAAATTTAGGTTGTCAAAATCTTTTTATATTGTAATAATCTTAATTTCTTTTAGCTCTCTTTTGACATTTGTACTTATATATCTTTTTTTCCTAAGGGCCAAAAAAACGATGTGAACGCGCATTTTATCCATTTTTAAAAGCAGCTGTGAGAGCGAAAGATTGGTGTTATCCGTAATGAAACAAACCATCATCATTTGACTAGAAAAAAAGGAAGAAAGCAACTAAAGCAAAAAAACGGCATATTGGAAGTCATAAATTAAAGGTTTCAATTACCAGCTTTTTTTCATTTTTCACAAAGTTGTTGCCATTTGTTATTTCCCCAGGTTAAAAAAAGAAGGTCTTTGAAAAAAAGAAAACAGTTTTTTCTGCGTTTTTTTCGAAATAAAAAAATTTAAATATCATTGCTCTTTTTTTGATCTTTGTTGCTTTTTTTGAGAAAAAAAGTTTTGGCTTCTTAAAAAAAGTTACTTAAAAAGATTTGTTTAAAAAATAATTAGAAGAAAAAAAACTCTGTGACCCGTGCATATTTTAGCAATGTTTTTTTTCCTACCCCCTATATTTTTTTGTTTCATGACCAGCTGTGCCATCTTGCATGCCGGCACATCAAGCGTTTATTGGATTGATTAAAGGGCTTTAGGGGGGTTTCTAAAAATTGCTTATAATATTATATTATATTCAATCTTATTATTGCCTCAGGAAAAAGAGAGAGGGGGGTCACTCGTTTTGGCATTTATCCATAAAAACATGCCGTTGCAAAAAAACTCAAAACATGCTTGCATCTCTTTTCTTTCAAAATCCGCACCATTCCGTGACAAAAAAAGGATCATGTCTATTTTCACGCCATATTTTTTTATTCAAGTTTATTTTTAAAAAAAGCGAAAAAATTCTTTTAAAAATCATATCGTGCATATTTGTGTAAAATAAAAAAAGATTTGAAAGAGAAAAGCCTGTTTCAACAGAAAAAAAACTTTTTTGGCTTTTTTTCGATCTTTGAAAAGAAACTTTTTCAAAATAAAAATACAAAAATATTTTGAAAAAAAATAAGACTTTTACAAAAATTTATTTTTTTATCTTTTTTAAAGCTGCCTTCTTTTTCTTCGTCTTCTTCTTCTTGTACAACATTCTTTGTCCCAAAAAAATTGAAAAGAATTTTTGAATAATATAAAAAAATTTATTTAACCGCTGCTGCACCCACTTTTGCTCATATAAACGATTTCACGGCTCATTTACGCAAAAATAGTAGTAGTTGCATCTCTCTTTTTAGAAGGAGGAGAGGGGGGGGGGGGGGGGATTGATGATTTTCGACTTTAAGTGAGAAGTAGTTTTGTTGCCTTTGAGTCATAAATGTTCTTCTTTTTTTTCTTTTAATATCTTTAAAGAATTATATTTCTGGAGCATAAACTTCTTGAAAATTATTTTTTCTTTTTTACACATTTCTTTTGCTCATTTTATGTTTATCATGTTAAATCTTTCTTTTAAAAGGAGTATTTTTTTAAAGTGTGCCAATATTAGCTTCCACTTAACTCTAAAAAGGTGGTAGTATCCACAATAATATTTTTGGAAGCATTTTTTTCGCATTTGCACTTTTTTTTGACAATTGAAAGAAAAAACGTCAGTACTGACAAGAATCGAGCCTCCCCTCATTCATTTTTTCCATGTTACCAAAAGACCCTCCAAAAACTAACGGCTCTTTTTTTAACATTCATTTTCATTCATTCTCAAAGCATCAAAGCTAAAAAAAAGTATTCATTCATATTTGGGTATTTAATGGCTCTGAAAGAATAAAAAAAGAAAACGAAGAAGCGCAAAAAAGTCTTCAGTGGCGCAAAAACCATAGAAGGAATGAAAAATAAGAAGAAGAATGATGAAAAAAATGGAACGGCAATTCTGCTGCTCATTGCGACAAGCACAAATCAAATAGATTGTTTCCTTCATTTGGCTCATCTGCCTTCTTCTTTTCTTTTTTTTTATTTGTTTTCTTTTTTTTCAATTTTTCCATGCCAAAAGCAGTAATGAAACATCACAAGTCAAAACCATGTAGGAGGAGGAGGAGGAGAGAGGGGAAATTGAGAAAGAATGGGTAAGCTTTGATTCGTTTAACGGGTTTTTGGGAAGACTCTTCTTGATTTTGTTTTTGATTTCAAGAAGGCGTTAATTTTTTCGCGCTTAAGGAAACTTAAAACTGCTAACAAGATATCCGGTTTATTCTTGACGCCTTTTCTTTACAATTGAATTTTTTTATTTTCTAAAAAAGGAAGCTCTTGAGTGATAAAAAAAAAGAAAGAAAAAATTGAAATTATTACAAAATCGTGCTACTTTTTTTCTGATTCCCTTTTTTGATGTCCGAATTAATCTCATATAAGATACGAGTGTTAAGGTCATTGACACGTGTAAATCTCCCTTCTCTCTTTTCTGGTTTGCGGCAAATCTTTTATGTAAAAAATTTCAGTTTTTATAACCACTAATTTTTGTCCTTAAAAAAACAACAATAAACAGTGCCGAAAAAAATGAGGAGAGCGATAGTTAATTGGTCATCGAGAATTTTGAAAAAATGAAAAACTTTTCATGGCACGTGCCAATATTATTTTTTTTTTATTTCAATCAGTTTATAAGAGGATAGGTGGGCCAAAATCTTTGTTTGTATAAAATATGTCCTTGGCACTTTTTTTCTTGTTTTAGGTCGATCTTTTTTTCTGTTTTGTTGCGCGGGTCGGTTGTAAAGTGCCTCTGTTAAAGAGAATAAAAAAAAGAATAAAAATAAAGGAAGATGAATAAAAAAATTAAAGATATCGTCGACGACGCGGTTGTTGGAATCTTTGTAAAATTAGAAGTTTTACACTTTCATGGGCTTATTTGTATAAACTTTTATATCCCCCCTTTCTTTTAACACATTTTTATAGGAATGAGTTATCCTTGAATTTTTTAACCTCACCCGTTTTTCTTATTAGTTTTTTTGGAATTTCAATTTTTTCAACTTTAAAATTTTGTTGATTTTAATTCCATTTTTTATGCAAGCTTCATCGAATTTTTATTGCAATTCGTTTCTTCCAATTTTTAATTTATATTTTTTTTTAAAAACCGGTAAAACTAATTTGGCGCCTTTAATAATGACCATAATCAAGGCATTGAAGAAACCTTTCTTTGTCACTTCTTTTTTTAGGATTGGTTTCAAATAACACACAAAGATTTTGAAACTACCATTTTCTTTCTGTAACATTTGTTTTTTTGTTTGCTTTAAAAAGGACTATTTTTTATTTTATGGAGATTAAAATTTTTTTTAGGTTGTAATTTTTTTTATTTTTATTAACGAAGGTGGCAATGATCTTAATTTTGCAACAAATACTCCACTGAAAAAAATCTAAACCTGTTTTAGCGGGAAAAAATCTTAAAAATGACAAAGAAAAAAAAGAATGTGAATTGAGCATATATTTTTTTTGAATGTTTCTTTTTGAGGCCATAAAAATTGTTTAATTTCTATTCGTGATTTTTTTTCTTTTTTTTATATTCAAGCCAAAAATGCTTAGTTACTCTGCGCATCCCTCTTTTCAAACAAAAGCAAGCATTGTTTTCCTGAAAACAATCTGCCATCTTTTTTTTGTTTGAAGGCTCCTTTGGGGAATTCAATTCAGAGTTTTGTTTTGCTTCTTCTTCTATTTTTGGGGGTGCGCAGAAAAAAAGACGGAGAAGAAAGAGAAAAAGCAATATTCCCGGAAATCGGACGGAAAACCAGACGGTAGCATTGAATATTAGTGCGGCAAATCATTGAAAAACAAAAAGGTTATTAGTAAAAGTCAAGATTTTGTTCCGTTTTTTTGAAGATATATCCTTCTTCTGACATATTGTGTGGTTGCTACCGCCAACGCGCGGTGTTTTTTGCTTTCATTTTTTATGCTTCAAACAATTTTTGATTTTTTTAAAAAAAGCTGATTCATCAAAATAATTTTTCTTCGCTTCTTCAAAAAAATTTTTTTTGTATTACAAAACTGCAGACATTATGAAAAGGAAGATTGCATCAAAATCAACCCCTTTGAAAAAACAGATTAGTCATGAAAAAAATAGCTTCTCGAATATAAGGCATTAAAGAAGAGAGTAAAAGAGTAAAAACCAGAACAATATTTTGGAGGAGGGAATTATGTGGAAAAAATCAAGGCATTGATAGTTGTAGTAATAAATGTTCATATAAATATTTTCACTTCATCTTCTTTTTTTCATTTTCCTTTCGTTTCATTTTCTCTGAACGATCAAAGCTATTTTTTTCTTTTTCTTAAATGTACGCGGAAAAAGAAAATGTGCCATTTTTTTCTTATCGTTTACTTTTTATCTCGCGTATTGACATTTTACAATGAATTCTTTTTTTCTAAAATATAAACTTTATCCTAAAAATTCACAATCATGGCGCCAGCTGTGACAATTTTTTTGGCGTAATTTTTGCTGTGCATCATCTTGCAATTTTTTTCTCACATTTCAGCTCTCTAAGGTTAAACCGATACGATTTTTTTGGCATGTTAAAGAAGAGAAAAAAAATTATATATATATATTTCCTAAATTGGTTTCCAATTTTTGATTAATCCACCAAAAAGCCAATCTTATTGCTAAATCCATCGTAAATTGTTTATTTGGACACATACCTTTTTCTTTGCCGTCCTCAACCTTCTACTACTACTTGTTCCACCCCCATTTTTTTCGGTTGCCATTTTTGTTATCCATAAATCATTTATATTTATTTTTTTACTTTTTTTTACACCAGTTGCTTAATTACCACAAATTTCCGTTAAAAATGCGGCAAAACATTGCGCGAAAATGCGGCATATCGTTTTCTCTTTTTCTTTTCTTTATTTTTCATTAAACACGCATTGACGTTTTAGTTATATATAAAGCGTAAAAATGAGCTAATGACCGTGTAAGGCCATTGCGCTTTGACCGCTATAACTTTTTATCCCCCTCTCATCCATCATCAATGGCATTCAAACAAAAAAAAGTGCAAAGCATTTTTCTGCTAAAAAAGCAATTTTATTTTAATATAAAATAAAAACATTTAATTTTGCGAGTTTATTTTTGAGAGAAAAATGAAGCCAAAAAAATTAAGTAAACTTTCAACAACAAAAAAAAGTTAAGAACTAATCTGCGCATGTCTCTTTTTTTTCTTTTCTCAATTTTCTGCCGCATAATTGAAGTGACAATTTTTATATAAAATTTATTTAAGGAAATTTAAAATTTCGTTTTTTTAACTGCATTTGCAAAGTATGTGTGTTTTTTTAGAAAGAAGAAGAAAAAATGGCTTAAACATCTTCAAAACGGATTTCGGCCAATGGGTTTTGTCCTTTTAAGCCATATTTGCATTCCCTAAGGCTTTTTTAAAAAAACACACATATATTCTTCTTTCTCTTTTTTAAAACATAACCTTGCTTCTTGCCTTTTTTTATTTATTATTGTCTGTTTTACAACTTTTTATTGTTATATATATATATTTCTTTCACCAAGTTGATGGTAACAAATTTCCGAACAGTTTTGAATTAATCCGTTAAGACATTCGGCCAGCTGGCAGAAGTCCCCAGTTAAATTTTAGACCAGGAGGGAGTGAAGAAAAAAAGGAACGGCGGCAATCACGAAAAAAAAATTGAAGGATATGGAAAAGGCATTGGGATTATCCGAGTTCTTTTTTTTCATACCCTGCTTTCCCCAATTATAGCATTGAATATGAACTAACTTTTGGTAGTCAATTTGGGATTAAGCATAAGTCATTTATTTTATTTTTTGCAAACTGAAAGCCAAAAATCAACAAGTCGTTCCCCCCATTTTTAGAAAATAACTTTTGCTTTTTTTCAGGAAGATTCTTTATTTTAAAAAAAAGATTTTTTGTCTTCCATTTTTTTCTATCTGTTGTGCATATAAATTGACAAAGATTTTTTCCTCTTGAGGTTTTTTTCTTATGTTATTTTTCCATGATATAATCCTTGCGCATGCCACTTGACGTTTTGTCAAACATATTTTTTTGGGTTCTTTTTTCTATAGAAGCGGCCTTAAAGGCTGAAAAGTGTTTCCAATTTATTGCAACATATATTTCCGTTTTTGGTCAATTTGCATAAGGAGTTCCCAGCGGAATCGAATGTCGGCAACATCAAAATGTTCGACGAAACGTTGCTTATTTATATATTTTTTTTTATTCTGCATAATTTTTTTATATTCATTCATATTTGCAAATGAGCTGCTTAGTTTGTGTTTCACATCATATAAATGATCGGTATCGGTACCTAAGGGCGGCGACTTTTTGCCATCTTCTTTCTCTTCCTTTTTTTTCCACCAAAGATGGAAACATCGTTTTTTTCTTTTTCTTTCAAAAAAGCAAACGCTTTGTTATTCTTTCTCTTCTTTTTTTGCTTTCCTTTTCTAACAACATTGTAGAAACCAAAATTAAAAAAAGAGAAAAACGATTTGTTGTCAGATCTTTATCACAATGACTCTTAAGCGCGAATGGTCTTTTTTTCCTTCTTTCCAGATGCCAATTCTTTTGCCGGCTTTTTTTTTATTCAATGACTTCATGTGTCTCTTTTTTTGGTATCCCTTTTATGAATGACCAATGTAGTTTATCTTTTTTTTAAAGCTTAGGATGATGGGTGACAGAGAGATAAATTACGACAGTATATCATTTTTAAGACATTTTTGTTTATTTTAATATATAAAAAAATAATTCAATCAATTTTTATATGATTATTTTTTTGCCTGTTTTATGAGTGTTGCTTATAGTTTTATCACATGCAAATTTCTTCTTCTTCCCTTTTTTGCAGTCGATTAAAAGCAATCGAAATATTTTTGTGACAAATTCTTTCTTTTTTTGACCCACTGACTGTCAGCAAAAATGGTTCAAAAGCAAAACATTGTTTCAAAAAAAAAGTTTTTTTTATTGCTTCGAATAAAAGAATGATGAACACTTCTTTTTTCGATCGACGGAAACGAAAAAAAATTGTCGATCATGGCCCAGTCAATGTCCATTTTTATGAACTTCTTTTTCCCTCCCTTTTTTATATTTCTATAATGTCCTGAAATGCATGCAACAATAAAAAATATACGTACATATTATTATTATTATTTTAGAAAATGCTCGCTTTAAAGGTTAGATTTTGCGTGCAATAATAATAATAATAATAATAATAATAAAGAAGAGAAAGTCATACCTCAATATATTTTTTTATATAAATGTGAGGAGAAGTAGGTAGTAGAAGGGGGATGATTATTCATCGGCAAAGGCCATCTTTTTTTCTATAATAATATTTACTTTTGTTCATTATTTTTTTAGTGATTCAAAAAAATCTATTGTTGAATAACTTCTTTCGAATCTTTGGCATTTTCGTGAATCATTTTTGACTCTTTTTTGTTTTTTTTTTCAAAGATAAAGTTTTTTGATTTTAGGCTTCTCTGTTTAAGCATTAAATAATTGCATGTGAATAACCCTTTTTTTTCAAACCTTAATTCTTTCAAAAATGACTAAAATCACATCGATCGTGATTTTATCATTCCTTCTTGCAATTTCCCTTGCTACTTTTATTACTGCTGCCGAAGATATTACAATTACAACAAAGGGACAAGTTTTTACTTATGAAGCTGGACAAGAAGCTGAACTTCCTTGTCAAGTTCAAGATAGTAATAGTAAGCAAAAAATCAGGATTTATGCAAATTTTTACAAAATCTTTTTTTTTAGAAGACTATCCTGTAATATGGAAACGAAATGAAGATAAAATCCTTTTTATTGATGAAGAAGCTCAAGAAGAATTTGCAGGAAAATTGGAAGTTCGAAAAGAAAATTCTGTTAGTTTTTTTCCGCAATTTTTAAAAACTTTTACATAACTAGTTTTAGAATAATCTTTTGATTATCAGTAAAATTGCACCATATGATAGCGCAAATTATACATGTATGCTAAATGATGAAATTAAAATTATGCATAAACTTGTTGTTATTGTTCCACCAAAAGTTACAATTTCATTAAATTCTGTTTTAACTCGACAAGGTGAAAATGTTACTGTAAGATGCTTTGGAACAGGTGAACCACGTCCAACAATTGATTGGCGAAGAATTGTAAGACAAAATAAAAATATCTTTCAAAGTTGACACATGTTTTAATCATTTTTTTTAGGGAAAAGAAATTCCTAATTCTGCTGCAGTTTTAAAAGACGGAACTCTTCAACTTCCTTTAATTAATGTATCCTCTTCAGGAACATATGAATGTATTGGATCAAATAAATACGGAAAAAATGCAACAGCTCGAATTGAAATTACTGTTAATGGTAGGCAGATTTTTTGTTTTTTTTTGTGTGAAGTGCAAAATGTTTTTTTTGGGATTCCTTAACATTGTGTGAAAAAAGATTTTTTTTCGAAAGCAATGAAATGAAGTGATTTAATAAATAAATAATCACTGAAGTGGATAAAAAGGAGTTAACTCTTTTTTTATCCATGAAAAATTAATTATCCCCTCTTTTTCGAGTGTTCAAACATCCGCAAAAAATTAATTCTATTGTTTCACGAAAAAAAAAATGACCATGAAATGTGAAACTCTTTTTGTGATCCGATTTTTTTTTGTTGTTTTTACCACAAAAACGGTTTACTCTAAACACTGTCAAAAATAAATACTTATCGCAACTTTGAAGTGTAATTAATACCTTTTTTAGCTCGTGAAGAACGTGATGGAAATATGAAAGAAGAAGGTAAGCTTTGGTGTTGTTTTTTTGTGTTTAATGATCTCTCTTTTTTTTATTGCTTTTTGTGTTGTGGCATTTTTCTACCCCCCTGGCGGAATAATAGTTGTTGTTTTCTTCCATAAAACTCATGTTTTTTTTCTCACTCCTCAAAGGTGTATAGAGAAAAATAACTCAAGAGGAAAACAAAACATTTGTTATTTTTTGCAACAAAGAAATAATTTTAATTTTTTTAGCCATTCCTACTGTAGAAACAAATAAGACATACATTTCTGTTAATGAAGGAGATAAAGTTGAATTGGTTTGCCGATATGATGGTAATCCATCACCTGAAGCAAATTGGCTTATAAATTCTTTTTCACTTAATGTAAGTTTGTACAAAAAAAAGCAATTTTAAAAAATTAAATATTTTACAGAAAAATGAACATCAAGCAACAGAAAGTGCAAAATTTGAAAATGGTTACAGTTATACAACTTTAACAATAAATAATATTACAGCAAAAAGTTTTGGCGATTATATTTGTCGAGTTTCAAATAAAATGGGACAAGTTCAAACACAAATTCATGTCAGTGCTGCTCCAGGTCCTCCTGCATTAACTGTCCTTGAAAATAATGAAATTCAATGGGATGTTGAATCAAAGCAACCAATTAAAGAATATAAAGTTCTTTATCGTCCTGCAAATGAAGATAAATTTAATAGCTTTCAAACATTCCGAGCATCAAAAGATGATCAACGTGGTGATATTTGGCATCGAACAATTAAATTAGATTTTCTTAAACCTGATACAGAATATGAAATTCAAGTTCAAGCTCGTAATGGATATGGTTGGGGTTCAAATGCTCGAAATTATGTTAAAGTAAAAACTTCATCACAAGAAGAAAAGAAAACAGAAAAAAGTAAGAATTTATTGAAATTATTAAAGCTTAAATAATTTTTAAATTTTTTTAGCCAATGCAAATTCTGCCATGACTGCGGTTGCATCATCATTGCCACTTTTAATCATTTCCGGTTACATTTTTTGTGGATATTAAATATCCATTTTCTTAAATTATATATATATCTGTTATCTCAGTGTTGTAATTGTTTTTTTGTTATATTTCTTCCTCTTTTTTTTGTATCAATCGTTCACTCAAAATCACCGGTCATTTTTCTGTCATTTTTTTTTCAGAAGAATTCTATAAAAACATATTTCTCTCTATTTTTATTTCTTTCGTTTTAAACATATTTTAAGCCATTGTTCGTTTTTTTTGTTTATCTATCTCTTGATCTTTTAAAGCGTAATTCAGAATCTTGCCAGAAAATTTTTAACAAAATTCAATGTTTCATCATTGCAGAATATACATGTATATTTTTTTGGCAGGGAAATGAATTATAACGGTTGAGCTTTGAAAAATTGGTTCACTGCCAGCAAAATTTATGCTTTATTTTATTGTTTGGTTTTTTAAAAAATAAAAAGTTATAATTAAAGTCGTTTTTAACAAAAAATTTCCCAAAATTAAGAAATCGTGTTAAAATTAAACATTTTATGTTAAAAAAAACATAAATATTCAAATAGCTTTAACAGTTTATGTAATTATAGTTGATAAAGTTCTTAATTCATTATGTGGTACGTTTTTTTGATGATCATAGGTGATACTGAAATATCACAAGCACAAATTGTATTTTGATTTCATACCATTTTTCACTAAAATCTGAAATTAATGTTTTATTTTCTTTCGAACGATTTGCACATTTTTCAAGCAAATTTTTTCAACGTTTTTTAACGTTTTACGTTTTTTTGATGATGACCATTTTTAGCTGCGCTTCCAATCACCTCCAATAGTCCAGTGGTAGTTCACCAGTTTACCGTTCAATAGTTTAAAAGTTCGACTCCCTGGACTGTTGGAGGGTTCTTCTGCAAAAATGAAGAAAAAAAAGCTTACAATATAATTACAGTTTTAAAAATGCCATCATCCAGTTCGGGTACAGTTTAATTTACCCGGGCTGGAATGAGCTGCCTTCCAGTTTAAAAAAAATTAAGTTATAACAGTTAAAATTTAAAAAAATGGTCCAGTTCTTGGTCTCAGTTTAATTTACCAAAACTGGACTAAAAATAATACAGTTTAAATAAAAAGAAATCCGAATCGGTCGGAAAAATTTTTTGTTTATGTTCCTAATCAACATCACAGATTGAAAAAATTACTAATTAATTCATAAATAACAACTTGCAGTAATGCATTTGCCTGTTTTACAGTTTAATCAAGGATGTTTCAACCGGCAGTTAAACAGCTAAAGCAAAACGTGGACTATTTTTTGATAAAAAAAACGCTGATTTTTTTACTAATATTTATTTTAATTAATTTGACGGAACAAGTCTCCATAAAAAGCATTTTATATAAATAACAGTATTTAAAAGAACTAATAATTCGTATATTTGGAAAGTTTGGCTCGTGTAAAAACAGAATTATTTTTAAGCTTGTAAAAATGAAAGCAATTTTGCTGCAACCTCCGAAAAAATCTCTAACTGCTAAAAAAAACTAATATGCAATAATTACATAGTAAAATCATATATGCAACAAAAAGTTAATTTCTCTGAAATTATTTTTGAAAATTTAAAAAGAATAGTTTCCTTCTCTCACATTTTGGCAAAGCGATACTCAGTTTGTACGCTTCCTCTTTTTTTGCTGTCCCTTTTTTTATTCAACATTTTTTCTCTTTCAATTTTTTAACGTTTTGCTATTTCTCTCTCTACTAACCAAATTCTTCATTAATGTTTCTACCTAGCTCATTAACACCAGCTTCAACAACATTTTCACCACTGAAGCCACCATTTTCACCATCTCGTCGAAAAATTGAAGGAAAACTTTCAGCTATTCCAAGATTCCATTTTCCATTTGGTAAAACAATATCACCAATTGAAAATGATGCAACGTTATCCGAAATTGAAGAAATTTTTGATGCTAGTCAACAGCAAGTTTTACGTCCAAGAGATTTTAATGAAGTTTGTCGAAAAATGTCTTTACCAGTTTATACTAAGCGTGCAGTATATGAAGCAGTATGTCAATGTTCAAGTCTAACAGCTGAAGATAATCCAGATGTTACATTTAATCAATTTGTTACTTTTTGGAATGAGTAAGTTTTTTTTAAGTTGAAATTTAATTAAACAACCTTTTTCACGTTTTAGATTAATTCAAAAGAATCATGATGAAGCTTCACGATTTATTTTTACATTAGCTGTTGCAAAAACGGGTTTACCAGGTCGACAATATTTAGAAAAAGAAGATTTTCATTCAATCCTTTATGATCTTATTTCAACATATCCTGGCTTAAATTTCTTAATTGATTCACCACTTTTCCATGCAAGATATGTTGAAGCTGTTATTGTAAGAATATTTTGGAATGTTAATCGATCATGGAGTGGCAGAATTACTGCACATGAACTTCGAAAATCAAACTTCCTTCAAACTATGCATCTCTTGGAAGAAATTGATGATATCAATAAAATCACTGATTATTTTTCATATGAACATTTTTATGTAATATATTGTAAATTTTGGGAAATTGATTTTGATCATGATATGATAATTTCAAGAGAAGATATGAAAAATCATTGTGATGGAGCATTAACAAATATGATAATTGATAGAATTTTTTCAAATGCTGTTAATCGATATCCTTCAACAAAGAAGCAACCGATTGCATCGTCTTCAACAAGACGTGGACCAGTTCGTGAAGAAAAGATTGAAACAATTGGATTTGAAGAATTTGTTGCATTTTTATTAGCTGAAGAAGATAAACGACATCCAACTTCAATTGAATATTGGTTTCGATGTATTGATTTAGATGGTGATGGAATTATTTCAATATATGAAATGGAATTGTTTTATGATATGATTGTTGAAAAAATTCGTGCAAAAAGTAATGAAACTTTAGAATTTAGTAATGTTGTTAATCAGGTATGTATCATGCAAAAAATATTGCAATAAATAAACTTATGTGTTTTCAGTTATATGATCTTGTATCACCTGAAGATCCAAAAACTATTACATTACGAGATCTTAAACGTTGTGGACTTGCTCATCGATTCTTTAACACATTTGTTAATTATCTTAAATATCTTGAACAAGAATCTGCTGATGGTGAAGGTGCAACTATTAAGGTTTGTTTAATTCTCAAGTTCCCCTTTTTTACAAGCAATACTTAAGCTTGTAATTTTCAGATGAATGGCGACAAAGAGCTATCAGATTGGGAAAAATTCTGTGCTGTTGAATATGAAATTTTGTTTACTGAAGATGAAGAAAATCATGACACATAGTAATTATATTTTTTGTTGTATATTGTTATAAAAATAAACTACTGTTATCCAATAAAGTACTGTAATCTTACAAATACGCGTGTAGAGTTTGCAATGGTTAATTACCCATTATTTGCTTTTTTTAAATTTTTTGCCAATGAATCATGTAAATTTCACAAAAGTCGATACCCATACAAAGCTTGAACTTGTTTAAAACTAGTCTACTTTCAATTTTGTCGGGCTAAACCAGATTTTTAGCCTTTTTTAAACGGGAAATTCTATGACCTGATATTTCGGCAGTTGTTTGAATGTTGGATGTTGTGCCTACAATGATGGACAAATTTATGCGGCCACTTTTCCGCCTATATCCGTTTTATTTTAAATTAAACACGAATTTTTGGACATCTGAAGGCTGTAAAGGTTTTCGAATGGGGAGAACAAGATTTTGAAAACATCAGAACCTTGAAAAAGTCATTTTTCAAGGATTTTGAAGCCCCAGAATCCTCGAATTCTGAAGTTTTTTTCACAAAATATACTTTTTATATCATTTCGGGCTAATTTTTTATGGAGAATCTGAATCTGCTAATAAAAAAATTTTTAAGGATGAATCTGTTTATAAAAAAAATTATTAACAGATTCAGATTCTCCATAAAAAATTAGCCCGAAATGATATAAAAAATATTTTTGTATGAAAAACTTCAGAATCCGAGGATTCCGGGGCTTCAGAATCCTTGAAAAATGACTTTTTCAAAGTTCTGATGTTTTCAGAATCTTGTTCTCCACATTCGAAAACCTTTACAGCCTTCAGATGTCCAAAAATTCGTGTTTAATTTAAAAAAAACGGATATAGGCGGAAAAAGGCGGAAGAAAGGAAGAAAGGTGGCCGCATAAATTTGTCCACCATTGTACATTATCATCAACATCAGTGCTAGTTTTCGGTTTTTTTAGAATATTCAAAATGCATCAATATTTTACGTTTAAAAAATGACTGAATTCTACTGGCTTAGCGAGAAAAAAAGTTTGCGCATTTTTTTCATTGCTGTGCTGCACACAGCGTGCAAAATATTTCGACATTTTTTTTCGCAACGAGCTCTGCGTTGTTAATTCAAAAGCTTCATAGTTGTCTTTTTGTTTCGTTTTCATTTATGCCTTAAACTTCGACGTTTTCTCTGAAAAGAGATATATAATTTTAAATGAAGCAAATTTTTTCACCTTTCTTCTTTATGTTATGACTTTTTTAATAATTATTTTTTTAGGATGAATAACCTACTTTACAGGGATGAAGAAATTACCAGTGCTTCTGAAGTAACAAGCGATGATTCAACTTGTAGTGAAACAAACCTTTCTTTTGGTGCTGAAGAATCAATCAAAAAACCTACTAATCTTTATTGTGTTAAAGAAGCTGACAGCCATATTTATTCTTTTGAAGATGTCGAATTTGCTTATAATTATTCCTCAATTGATTTATATCAAATTGAAAAAGGTGTTAATGATCTTATATTTATGGATTTTATAAAACATCGTTTGCCGTTTAAACCTCGATCTGGTTTTGGATTCTTTGATAAAATTATTATTGATAATCTTAGAAGACAAGGAATCACTCAAATGCGTCCAATTCAAATTGCAGCACTTCAAGCAGTATTTTTTGCAAATCCTGATTCTCAACGTACACCAGATTTTATGGGTGTCAGCGTTACTGGTTCTGGAAAAACTCATGCATTTTTAATTCCAATTATTCAAAAATGTATGGATATTTCGGGTAAACGTCTTTTCAATACAAAACCAAAACCACTTGCATTAATTTTTGTACATTCAAATACTTTGGTTGAAAATGTTTATCAAAAAGCTTTGAAAATGGTTAAGAAAACTTGTCTTGTTGTTCGAATAATTTCAGGAAAACGCCCATATATAAATGATAATAATTTTGACATTGGAATCTGTAGTATTGGTAGATTTTTGAATCATATTTATCCTGATATGCCTGGATTTAAAATTGATTTGAGTAGTGTAAAATATGTTGTTATTGATGAAGCTGATAAAATGGCTGATACTCCTGAATTTCCTCCATTATACCGTACACTTAAAGAAAAAGCTGTAAGTGTTTTGTTATTTTAAATCTGTAAAGAATTGTTACCTTTTTCTTGGCATTTTTACTTTTGTTAAATGAAAACTTTTTTAGGATTTTGCCACTATGCTATTTTCTGCAACCAATAATGCTTCTGTAAAAAATTTTATTGATCCAGATAATCATTATGCTTTTTGTTATGGAACACCGAATACGGTAGCAACGTCAATTGTTCAAAAATTCTGGCATGTTAATTCACATTGTACTTCACGGGTATTTGGAGTTTTTCGATCTGAACCTGTTGTTTTACCATTTCAAGCTGGTGAAAGACCACATCCATTTGATGGAATTTATTGTTTATTGAAAAAAGATTTTATGAAAGATAAATCTGTTCTGATTTTTGTTAAACGTACTGCTCTTGCTGATTTTATTGCTCAACGGCTAACAATTTATGGCCTTCCTACTGTTTCTGTTCATAGGTAAGTTTATTTGGTTTGGAATGATAAAAAACGTTTAAAAAATTTTTAGCAATCAAACATGTGAACAACGTCAACGTTTTATTTGTTTTTTCAATGATGGTGAAGTTCGAATTATGGTAGCAACAAATTTATTAACTCGTGGTACAGATCTCCAAGTTGATTATATTATTAATTATGATTTACCTGTTGAATATTCTGAATACATTCATCGATGTGGTCGAACTGGAAGAAATCAAAAAGGAGGTCGTGCTATTACTTGTGTTGATTTTGATAATCACGATGACTATAGTCCTGCTGTTCTTCGTCAAATTGCTCTTTCTCTTGTATGTTAATTAAGTCAACGGTTTCCTGCAACTTTTAATTGCATCGTTTTCGTTGACTTTTCATGATTTTCATTGATTTTTTATTGATTTTACTATTTTTCAGGAAAACGGAAATGTACCTGATTTTATGGCTGAATTTGTTGAAAATGCTCGTAAACTTCATACACTTGAAAATGAAGATTAATAACCAACTTCGGAGCCAATAGCATCTGTGCTAATTATATACCAAATTTATTGTTTTATCATTTAAAAGTTTTCATTCATTTTTTTAATCATTTTTTCTCTGTATTTTATCATATAATTATTATAAATAATTTATTCTAATATGTTTTAAAGCGTTTAATTTCTTTTTTAAATTGTTACAAACATTTATTACCTAAAATTTTTAATAAGTTAATTTTTGTTTTTGTCGATTAGCTTTTTTCATAATGAAAATCACCGTATTTATCTGCAAATTTTTGATTTTAAAATAAATAATACCGTTTATTTTTTTAACGAAAAATGAACTTGCAAAAATACCGTAAAAAATAAAATGCAAAAAGAATGTCAAATATTTTTAAGCTTACAAAAGTTTTGGAACAATATAAACAATATCACAAAGGTGTTTTTAAAGTAATGACTAGCAGACGAAAAAAATGTATAATACATTAGTAAAATTAGGTTTAAGCGCGTTTTGATAAGTTTGGAACCTCAAGTTCCCATACAATTAAATGAGACATATCATGAATGCGGATTTGATCGGCAGCAGTTGGAGGGGGATCATCTTCTTCACCAAGTCGGAAATCAATATATCCATCCCCTCCAGAAACCATAAGAATTTTACGAGTATCCATTTCAGCGAGTAAAGCAGGATTTGAATCTAGAATTAAGCATTTACAAAAAAACAAAAAAACATGAAAACAAACCGGCTGGAACAGGTAAGAAAAATCGAACGGCATCTTTATGACCATGAAAGCTTAATTGCGCATGAGTCATATTACAATATGGAATAAATGAACCAGGTGATACTCGATCAGAGTTTGGATTTCCATAAACTCTTATTAATCCACCAGGGCCACGAACTTCTTCACTTGAGCCTTTCTTTGAATCAACTTTGCTAACTTCAACTTTGGTATTATTTTCTTCACTTAATGGTACAGAAACAATAACACCAGTGCCAGTACCAATCCAAAGTCTTCGATTTAAAACTAATAAAGAAGTAATACGTAAATGTAAAAAGTCAAGCTTATTTGAACCAAGCATTTTTGTAATATATGGTTCAATATCAACATCTTGTAAATGTTGATATGTATGAGCATGATATAATCGAATTGTTGAATCTAATCTTATTGACAGCCATACACCATCACCAACCCATACCATATTTCGAACTTGACTATCTCGACGTGGATGTGCAACAAATGCCGATTCAACAATAAGTTGCTTTGGATCAATTACAACAACACAATTACGGTATGCAGCCCAAATTCTTCCAGCAACAACAATTAAATGACAGACAGAACTTGTTGGCTTTCCTAATCGAATTAAAAGATATCCAGCATCAGACCAATTTCCATCTGCATCACGTACAAATACAGCAAGCGCACCATTGGCAAGAGCAGCAAATACTCGTCCTTTATAATGTAAAATATGAAGTACAGCATCTGGCATTTTTATTCTACGTAAACATTTTCTCCATTCCGAAACACCCGAATGTATGTAAATACTAAAAGAAAAAATAGATATTTTATAGAATTATAAAAGAATAGTCTTACTAATCATTTTCAAGACCCATCCACATTGTTGGTAAAGCAGTTGTAATTTCGCCAATTCCTTCATATTTGCTAAGACCATCTCGAATATGTGGTTGAAGGTTGCTCCAACTTCGTAATGTTCGTTCCTCTGAAAATTTTCATTTTTAAATGATAAATATTAAAAATACAAGCAAACATCAATTAAACAAAAAGTTTTTTAGCTTTTTAGAATTAAGTTGCTTAAAGAAAGAGCTCTAATTGTTAAAATCTAATTTTAGATGCACCACCACCACAAACTTAAAAAAAATTATTTAAAAAAAAAACAATGTCAAAACACCACATCTATACAATTTTTTATCCACCTTTTTCTTCAATTGTTTCCTCGGGTGTTGCAAATTTAACACGCTTTTCTAAATTTAATGTTGTTCGTGGAGAGTGCAATTCATTTGCATTTAATTCCGAATCATCTGGTTTTAATTTTTCTGGTACTAAAGAATATATTAGTCCTAATTTAGTTTTTTTGGAAGATTTAGTTATATTTTAAGAAAAATTTCACTTCACAGATTTTAATTTTTACTCATTAGAAAAGTTTATGGAAAAAAATTTACCGATTTCATCTGCTTTTTCAGAAACTTCAGGATTGGTTTCGCTTACGGAAACTAAAAATCAAAAACATTTTTATCTAAATTATTACGCTATTTTTGCTTACAATTTCTTTCTCTTCTTGGTGAAGATTTTTCATCAATTGAACAATAAGTAGGAATATCATCAATATCAGATCGACGAAGTTCAATCCATGATACTGCACCAAATGCTTCATGTTCCCCAGCATCAGTGGGTAAATCTTTAACATATCCACCTTGACGATTATATTTTTCAGCAATTGGTGTTTCATCATGTGGATAATCGGATTCTCGAACACCTGCCACCGATGCAACAGATAATAAATGGGCTTCACCAACATTAAAGCATTCAATAATATTATTTGGATTATTTGCATCAAGAATTGTAACAAAACTTCGACGTTCATTTGAACTGCAAACCCAAACTAAACTGCTGCATTCCCAAATTGAAAATTCTTGTTCAAGCTTTTCACGCTGTTGTATCTAAAAATTATATTAAAAAATACACAAATTATTGTTAAATTTTTTTAATTAGTTATTTAATTATAAAAGCAATAAAGGAGTTTAACAAGCGGGCAACTAAAGGAAACATAAAATGGGGAAATTATTAGACGTTTTTTTTGTTTTTGGATGAGAAAAGCATGGCACCAGGCCAACCAAAGGCGTACCCTAAGTTCATAATCAAGTAGATCTACCCTGTTGGCATCCGATGGAGCCGAATCATCATTTGAAGAATTGGAAAAATCAGCATAAAATACCGAATCACCAACAATATATCCACCATCTTTTGTTCGGCCACCATGTAATGCAACTCCAGATGCACACCAAATCTATAAAAAGACACATTAAAATTTCAAATTAAAATTTTTGCACAAACTTTAAGTGAAGGCTGACGATCAAGTAAAGGACGGCAACAAACTGGTACAGGAATGGAAGCACTTGAAGACGCGGTATCTACCGTAACTGGAATGGACCAACCATATGCATGTGTTCGACTATCATCTTCTTTTTTCATATGTTGGCTTACAGCTCGATATTGTTGCCTTCTTTCAGCCATTCGTTTTTCTTGTACACTTTCTAAATCAAGATCATAATTTCGGGCATGAGCTTTTCGACGAAGTGCAGCATCATTTGGACGTTTTCCTGTTCGTCGAACAGGTTGATGTCCGGCAGGAGGTTGTGGACCACCGATAAGCTCAGAAAAGCTGCAAAATGTTTTTGGATTAGCTACAGTAAGATATTTGAAAGACACATACAAATCCCAAATTCGACTTCTTGATTGTGGTGGATTTGTATTCATTCGTTTGGCCCTTTGCATTTCAGTATATTTTACTGCATCTTCAAGTTCCATTAATTTTTCTTTATATTGATTACGTTCCATTAAAACACGAGCCATTTCAACACGAGTAAATCGTTTCCTTTGTGCCATTGGAATATCATCCTAAAAAAAGATAGAATATAATAGACTTGTCATAAAAAGATTCTTTTTTATCTTACTTCTGGTTCAACATCTTCAGCGTTAGCCTTTTCTTTTATTTCTTTAAGTTCAATTTCAAGTTCACGAATTCTATCACTCATTTTATTTTTAACCATTTCAAGGCTTTCAACTTCAGCTCTCAAAATTTGTGATTCACTTGATAATTCATCAACTCGTGCAATTAAATCATTTTTAACAATATTCAATGCATTTTTAGTTTCCAAAAGTTCATTATTTTCTTTGATCAAATTTTCAACCTCTTTTCCCATTCCTATAATTCACAAGATAGACAAAAACACCAAAAAACGTGGTACAGTCACAGTTTTGTACGAACCACAAAACTTTACAAAACTATATTTGCTTTTATTTTTTTATATATTAATAATGTCTTAAAAAGTGATAGTAAGAAGCACCCAAAAACACAAAAAACGTGTAACACCATGTTTTATGAAGCTGAATGTTATTAGCAAGCAAAGAATACAGTAAGAAAAAAATTAAGCGTTAAAATTTGTGCAACAAAAAAGTTAAGTGTTTTGGTTTTTTTTTGTTTTTGCAAAAAAATAAAAACAAACGAAAGAATTTAGAAGAATATAAAACGGCATAAAAACAGCTTGACAATAATTAACATACCAATAAAGGTGTCATTGACTGAAAAATTTTAATAATCGTTAAATTAATTTGTTCCAATTAATAAGCGTAAATATATTTTTTTTTAAAAACAGGGGTCGCTGTCTGATTTTTTTCGGACAAAAAACTTTTCAAAAATTGTTACACAGCGTTATCCCTCAGATTCAGAAAGCAACAACGAAAAACTGAACAAAAAAATTTTAAAGCAGAGAACGAAAAATTTACCGGCAGAGGCGAATTCAGCAGGATCGACGAGATTTCCTGTATAGAAAAAAAATAAAAAAGTTTAGAAACTGAGAAGCTTATTATCGGGAAAATTTTTTATATTTGTTTATGTTTAAGAAAATTTTTTTTATAAAGATACTGTAAATAGTAAAGCTGAAACGAACCAGTTAAATCAGCGCTCAATGAATCTTCAGGTTCTTTTTCTCTAAAAAGTTTAAAATTTTTCACAAAATTTTAAGGAGGAAACAAACTTTTCAAGCATATCATCGCCTTCTTCTCGAACTGATTTAATATCTTCACGTGAAATTTGATCATCTTCTCTTGGGGATTGAATAATATCAGCACTTTGTCCAAATTCTTCTTGCCAATCTCCTTAAAAAAATGTATATCGAATTTTCTTTAATTACTATAATTCTTACTTTCATTACTAATATGATTTGCTAAATTTACATCTGCATGTGTACTTTGTGACATATGTACAGCACTAATAAGATCAGATATTCCTCGAACATTTGCATCTACACTTGTTGCCATTGAACTCATACGAGATTTTGGTAATGATTGCATCATATCAAATTTATCTGCACCCATTAAATATTTTGTTCTTTCAACATGTTCAATATGTGTTCGAAGTAAATCATTATATCTTTGATGCAATTTATCAAATTCATCTTTTTGAATATTTTCTCTCTCTTCTAATCTTGTTGCATGGTCGGTTGCATTTTTAGCTCGAAGTTCAAGCATTCTTACAATTGATTCCAATGATTGAATTTTTCCTTCCAATTCACGCGTCTGTTCTGATGCAGATTCTTCTAATTCAAGACATTTCTAAAATATAATTTTTAATATTTTTAATATATCTCTTTGAGAGACTCACTTGATCTTGAGTTTTTCGCAATTGCTTTTCGCGTTCATATTGTGTAATAAGTTGTTCATTATCTTCTTTAAGCATTTCAAGATCAACTAAATGCTCTTCCTTTTCAAGATATGCTAAATCCAAACTTTCTAATACATTTACAACCAATGGCATTAAATCCTAAATAATTTTATATTTGTAAAATCTTTTATTATACTTTTTAAGGTCTTACTTTAACACTTTCTTCGCCATGCTTTTTAATCATAGCTTCAAATTGTCGATAAATTGATGACGCCAGTGTTTGAACCTTTTCTGACATAACACGAGACTCATCAGAGCCCGCAATTGAACTGTTACCATAAACAATCTAAAATGAATCAATCAAATCAAAATGAAAATATGGAATAATTTAAAATGTAAATTTTATATATTTCAAAAGTTGTTGTAAAGGACTGAAGGAGAAAGAATTAAAAACCACAAACAAACCTCACTGGAACCGCTCGTCACCGAGCTTTGCATTGTATTTGTTTCCATATTTTTGATTTAAAAAAAGAAATATATTTACAATACAATATTTTTAAATACTCAATATTTCTACCATTTATAAAAAATTTATATAATAAATGCTTTCAAATAAAAAGAAGAAGTTTGTTTCTGAAAATCAATATATATATATATATATTATATCTTTGTTATATGTTTTTAAACAAAAAATTTGCCACGACAACATTGACACAAAAATTTTAATAGTTCTTTTTTTGGTCAAAAACGCGTTTTCTTTCATTGAAAATCAATAAATCGGAAGCAAAAAAGTTTTTGCGCTTTAATGGAAAATCTGTTTTTCAAAGTAAAAACATTTTATAATCAGAAAAAAGGCTTTTTTACGCTAACATTTGTCAGACACGTTTAAGAAGCAGCAACAAACAAAAGCAAAAAGGAACTTGTCTTTTTTTGCGCAATTTGTTTCAGGAAGAACTTCGACTTTTAACATTTTTTTTCATTGAATATTTTTTTTCTCCGTCTTCAAGAAACACTTCCTGCATTCTTGAAGATGAATCAATAATTTTCTTCGTCATCGCTTAAAATCCAAGAGAGTGCGCAACAAAAAAAATTGCAACGACATCACCGAAAAACAAATCATTTCAAGTCAGCTGGTTATTTCGTCGACCAGCCAAATGTTGTTTGCATCAATGAGAAAAGGGAAAAAGAGAGGGAAAAAGACTGTAAAAATTGAAGAGAAGTCAGAGCATATTTCGTTGTCCGTTTTTATTCTTTAAAAATTCTTTTTTTTTCGAGGGAGAAAATAGACACTTTTTTTGCCCAGCCAAACTGCCAGCCGCCAGTTGTCCTCCCAAAAACAATGTCTATCTCTCCATTTTAAAGGAAAAACAAAAAAAAATATTATTGAAAAAATGCTGACAAAAGTGAAAGCTTCATAAAATTTGAACTTGAAAATGGAGAAACTTTCTTTGTTGCTTCAATCCCATTTTTTTTCAGTGCCATAAATGAAAAGCAAAAAAAGTAAAAAAAGTGTGACTTAAAATTCAAAAATATAGAAAAATTTATAAATAACAGTGAAAGTGTTTGAAGATGAATATAAATGTGGCAAATGTTCTAATGGTTTCCAAGCAACCCGATAGTTTCAACACATTCTTTTTCATCTTGGACGTATATTTTTTTGTTTACCAACAAAAATTTTTATTTTTTTTAAATAATCATTACTTTGCTCCTTCTTTTTTGAGAACTTTGTTTTTTAAAAGAAAATTGAGAAATTCGAAAAGCCCAAGTGACCCCATTTTTGCAGTAAATTTTTAAAAAGAAATTTTTCTTTTAATCCTGTTTTTTAAAAAAGAAATATGCACTTTTTCACAGAATTTTTTTTTGTTTTTTTTCTTTCATTTTTTTTATAATTGTTACATTCAAGTTGTTTTTCTTTCAAAATTTTGGTATACGGTAATGATTTTTTTTTCATTTATAATTGCTTCGTTTTGCGATTTTCGAAAAAAGATACACAATAGGGTTATTATTATATGTTTAAAAACAAACATTATGCAAATTAGGTAAATTTGTAATATAACATTAAAAAGAAACAAAGGTAAAAAAAACAATAACACATTAAATTTAAATTTAAAAAAAAATTATTGCAAAGAAAAGAAATGAGAAAAAAAGAGAAATTATATGGATTATGCGCGATGGGGCACAAGTATTGGTTATTTTTTATTTTCTTTGAATTTGAATAAAATTGAACTGTCGACAAAATTCAAAGGAATTCTCTAGAGGTGATAGCAAAAAAAAATATAAATTAAAATGAAATTTTAAATAAATGGGAAACAAAAAAAAGAGTTTGGTAATGTAAGTGAGAAGAGCTTTTTTTTGTAGAAAACTCTCGAAAGGCTTTTGGAATAAATTTAACAAAATAAAATTATAAAAGAAAAAAATCATGATTTGTTTTTGGAATTTAAAATAAATAAGAAAAAAAGAAAAACGATAAAACTCTGTGTTTAATTTACGCATCATAATTTCATACAGAAAAACAAAAGAAGAATAAGTTTATATTTTAAAAAAAGTGATAAGACACAATCAAAGAGTATCACATTCAAGTGGCTTGAGTGGGAAACATGACAAGAATTAAAAAGTATTAATTTTTTTTGTATTTACAATGTATGGACTAAATAATTTTATCAAAAAATTGAAAAAAATGCAGAATAGTTTTTTTTGTTAAAAAACTTCTCATTTTTATAAAATTGTTAAATTACAGAAATGTCAAACGTTAAAACATAATAAATTAAAAAAAGTTTTTGTTCTTGAAAATTGTATTAAAATTATAAAGTATACATTGTATAAGGCAAAGAGAGAGAGAAAAAAAATTATGGGTATATTAAAGATTAGCGCAAAATATGTGCTACAGTAGAATTTAAATTAAGTCACCTATCAATTGTGTCGTGTTTAAACAATTATCAATAAAATTAAAAAAGATGGTATAAAAAAATATTTTAAAAAGATGAAAAGAAATAATTGCGACCAAAAATAAATTACAAATATTACACCATATTACAAAGGTTGAAGAATTATTTCATTTTTTGCTTCTCCGGAATATGATGGTGGAACATATGGATCTTGGGGTGAACGATTTGGATCGCAATCATAATATTCATATTTTGGATATGCATACATTTTTTGATAATCATACGGGGAATTTATCATACCATTTTGAATAAAATGTGGATAAATTAAATTTTGTTGTTGAGATGGTGGAGGTTGTTGGGGCATATTTTGAATACCCATGGAATGTGGAATTGTGACAACCGTTGGACCATTTGTTCCATTAATTTGTATTGTTTGTCCATTAGGCGTTGAATGTCCATTGTTATCACCATTCATCTGTTGTTGTTGTTGTTGTGGCTGTTGTGGAGGTGGCTGGGATTGGGGTTGAGGGGGAAGCTGTTGAGCTTCGGAATTTGGAATGCTTGTCATTGGTACTAATAAGCTAAAATAATGAAGATTAATTTAAAATTTGTATGTTTATAAAAATTTCTACCTCATATGTGGACCCAATTGTGGTTGCATTTGTTGATGTTGTGGAATGAGTCGAATAAGTGAAGGTTGTTGGGTATAACCATTTGCATCAAGTGGTATACCATTAGGAATATTGCCTTGCATCATTACCCGTGGTTGTCCAATTTGTACGCCATTTGGCGGAGGAGGTGGAGGCAGAGATACAGCTTGTGGAGGGGGTACTTCCATACCTCGCCGTTTTGCCATAACATAATCATAACCATTTTGTCCTGTTGAATCAAATGATCTTTTCATCATTTGTCTATCAGAATTTTGTTGCTGTTGTTGCTGTTGTTGCTGAGATTGTTGTTGTTGTTGTTGTTGAGAAGGAAGTTCAAGACTAGTTGCATTATTGCATCGCTTTTTTGCGCACAAAGCTCCAGTCATATATCGATTATCAAAAAATCTAAAGCAAAAGTACGTTGAAATCCAACTTGAAAATATTGTAAAAATTACCTTTTATCAAGACAAACTAAACACACTTGACAATCAGCCATACGGCAGTCATCACAATTATTGCACCCAACACGAGCTTTAAAACTTGGAGCCTCTCTCTAAAAAATAATTATTGAATACCGCAATTTTATAATTACAAAAATGTTACGAAATAGAAGGGACAAGAAAACAAACCTGTAATCGATTTTCTAACACTCTAAGACACCTTCTTTCAATGCATGATTGCTTTTTGACACCAGGTCCACCAAATTGTGGACTATCTTGACAATACGTACATGCTCCACATGGCTTACATTGGCATCCCCGGCAAACTCCACATCTTTGCGATCTATTAATTGCTGCTGTGGTTGTTGTGGTGGGAGTTGGGGCAGATGATGATCCAGGCATAGCTACTTGTGAGGCTCGATAATTTGTTGACATGTGATACGGGGATCCATTTGGAGCTAAATATTGTGCAGATAAGGCTAGCTGATTTGGTGCCATCATTGGAACACCTGGTTGTCCGGGTTGTTGCATACCATTAATTATCATTGTCGATGCGAGCGTACTCATAACGCTAAAAAAACAAAAAATGTTTAACAAATGTATAGTATTTTTCAAAAAAATTCATTAGCACGCAATGAATGAATGAAAGTAAAACCAAAATCATAAAAATTTTAATAATCCCAAAAATGAAGACAGAAAAAAAAGGTTTAAATTTGTTGTTTTGAAATATTAATTGCTTTTACTATTTTTTAGGCTGTATTTTTTGCAAATGAATATTTTAAAATAATTTGTTAACATGCTGATTTCTTGTGCCTCTGATTTATTTTGTAACATTGCATTAATCAGGAAAAAAAGTTTTCCATTCTCGCGCATCTTCCGTTTTTTTTCACTTCGTCATTTTTTTAGTATATTTTCGGCAGCTGCTGCCACTGTATTCACTTTTTTTCACAATGAATGGAATTTTTGGAGATAGTACGTATCGTGTGTATGTATTATTCAGTTCACGATTGAAGGTCACGGCAGGTTTTTTGAGATATTTTTGAGATGATGTTTTATGGCACATTTTTTTTAAAAGTCGAAAGTAAAAGAATAAAAAAAGAAAAATATTTAATAAATGAAGTCCAAAAAAATAAATAGGGAAGATAGTTTAAAAAAAAGGATGAGGGTAGTAGCCAACAGTAGCCAGATGTGGCCAATTTTTCTTCCTTTAAAAGATTGAAACATTTGACAGAAAAATGGCATTCGGAAATTCAAATAAGAATAAATGTTTTTTTTCCTTGACTGTTTTTTTAAAAAATAAAATTGATTTGTGAATTGATGGAAAACGTTTAATATACCAAAAAAAATAAAAATATTAAAAAAAGAGGTGTTATTTTACTGGAAAGGGCTACTTTCAACAAGAAGAGGAGAAAAAATGTAATTTTTTTAGATTTATACATTTTGGAGGTCCTTTTTTTTATGACTTTCTATCGATAAAACCGATAAAAACAGAAAAAGAAAAAAATTAGAAGGCAAAAAATTAGGTTACATACTCAAGAATGTACGACCCAATACGAATTTTGATAAGATTTTTGAAGGTGATTTCATTTTAAAAGCGAAATCTTACCATTTTTTTCTACAAATAAAAAACTGAAAATGGCCTTTTTCCAAAAAAATACTTTTGCAGAAAATAAAATAAGAAAAAAATGAACGAAATCGGTAATAATCGAGGTCGTCGGTAACTTTGAGGAGGTTTTATTTCAGTAAAGTCAAAAAAATATTCTTAAAAAATAAGTAAAACAACATCAAAGGCGATTTTCAGCTGAAAGAGAGGAAAGGGTTATTTTAAAAATCAACCTCAAAAAAGCAGCTATAAAAAATCAATAAAAAAAACTGTAAAAAATGCAAATATCGTGAAAATGAAAATAAAAGTATGCAAATAGTTCTCAGAAAGAAAAAAAAACGCTATTTGACCTAAGACAATCTAAAAAGGAATGTCCATCACTTTTTTTTGTAGTTTTTTTCCCCATTTTTAACAATCCATATTTGTTTTTCTCTTAGGTTGTTTTAATAAAAGATAGTACAGTTGCGCATATATATTGTATAAGGAAGAAAAGGAAAAGAGAGGAGAAAAAATGACAAGACATACAGGGCACCCCCCCCCCCCCCTCAATTTTAATGTCCAGGTCAAATCTACTTTTGACCCTAAAGAACGTCTTTACGGTAGAACGCGCACTTCTTTGGCATGTAAAGGGTCAGTCATGACGTTCTCAAGCTGTGTTGCCAAAAAAAAAATAAAGGGGGAAAAAAGAAAAACAATAGGGGGTCAATGCTTGTCTCTGAGAGAGGAGGGGGAAAAAAAGACCTCAGTCATGCATGTCGAAAATATATAAGCGTTCATCATGTTCTATATGCTTGCAAAAAAAAGAAAGAAAAAGAAAAGAAAGGATTAAAATCAGAAAAAAAATCACAAATGTTTGAGCCGTTTTTACATGATTTTGTGAGGAAAGTTCTTTTTTATGAAATAAAAAATTGAGGGTAAAGATTTATTTAAAAAAATAAAAAGGCAAGAAAAATATAACCGGAAGAAGGTAAAGGTACTGACTGTTACTTCTTTCTTCATTCTTTCATTCTTCCATCACTTCACTGACCATTCAATACTCTTCACGTCAAAAAATATATAAAAATAAAAAAAATAAAGAAAAGACATTTTTACAAAAGTTTGAACTGTTGCTTTATTATTTAGTCGACTGTCTTTCTTTCCTCTGCTTTTTCTTTCTTTTTGCAAAATTGTTTTGCATTTTGAAGATTTGCTGCTTAAGTGACGTCTTAAAAGTTTTAACTTTTGACAGTCAAAAAAGAAAGGTATTGCTTTATATATTTTTTTCTTCTAATGCTTAAAAATGTAAAGGTGCGCAACAGTAACAGCTTGTTTTAGGGGGGTTGCTGCTGCTTCTTTCTTTTTTTTTAATTGTCAAAAGTAAGATTTTTTTAGTTAAAGAAATCATAGAATAGAGAGAGCAAGGATAGTCAAGATTCTAAGTGCTACTCTGCTCCTCCTCCTTCTTCATTTATTTATTATTATTATTGCAATGGACTTGCACGACCATCAACACAAAAAAAACGTCAAAAAGGTGAGGAGAGAGAAAAGAATTCTGACAGACGACCGATGAAAGAGGGTTGACTGATTCGTCGTTGATTGTTATTTTTGTTGCTTCATTGAGGTTATATGTGTCTTAAAAAAGTTTTTTAAGCAAGATTGACTTTGTTAAAAATGAAAAAATATATAAAGAAAACTAAGCAATCTTTTTTGCGCGAGATTTGCTTCGGTCAAATGAGTTTTGTTTGCTTTCTCGTAAAAAAGAAAGAAAGAAATTCTAAAGTAGTAGTGGATCTATAGTCAAAAAAGCTGATCCGGTCGTTGTCCACCTTCATCCCCCCCCCCCCCCCACCATCACAAGTTTATTGAGCACTGTACCCCTCCTCCTTTTTTTCTATTCAAAACATGATGATGGTAGTGGAGATGGACATTGTGTGTGTGTATGCACGATTTTTTTGTATTTTTATTTTTTTCAAAAATTCGACCTCGGCTTTTGTCCATCGCAATGATTGTTGTAGGTCCACTTTTGGGGGGAAAAAGGAGGGGAGAGGTTTGTCGGTTCTCCCTTTTTAATAAATAAGAAAAGAAGAAAAAAGATGAAAGAGGAAAAAGAGTAAGTGAGAGAGAAAAAAAAACTCATAAAATTTTTCTACAAAAGGACTTTTAAGCCTCTTTTTTTAATGCACACAGTAGTCTTGAGTGATCAAACCAGAGATAGCCAGCACAAGTCAAAAAAGAATATTTTGAAATTTTGCTTTTAAAGTTATCTTTATTTCAAGATTTAATTTAAAAGAGGAAAATTGTTTATTTTGTAGCTTTGGGTGATTACGGTAATAGGAATAAATGACCATTAATAAACTATATGAGGCACTCTTAACACGGAATTTTTGAAATTAAATTAAAATCAAAAACTTATCATTTTAAAAATGAATGCTTTTTTAAGCTATTTATAAGAAACATTTGTAAAACAAATTTGAAAGTATTCCTATCTCTGCTGCTGCTTATTGCACAAAACAAAAACATAAACTGCAATTTTGGAATGCCCTCCAAAAAATATTATTTAAAAAATAAAAAAAAAACCACTTCAGAAGGAGAGGACTCCTGAGAACGCGATGGGTCGACTTTATTCATTTTTATTTTTTCTTGGGGTAAACTTAACCCTACGTCTTAAATTTTATTGACAATTGTGAAGTAATGTTGGGACATAAAAAAATATTTTAAGAAAAACGTTATTATAAATGTAATATAATAAAAGATAAAAAAAGTGTGTTAAATAAAGAAAAAAATAAATTAAAATCTATCGATTCTAAAAGATATTCATAAACTTTTTCTTAGACAAAAAATATATAGCAATTTTTATGAAAGAATTTTTTTTCAATGATTAAAAGAAGAAGCAGTGATGATATTATTATTGATCAGAGAGAGAGAAATCAATGTGTGTTTTAATAAAGTTTATATATATTTTATTTTTCATTTTTTTACTGCTTTTAAAGAGAGAAAGAGATAAAAATCAAAGGCGGAAACAATTGGTAAATTGAATTGTTGTTAGTTTTTGTCAAAAAAGCACTTACAAAGTCAAAGAAGAAAATAAAGAAAAAAGAAGCAGGCATTTAAAAACATAAAAGAAGAAGCATTAAGCAAAAAAATAAAAAATTTCTTTATAAAATCCGAGATTATGAAAATTTTCTTTCGCCCCTAAAAAGAAAATTGTAACAAAGTTATGTCACAAAAAAAACTTTTGTATTTTTTCTTTTTATAAAAAATAAAATTTTTGACATAAATTCTTTTTTTTGAACAATCCAAGACAATCAAGGAAAAAAACATCATAAAAGATCACCGAAATCGAAATATAATTTGATTGACTCAAAAGTTTTTTTTCTTTTATCCCTCTTCTTTTTCTTTCAATCCCAATTTTTTTCCATTCAATCCAAAGTCCCATTTAAAAATCTTAATCTATATTTGCTATTCGATTTTTAAATATTATAAAAAAAAGTGTTCTTTCCAATTGAATATGCTGTTTTGTACCATTTAAAAGAGGCAATTGCAAAAAATTTTTAACCCTCCTTTATTAAATTATAAGCTCTTCTTCCTTTTTTTTCTTGTCACTTTAGTTTCTACTTCTTTTCTTCTTTCTTTGGCACTTGTTCCCCCCATTCATTCCAAAAACTTAACCAAGTTGTTTTAAAAATTGGGGGCTCTTCTTTTTTTTATTTATTTCGTTGTTTTTATTATTTTATAAAAACTTGGCCAAAATTTATAAAAGAAATAAAAAAAAGGTTAAAAAAGAATTTTGAAAAATAGACAAAAAGATTATGTTTTTTAAGCATTTTCCATGTTTGTTATTATTTCTCAAAAAAAAGCTTTGCCTTTTTGTTTTTGTGTGAAAATAAACTTTTTTTATAGTAATGTCGAATGAGAGACATTTCTTCCAAATAAATATATAAGGGGTCAGAAGAATAATAAAAAGAGAAGCATATTGTTCCATTTTTGGAAAAAATGCATTGAAAAGGCTTTACTCTATTCTTTTGTTTTTGTTTCTCAAAGAAATAAATATAAAAAAGATCGTTTTTCCATCAATCACAAAACATACATATATATACACTCACTCTTTCTCTCATTTTGATGGCTTAACTTGCAACAACATTGGCAAATCGGTAATCAATTATATTTTATGTCAAAAAATTGGACAAAAAAAATATGAATGAATGAAAATTCCTTTCATTATTCTTTTTTTTTGTTTTTTTATAGTGAGAAATATTAAAGTTTGTGGTCAATTTTATGTTTTTAAAAATCTCAAACGTTTTTAAAGGAAGTTTTTTTATTGACTGATTTCTAGATAGACAGAAATGATGAAGGTGATCCTTAAAATAAAAGATAAATTTTTTTTCACTAAAAATTGCATTCTTTTTTTCAAAAAAGTTTTAAAAGAATTAAAAAAATGAATTTTGTCAGATGAAGGTCAAATGCGTTTTTGGCAGCTCTATTTTTCATTTGTGAACCAAATGAATGAGAGATCAGTGGTTAGCAGAAGAAATTTTAAAAATTATCGTTTAAGCTATATAAAAAATTTGTTAATTGTTTATACACAAAATAAATGAGTTAAAAACATAGTACTTATAAAACAAACACATAAAACAAAACTTTGTGCTTTAAAAAAAGAAGAAAATACAAGTGCGACTTCATCGGACAAAAAAAGCAAAGCATACAAAAATAGAGAAGAAAAAAAATGAAGAAAAACAAATTAGGTGATTTTAAATGCTTTAAGGTCAGTAAGTTAGTTGTATTTGTGGTACTCCTCTTTTCTTCATTTTCAAAATGCTTAAGAACATCACTTTTTTTGATTCATTGATTCATTATTTTGTTTAAATTGGTTTAAAAAAATCTTTCATTAAAAAAGTTTTTAAGTAAAATTGTTAGTTTTAAAATATGAAGATGAAGAAGAAAAGAAAAAAGTTATCAAAGATTTTTGTGTAGTAGAAAAAACACAGCCGTTGGCCTCGTGAC
Source organism: Panagrolaimus sp. PS1159 (assembly GCA_963922195.1). Classification (NCBI taxonomy): domain Eukaryota; kingdom Metazoa; phylum Nematoda; class Chromadorea; order Rhabditida; family Panagrolaimidae; genus Panagrolaimus; species Panagrolaimus sp. PS1159. The sequence goes on from CAWUHW010000019.1 coordinate 1,708,664, forward strand.
CTAAAAATCTTCTTTTTTTTATGCAGTCTTAAAAAATTCAACATTTTTTTTTCGAGGACGAACACAAAAAAAAATTGAATTGGTAGCAGTAATAGTAGTTTGTAAGTCAAGTGAAAGAGGAATGTCATTTTTTGGCTTTTCCTCTATTCTTTTTTAAAGGCATTTTTTATTTAACCCAAAAAAATGTAATAAGCCCAAGTTTTTCATTTCTTTAAACGAAACAAGGTTAAACAGGATTTAATGAAAATTTGAACAAATTTTTTAATGTTAAAAATATTTATGGGAGAAAAGAAGAGCAAATTTTGAATAATCGTAATTAAAAGAAAAGATGAAAAAAAGAAAGAGAAAAAAGAAAAGTCAAACAGTGCCAAACTGTAAATATGAAAGAAAAAAATTAATTGAAATCCTTTTTAGATCATTCCCGACATCTTTTGATTTGAAACTAATTTGGCAGGTGGTTTTGAAAAAAGAAAATATCTTCAAAGAAAAATTTAAAAGAAATCGGCACAGTTTTAAATGTCAGAAATAAAAAAAAGTTATGAAAAAATTGTATATGAATCAATATTTAACGAAAGAAAGAGGAGATACGGTAAAAAAACAAAATTTCAAGCATTAAAATCTTATAAAAATTAAAAAAAAAGAAAAATAGTTTTAACTATGGATTGATAATAAGTTAAAAAAATAAAAAAAGAAGAAAGGGAAAATACTAGTTTCACATTTGATTTTTATCCAATAAAAATCAAAAAAAAATGAAAGATATATCCATGATGGCGGTGGATGGACTTTTTTATGAAAATCGCTAGAAATTTTTTCCAAAATGAATTCACGAGCTTCTTTCTTTTTTCAATTCATCTTTGAAATGCTCCATAACCCTTTATTTTTACAAAATAGTCAAAAAAAATAATGCATCAAATGTATTTTTGTTTCATGGAATGCGCGCCAAATAAATTATAAATTGTAAAAAAAAAATAAAAATTTTAACGTTTAAAAATTTTTTGAAGCGAAACAAAACAGCTGCTTGCAATTAAAGATTGTTTGAAACTCTATTAATTAAAAAGGCAAAGACATTTTTTAAGATTTTTAAAAGTTTAAAAGGGTAAAAAAATTATTAGTTTCAATAAAGACATTTTTGGATACAAAAATTTTAAAAAAATCAAAAAAAAAGAAAAAATATTTTGACATTGGTCAGTCAAAACATCAAAAAAATTTTTGAAGGCCACAAAGGCATAGCAACAAAAAAAAAAGAACTTAAAGAAAATGATGGATCAGACTCCGCCTACTTTTTTTAGTCGAAAAATACTTGCGCATATAAATCTTTTTTTAGTCAGTTTTGTAAACTGAAAATAATTTAAAAAATGTTGCAAACGTTAATTTTTTTAAACCAGGAAGAAAAAGATAGATATTCAAGACAGACACAAATTTGAACATAAAGTGTTATACTGGATTGGGGGGATTCTGGAAAAAAAAGCAAGTTTTTTTCATTTTAAAATCATTTTAAATAAAGGAATAAAACAATAGCATATTTGACGTTTTTTTTAAAGGAAAAAATGATAATAAAAAAGTAGGTTAATTGAAGACGAGGGAATAACACTACTAAAAAATGGGGGATAATGAAATTAGAAAGTGATTAGAATTTGAGTATTTTCTTCCTTAAAAATATACAAACGATTGTTTTATTCGACTTTTTTTTGGAAGGAAAGTTAATGGAAAAAGTGGGAGAAAAAATGCTGATGACGAAGAATGTTGGTGATACATTTGAATCACTCTTACATATATAAATAAAAATAAAAGAGACAGTCAAGACTTTCTTTTTTTTGTTCAAAAAAATAAATGTTGAACAGTATGCAAAAATAATACTGTTGTTGTTGGTGATTGCAATATATAACACAATAGAGAGAGAGAGAAAAAAGTGAGAGTGAAGCTAGCTGATTCATACATTTATACAACCTGCGCAAATCATTTCTCAAAATGAGACATTTTCTTTTTTTTACAAAAAAATTAATCAACATAAAGTCAAATAAATAAAATATTTTGGTTGAGAAAAGGTTCTTTTTTTTCTTTGCTTTAACAAAAGAAAGATAAACCAGTTACAAATTTTCTTTCAAGAAAATGGAAAAAATGTTACTAAGAAGGATTTTGAAAAAATATAATGGAATGCTGTTATGTTTAAACATCCAATAAGCTTTTGTCAAAAGAAAAAGCAGCACACGAAAGAATGAATATTACTGTAGCAAGAGAAAACAAAAGCTTGGCATTATTAAAATAATGCTGATTTAAAAAGGAAAACAAGAAAGTGATATCTGTTGAAAAAACTTTTTTTTAAATGATGACTAATCCAAAGAATATTGCATTCCCAGAGAAAAAATTTTTTATTTCCCAACAGATGTTTTTTTGTCTTCAAAAGTTTCTTAAAAGCTCAATGAACTTTCATCAATAAAAAATTTTGATTTAAAAAAAACTTAAAAGCAACATTCTTGAAACAAATTAGAGTAACCATTGGTCAATAACATTAAATTTTCTAAACTGCATATTTCTAAAGTTAACCTCAAAAATTTTATCACATTTTTTTCGTAATTCTAACAAAAATAAAACCGAAGAAAAAGATTAAGTCATTTTAATTTTTGACCATTATCAAAAATCATTCTTTTAAAAAACATTGTAAACACAGAAAAAAATTTACGTGTCTCTTTTCTCGCCTTAATCGTTAAAAGGCTAAAAAAATTGTTGAATGATGAAAAGTCAAATTAAGAAAAAAGTGGGAGGGTTTCCTCTTTTTTACCTTTAAATGACCGATCAAAAAAAAAGTACCAAAACTAACTTCTTTTTTTCTTACTGTTTTTAATCTCAAGTGGTCGGTCACTTAATTTTAAAAAAAGACAAATTCGTCAATTGTGACTGTCAATTTAACAAAAAAGCGAGCTTCTCAAAAAAAAAAAAACAGTGTCCATTTAGCTTTTTATGTCCCTCATTTTTTTACAATTCCCTCAAAAAATGAAGATGAAAAAGTTACAATAGCTGTTTATCGACAATAAATTTAATGTGTTGTCTTGTCCTTAAGCAAATAGAACAGATTTAACAAAAAAAACAGACTTAAAAAAGAGAGAAGGCCAAAATAGAAAAAAAGCACAAGTGACATCTTTTATACATGATTTTAAAATTGACAATTAAAAGTGATAGAATTTGATTTAAAATATTTTAAAAATGGTCAAAAAGTTTTTTTTAAAATTCAGAAGTAACGTATAACAAAAAAAGGAAGATGAATGTTTCAAAGGCATCAAAAAAAATGTTAATACCAACTCATAACTCTTTTCTTTTCCACTTCTTATGGCAAATGGTTCAATTTTTGCCTTTCTTTATTTTTCTATTTTTGCTATCTATCTTTAAAGCTTTAGAAAAAAGAAGAAGACAAGGAAAATAAAAGTGAAGAATAAACCAGCTGGAGAATATGAGCCTGTTCTTACTCTTTTCCCCCTTTGACTCGATTATTCTTTTTTTTCTCCCCTCCAAAAATGCAAAAGTGCGGATTTTTGTTGTCCCCCCTTTTTAAGCTTAAAAATGATTTTTTTTTTGCTTTTTTAAAAAGCATTTGTTTTGTTTAAAAAAAGGGTTTCCCTATTTTAATACCCATCTTTAAAATCCTTAATTTTTATTTCCGCTATCACAGCAAAAATTGGGTGCCGATATATGATTCACTGATTTATCAGTAGTTTTTAATTTTAAATTTTTTTAAAAATAGTAAATTTGACAAAATTAGTAAAAACTAATTTAAAACAATTGAAAGCTGGTAAATAATGAAAGTATCCTAAAATGGTATTTTTTTAAAAAATACTAATACTAATAAATTGAGTTCAAAAGTCGTAAAAAATTGTGCACATATTTTAGTAAGATTTTTTTCTCTCTCCATCTCTCAAGGTTATTTTCGCACCAGGCGTCTGGTTGACTTTTTAGAGATATGAATCAAAGGGTCATTAAAGGTCAAGAATAAATTGTACAATGAGTATCAAACAAAAAAAAGTAAGAATGGAAGAGAGCATAAAAAAATCTAGGGTAAATAAAAATAAGGGGGGATATATCTTCAACTCAATTTTTCTACAAATTATTTTTATGTCATTTGTTTATGTCCTTAAATGAAGAAAGGAAAGGAAAAGAAACATGACATTCTTGATTGTGCCATCGACATTTTTTTTAACTAAATGGCAATACTATTGCAATTTATTTAAATATAAAAGATGGGGGGAAAAGAAAAGAGAAAACTGTTTAAGAGACGCGCACCGTACATTTTTCTTTTTTTGACCAATTGGGGGAAAACAAAAAATAGAAAAGAGATGGGAAGACTTAAAATGAAATATGCAAACATGTACAAGTGCCACTAAAGTTTGAAGAGAATTGGAAAGCTAAGGTCAATGTTTTAACATAAAGTAGCAGAATAAAATAAAAGAAGAGTTGCACATATTTTCAAAATATAAAAATTGCTTTAAAAATGTCTTTTTTGCTTATTATTCCTTTTATCACTTTAGTTGTGGCCTGCTTTTGTTAAATTTAGTTTTAAAACACCTTTGAACTTTTTTGTTTAAAATCTTAAAAAATGTAAAAACATAAAGTACACTTTTCTTTTTTGACCAATTGGGGGAAATCATCACCTTGCAAAAATAAAAAGAATATGTGTGAAAAAAGGTGGAGAATAACATTTTTTTATTGCTCACAAAGTGCTTAATAAATATATCAGACACTAAAGGAAAGACATTGAAAGCAATAAATTATTGCAATTTTTTTCTTCTTGTTTTTCTTTGGATTTATTACTTTTTCACAGATATTTTCAACAAAAAAAATACATAAAAATATGTTTTTGCTTCTTCTTTTTTTGATATGACCTTATGTGGAGGCATCAAATTGGCTCAAAACCCTTTTTTCCTAAAAATGGTGTTGAATCAAAATAAAATGTGTAACTCGAACCTAAAAAAGTTTAAAGAAAACTTTTTTCTAAAAAATATGATATCAAATTTCTAAGGTGAATAACAATGCCATCACCGTTGAGACGAAAAAGAGGGTGTTGATCTAAAAAAGTCGTGTCCTTTTTTGAAAAAGATGGTATATCATGTCAAGAAGGAGTACTGTTTTTTTTTGTTTTTATACATCTTCACAATAAAAGAAAAAAAATGAGAGAGACATACAAAACTTTTTTTGCTATAAAATTATAAGTTACTTTGTGTTTACTTTTATTCTTTCTTTTTTTTTCTTTGATTTAAAGAAATGACCGTTATAAAAGGAAACCCTCTTTTTTAAAGGCAAAAAATGTATATAGAATAAAAGAGGGAACAATAAAAAAAATGTTTTTTTATTGTAAAATAAAAGTTGCGCAAACCGGACATTGCAAAAAAAGCAACAAACACTAAAACTTTTTCACGCAATCACCGCCTAGCACAAAAACAATGATTTTATATTTGAGCTTCCGTTTGTTAGGACACCTCACAAGCAAGAGCAAGAAAGAGAGGAAATTCATCATCATCTGTTTTTTAAAAAACGGTAAGAACAAGCTTAGAAGCTGATAGTTTCTTCCTCTCTTTTTGTTTTTGAAGAAGAATGGAAAAAAAGAAGAAGAAAGAAAACAATGGTATTTCAAAGGCAAAAAATGGCAATAATCTTTAAAGCATACATCAAAAAAATCTTTGGGAAAAGACTGATTGAAGAATGCCTCCATTTTTTGAACACCTTTTTTGTTACAACATTTTTTTCTTTAACCTTGAATAATTACGAAATTCATGATAAATATAATAATAAATACTCTCTTGCCCCTGATACAGTGAGAGACAGCCAAAAAAAATTCTTCGTCATCTTCTATCATCATCATCATCATTTGTTCTCCTCTTCCGTCGTTCAAATAATCTCAGTTAGGATTATGTAAATTATTTTTTTCATGTTTCTCTTTTTTTCATTGATTGATTCATTTTCTTTTTTCCAATCCCCATTTTAAGAGGGGTTTGAACGAATCATCATCCCAAAAAATGTGGACAGCAAATAGTCACTACTTTTCTTCTATTTTTGCAATGCTTTAAAAAAAGTTATTAAAACTAAAAAAAGACAAAGAATGAATGTCCCATTTGCAAGGTCAAACAAAAACAAACATTTGTGTTAAAATTGTTGCTTTTCATGGACATTTTTTTAGGTGACCATTGGAAAAAGTTTGTGTGAGAAAAAAAGAGGGAAAAAACTTGAATCAAATAAAAAAATGAGAGGGAAAGTTTTTTTTATGATCTTAAAAGGAATAACTTTTTTATAGCTTTTAAGCAAGAAAACTGTTTAACATTGTTTTCGAAAAATAAAAATAACAGAATGAATCCCAAAAGACAAATTTAATAATAAAATGATATACGAAAATAACTCATTTTATACAACATTTATCATAGCTTTTAATCGTTGCCATTAAAATATTAAAACTTTATGCAAATTTTATGTATCACATAAAACTTAAATGTACTCACCCCCATTACAGTAACATCGAAAAATGTATATTATCTAAAAATCCCAAGAGACCATTATCTTTTAGTTATCCCACTTTAAAGGATTACTGTAATCTTCAAAATAAAAAAAGGAAAAAGGCTCCTTTTTCAAATACGAACAAATCAACAAAATAATAAATGTCACAAACAGATGAGAAAAAAAGTTCACTAAAAAATACTTTGATGACTAACTTTTTGCTTTCTTTTTTCACACACGAAAAAAGTTTTTTCAAAGTTTATTACAATTTGAATAATCTTTTCTTTTGAGACTAATGAGTTTTTTTAAGGATCTAAATCATATTTGCATTGACAGAAAATGTCAAAAATATTTCTTTCAAAAAAATAACGAAACGAAAAATTTGCGTCTCCTTTTTATTCTTATACTTTGAATTTTAACAAACAAACAATGAATGAATAAAAAGGTTTAGTTTAAAAAAATTCTACAACAATGATTTTTTTTGTACATATAAATATAAATACTAATTATTTTTATAAAGAAAACTACAGTAACTTTGGTGTAAAAAATATATTAATGATAATATATTTTGACCTTTTAAGTCCCAGAATAATTCTTGAATAACTTTCTTTTGGTCCTTTGCAGATGTCAAAGAAAAAACAACATGAGTCTATCATTCGCCATGTAAGTAGTACATATTTTAATAATACAACAATTATAACTATCTTAGAAAATAGCCTAACATTTTTCTTCCGCAATGAATCCCGTTTATTGACCTTAAAAACATTTTTCATAAAAGTTAGCTGAATCAAATATCGGTTTTCTTTTCTAGATTCCCAATCCCATGCCCCAATCAAACAAAAGTATCAACAAAACAACTTCATGAAAACAAGTTACAAGAAAAAAGTGGTTAACATATAAAACAAAGTGGTTACAGTATAAAATTGGTAAAAATATCATAGCCACAGAACCATTTATTCAGCAAAATTAAGAAGCTTGAGTGCAATTACGAGACATATGACCAAAGCCTAAAAAGAAGCACATTAACGTTAACCATTAGACAAATCTTAAAATTACCTTGGCAATTGTAACACTTGACATTATCCATGTTACGTGGTTGATCGCAGTCGCGAGACATGTGATCAGCATTTCCACAGTTATCTGAAAAATTTGTCCCCATAAATATATGTAATAGTAAATATCCAAAAATAAACTTACAACAACTACGTCCACCGCCGCCACCACCACCTTGTGAATATCCACCACGACCGCCACCAGATTCAGCATTAGGACATTCTCGAGCCTAGAAATTTCATACGTACATTTATTAATAACCAAAAAAGATAAACTTACGAAATGGCCTTCTTGTTGGCACTTGTAACAGATTCTTCCACCACTCATAATTGATGACGATATGCAAGATATACTTGAAGAACTAAAACAGTATGTTATAATAGATGACGATTTACCAAATATTAAACGCAATTTGTAAAAACATCAAAAAAAAATATGAAGAAGCGATGAAATAAAAACGAACGATCAAAAGACGGAAAAATCTTTTTGAAAAAGAAAAGAAAGGCATAAATAAAGAGAGACGGCATGAGAAAAAAAAGCTAAGAAATGACGCGCAGCCAAATCTCTCTCTATGCGGGAAATTCAAAAAAACAGCTTCGAGAATAAAAGTGGCAAAATAATTATTTTTTAAATAAAAAAAAGTTTTTCAAAAGTGTTACATTTTTTCTCTTTTGTGACTTTTGTCGGATATTTGTAAATACCTGGGTTGTTACTACATTTGAATTTACTATAGCAACAACATAAAAAATCGTTTTTTCTTTTGACAATTACAGTGACGTTAAAATGTTCTTTGAGTATTTAAAGACATACAACGAATAATAAAAAAAAAGCAATAATCTTTTATTTATAAAATACACATTAAATCATCAGTCAAAAATAAATAAATAAAAAAAATTCATTTTTCTGGATCAGTATTTTTTTAAGAGCTTTCTCCACAAGATCAAATGCAAGAGTTGTTCTCTTTCAAAAGCTGTGTTCTTTTCAATTTCTGCAACTTTAAATTTTAGTTCAGCATGTTGTATTTGCTTTTGAAGAACAGCAGATACAGGTAATAACTCATTGTTGGCATTTGATTGACCTATAAATTTACAAAATAATTATTTTCATTCTCATCATTTTCAAGTTGAAAATATATATGTAATATCTCAATTTCTACAGTAACCCTTTATAAAAAAGATCTTACCATTTATAAGAGTTTCATCACCCGATTTAGCTTCTGAAAAATTAAACAAATATAAATGGTTTATAAAACAGTTTAAGCTTTACTCAACAACCAGCTATTTCTCGTCTTACTGTAGCTTTAATGAGAAAATATAACAAAAATGGTGGACAAATTTTGAATACATATCAAGCATATCTTAAAAATGCATTATCAAATATTGAAATTGATATGCATTTAGCTCGTCGGGAAAATTTTCATTTTGGTTGTAAACTTGTTCGTGGAGCATATATGGATCAAGAGCGTAAACGTGCAAAAGCTGTTGGATATGAAGATCCAATAAATCCTACTTATGAATCTACTAATGATATGTATAATAAATGCTTGGGCCGAATTATTAAAGAACGTGAAGAACGTGGTGTTGGACAAGTTTCAGTTATGGTTGCATCACATAATGAACAATCTGTTCGAAATGCTGTTCAAATGATGAAAGATAGTATTATTGCTCCAAGTGAAAGAGTTATCTGTTTTGCACAATTATATGGAATGTGTGATCAAGTAATTTTGATTTTTTAATTTTTTTATATTTAAAACTTATTTAGATTTCTTTCTCTCTTGGACAAGCTGGTTATTCTGTTTACAAATATGTTCCTTATGGTCCAGATCAAAGCGTTTCGAAAAATGAACGCATGTTGCGACACAAAGATTTGCAAATTAAATTTGTGTTTGAAAATGATGGATCTTATTTTAAAAAACGAATTTAAATTGACATATGTAAAAGTACATAATATTATTTTGAATATTATTTTAGAAAAATAGAAAACGAAATGTTAGCTTTTTAGCCAATATTTTTTTGTAAAATTGGTTAAACAAAGATTTTTTTAAATAAAATTATTCATAAATTTTTTTGTTTGATTCATTTCTTTTTTTATACAATGAGTTACGTTTTTATTTTTGTTCAACCTTTTAAAAACAGCTATTCTTGTCTTTTAAATATCTTTGATTCATGGTTTTAATCGTGTGAAATTTAATACTTTTTTAAACAATGAAAATTTTCAATAAAAATTTAATGCTTATATTTTTTCAGTTATGACAACTCAGCGTCGCCCGGGCGCTCCTGTTGTTACGGGTTTATCGCCAAAAGAAGGAATACCGGGTACACAAATTGTTATTCGAGGTGAAAATCTTGGTACCGATCCATCAGATTTATTAGCATTATTTATATGTAATACGGATTGCTTGGTTTCTGCAAAATGGAAATCATCGTCAAAAATTATTGCAAGACTTGGACAAGCAAAGCGTGGAGTTGGTGATATTGCAATTGTAACAAGAAGTGGAGGACGTGGAACATCAGAAATTAAATTTCGAGTTTTTATTGAAGAAGTTTCACCTTTACAAGAAAGTAGTGTTTGGGTTGATGAAACTCATACTGTACCTGGACGAAATGTTGTTCGAAGTATTCCAGAGGCAAATGAAACAGATGATATGCTTGGATTAAAAGTTGATTCGTATGTTTAGTTATATTAAAAATTTAACTTAAATAAAACCACATTTTAAGAAACAAAAAAATGGATCAAGCAGTTTTAGCTCGAACTTTTCCAGATGGAAGTGGAAATCGAAGAATGGAAAGTTTTACTCCTGCTTGGTATTTACTTGAAAATCATAAATTTACAAAGTTTGTTTTTATTTTTATATTCCATTTTTTATATAAATACAGTACATTTATAGAATAGAAGATTTACGAAAAGGTCTTGAAAATTTAAAGAGAGAAGCTGAAAAGGAAAAGAAAACGAGTAAAGATGTTCATAAAGCAAATTTATATGCTTTAATTAGTTGTGTGGATGCTTTGCATAAATTATATACAAGTATTGGAGAAGAAAAAAAGACAAGAGGATGGCCGCTTACAACAAATTTAAATTCAAAGGTTTGTTTTTCGATCTATTAAAAGTTTATAATAAGAATTATATTTTTAAGATTGAAGATGCAAAATATACTGCTGATAAATTATTTAAAGATGTTTTAAGTCGAAAAGATGCTGCAGATGCTACTCGAAATGCTTTATCTGTTTTGACAAGATTTCGATTCATATTTTTCTTACCCGAAACAATTGATGAAAATATGGAAAAGGTATCTTTTTTATTCTATTGAAATAGTCGAATGTTGAAAAATTTAGGGTGATTATGCAACAATTTTAAATGATTATACCCGTGCAAAATCATTATTTAAAGATTCTGAAGTTTCTCTCTTTAAAGAAGTTATGAAAGTTTTGGAAAAGAAAATGGAAAAATTTAAAAGAGATGTTCGACAAAAATTAATTGATGTTCCAACAACTTTTGAAGAGCAAAGTAAATTAATTAAATATCTTAAAGTTCTTGAACCTGATAGTGATCCGGCATGGGATTGTATTACAGCATATCATGTATGGTTGGAAGATATTTTATGGCAACTTCAAGATAAACATTATAAAGCTGCATTGAATGAAGAAAAGCAACAAAAAGATGGAATTTTTCCTGGTATTTTTGTTTTTTTTATTAATGTAATAATTTATGAATTTTTTTCAGTTGAAAGTGCAAATGCACATCGTCAACAATTTGTTACAGAATTACTTTCAATTTTAACTGATAAACTTCAATCTTTTTGGAAATTGGCTCAAAGTTATTCAAATGCAAGTGATGAAAAATATTTGGAAAAACAAGATGGTGTTAATGTATGTTTAATTGAGAATTTAATGATTACTGTAATTTACATTTTTTAGCAAATGTTAACAAATACAATTAATGTTAGTTCATGGCTTATGCTCAATGCTTTAGCACCTTCAACCCTGCCTGAATCTGTTACACAACAATATAAAGATCAATTTGTAAAATGGCCTGAAATTACACCAAAAGTTCAAATGCGTCATTTATTTTTTGCTCTTCAAGCTTTAAGGTAATTTTTATTTTTGCATTTTTTATTTTCTATGAATTTATAGAAATTCAATTAAATCTTTATTGGAATTTCAATTTACACATGATCATGTTCAACCGCTTATTGAACTCTGTATGACAATTAGATTGCAAACTCTTGGTTCATTAGCTTCACAAACTGGTGATGCAATTATTGCAATTGCTGATCGAGAGAATTGGAAAACAGACGTTGTTGGAAATGAATCAAAAACTTCATTGCCAGATATGTATGAATCTGTGGTAAGATTAAATATTTTCATACTGTAACTAAATCAAAAATGTTTAAGATTAATGAAATGTTACCACAATTAAAACAAATTCTTTCTCATAATGGATATCCAAATGAAACAGATTTATTTGCATTAGATGTTTATCGACAAGTTACACATAATTTATTTTCTGGAATGATTACAAGTATTAAAGAATGTTATGATAAATTATTGGGTCTTACACCTGCGCATTCTCGACCAACACATTTACGACCAAATCAAAGTTTGAATGCTTCAAGCATTGATGATTCTGCTTCAATTTCAAGTGCAAATGATGATCCCCAACGTGCAGCAATTCGAATCACTCCACTTGAAGTTCAACAACCATCATCAAGAAAATTTCTTATTTCTGTTTGTAATATGGAATACATTATTAATCATTCGCTACCATTAATTTGTAAAAGATTGAGTGATAATGGTGTGAAATTTGCTGATGTTATTTTGGAAGTATGTTTTTAGTCTTTTTTTTGAATTAGTTACAGTATACTTGTTTTTAGAAGACAAAGATAAAACTTGCTTCAGTAAGACAAGGATTTATTTCAAAATATTTGGGAATTAAACAAGCACCTTTGATTTCACTTGTTGAAACTGGAAATTATGAAAAGTTGCCTGAAATTGATGGTTAGCTTTTAATATAAATTATTTTTAAAAAACTTTCATTTTAGATGTGTCCTTCTTTACAAAAGAACTTATTATGTGTATTGTATTCATTCAAGCAGAGCTTTATCAAATTGCTCCACAATTAATGCAACAAGTTATCAGTCATATTGTTGAAATTACGACTGATAAACTTTTAATAAAATTAAATGATAAAAGAATTTATGGTAAAAATCAAGTAACACAAGTTGTTATTGATCTCACCGCTTTGGAACAAACTTTAAAATCTTATTTATCTCCATTAAAGAAAAAAGAATTTAGTCGAAAGAGAGCGGAATTGATGAGCCGTTATGATAAAGAGTATGTGATTTTATGTTATAGCTTTAAAATTACTCTTTCTTTGTTTTAGACATTTTAATAATGCAATGGCAACATTTGATCATACAATGGAACTTGCCGTTCAAAGTCTTGATACTGGTAATCATGAAGGATTTGATGCTTTGGAATCTTCACGAGTTTAAAAATTGCTTTATAAAATTTATTATATTTGCTTTTTGCTGTTTGTATAATGCTTAAAATTATATTTTTGAAAGAATTTTGTAAATTATTTGCTGCCAAAAATTTTGTAATTAAATTATTATGTGTCATAAACATGGATTTTTTAAATTCGTATTTTAACATTTTTTAAAAGTAGAAATTTTTTTCTTGTTTAGGAAATTTTTTTTTACATTTTTTCTTTTGCACCAATTTCATGTACGCTATAAGTTTGTAATATATGTAAAACCCTCCCTTTTATAAACACAAAAATTTTTAACATTTTTAATGTAACAAAAAAACTTAAAATGTTAAACATCCTCAACAATAACAGTGTTATATAAAAGACATTTAAGACCAATTAAAAAGAAACCGATTTCCTGTTGCCTGTGGCCCCTTTTAAAACGAAAGCAATAATTGAATCCCCCTTTTGGATAACAGGTATTAATAATAGCGATGAGAAAAATTCCACATTTGTACAAATCATATTTTCTGTCAAAATCAAGGATACAGTAATGTTAATCTTTATTCTTTTTATTTTGCATAGAATTCAAATTATCTGATATACAATGAAATTAAATACACCCTACTCAATCAATACATAATCAAAAATTTATTCATGTTCAGGGTGACTACGAAGGCAATCAATTAAATCTTTAGGCTTGAGTTCATTCTTACAAATTTTATCAACAGCAACGAATAATGGATATCTGAAAAAATGAATGGTTTAAATTTTTAAATACAAATAAATAAAGTAACTTACGAGCTTTCTGAATTTGTTTTTTTAAGCAATTCAACAACTTCTTCGGCAGTTAATGGTCCTTGTGCACTTTGCCCATTAAGTAATTCTTTTTCAACTTCTTTCAAAGATTTATCAGATTTTACATATGCTTCACAAACACGACGATTTCTTCCTCCATAACAAGTGGTTACGAGATCAGCAAGGCCACAGCTTTCAAAAAAGGTAGAAAGATGAGCTCCAGGATAATACTGATTAACAAACTAAAAATGGGTTTAAACTGTTAAAAAAACAAAACTTTGGTATAAAAAACGTACTCGAACAATTTCCATCATACCAAGACGAATAATGGCAGCTTTTGTGTTATCACCGTAACCAAGACCATCAGAAAAGCCAGCAGCACATGCAACAATATTCTGAAGCTATGATTGTGAAGATTTTATGACTATAACTTACTGTCATCTCTTGATTCGACTACATTTTATGCTTTTTCTTTAACCCAAAATTGTTCGAATCAAGAGAGAAATATTCATAGCTCAATACTTACCTTAAGTGCACCACAAAGTTCAACTGCTTCAATATCTTGTACAACGTTAATTCTGAAGTTATCAGTATGAAAAAGAGTTTTTAATACTTCACCATGACTTTTATTTCGGATACCAATTGTAGCTTCGCAATAATTATCATTTGCAACTTCAGGAGCAAGATTGGCACCCATTAAAACAGCAATTTCAACATTAAGAATTTCTTTAATTTCACTTGAAACAAGTTTGATTCCATCGCATTTTGCAGTTGAAAGGCCTTTAATAAGAGAGATTGCAACAGCATCAGTTTTAACTTTTCCTTTAAGATCATTACATACTTTTGTAACGAATTGATGTGGAATAACAAAAATCAAAATATCTGCATCTTTACAAGTTTCAACAACATTAGTAACTGCGACCTAAAATAAAGATGATATAAGAAATGCAAAAATGTTAGACCAAATGCGTACCACATTTTCTGGAAGTTTTTTACCAGGAAGATATTTAATATTTTCATGAGTAGTATTAATTACTTCACTCAATTTCTTTCCATCAACCATTTCTTCAAATACCCACATATTAATTGTTTGATCAAACATATTAGGATTTGCTTTAGTTGTAGAGCCAACAATTCGAGCAATGGCAGATCCCCAATTACCCGATCCAACAATTGCTACTTTCTTTGGTGCCATATTTACTGAATTAAACCCGGAATAATATTTTTTGCAATCTCCTAAAAGAAATATAAAAAACTTAAATTGAACAACACGCTCTTGGAAGAATGATTTGAAAAAAAAATGAATAAAATCGAACTGGAAAAAAACAACACCATAAAAATATTGTTTATGCGTATATGTAAGAACCAAAAAACACGAGGAGGAAAAAGGAACGAAACCAGTACAGAAGGGAGAGAGACAAAAACAACAACGAAGATAATCATCTAACAATAAACGATTATTGACGCATATATGTAGCCATTTTTGTGGGGTTAATAAAAGTGTTAGTTTTAGTGATAAGATAATACGATAAGAGAGAAAAAAAAAGTGGGATGGATCAAAGTGTGCCTATAAATAGAGATAGCGAATACAAGATCACATCGATCAAAGTCTCAAATAAACAACAAAATCTATATTATGTAGGTTATTTTTAAAAGTTAAAAATGAATATCTAGACAAAAATCTTAAAATGAACTAAATAAATTTAAGATAAACAAACCTGTTTTAATGACACAAATAGACGACAATGTTGAAAGTCCACGTGAATAATGTCCAAGAAATGGACGGCAAAATGCACTTTTAACTAAAAAAGCAATGGCGAACGTTTTGGATTTAATATAAACAAAACACAAAGAAAATATAAAAAATGCAAGATGTATTTCAGTGGATCTTTCTTTTCCTTCTTCTTCAAACAGCTATGCACTTTTTTGTTGCTAAAAAAGATTTCGCATGGAATTTGCCTGAAAATTAAAAAAGAGGAAGTTTAATATTATGCGTGTTTTTTGTTCACACGTTGAAAAAAAGCCAGTTGTTTTGTTGTGTGAATTTGGTTCCTTTCCTTTGATTTTTTTCATTCAAAACATAGAAATATTAGAAGAAGCAAGCAAAAGAAGAAGAAAAACAAACGACCTTCAAACTTTGGAATATAAATAAAAGTGATAACATTTTTTAATTGAATCGAAAATGAAGGATGGAAGAAAAACGCAGGAAGATAAAAGCTAGAAGAACAAATTGAGATGAAAAAAAAAAGGTTTGAGAAGCAATAATGAGACAGAGAGAGAGAGACAATAAAAAAGCAATAAACTAATGGCATGGGTGTAAAAAAAGCTACGTATATTTTTGTTTGGAAGAAAATTTTGTTATGAAGAAAAGAGCAAAAGGAAAGTGATAATAACAAAAGGATTATTACACATTTAAAAGAGAGATTGATGAAACAAGATCAAAGTTGCAAAAAGGTGTCATAACAAAATGTAGTTTGAGTATAAAGTTGAAAAGAGTTTTCTGCAGCATAAAAAATACAAAAGAATGAGACAAATGAATAACATTTCGGCTATTAATAAATTTTTACAAAAATGCGAAAATTTGCATATTCAAAATTCAAAAGATGTTCAAATACAATAATTTTACTAAATCTGAATTAAGAAGCATTTTATGAAAGTCATAAGATGGTCACATTTATCAAAAACGATATCTCCTTGACACTAATTCTACCGTACCCTACTTTAAAAAAAGTTATTATCAATAACACTTTTTTTACAACATTTAATTACAAAAAATGATTCATTAAAACTTGCAATTTCTTTCTCTTTTTTTTGCAGCGGTAAATTCTTTTCTTCCTTATTATATCTTTTTCCTTTCCTTTTGGTCACGACGAAATTCACGGTTTTCTGCGCATTTTTCTTTCTTTCTTTTTTTAAATTTTACACTTTGGCTGGCCCGTCCTGGTACAATCTGTTGGGCGGTCGCATAAGAATAAAAAAATATGTCCGAAACTTGCTTTATCATAAAGAAAATTCAGGGTGCCATATTTCAAATAAATACCTCTGAGTTCCAAGTTTTTTTGGAACACTTTTTTTCAAAAAAAGTTATTTCAAATTCAAATATTTTTGTAATACTGTCATGGGTTCTGTTGCAGAAGAAATAATTCGTGATAGAACAAGATTTTTACTTGGATGGAATCAAAGTGATTCGGCTACGGTAAACAACATTTCAAAGATCTTTGGAACAAAATTTTAAACGTCTTTTTTGTTTTAGATTACACAATCTTATGATTTTCAACAAAATACGTTAAAAATGAATCGTCCAAAGCCATCACATACTTATCAACATCAACCATATGCAACGACTTGGCAAAGATACAGAAAAACTTCTGAATCTTCAATTTCAACATGTAGTGATTATTCACAACCTTCACCCAGTACAACCCCATCCACAAGCAGCTCGGAATGTAGCCTTTACAGCCCTGGAACATCTACAGAAAATCTTTGCCGTCGAATTGAAAGATCTTCTGGTCAAAATCAATTCCGTAAACTTGTTGATACTATTTCGGATGCACTTGAATGTGAAGACCTTGAAAAACGTCGATACTTTCTTTCTCATGAAGCTGAAGCCATTCTTTATGGTAATACCCAAATCTTTGAATCTCTTTCAATTAATTCAGAAAATGAAAATGTCCCTAAAGATCTTGCTGAAATTGATGTCACGCCATTCAAAAATCTCATTTCTCAAAACTTTTCATCTCATACTTATAACTCACAATCTCATTTAATACGGGCTCTTAATCAATAATTGTTTATCATTTTAATTTTAATGTAAAAAAGACAATAAAAAAAGTTTATATCTTTATTAGATTTCTTTCGCTGAAGCAATTTTCGTACAAAAAAGTACCAGTCAAAGGTTGACACCACCTGACGCGACCAGGAGCCAGCTGGCGTCAAAAAAAACAGAACAATAACGACTCCCGAATTTCAAACCTGTTTTACATAGTAGGGTTGGGGGCGCGCCCAAAATTCTCAAAAAGCTGGGCGCGCCCGAGTTTTGCGCCCGGAGCCAAAAATTGCTGACATACTGTAAATTAACACAAAAAATTACTGTACAATGTCATTTCAGCATAAAAAACGATAAAAAATGCTTTTTTAAGTAATTGACGTAATTTTTTACCTTTTAATATTAATAAATGTTAAAATACAGTACTTTGGTAAAATACTGGTAAAAAATTCAAGTCATTTTAATACAAAAGAGTATATAATGTACTTTTTAAAACACTTTTTTCACGTTTTTCAGTTTACTACAGTGTAATAATAATTTTAGTTTAAAAAAATATTTTCTCAAAAATTTTAGTTTTGGGTTTTTTATTTTTTGTTCCGGGCGCAAAACTCGGGCGCGCCCAGGCGCAGACCCCTTGCGCTCGGGCGCGCCTGGGCGGGCGCGCCACCCCTACCATCCCTATTACATAGTTTTCTTTTTATTCAAAGTAAAAGGAGTAACAAAATGTTTAACTTTATTTCTATTACCTATCAAAACACACATTTCCTATT
The DNA here is from genome assembly GCA_963922195.1 of Panagrolaimus sp. PS1159. Taxonomy (NCBI): domain Eukaryota; kingdom Metazoa; phylum Nematoda; class Chromadorea; order Rhabditida; family Panagrolaimidae; genus Panagrolaimus; species Panagrolaimus sp. PS1159. The sequence continues at coordinate 1,726,991 of CAWUHW010000019.1, forward strand.
AAAAAATACATATGTATAAAAGTTAATAAATTTGAGATCATATTTGACATCCAGATAATCCTTCAGTATTTAATTTTCCTTCTTCTTTCATTTTCTTCAAGACAGGAGTATAATATTCAAATGGAAGATGTTTCAATTCAGCATAACGTTTACCATATTTTGGATTATGGTCGCTAAAGAATGAAGTGATGCAATAAATGTTAAAACAATTAATAGCTTACCGACGCCAAATTCTTTCTTTCTTTGTACACTGCCATACTGCTTCATCCCAATAACTACATTCTCCAAAATAACGTTCTAAAATAAAGTTTAATAAAAACAAAGAAATAAAAGGAAAAAAAAACTTACTGAATGGATGATCTTTATTACATCTTTTAAGTAAATCAATAAGCATATTACATTCAACAGTATGTAAATGTGGTGATAAATCTGGTTGCATATTTGATTATAAATTATCAAAATGATAAAACAAATATAAATAATGAGAAACTTTTGTGCAATAATAAACAAACCTTCGACAAAAATATATGAAATTCAAAAAAAATGTTTGTTTCACTTTATGCCAAACATGTATTTTTACTCAAAATCAATCTGATATTTCGTGGTGTTGACTTTTTTGAATCCATTTATTGAATTCATTTCTGCTTAATCTTATACTATGGTAATGTATAATACAATAAAATTAATAAAGCGTCTGTAACACTTTAACCATATAATTAACGAATTACAGTAAAATTAAAATTTCTACCATGTACCGTATGCTACTTTTATTTTCCAAACAAAAGTTTAACTTTTTTATATAAAAATGTCATTTCAAAATTGATATTTCATTTTATTTTTAATGCAAATTGATCTGTTTTACTTCTGTCTTGCATTTTGGCTTTATTAATCTTCAAAAAAAAATCCCCCGCTGAAAATGGATGAGTCTATAAATATATATAAGCAACAAGTTAATTAATGGATTTGAATCAAATTACAAAAATAAAACTTAATCCTTAACCAATGCCATTTTAAAAGTTGACACTTTCCCTTTTAAAATAGTTTTTTTTAACAAAAATTTCTTTAAAAAAAAAAGAAGAAGAAGCATTTTCGAAAGAAGTCGAAGAAAAATGATAGAAGAAGCCGGAGACGAAGTCGAAGGAGGAAAAAAAGTTGAAAGCCCTTGGAAAGTAATTGGCCGCGAAAAGAAGCAAAATTGAATGCAATTTGTGAAAAGGCTGTTGCTTCTCCTTTTTCTTAAGTCAAGGACGACAAAAACACGGGCTTTAGAATGAGAGAATGTGTTGTACTCTGTAATAAAAAGAAGTAAAAACTTTTTTAGTAGCTTCGAACTCGTTTAAAGACTTGTTAAAAATACCTAAGCTCAACAACAGCTATTATCTTTGTTTTGCATATTATTTCAGCAATATTTTTTAAAGCTGCAGATTACGGTTACTGTATTATTTTGTTGCTAAAAAATTTGTTGTTATTATCATATGCTAATAAAAACGTACTTTGTTACGAAACTTTTGTGAAGTAACTTCGATTTTGAAATTTTTTTAAAATCTTACAATTTTTTAATGCTTTCTATTTCTATTCTTTTTTCAATGTTGATCAAATATTAAATGTATAATGTTGACATCAATATTTCTCTTTATTAGTTTGATTTTAACAATTTTTGGATATCCATCAAGAGTTCCGATTCGTATGTTTTGTTTTAAAAAATATTTGTTTCAAATTAAACCCATTTAGAATCTTTTACAACCCCAGAAGATCGGGAACATGGTGTTGTAACTACATTAAATTTTACTGTACATCGGATTAATGGTAATTCTCAAGCACTTTTTACTTTATCACATCGAAATAAAGCTCTTCGACATGCTGCAGGTGATACATGGGGTGTTATGAAAAAGAGTAAGGACCATAGGTAATAATTTTTAAATTAAAAAAAAATTTTCCTAGTTTGCTCGGAATTAGAAGATGGATTTATGGTTATGCTTGCGGGTGAAAGTTCTCGAACACGTGAAGCATTTTTAAGTGTTGCAAATTCTTTGGAAGTTCCATTAGTTAATTGGGATATTATGCCATCTGCGCCATCTGAAAATACTGTTAGCAAGTATGTATTAAAATAAAAAAATTTCAAAATTTCAATTAACTCATTTATAGCTTTGAAGTAAGTGTTCGGCCATCAAATGCTGAATTGATTGCAGATTTAATTATTTTAAAAGGATGGAAAAATTTTATTTATTTACAAGATTCACAAAAAGCTGGCGCAGCAAATTTGGAAGGAATTTATCGATTTTTAAGAAAAAAGACCAATGAATCTGTTACTTCTGAACTTATTCAACTTCCGAAGGAAATTGATGATTTTCCGGAATTTTTACGACTTTTTAATGTTCAAAGATTTTCACAAAAAGCTCCAAGGTAAATCTTTTTGAAAATACATTTTATTATTAAAATTAAATATTTAGTCGAATAATTTTGGACACTGAAAATTCATATCGACAACAGCAACTTTTATCTGCTGTTCGATCATCGCAATTTAATCAAATTAATTATCATTATGTTGTTGCAAATTTTGTTAGTTTTTAAATTTTTTCATAAAAATTTTTTTATTGAATATTTTAGGATTTTCAACCATATGATGTTGAAATGTTTCAAAGTGGTAACATAAATATTACTGGATTTCAAATAATTAATCGTGAACTTCGAGAATTTACATTATTAAAATCTGCAGTTGATCAATCAAAGCATGTTGATCGTTCAGAAAAAATTATTGATCTTGAAGTACCTTTAGTTTTTGGCGGAAAAACATTTTTTGAACTTTTGTATATTTTTTTAGACAAGATTGGCATTTGTTCATGATGCAGTAATTATTGCACAAAGAGCTTTAGAAAATGCTTTAAAGAAAAATGATTCATTATTTCATCAAAATTTTCGACATGGTGAACTTTATAATCGTGGATTACCAGGAATTTATTGCCATCCTGGAACAGATAAAAATAATCCACAGAGACAATTTACAACATTTGAACATGGAAAAACAATTTCAAAATCCCTTCATGGAATAAAACTTTCATCAAGTGATAACACTTTAACGGGCATTATTGAATTTGATAGAAATGGATTACGAAAAAATTTTTATGTTAGCGTTATTGATTTAGTTTCTAATTCAAAGTCGGCATTCAATAAAAAAGAGGTTCGTTTTTTGAAATTGGTTTAACCATTTTCTACAAGGAAATATAATTTTTTTAAAGATATTTTCATGGCGACAAGGCGAAGGGTTTATCACAAATCAAACGGTTGCCCAACATACTCGAAAACCACATACACAATCAAATGCAAGAAAAAAGGTTAAAATTGTTACGGTATTGGTTGAGCCATTTGTTATGATTAAAAGGGATTGTGAAGTTTCAAATGCAACAGAATGTCAAGGAAATGAAAGATTTGAAGGATTTTGTATTGATTTGTTAAAGCTTTTAAGTGATAGAATTGAAGATTTTAATTATGAAATTTTTCTATCTGCTGGAAATAAATATGGTGCAAAACAACCTGATGGATCATGGGATGGTCTAATTGGATATTTACTTCGTGGGGATGCCGATGTTTCTGTTGCATCATTAACAATTAATCAAGTTTGCCGTTTCTTCTATTAATTGTTAAAAAAAGACTTTTTTATAGGATCGTGAAAGAGTTGTTGATTTTAGTAAACCATATATGACAACAGGAATTTCAATAATGATTAAAAAGCCAGATAAACAAGAATTTTCTGTATTTTCATTTATGCAACCTTTATCCAGTGAAATTTGGATGTACATCATTTTTGCTTATGTTGGAGTAAGGAAAACTCAAAACAGAGAAAAAACTTTTTTTTTTCAATTCAGAAAATTTTATTACATCTTTTTTCTTTTTAGGTGTCTCTTGTTATTTTTCTCGTTTCTCGTTTTTCACCATATGAATGGAGAGTTGAAGAAATGGCGCATGGCGGCTTCACAATTTCAAATGACTTTTCCGTATACAATTGTCTATGGTTTACTTTAGCGGCATTTATGCAACAAGGAACTGATATTCTTCCACGTTCAATTAGTGGAAGAATTGCAAGTAGTGCATGGTGGTTTTTTACAATGATTATTGTATCATCATATACAGCAAATTTGGCAGCATTTTTAACACTTGAAAAAATGCAAGCGCCTATTGAAAGTGTTGAAGATTTAGCAAAACAAACTAAAATTAAATACGGAATTCAACAAGGTGGATCAACAGCACAATTTTTTAAGGTTTCTTTAAACAAACAAAAAATACAATAAACAAATTAATAATACTTTAGTATTCATCTGTACAAATTTATCAAAGAATGTGGAGATTTATGGAATCTCAAGTTCCATCAGTTTTTACAACCTCATATGCGGAAGGAATTGAGCGTGTTCGAAGTCATAAAGGCCGTTATGCATTTTTACTTGAAGCGACGGCAAATGAATATGCAAATACCCGAAAACCATGTGACACAATGAAAGTTGGAGCAAATTTAAATAGTGTCGGATATGGTGTTGCAACGCCATTTGGCTCTGAATGGAAGTAAGAAAAAGTCAAAAATCAAACTAAAATAATGTTTTGAGCTTTTTTTTAGGGATTTAATAAATCTTGCAATTTTGGCATTACAAGAAAGAGGGGAACTAAAAAAATTAGAAAATAAATGGTGGTATGATCGAGGACAATGTGATCAAGGAATATCTGTAAGCATTGATAAACATTTTATAAATTTGTAATAAAACTCTTAAATTTTAGGATGGTTCAAGTGCAAGTTTAAATCTGAGTAAAGTTGCTGGAATATTTTATATTTTAATGGGTGGAATGGTTGTTTCAATGTTTGCTGCGCTTATAGAATTTGTATATCGTTCAAGAATAGAAGCTCGAAAAGGCCAAATATCATCTGTGGTAAAACAAAAAACAACTTTTTTTAGCCAAAAAACAAAGCTATTATTACTTTTTTTTCAGAAAGATCTTAAAGAGTCTTTTTATGGTCAGTTAAAGCTGTCACTTCAAGGAGGGGCAGTCGCAAAAGAAGGCTCTGCAGCAAATGAAGCTTTAAAACTTCAAAAAGTAAAAATTTAAAAATAATAATGAAAAAAGACATTTTTAAAAAATAATTTAATTTTTTTCTGCTTCTTTAGGCTTCATCTTTACTTCCAGCTGCATATACAGATCCCTCTGTATCTTCAACAATTAGTGCTCCTGTAATTCGAAGAAAAGATCCCTCAAACAAAAATAACCAAAATAATAATAGTAATAATAATAATAATAATAATAATAATAATAAATTTAATTCTAATCAAAAAAGATCTTCATCTCAAAATCGCTATAATACTGCTGTTTAAATTTTATTATTATTGCATTTTTCTGTAAAAATTATTATAATAAAATAACTTTTGCTATAATTTATGCTTTTAAAAATATTGTATTAATCTTTTTATTCTGTTAAACTATTGTATAAATAAAAATTTGAAGTTTTTAACTTTTTTTTGGTTCATTATAAACTTTAAAAAATTGCATTGGAAAAAGTTAAAAGTTTGCTACATTTTTTGCTAAAAAAAATAATAGAAAAATAGCTCAAAGTTGTTCTTAAACGAAAACCTGTTCATCATTTAGCAAAGCTTGCACGTTGAGCGTTTTTGATAAAATTTATTTGTATCTTATGTTTATCCAAATCTTTTAAAAAATCACAATTTTATTTATTGAATATTTTAAAGCTTCTGAATTATAGAAGATATTCGCTCTTTCCTTTACTCCCTTCCCATAAAATTTACCATCGAAAATTGACGATTGATTTAAATTAAACATATTTTTATTTGCATTTTTCTTATAATCTTTAATAACTTCAGATGATCAATCGTGCCCTTGTAAGCGTTAGCCGACTTGCTGTTGCTCGTCGAACTGGAGCTTCGGGCTTTCAAATGGTTCGTCAAGTTCATAAGGGTCATGAAGCTGTTCCACCAATGCGATATATGAGCATTCCTGTAAGTTTTTTGATATTAGCTCAAAATTGTAAAAATGTTTCTTAAAATACAAATCTGAAAATTACAGCAACGACTTGGAGTCTATTTCTTTATTTGCTTTGCTTTTCTTAGTTATCCAACATATGTTTTAATGAACTTGGATAATTTACGTCCAAAAGGTGAAAATACTCTTGGTGAAGAAGCACTTGAAGAACGTGAACGTCGCCTTGCTGCTCGGCAATAAATTTCGACAAAAAATTAAATTCATATTAGTGTTTTTATTTTGGAATATTTTCAAGTTCTAGCTTTTTGTACCTTTTTACACTTTATATCTTATGTTTATATAAAATTAGAAGTGAAATTTTTTTATGATATGTTTTTTATTCACATTTTTTTTCATGAATTATTAAGTATACAAAAAGAATGGTAAAATAATATTTTAATAAAACCTTTCACTAAGGTTTAAAGCTCGAATAGCAATATGTTCAATATCAAAATCTTCAAGTTTATCAAGAATAATTCCTTGTGAATCATAAATCATTGATAATTGTTTAAAGCTTTCAGCAAGCGTTTCAGGATTTGTTTCAGAAACTGGGCCTTCCAAATTATCACATAACTACAAATGTAAAGAAGCTTTAATAGGGTTGATAAATAAAAAGATGGAATTACCGTAGTTTCAACTTGAATAATTTGTTTTAAGCACTGTCTTCTTTCAGCTTCAAAGGCAATATTATCAAACATAATTTTTGATTGTTGTTGCGTTTGTCGTACTGCATGTGTCAATTGATTTTGTATTAATGCAATTTCTTTTGAAATATCATCCTTAAAAAAATTATCTTTTACATTGTTGATCTAAAAAATGCCAACAAACCATTTCATTAATTTGGCTAAGATCTTGCTTTTTTGCTCCCATTAAATGTTCATCTTCAGTGGTATCAGTAATTGTACCATTTTCTTCAATTGCTAAAATACCAGCTTTTATCAATTTCTTCAAAATTGGACCAGTAAATTCCATTCCATTGTGAATAAAAATTTGATCATGATCAAATGTTTCTTCTTCAGACGTATTTTCTTCACTTTCAAATTCACCGTATTCTTCTAAATCATCTCCAGAAATACCTTGTTCTTCTTCATCTTCAGATGTTGTTGGACGTTCAGGAGAAATTCGTTTATCAGTATACTGTATCTTTGGTGGTCTAAGCTTTTCTACAACTTTTTTACGAATTATTGGTTCTGTTGTATCACTTTCATCATCAGAAGCTGTGCCTCGACGTTGTGAAATACTTTCAAGTTTTTTCTTTAAAGTTGAAAGACGTTCTCCGGAATTTGAATGAATTAAAGGAATTTTCATTTTAAGCCCAGAAAGAATTGAATCAGAATCACATCCATCTCCTTGCCAAACTACCGGATCTTCTTCATCTTCATTTGGAATTTCTTTTTCACCAGTATGCGGATATTTAAAACAAATGGAAGCATTTTTAAATTTCATTCTATTTCGTTTTGGATTTCCTTCTTCTATCTGTCTTCTTTCTTCCGCTCTCATAAATGCAGAAGGGGATGAAAAAAGTGATGATGTTTCTTTGATAGGCGTTTGTGGGATACTTGAATTTATTTTTGAACCAAAATTTGGGGATAAAATTGGAGGTGACATTGAACTTCGATATGATAATGTACTAATTCGTCGTGAAAGTGTAAGAGTTTGTGGTAAATGTGATGCTTCACTATCTTTTGAATTTGAATCTGCTCGTAATCTCTTTGCTGGTGTTGGAGATTCACTAATTGTATTTTTACGCTTTCGTGATTGTTGCAATGGAGTTTCTTCCGATTCACTTTCATTTATTTCACCATTTCCTACTGTTTGTTTTCTGTAATAAACCGGTCCATTATCAGGCTCATAATCGGATGGTAATTCATCGTCTTCAAGTGTTTGTAAATCATAAATTTTTGTTCCCAATTGTCGTAGTTCTGTTGCTCTTTCAGTTGATTGAACTGTTAAATTTTCTGTAATAATAAAAATTGTTTTTAAAAATTACTGTATAAAAAGTAATATTACCAAATGTATCAATAATACTCTTAACTCTCAATTTTTCAACAGTTAAAGTTTTAAACTTTTTTATAAATTCAGGAGAACATTCTGGCATTAAATCTTCCAACCAAGTCCACCATAATTCAATAAGAAATAAATTATTTTGGTCTTTTTGACTGCATGGAATTAAATGTTCACTAATTTTATTGTAAACACTAAAAAAATGTTTATTAATTAAATTTTTTTTGCATTTTATAATTTTCTTACGCTGGTAATTCTTCTTTTATACTTTCTCCAATATCAGGAATTTTTGTTTCTGCTCCAATAATTGCACAATTTCCAGTTAACAATTTAGAAAGTTCGTCAATTACAGAAAGTTGTTTAAATAAATTTGCTTTAAATAATGTTTCAATATTTAATTGCAATTCTGACATATCGTATGCTTTTGAATCTGTATCATTTTCTGTAGAAGAGTTTGAGCCTTTTGCTGCAGATTCTTCAATAATACTTTTAAAATTTTTCCATATTGGGGTATAGACATCATTCATTGGCTCTTCTAATAAATGTGGAATATTTGAAGGAAAATAACCAACAAAATTTTCATCTTCTTCCTCATCATCATCGTCTGCCAATTCAAATTCTCCATTATCTTCTTCCTCCTCTTCATCTTCTGATTCAGTTGTATCAGATTCATCTAAACTTTCAGTCTCTTCAATTTCATCTTCATAGATATCGTCTGCTTCTTCAGGAGAACGTGGAGTATAGGGGGCATTTTTTGATGGTAAATCTAATACAGTTGTTTCATCTTCTTCATCATCATCAGCTTCCGAAGGTGTCTCAGAAGCACTTTTTTCAAATACTGAAAGTTGTTAATATTAATTTTTATTAAAATATTTTAATCCAACCATCAAGTGCTGATTTACTGGATGAAGGATGTGAAGTTAAATAATTTTTTGAACTTCCTGCAACAGGGGAGGAAATCATTGGCTGTTCATTTAATGATATTCGAGCACTGGTTTCTTCAATTAAAGAATCATTGTCAAAAGCAAATTCTGGGATTCTTAGATCATTTAATTCTAATAATGTTGCAATTGGACTCGGAGAATGCGAAGGAGATGGAGTAAAATATGGTTCCACCATAATTTCTGAAACTATTGAAAATTATAAAAAAGTGCAAAAAAGAAATTTTAGAGGATATCAAATTTTTTTATCGACATATAAAACTATCGTATTAATAATTAGTAATAACTAGTAATAGCTTAAAAAATAAATATAGCATTTACGAATTCATAAAGGTCTTATTTTTTATGAGTAACAAAAGCAGCCATGAATCGCCGCGCCATTTTGGCAGATCACAAAAAAGACGCTGGGAACATTTTGCCAAAAATTGAATTATACTTGGACTCTTTTGGAACTTTTATAATTATTTAAACAAAATTTTATTTGAAAATGGTTATGCATTAATTTGCAAAAACAATTACTTTAAATATCATTTTTCATATGTTAATCACAGTCTTTCACAATATTTTATGAAACACAATAGTTTTTGTAATAATCCGAAAATAATGACATTAACAAAAATTTTAAAAAGTTGTTATTAAAATATATAACTGCAAAATAAAGTAAAAATTTGTAGAATTTTTGAAGCTTTCGAAAATATTTTTCGTTTATGATAAAATAAACAAATGTCAGTTACATATTTGACGCACAATTTATCCTTTTTTAAAAACAGAAATTGTATAATAAGCATGCATGATAAGTGTTTTAGTCCTCAAAATATCTTTTTTGAAGATAAGAATTTGTATAAATTGCGAATGATTTGTATTTCATTGATAAATAATATAAGACGCGGATATGAAAAATGTTTTTTTACCCCCTTCAAAAAAGCGGGATTTTTAAAATTAATCTCAGGCCGTTTTCACAATGAGATTTGGCATTGATTGTGAAATAAATCTCAGAAATTTTTTCACGTAGCGAAATGAAGCTGGCGTTAAAATAAATCTCACCTCCGACTCTCAGACTGAGAATTGCTAACGGCAATAAAATAAATCTCAAATTTTTTTTCAGAATGAGAAATAAGGGAGGGATTAAAATTAATCTCACCCTTTTTATTTCAGCTTCGGTTTCTCATTAATTTTTAAAATTAATCTCAATTTTTGAGATTAATTTTAATCTAAAACGAATTTTTTATTTAAATGGCATGGTCGTATTTTTGAAGATCTTTTTTTATCATAAAATATGTCAAAAATAGAAAACGGCCAAAATTTGCAAATAAGCTCGATTTTCCCAACTGTTGGGAAAATCTCAATTTTCCCAACTGTTGGGAAAATCTCACTTTTCCCAACTGTTGTAAAAATCTGAATTTTCCCAACTGTTGGGAAAATCTCACTTTTCCCAACTGTTGGGAAAATCTCACTTTTCCCAACTGTTGGGAAAATCTCACTTTTCCCAACTGTTGGGAAAATCTCACTTTTCCCAACTGTTGGGAAAATCTCAAGTTTCCCAATTGTTGTAAAAATCAAATGATGAAAAAGAAAGCAATAAAAAAATAGTTAATTTACCAATTAACAAAACAAGAACATAGATAACTAAAACGTAAACAAAAATAAAGAAAATCAATTTTCATCTCCAGAGCTTAAAAGATGTTCGGCATCCACTTCATCAGACGATTGAGTTCCATATTCATCTGCGGATGAAACTTCTTCTTCAGCTATACCATCATTATTAGTTGTTTCTGCAGCACGTTTTTCTTCAAATAGAAGCTTTTCAACTACAACTTGACAATTGTTATCTCCAACAACATGAACATTTTGATCCCAAGACATTTTCTTCAAAAGATTTGTCAATCCTAAGATAATAAGGTTATTTCACAAACGGAGATATTAGGGCCAACCTGGAAAATTGAGATATGCAACTAGAGCGGTTGTTTGATCTTTGGAATACGGAGCATAAATTGAAAGATCTTCAAAAAGTAATGTTGTTGCCAATTTGCATTCTCGATTAACGGCTAATTCAGAAATAACTAATGTTTTTTGTTCATCAGTACCATCAGGAATATAGGAATATGAACAAAATATTCAGTAAAAAGTTTATGTTTAAATATTACCAATTTTTGGAGAAGCATGGACTAGAAAGAGCAGAGAAAAAGTTGAAATTGTTGTGCATTCTTTCATCCAATGGTAATGCACTAGTTTTTTGAGCTAAAACGTTAGTAACACATGTGGCACAAAGATCAACAGGATAATGAGATCCATCGGTATCTCTACATCCAATATTCAAAAGTGGTAACTAAAAAGATAATAATAGCAATGATAAAATCTAAAAAAATCTTACATTTGCATCAGGCTTTTTTGTACCCCAACATTTTTCGATAGTAAAATTTGAGAAAGCAGCTCTCATCATTCGAGTTTTTTGTTTCATAATTCCTAGATCGTCTGGTGTACAAAAATCATAATCAGATTCTCTCAAAGATGTTCCAGCTGCAACTGATCCGGTTGCAAATATTGGTCCCTGAAAAAAATTGTTAATTAATATATCAAACATACTTAATTGTTTAAAACTTACATGATGAATTTGTTGCAAACGATTTAAAAAAATCATCAGAATTTGCATTTTGAGATTTATGTGTAGCAGCAATTATGGATTTACATGTTGCATCAGGTTTTAGTTGAATATTCCAATTTTCAATTGCAAAGAGTTTTTGAAGCTTCGAGAAATTTGTGACATTTGGCCAACAGGTTCTCGAAACGAAAAAAGTATCACATTTTTTTGTTTGTTGTTTTTTTGTTTGTCGATTTTGCTTGTTTTTTTCGTGAAACTATTTACTCTTCTTTACTTTTCTTTATTACTTTAAATAAATTGTTGTTTATTTTCAGCTTGTATAATCTGTTAAATATGGCTGATACAGTTGAAGTAAAACGTTCTAGTAATGAAGATCATATTGAACTGCAACAAGAAATAACTAATAATGAATATGCAATGTCATTATTAAAAACGACTCTAATCCGTATTATGAAACGTTTAACTTCTTTGGATGGTATTCCATATGCTGATTATAAAACTTCTGATAGTTACCGCGTAACAAAACAAGCTCTTGGTTATTGTGTACGAAATTTTCCTATTGTAAGTTCATTTTCTTATGTTTGTTGTTTAATATTACGCTATGTTTCATTTTAGGAACTTAATCCTAACGCAATAGAACATCTTCATTGGATATTGGATGAATTGCAACATATTCATGATCGGGCAGTTGTAGTAAATCGTCTTGTTCCAGCTGTTGATAGCGAATTATATGCCATTTTTGGTCCAAATTCTAGAACAAATGTTGATGTAGAAGACTGGTCCTATCATAATCTTGTTCAAAGAAGAACTCAACAAATTTCTGATTATAATTTTCAATACAACAATGATTTTGGTACCTTTCTTGTTGCCGTTCCATCTGCATTTCGTTGTCCACAATGCCTCTCCAATGATCACGTTTTAGCACAATGCTCTTCAAATCGTCCAATTTGTTTAAAATGCAAAGTTCATGGACATATTGCTGCATATTGTAAATGGCAACTTTGCGCATTTTGAAACAACAGATTCAAATCCACCAACTACAAATCCACGTGCTAGAAATTCTGAAAATGAATCATCAACTGAAGTTCCACCAACTACAAATCCACGTAGAAATACAAAACCAATGAAAGGTGCTGATCTACAGAAACGAAAACAGAAACTAAGAAAAGACAACATTCAGCAACTTCTGAAATAACTATTCCAAAGAAACGTGGTAGACCTCCTAAGGCTAAAACTTGATTTATTAATTTTATTTATTTTTGTTTACGTTTTAGTTATCTATGTTCTTGTTTTGTTAATTGATTAATTTTGATTAAATTAACTATTTTTTTATTGCTTTCTTTTTCATCATTTGATTTTTACAACAATTGGGAAACTTGAGATTTTCCCAACAGTTGGGAAAAGTGAGATTTTCCCAACAGTTGGGAAAAGTGAGATTTTCCCAACAGTTGGGAAAAGTGAGATTTTCCCAACAGTTGGGAAAAGTGAGATTTTCCCAACAGTTGGGAAAATTCAGATTTTTACAACAGTTGGGAAAATTGAGATTTTCCCAACAGTTGGGAAAAGTGAGATTTTCCCAACAGTTGGGAAAATTCAGATTTTTACAACTGTTACCATAGTGTTTTAAAATTGACATTTTAAAATTTAAAATTAGTGATAATATGAAATTTATTCTCACTTTTTTTCGATCTTATGAAAATTTTGTCAATTAATCAAAATTGAGCAAAAATTCATAAACTACCTGAAAAGTCAGTCTGAACAAAACAACTGAGAGTTTTTTTAAAATGTTACCCATTTCTTAGTCTGAGGCTTGAGAATGAGATTTATTTTAACCTCAGTATGATTTCCAAACGTGAAAAAAATTCTGAGAATTATTTAAACGTATGTCCTATTTCTCAGTCTGAACAAAGTTGCTGAGACAGATTTTAACGAGCCATTGTTTTTTAAAAAAAATGGCTTTTTTGTCTTTTTCTAGCCTTTTTTGAAGGGGGTAAAAAAATATTTTTCATATCCGCGTCTTATATTATCTCTTTATTTTTTCTTTTTTTAAATCAATATTTTTAGATAGGCAAGAAAATCTACAATAATAATAACCAGATTTTTTTTTAAAAAAAGCAAGTGAATAAAAATCTTTTTGGCATCGTAAAATTTTATGAATTTGTTCGGCCACCGGGTGTAAGTACAAGCCAATGATCTGTCAATGGTATTTCATGATTAAATGCATCTAAAGGCACATCACACTAAAAGAAATGTTTATTGTAATTTTTTTTAAACAGGATTAATATGAACTTACAGAACCCAATACAGGAGGTCTATGCAAAACTCCATAATTTAGGTCGTCTTTAACAGAAAATTTCAATTTATAATTCTTTAAATCACTGTAATGAATATCAAATTCAAAAGTATTATCAAAATGTGGATTTGTTGTATTTCGGATGACTGGAGTTTTTCTTGTTGCTTTTTCACTTCCACCACTTAAAGCTACAAGTTTAATTTTGACATATGGTGAAACATTACCATTTCTTTCAACTGGAGTAATATCTCTAAAATATGGAAAAAACTTAAAATGTTAACAAAATTTTACCATAGACATACTTTGCTTCAATAATTTCAAGAACCAATTTAAATCTTTCTGCATTATAATGAAGATTTATATGTAATTGAGCTCTATCATGTTTGTCCAATTTTCTGAAAAATTTTAATTGTTAAATTTTATTCTTTTTTTTTGTCTCTTACTTTTTTGAATGCTTTGGTCTTTTAAATTTGCTCATTAATGTATGATCAGTTGCTTGACTAATTGAACTTTCTGCAATTGAAGGTGATGAAGCACTTAAAGTATTATTTGCATCCAATTTTAATGCTGGATCTGGATCACCATTTGCTTCAATAGTTTTTCCTGGTTCTGCTGGAATTGCAACATTAAGAGTTCCATTTGTCCCCGCAGGCTTCACTGGTACAACGGTTCTTTTTTCTGCTCTTTCAATATGTGAAGCTTAAAAAATTTATTTATACAAAAAGTGGGGAAGGTATAATGGATCATACCTGTTCCATAAGATTTTGCAGTTTGATCAAAATCAAGCTTTTTTAGGCCTGTTCCAGTTGTTGGTTTAAAAGCTCTTAATCGAATAGTTAAAACAATTGGACTTGTATGGATTCCAAGAGTTAAATATTGCGTTTGTTGGAATATTTCCATTTCAGGTTGATTTATAACTGATAATAATGGAATTTCAAGTTCACCCAACGAACGCTTTGTTCCATCATCAGCAGCCTACAATTAATTTTTTTAAATTTTTTGTGGAAAGATAAAGTTTACTTCAAAATGCAAATTTTGTCCTTCAGGTTGTTTAACGAAAAATGTGAATTTTGATTGATAAAGTGGATTAACAGTTTTCTCTCTGACATGTGTTCTTTGAACTGCACGACCAAGTGAAACTTCAACATATGGGGATGGTTCTAAACCTGCTTTTGGATATGGTAAATCTGATACTGCATCAACATAAACCATAACCATTGCAGGATGCACAGGTTTATCAGATGTTAGCCATTCATCATCCCATGCTTGCTTTCCAAGTGCAGTTTTATCAGTTGAAAGATCAAACCATTGAACTTTTATATGTAATTCCCCATGCTTGCAAGCTTCTAAATGAAACCATTTTTGTACAACTCCATCTCTTCGAACAATTTCTAGCGGAAGTGATAGGCGTCCAAGTTCTTCATCTTGACCAGTTGAATCTTCATCAAAGAGATCAATTCGTAAAGTTTGACCCGAAGCTTGATCAACAACAGCTTCAAAATATTCATTAAAAGTTGGATTTAAATCATTGTTAATAGTTTTTGTTCGAAAAATTTGTGCACCAACTAAAAATTTTATGTAAAAATATTCTGTGGCTTTTTTAAAAAATAATACCTTGAAGTTCACAATATGGATCACTTTTATCTTTTCGAAGAATAGAAATATCTTTATTTTCAAGATTTCTTGCTTCAATAATTTTAATACGGACGATACCCTAAAATGTTTTATTGGATTCAACTTTGTCAAAGAAAAAAAGTTACATCTGGTTCAGGAAAATATAATTTTGTAATATCAACATTTGGAGCTAAAGGCATAACAATTTTATTTGGCAGTACACATAAATTTGCAATTTGTGCATTAACAACTGAACGAATTGCATCAATTAAACCGGGTAATTGCACAAATTCTCCCATTCCTGTTAAATTAAAATCAAATTTTGGTAATTCAATAAATGATCCAGAAATTCCTCCAACCATTGGGGGATACGGTAGCAAAGGCATAAGGACACATCGAACTTTTCCTGTTAGCTAAACTTTTGAAAATTAAAACCTTTAGTATGTGTAAATTAGCACTTACAACAATTTGATTCATACCACCAGTGAATCCACAAGTTTTAACAGAAAATTCTGCATCTCCTGCATACACGACATCCATATCAACCAAAATTCGATCACGTCCAACATTTTTTGTATAAACTTTTAGCCCTCCAACTCTTGTCGGTAAATCTCCCATATCAATTTTTGTAAATTTAAATGATTTAAATGGTGATGGCATTTGTGCTCGAACTTGTGGCTCAATAAATTCAACCATAAATTTTTTTGCATATTCTCCTATATATGGCCACAGTTGATGTATTACTTTATTAACCCATTCAATTCTTTCCGTATCAGGAAATTGTACCCATGCCGGTAAATCATCTTGTTGTGCAAATTGTGCCATAATTGCTTCACGCTCTTGTGAAATAAATTGTCTTAAACGTAATCTTTTGTTTTCACGTTTCATCCACATATGTTGCTTTAAAATATATAAAATGCTAAATAAAATAATCCATAAAAATGATAAATTATAATATCCAACACCCCAGCATAATGCCATTAATGCAACACTACATGTAATTGGTACAATATAATTTTGCCAACTCATTATTAAATCTTTGGTTTGCTGAATTTCTTCAGATGAAGGATCTAAAATAGAAGGCATATTTTAAATGGTTGGACTTTAAAGTGTAAAAAAAGCTATCATCGTTTCTGAATTTTATTCGAAAAAAAATTCAATTACGGAATGTAAAAAATTGGGTAATAAAAAATCGTTACAAAAAAACGTTTAATTTTAATTTTTCAGACACCCTCCAAAAAAAGAGAAATTAAAATTATATTTTTATAGTTTTTGAATATTAGCATCCCTAACAAAAAGAAATAGGTTTTTATTTTTTCTGAAAAAAAAGAAATGGCAAAAAACACAAAGCTTTTTGACAAGTGTGAGTATGAAAAATTGGCCAGAAAATGTTTGAAGCATTTTTTAGTAAGAATTTCACTTCATGCCCTTCTGAAAGCTTTATTTTTTTCCCATTTTGTTTGGAGTTTGGCGCTTCTCCAAAAATATAAAAAAATATAGACGCACTAAAAATAGTGAATTTCTGCTTGAAAAAAAAAACTACTGAAAAAAATGTCTTTTTTTTATGGAAAAAAACCAATAATAAAAGGAAAAATTTTTTAGACCTTACTACATGAAAGAGAGAATCAACAGCCAAAAAATTAGTAGTAACAAAGTTAAGCCTTTTAAAAGTTTTTTTTATTTTTTATTACTAAAACTAGACAAAAGGAGAAACGTATCAACTTTTTTTGGCAAAAAATGGTCAAAAGGTAGATTAAGAATAAATAAATAATTTGTTCGATCGATTTTGCGCAGTGGCAAATATAAGTATTAAGTATTAACGAAAGGCAGAAAAAAAGCAGAATGTGCGAACCGCGCGTGCCATTTTTTTTATTTTGCGTTAAGGAAAAAACCAACATCGAATAAGGTGATTATTAGTTTCTCTCTTTCTTCGTTTTTTCTTGCTTGCAAAAAAGCTTGCTTTTAACATTTCTCTTTTTTTTACTAAAGAAAACAACAAATAAGAAAAAAACATTGTCTTTTTAAAGGCGGTTAAAAGTTTGTGATAGCCTTTGAGAAAGAAAAAAAATCATATAAAAAAATTTTTTTGAAGGTTGTTAGTTTCACGCTGATGCATGTCTTGATTTAAAAAAAAAAGACAAATCATTGAATAAACAAATTTTTTATCACCCTTTTGGTATTTTTTTAAAATGTTTTCGAACTTACCACCTTTTACCAATTTTGGCTGCATTTTGTCCATATTTCTTTCTTTCCTTTGCCAAAAATAATAATAATAAGATTATTAAAAAAAAGTTCAAAGTTTTTCAATCATCAGGAAATAAATCTTCAATGTAATCTAAAAACGATTAAAACCAATTTTTGTTTTAATTCTTTCTTTCCGATAAAAAAATTAGTGTTATCGGAAAAAAAATAAAGATGGAAAAGAATATTTTTCTTTTCGGCAGAATAAAAAAAACATATTTTAGGGGGGAATGAAAAAAGGAAGGATCAATAAAAGTCAAGATAGATAGATAGAAGATACCCTCTCTTTTCTCTATTGGAATGCAATATATTCACGTTTTTTTGATCAACGATTGAAAGCGATTGTTTTGTGTAATTGATTTTTGACTGAACAATCTTCTTTTTTTAAGGAGGAAAGTTATCAAAAAAATTCCAAAAGATATTTTAAGCGAAAAGTTTCAATTTTTACGAATGTAAATCAAGAAAAATAGGAAAGCGAAAAAACTAATGGTGATTAAATAAGTATTGTGATTGTGCCTTTAATGATTCATGGAAGCTTGGAAGCAAAAAAAATTAGTATTTTGGAAAAGGTTGAATAATTCTTTTGAAACAAAATATTAAAAAAAGACATTCAAACTTTAAAGGTTTGTAGAAAAAACATTTCAAAAAAAGTAAAAAAAAGCAATTGATTTGATCATTCAAAGCTTTGAGTTCTCTTCTTCTTTCTTTTTTTCAATGCAAAAACAAAATCATTTTTGTGGTATGTTTGTTTCTTCTCCTTCCTTCCTATTTTATTTGTTACCGGGTTGTTTCAACTATGAAAAAGTGAGAAAAACTTTTTTTCTCTTCCTTTCCATCAAAAAAACTCTTCATTATTTTGTTACCAGATCTTTGGGGTTATATATGTTGTTGACAGTTTTACATTCATAAACGAAAAGAAAAATTGGAAGGAAATGAAGAAACGCTAAAAGTCAACTTGTTTTGTATGTATTGTACAACACACAATGTTTTTTATGATATTATTTCCTTCTTTTTTTGATAAACTTTTTTTTTACAGTTGCTTGTCTTTAATTTCTGATTTTATTTTGCAAAAATTTTTATACGGAAAGGTATTTATATTGTCATTGTTAAAAAAAAGAAATTTTAAGAATTTGTATCACAATTTTTACTTACAAAAATTTACGGTTTATAAATTTTATATGTTTAATAAAGTACAAAAGCAAAAATGAAAAATCAAAGATCAATGAACCCACAAAATTTGCATAAAATACAATTTTCTGACAAACACAAGTCTTTAATAAAACAATTAAATATATTTTTTATAAATTTACAACTGTTTTTTTTCCTATTAACTAAAATTTATTGGCAATAAAAAAGTAAATGTTGTTCTTTCTTCTTGCACAAAAAAGACAATAAATTTAAAGCCCAACAAAAAAAAATTTTTTTCTTTTGTAAAATCAAATTGGTAAATCTTTCTCTATTAAATTTCAACAAAAGCTTTATTTCTTATGTGTTTTTATGATATTTGAGTAAAATACAATGAAAGTTTTCTTTTCATTTTTTAACTTCTTTGAAGGTAAGTAACAAAAAAATCCCGCACCATCACAGCTGCTGCGCGCTTTCACATCGTTGTTGATGTCTTAGCGCGACAAGAAGCTTGAAATGGCGCCTTCATAAAAATTTGCCGAAAATTGCATATCGACTTCAGTAGACGAATGAAAAAAAAATATCTTGACAGCTGATTATTTATCGTTTAAAATCTTACACATTTTATTTTAAAACTTATATCAAAATTTATTCTGTGGAATGCAATATTTAAAAATGTGCGAATTTTGTTTGCTGTGTTGGATTTTTACTACTTAGTATTTTACTCAAAAAATTTTTTTTATGCTTGATTACTTGTTTAAACAATATGTATTTACTATTGTTCAAGCATTCATAAGCTATAATTTATGCCAAATTTTGAAGCATTCTTGCAAAAAATGTGTGTATCATCTGAACAATAGCAATTTATTTGCACTTGTTTGCCTCTTCTCTTTTTTTCCTGACCTGTTCCTTAAAGCAGTTATTTATTTTTCTCATTTTAATTTATATCCTTCTATACCCATAAACAATCCCACTCTCTTATTTTTTTCAGATTTATTGAATTTTTTTATGATAAATTATTCTTATAAATATTATTATTTTAAAAACCGGATATTATATATCGCTTAATAATAATATTACTTTTATAAAGTATGCTACAAAAATTTTCTTATATTCTAGGGGCTTTGACATGAATGAAACACAACAGCAACAACCACCAAATCGGAATATCTCACAATCCACAAATTTGCCAACCCATTTAGCAAATTCTAATGGATTACCAACTTCATGTGCAGCTTCAACGTCGTCGGCGGCGCAAATAAATAATCATACATTTACAACAACTCCAACAAAAAATGATAATTTAAAATCTCAAACTTCACAACCCCAAACTCCACAATTTAAAACTTTGCAATTAATTCCATCATCAAATCATCTTGTATCTTCTTCACAGGGGAATTGTGTCGTAGTACAACAAGTTTCAAATAGTAATCATTCGCTATCCTTTCAAAATTTATCAAGTCCTGAACATTCACAAAATCAATCATGTGGACAAACGATATATCGTCAAAAAAATCAAACATTTGTAAATTCTCGACCACAAACAGGTAATCAAGCAAATGCAAATACCGTTAATCACAATGGTGAAGGAAATGGTGCACCAACAGCCGCCAATATTCAACAAAATCAAATATCTGCTCGTTATTTAGTTAGTTTAAAAATATCATATTCAATTTTTGCAATTTCCCTTTTTAGCATCAATTTCAAGATGGCCGTCAACTTCAGATGATTCAAATACCAAACAATGCACAATATGTTCAATTAAGTAATGCCCCAGGACAAAATGGCCAATCGTCACAAATAATGACATATGTACATCCACAACAACAACAACAATTTGTTTCAAGAAATGGTGGACAAACTCAAAATGTTATTATTGCAAGTCAAGCTCAAGATGGTTCTCGAACGCTTCAAGCAGTACCAGCACAAATTCATACTATTCAACATACTGTATCACCACAAAATGCATCATTTCATTTAACACAATCTAGTTTAAAAAATGTAAACTTATTAATTTTTTTTAAGTTAAAATTTTCTACAATTTTCAGGTAAAGCCTTTAAATCCATCCGCACAACCATCACAACAGCAGCAGCAACAACAACAACAATCAACACAAAATCGAAGGCCAGAATTTGTACATCCTCAAAATAATGGTACACAAAATGCTACTTCAAATCAGCCACAAAATCAAAGCAATACGGATGGACAACAATCACAAGCGGCTCCACAAACAACTGAATCTCCAAAAATTCGATCAAAAGCAAAAACAACTCCAAATAAGCCAAAACCAAAAGTATTGAAAACTTCACCATCAACTCAACAAATTACAAATCATGTCGGACAACCAACTGCAACAATTCAACAAATTGCATTACCTGTAAATGCACAAATTCGACCACCATCAAATTCAAATATTAAAGGAAAAGAGAAAGGCCCACCTGCTCCAGTTCGAACCGTTACAAGCTTTGTTCAAATTCAGCAACCATCATCACAGCCATTGCAGCAACAAACTCAAAATTCACAACAACCAAATCAAGAAAAGCCCCAACAATTAACCATAGCTCAAGCACAACAAATTCCGGCAAATACTGTTGTACAAAGTGTACAGAAAACTGTTCAAATAACTCAACAAATGATACAAAAATCTGAATTACAACAGCCTCAACCGCAACAAATTTCACAAGAACCTTCAAATCAACAAACAATAATTGTTCAACAAAATCAAACACAAGTTTCTACAACAAAAACTACCGTACAAGCTACTTCACAAATTATTACAACTGCAAAAATACCAGCCGTTCCAACAATTGTTAAAGCTCGTACTACACTTGCTCAACCAAAGTCGACCACTGCAGCTGCAGATGCAATTTCACCAATTCCAAATGATCCATATAGTGGAGCTTTAAGCAAACTAAATCTTGATTTAACTGGTGGAGATCCAAAAGATAGTTATAGAGTGCTGAAGAAACATTTCAAATTTTTAGTTTATGTAAGCTTTTACAGTTTTTTTTGACATTTATAAAAATTAATTTTTTTAGGAAAATGAATGCTATCAAGGACAACTTCGTGACAGTCATCAAAGATTATTAAAACTTGAAAGAGATAATAATTATTTAATGGATAGATTATTGAAATATGAAACTTTGAGTGATTCTGATGGCGATGAATCTGATTCTTCTATAAAAACTATTGAAGATAAAGTATTGACTCAAAAAACAACAAAAAAGTGAGTCCATTTTTATTATTTCTTTTTGAAAATATATCTTTATTTTTTTTAGACGACCTCCAGCTAAGAAAGATTCTTCTGCTCCACCACGAAAAAAAGCAAATGTATCAAGCAAATCAAGTGCAGCAAATAATAATAATCCAACTCCACTTCCAAAAATAAGTTCACCAATAACTTCAAAAGCTCCCATTTCAACTGCATCAAAACCTGTTGCAAAACCAATTGTTGTCAAAGATTCACCAGGATCTTCAAAGCCATCAATTTCTTCGTCATCTGCATCAGTAGCAGCCAATCCATCACAAAGTACTAATAATACCTCAATTCAATCTACCTCATCGTCAGCACTTTCCGTTTTTCAAGCAAATATGCCTTTACCCTCAATTTATAAGCCTTTTCCACCATCAAATACGTCAACAATTTCAACCCCTTCAACTCCAACCACAACAACAACTGATACATCATTTGTTACACCAGCTTTACCAAAAACTAATGGTCCAGCTATAGCAGCAGCTAAAAAGCCAGTACTTGCAATTCCAAAACCTGCATTACCAAAAGCAAAAGGTAAGTCTTATATTTCTTTTTTCAAATTTTTAATTACAAATTTAGTAATGATTGCTGATTTACCAATAAAAGATAATCGTGCAAAGTTACCACATAATTCTCCAACCACATCTGTAACAAGTTGCAGCAGTACAGGAACAGATATTCCAGAATCAAAAGTTTTTACCGTTGTTCCAAGAGCACCATTTCCACCACGAAATCCAACCCCACAATCAAATGCTACTGTAACATATTCAACCCTAAAACCAAATGCAATGATACCACGGCCAATTGGACAAATGCCATCACAAACTCGGATGCATCCATCTCGTCCAAGTCCAAAAATTCAAATTATCCAACCATCTTCTTCTTCAATGAATCAACAACAACAATCATCTCAACAGTACAATATTCAACAACAAAATTCAAAACTTCGTCCACAATCACTTAAAGATAATTCAACAATTAAAAAAGAATCACCAACAAAACCAAATTCTTGAATTATTATAAAAAAGTTTTGTCTTAAATATATATAGTTTTAATTAGCGGGTATATTTCCTTTACCAGCATCTATTTTATTACCCGTTGCAAATACTTTTGTAAATTGTTTATAATTTTCTTTTTTGTACTTTATTATTTTGATAATCGTATTTAGGTTGACGATCTCAGCAAAAAATATATTTTGGGGTATCTTTTGTTTATTTTCTTCTCTTTTTTAACATTTTTTACTATTTTTTGTACGTTTGAGCAAATGTGATTTTGTAACATAAATCTCACTGCTTTAAAATTATCTTTTTTTCTGTTATTCACAATTTTTGCTCAAATTTATAATCTTTTTTTAAATTTCTCATTTTTTTCCAGTGGTTGTTTAATTTTCATTTATATTTTTAGCCTCTTTTTTGATCTTATAATAATTTTTTTTAAATAACTCTACGAAGGATGATGTCGCTCGAATTTGATCTCGAAAAATTACAAACTTTTGGTGCGCGGGCGTGTGTTTTTTTTATTCTTTGCCTTTAATACCATTTTTTTGTGGCAAAAAAACAGCAGTAATAAATATTTTGATTATTTTAAAATTCAAATTTGAAGTTTTGTCTTCTTACATTTAATATTGTAAATTTTTGAACTTTTGTTCATTTTGAAATAGTTACAAAAATAATTCAAAAATAAATCTTTAGCTTATGGAAACGGATCAATTATCATTAACCGCTGAACAAGTTTATAATGATCTATTGTTTAGTATTCATTGTCCAGATTGGTTTCAATTTGTTGCAAAAGAAATGAAAGAAAATTATTTTGAAAAAATTTTTTATGGTTTAGCAAGAGAAATTTTGGATGTAACAGTTTTTTCCTGATTTTTGGATTTTTTAAATATTTATTTTAGGAAAATACATTTTTTCCGTCCCTAAATGATATTTTTAAAATGTTTAATTTAACGGAATACAAAGATGTTAAAGTTGTAATTATTGGACAAGATCCATATCCAAGTATAGGAAAAGCAACAGGTTTAGCATTTTCGGTTGAAAAAGGTATTACAATTCCAGCATCATTGACAAATATGTTTAAATCAATTGCAAGAGATGAAGGTGGAAAAGTAAAATTTCAACATGGAGATTTAACATCTTGGGCAAAGCAGGGGGTTTTATTATTGAATACTTATTTAACAGTACCGTATGTTTGAAAAAAATTTGATTACAGTAATTTCAAAATTTTAGTGAAAATGATTCAATGGGTCATCGAAAAATTGGATGGAAAGAATTTACAAAGAGGGCTGTGGAACATATTGCACAAACTAGGCCAAATGCTGTTTTCCTTTTAATGGGACAAACCGCTCAAGAACATGCAACGTATCTTAATGAAAATGTCATTGTTAAAGTATAAAACATTTTTTCAAAATTTTTGATAAGCACAATTTTTATTTTAGTGTGCACATCCATCGCCTCATTCGGCTCCAAAATTTTTTGAAACTACTCCATTCTTGGATGTAAATGCAAAGCTTATTGCAACAGGCCAAACTCCAATTAATTGGTCATCGGGTTTTACAGTTTAAAATTGCATTTTTCACTTTTTTTTTAAACTGTTATAAAATTTACAGTATTACAAATTTTTTATATTATTGTAAAATATAGCTTTTTATAGATGTTATTTTAAAAAGAATAAAGTTTATAGTTATATTTTTTAAAAAAAAGGTTATTTCGAAAAAAATAAAACCCATGCAAATTAAAGTGTTACCTTGAAAATGAAAAAAATGCATGTTGTTTAATTATAATTCGCAGATGTTTTATGTCATACACTTTTTTCATATGTTTTTATTTAAAATAAAAAAGAAAAATAAATTTGTTTGAAAAATAAAATCATTGTAAAAATGTCAGGCAATGATGAAGAAAATGATGAAACGACAATTCCGGTAAGTAAAACAGGGTTTTAATGATTGATTAAGAAAGAGTATACTGTAGATAAATAATGTTCAAACCCTTCCACCAGTTTATGGAAGCATTCAGATGCAACTTTACGAAATTGGACAAGAGAGTTCATCGGTCTCAGATTTTTTATATATTTTTTATTCATCAATTTGCAACCATTGTTTAGTTTCAACAGTTTTATTCATTTGTTTCATTATTGCGTCATTAATGTGCTATTTTGGTGATTTCATCACCCCAAATTTTAACATGAGTTTTAATTTTTAGGGCTTGTTTACATTAATAAATGTCCGGCAAAAAAGGAAATACCTGTATATTTATTAATTGAAGGTTCTGTAGGACTTTTACAAGTTACACTTTTAATGATGCGGCATCGACGTGAACGTCAAGAAGATCTTGGAGAAGATACAGATTTGACTGGGATCGGCTTAAATTCTACACCTCAAAATCATTATTCAACAAATTCTTCAAAAGTTGTTGTATATTAAAATATCAAATTTAAAAATCTTTTATTTTAGATAACAGAATTAATAATTTGGGCATTTCTTTTTGTATGGTTTATAATTGGCAATATTTGGGTTTTTGAAGTATTTTTACCACCTGGAAGACAACATGAACGATCTAAAACTCCAACATATTGGTGTCATTCATATACTTATAATATTGCATTAATACAAATACTTTCAACACATTTTGTTATAGCATTTGTAATAATTTCTAGCATATTTTTAGCATTTTGTGCAAAAAGATTTATGGGAATGCGGCATCCACAATTGGCAAGATAGGAGAAAAGAAAAGTAAAAGACCACCCATTATGTTTGCAATTTTAATGCACAAAAATTATAACCATTTTTGACCTCGAAAATAATGAATAATTTAAAAAAATTTGTTAGATTTTATGAAAAATGTTTAGTGTTTTTATAAAAGTATTCAAAAATGTAAAATTTTATTAAAATTGAGAATTTTTATGTAATTGACAGTATAAATTATTTAAATAACACGTAATACAATTCATAACCGCCATACTTCACTACCAGAAGGTGATTCGAGATCTTCAGATTTTCGTAATGGCTTTTCTGGTGTTTGAGGTTGCTTTCGCCGAGGTGGTGGAATTGGTTTAAAGGGTTGTGCTTCAACAGGCTTAACAATTTCAACTTTTTCTGTTGGAATAATTGATTCTGTAAATTCTTTAATTTTTTTAATATCTTCTTTTTCAAGTTCTGGCTCTTTTGACAGTGAATGGATTTTTGAAAGCTTCGGATCTTTTTTATGTTTTGATAATTTTTTAATTGCTTCTGGAAGACCATCTTTGAATTCAGGTAATTCAGGTGTATGCGGCTCTTCATCGGGTTCAGGATGATGAATTGGATCTTCAATTTCTCGAGTCGGTGATAAATCCGTTGAAGCAGAAGAAACACGTTCAATAACATGAGCTTGAATAAATGGCTCGTATTCAGTTTCTTGTTTCAATAATTTTTCTTCTTCTTTAATTTTAACTTCCGCCAATAGCTTTGCTTTTTCTTTTCTTAATTTTTCAAGCTCTTCTGTTAATTCATTAATTTTTACTTCAATCTGAATAATTTTTTCTGAATTTTCACTTTTTATGGTAGCACTTTCTAACTTTTCTTCTAAATTTGATTCCAAAATTGGCAAAGGTTTAAGGGCAGGCTTTTTTGTGGTTGGTGGAGGTGGAGCTGGCATTCGTTTAGTGGAAAGTGGCACATTTTCATATAAAACTGGCGAAGTTGGAGATTCTCCAGATGTAACAGGTTGGGCAAAAACTTTTTCACTTGTTTCTGCAAGTAATGGAATTCTTTTTGGACGCGGCCGACGCGTTGGAGAAACTGAAGCAGGTGCATCAATAGGCCTATTATTTTTTAGATAAAAAACATTATTTTATAAATTATAATTTACTTACCATTCTTTCCCCTCTAAAATTGGACTACTCAAATTTGCATCTTGTATCTTTTCCATTGTATTTGAATCAACATAAACAAGCTTTCCATCAACTTCAATAGGAATAATTCCATCAACAGAAGTATTATCCATAAATCCAATATGACTTGAATGCCTGCAAAAAAAAGAAATATTTGTTTAAACAGCTTTTCTTTTCCTTTAAAAAACTGTCAAAAAAAGTTCAAAAAAAAAGAATACACACCTAAAATCAGTTGGCCATCCAATATCCTTCTTTTTTACAGGTTTTCGAGTTTTATGTTTTGGAGAATATTTTGATTCACCAATTTCACTTTCAAGAATTTTTGCAGTTAATTTTGGTAGAGTTGGTTCTTCCATTAAATGAATGCTTGTCAAAAAAAACTTTTAATCAATTGTTCGGCTGATAGCCTTAAACAATAGGCAAAAGAAGGAAACGATAACGTAAGAACAAAAAAGGAATTATTGAAAAAAATAGCGAAGATTTTTCTACAAGATTTTTTTTGTCAACGAAAGCAAAAAAAATAAATGTTGAGGCTTCTTCTTGAAAAAAGTTGTTGTATTTCCTTATATTTTTTTTCTTCCCCCCTTTCCTCGTTAAAAAAATGAGCATCATCATACTTTCTTCTTCTTGGTGATTATTGATTACGGAGTCAACGAAGAAAGCAATGAATCATGCATAAATATATTCATTTTTTTGTCAACGGAAATTCCATGTATGATTATTTACATTGCATTAAGTACAAAAAAAAAGAAATGTTGTCACATTTTAAGATAAACAAAAAAATACACGCAGAAAAAAGGTGAATGAGTTAAAAATTATGAGAATTTTTTCTTCTTATCATTTTGTAAAAAAAAGATTAATCATTTTCTTTTTGAAGATTCTTGTGTCGGACATGGATTTGTACACCATTCTAATTCGCCGCTTTCTTTTTGAAGCATTCCAATTTTGCAATCATTAAAAATCGGGCAGCAAATGTTTAAAGGGCATTCAAGCTTTTTAAGAGCTTTTAAAATCTTTTCTAAAATCAATGGGTTACGGTAACTTTTAAAAGGTATAAAACCTTACTTTTTGAATATGTGGGTGGTTTTTGTCGTTCTTTTACCCCTTCACCGGTTTCACATGGCCGATGTTCATGTCCACAAATTTTATCTTGTGCACAAATTTTTGTTCTTTGTTGTATTGTACTTCCTTCACCGCACAATGACCATTCCGTCCAGCCAAATTGATCACTTTGTTTTTTCTCCACAAAATCTAAAAATCAACTAAAACTTTCAATTTTTTTAAAAAAATTTCAAACCATGTTTTTTGATTCCAAATGTATTTGAATGATGTCCAGCTGATGGACTTGCAAATCTTCTTGTTGCACCCAATTGTGAAATATTACAACCAGTTTCAAAATAATCAACAAGATCCGCTGATTCACTTGTAAAAAGATCAGGTTGTGTAAATCGATCCTCTGTATTTAAAATGCAATTAAGTTGTGGCTCTTCAAAATAATACATTCCAGAAGCGCATTTAAAGCCATATAGTTTTCGACTGTTTAAACAATTATTAAAACATTGCTGAAGGGATGACGCATCAACAACCGTCTCAGCAAACCCAACTAAAATCATTTGTGGAAATCTATTGTAAATTTCTGAGCACTCCCTTAAAAAATCATTTAAAAATTTATTTAAAAAAAAATAAAAAAAATACCCAGCTACTTTTTCATCAATACAAACTTTTTCATAATAATCTGAGCCGCTTTGCTGTTTTAATTGTCCATTTCCAAGTGGAACGGCGGTTTCACCAGATAAAACACATTTGGTTTCAATAAATTCAAATGAATTACATTTAAAATTTGAACCATTTGTCTAAAAATGGAAATTAATAAATTATAAGCCATTACAATATTTTTAACACGCTTACAGCAATATTATTTGAACAAAGATTTATGCATTCATCAAGTGTTGAAGGAACAACAATAATATCATCATATTTATCAAGTTCAAAATCTTTTGTCTTTAAAAATCTTGCAGTTTTTCCTGTTTCACATGATGGAAATGTTGGAGGTGGAGGAGGAGGTGGAGCAAAATTATGATTATTATTATTATTTGGTTGAACAATAGAGTTTTCAAAAGTTGGAAAAGTATCTGTTAAACTTTGTTGTTCTTTGAATAAAGCGGTTGCTGCAGCTTGCGCCGATGGAGGTGGAGAAAATGTTGTTGTTGATGGAAGTGAAAGAAGAAGGGCATCCGAATTACAACTAATTGCAGCAGTTGGTTCAAAATAATCTCGTGTTTGAAAACGTAGTAAACGAGCAGGAGATTGATCACCAACATGTCCAAAAAGATCACAAACTTGATTTGAATTATCATAAACAAATGAACGACAAGAATATGGTCCAACTTGAGATTTCAAACATTGTGCTTTACAACTTGAAAGTGAAATAGATGATCGCCTTTCATACGGTTGAGCATTTACAATAATACTATTAGAATATCGCCGAAAACATGGATCACCTTTAAAAAATAAAATTTTTTACAGTAATAAAAAAATTTTAAAAATTACTTAAATCTGGGATTCCGGTAATAACTTGTCGCTCATTTGATGAAGTTTTTTGTTTATCATCTCTTTTTGCGCCATACGGAGTTGAAGGAAGTTGAAGATTTTGTGATTTTTCATTTGAATTTTCAACATTTTTATCCACTTTATAACTAAATCCATTCTCGCTTTCATCTTCACTAACTGGACTATGAAAACCTCTTTAAAAATAAAATATACCGTATTGAAAAATTGAAATAAAAATAAACAAACCTATGTCCATGGTTATTTCGTTGTTCAGCAATTTCACTATCATCACCATCACTTTCAAATGAATTTCCAAAAACTTTACTACTTCCAAATAAAATTAAAACAAGAAAACTTTGAAAAAACATAACTTTTTTTAATTTTCCTTTTTTCTTAAAAAAAAAGTGAAGAGGTCAGTGAAATCGAAATGTTGACACTTTTTAAAAGTTCTTCGTTTTTTTCTTCTTCTTCTGTCGATGTATTAAAGCATCCGTTTCAAATCGGACAAAACTGTTCTGAATAATTTAAGAAAAAAAAGTACAATGAATCTTCTTTCTTTCGTTTTTTTGACTGAGGTTGTTGGGTGGCGTGTAATGAAAGAAATAAAGGAAAGCAATGATTGAAACAATTTCTTGAAGGATTAAACAGGCAATAAGTATGAATTGGGGTCAACGTCAGAAATAACAAAATATAGAAGATGATGGAATTTTTGAGTATCGCCTTTTTCTTAGCCTCTTCCTTCTCTCTTTTTTTTGACTCCAATGACCCAAATATCGATATACAAAAACAGTGCGAGGTTTTTGCAGTAGAAATCGGCCTTCGGATCATCTTCAAGAATTTTCTGTTAATGCATGCCTTTTTTTTATATTTATTCTTTTGTTACGGTTACACTTTAAAAAAAATTCCCGAAATCATTTTTTAAGGACCTTTTAAAAGTAACGGAAAAAAAGATGAATTGAAGTTAAACGGATTTTTGACTCAAAAAGTGATCCTTAGAAAAAATGTCCTTGCCCTTTTTAATCCTTTCTTTCATAAAAATTCATTTTGCATAAACCAAATTAGTTCTTTCAAAAAAATATTTAAATTTATTTTTCATAATATTCTACAAGTAACATACAGACCTAATAATTTCTACGGTAACAAAAATAAAGTAAATTAAAATTTCATTAATCCAATACAAGCAGCTCCAAAGATGGCACTTCCAGCAATAAATGCAAGTTCACGATATGATGGAAAGCTATTAACTTCAAAATGAATTTCAGGTGGTTGTTCAAGAGTTTTTTGTGCATCAAGAATATGTTGTTCAAGAACTGCTGGCTTA
Organism: Panagrolaimus sp. PS1159; assembly: GCA_963922195.1. NCBI lineage: Eukaryota > Metazoa > Nematoda > Chromadorea > Rhabditida > Panagrolaimidae > Panagrolaimus > Panagrolaimus sp. PS1159. Next base: position 1,757,817 of record CAWUHW010000019.1, read on the forward strand.
TCTTCAAAAATAAATCGAACTTGTGGCTTATAAAAGAATTTTTGACCAAAGAATGTTTTCTGTAATATTATATTTAAAAAAGTTTATTTGAAAATAAATAAAAACTTACACTTTGTAACATTGATTTACTAACTTTTTCAGGAGTTAAATCTTTACGCTCAGTATAAGCATCACAAACTTGAAAATGTGGATGAACAACTATTGACTTTACCTTTCCAGTTAGCAAATAATCCCTTTCAAATTCAACATATGGAATTGGAGGAATTTCTTTATTCAAAGCACGATTTTCACTTCGACGACGCCATAGAAGAACACCATGACTACCAAAAAACATCATACATGTACAACCAATAATAGAATATTTACGACGAAGATTTCCTAAAAACAATTCTTAAAAATGGTAATTTATAACAAAAGGTATACTTTGTTGTTGTCTTGCAGTATCATATCCGCTACCATTCATTTGACGAATTTGTACATATTTAAATTTTGAAACTATACTTCTGCCGATCAATTGAAAGCTTATCATTTTGCACTAAAAAATCATAATAATAAACAAACACTATGTGATACAGTTTTAATGATAATAAAAAAGCAATCTTTGATGATTTGCTTCAAACCCTTCAATCAAAAAAACTTTTTTTAATTTTTTTCAATGTTTCTATTAAAGAACATTATGCCAAATGACAGCCTCAAGGCTGCTTTAGAATCCAAATAGATTGCGGTGAAAAAAATGCGCATTCCTTCTTTTAAAGTGCTTCAAAAAAAAACAAGTTTCTCTTATTCCATTTTTTTAATTCAATTTTTTTGTTTTTAAATCAATCAATGATCGCTTCCACTACGCTTATTATGCAATTCCATATATATATGTTTTTTTTTGTTGTTGAAACTTAAGCGTTGGCTTTTTTAGTTCATTGTTTTTTTCATGCAGTGGTATTATATAGCCTATGAGAAGAAATATATGGAAAAATAAAAAGGAATCGGACTTTGGTAGGTTAAATTAAAGATATGAAATTCAAAAAAATTAGTTTAGAAATCTTATAGACAAAATGAAGCCCGGTAGCGTTGAATACAGTAAAGATAATCCTGTTTATTTAACGGATTTAAGTATGGGTGCAGGTGATTATGGATCTGTTTCAAAACCCCTTGGAACTTCTGGTACAGTGCCATCAGATACTGAACCAGATTTATCGTTATCTGATCCACCACAAACACTTCCAGCAGAATCATCATATATTTTATTTTTCCAGGTTTATAATTACTGTAATATATGTATTTTTTACCTAATTATTTTCTTAGGTTTTATTCCCATTTCTTATTGCTGGATTTGGAATGGTTTTAGCCGGAATAGTATTAGATGTTGTACAGCATTGGGATTTATTTCAACAAGTTCCAGAAACATTTATATTAGTGCTAGCACTTTTAGGATTAAAAGGAAATCTTGAAATGACTCTTGCATCACGTTTATCAACACAGGTTTTGACATAGCCTTTTATATCCTTTATCATTATTTTCTTTAAGGCAAATACTGGTAAAATGGATACAAAAGAGCAAATTGTTACCGTAGTTATTTCAAATATTGCTTTAATTCAAGTGCAAGCGATTGTTGTTACATTTCTTGCATCTGCATTTGCAATGGTTCTTGCATGGGTTCCAAAAGGAGAAGTTGATTGGGGACATGCTTCACTTTTATGTGCCAGTAGTTTAACTACAGCATCATTGGCTTCATTTATTCTTAGTGGAATAATGATTATTGTTGTTTTACTTTCTCGTCGATATCAAGTTAATCCGGATAATATTGCCACTCCAATTGCTGCATCACTTGGAGATTTAACAACACTCATAATTTTATCATCATTTGGTTCACTATTTTTGCATGCACATTTAAGTGATTCATGGATGAATGTTTTGGTAATTGGAGCATTTTTATTTGCGACACCCGTTTGGGCAATGGCAGCTCGAAGGGATGGTGCAACAAAGATTGTTCTTGAAGAAGGATGGTCTCCAATTGTATTTAGTATGCTTTTAAGCAGTGGTGGTGGATTTGTACTTGAAAAAGCTATGAAAAACTTTAAACAAATGGCCCTCTTTCAACCAGTTATCAATGGTAACAATTTTTAAATGACCTTTAAAAATCTTACAGTAAATTTATTATAGGCGTTGGTGGAAATTTAGCTGCTGTACATGCAAGTCGAATTTCAACATATTTCCATAAGAATGCTTTACCTGGTCTTTTACCAAATAATTGGACAATTCGACGATTTTCATCATTTACTCGATCATTCTTTAGCTCAGATTGGGATGCTCGATCCGCTCGTGTCCTACTTTTTCTTGTAGTTCCTGGGCATATTATTTTTAATTGGATTATTGCCTTTCTTCATACCGGTGAAAGTCCACCTTCAAGTGCTCTATTTACAAGTTTGTATTTAACAGCTGCACTTATTCAGGTTTGTTTAAAAAATTTTTATATCAAATGATATCACTTAAAAAACACAATATTTACAAAAAAAGTTTTTTCAAAAATAAATTAAAATTTGTCCCGTTTTTGACACAAATCGGGGAAAAATTAAAATAATTAATTCAAAGTGATGTGTTTTTAAAAACAATCATCATAGTTTCACAGTGTTTCAATGTTTGTCAATTGTTCCAATATTTTTCGCATTCTTTTTGAAGTTGATAATACCGGATATTCCCTGTAAAAAAAACATCATATTTTTTTTTAAAAAAAACTTTTTCATACCAACTAAAATTTCGGACAATATTTTCAAATGTAACAGCCATATCAGGATTTTCTTTTTGAATTTTTATTGATGCAAATGCAATCGCATATCGATCTAAGCAATCAAAAAATAGATCTTTAATGTCATCGAACTGAAAAATGATGTATTTGTTTGTTTTACAGTTTTTTAAATAAAATTACTTCTTCATGTTCACGTGAGGTAATTTGAAGCCATAGCGCGCTAATTGATGATGCCATTAAAAATTTAAGTGCTTCAATAATTACTTGCTGCTCATTAACAATTAATTGCTTATTTGGTAATTTTTTAATTGCTGTTTGATCACTATCTTCCAAAGCTATAATTATTATCTTTTTGTTCTTTGATGCTTTGAAGAGAGAATTAAAAAGAACTTACCAAATATTCGATAATCACTTGGCTTTTTTTTCATATTTGTATTTTTGCTTACTGTATATGATGCATTTTGTACTTTCATTATGATGTCAAACATATCTGAGCATTCACTTCGTAAATCATCAACAACAGATGTCCAAAGTTCATCAATAATAAATTTTGAGCCGCTATCATCAATCTTAAAATTATTCTTCTAGTAATACCATTGTATACTGTAAAAAAAACTTTACTTGTCGAACAGCACTTGTAATTTTATGATAAAATTCATAAGTATATTTAATCTTTTTATTTGTAATTTCATACAGCAGCCAACCTTCATCTTCATTAATTCTTCCACTTGTTGCAATAATTAACTGACAAAATGTTTCTACGGCATCATTCAATTGACTCTTTTTAAATTGCTTTTTTGCAGTTTTATATAAAATTTTTCGAAGAAAGCTATCATCTTTTGCATTTTTGTTATTAATATTTTGTAACAATGAATCATGAGCTTGAAGATATTCAACACAATTCTGCAAAAAAAAGAGTCTATTTAAAGTAACAAATTAAAATCTATTTTTTTTGTTTACTTTCAGCTTTTCTGAAATTAATGCATTTCTTAATCGGCATTCTTCCATTTGTTGATCTAATTTTGCTTTAGAAGTTTTTTCGCCTTTTGAATTTGAGCATTGCTCTTTTACACTTAAACATCGATGACAACATTTATGTATTTCTTTCTAAAAAGAAAATTTATGGTAAAATTTGTCCCCCTCCTCCTTCAAATTTACCATATGCTCATTTTCAAGGCGTTGAATATTTTCACGTAAATTATCAATAACATTTGTTAAATTATTTTTTAATCCTGCTAATTCTTGACTATATAATGAACAGGTGTCTAATGTTGTTTCATCCCATGTTGGAAATATGCATAAATTATTACTTTCCATTACCATATTTGTATTACCATAATTATGATTATTGTGTTGATTTAATAGACAACATTGATCATCTTCATTATCGATATGTGTTGTAGAAGATGAAGAAGTATTTTGTCGCTGTTTTAATTTATGATAAAATTTTCGAAATTTTGTTGGGCGCGCACCCATCTTCTGAAAAAAATTAGAAAAAAGTATTAATGAGAAATAGATGAAAATAGAGAGATGGCAGAAAAAGGGGCATCACGGCAAGATGAAACGCTTAATCAAACAAATATAAAAGAAAAATTTGTTTTTTTGCTATAGTAATAAAACAAAACACAGAAAATAGGGATAGAAATAAAAAAAAGAGGCATCATGGTGTTATATTTTAGTTATCAAAATGAAAAAACAACAACCCCAATAAGGGTTTTTTAAACTCCAAAATAAAACCCAGAAAAAAAGAAAGAAAAGAGAAAGGCTAATAGCATTAACTTTGAAAAAGGCATAGGACACAAAAAAATGGATGGAAAAGAAAAAAAGGAGATGAAGACAAATGTGATGAATAAAAAGCAGAAAAAAATACCCCCCTTTTCCAAAAAAGGTTTTAATTTTCATCCTTTATTTTTTTAAGCCCAGGGTCTTTTTCATCTTCTCTTCAAAACTCTTCAAAAAAAACACAACAATTTCTTTTTAACAATATTTTTCTTGACGAGTTATCGCTTCAATGAACAAAAAGAAAAAGTGTTACATTTAAAGACAATGTTTTGAAAAAATTTAAATTGAAAAATTGTTTTTGAGGCAAAATTAATAGAGACTTAGCAAAGCGGAAGAATAAAAAAGGGACATTTTTTTACAAAAAACCTCTTTTTATTTATTTCTCACAAGATTGGTGAGGCTTAAAAATACCTGTATAAAAAATGGCAAATTTCGTGAACATTTATCTTTTAAGCACCATTTATTTTAACTTTGTTTTTTTTTTCTGTCTGTAATTCATTTTTTCTGTTAGAATGAAAAATGAAAGCGGCGGAAACAAACAATAATTTATACGGAAATTGCGTATATTTGCCAAAAGACATAAATCAAAACAAAACAAACATAAAAATGATGCAAGCATCTTTTTTTTGTGATTCTTGTTATTTTTAAGTTAAACAACTTTTTCTTTAAAAATTGAACTACTTTTTTTCTTCCCCCGTAAAATTATTTCTTCCTGGGTTGTTTTTCTTCTTGCAAACCAACTTCTTCTTTTAAAGAAGAAGAAGAAGCATGATTTAACTAATTAAAAGGTTGATAAATTTTTAGACTCAAAAAGCCAAGGAATAAAATTCAAAATAATTATAAAAACATTTTTTATTTTTTGGAAATAAATGAGACATACAAAAAAATGGAAGGGTGTTTATTGCGTCAAAAAAATAAAAATTTAAGCAATGGAATAAATAAATACGAAAAATAAAAGAAATAATAAAAATGACAACAAAAAATATAATAATAAAAATAAATAAGTCAATCTTTATAAAGGAGAAAAATAAAAATGTCATCAGGCTTAGAAAAAAAACCCAAGTGGGATTTGCTTTTTAGGCTTTTAAAAAAAGATACGATATATTATTTTTTTGCAGATGTTAAAAGCATTTAGGGAATTAATAGAAAATTTAATTTTTAATTAAGTCATAGTTTTTATACCTTTTAAAAAAAGCTATTCTAGGAATTAAAAAAGGAATTTTGTTAATCTTTGATAATAAATGTACAATAAAAAATATATGAAATAAGCTGATTCTTTTTTCTTCTTCTGATTTTAAAGATAAAAAATGATCTATGTTTTACTAAAAAATATAAAATGAAAAAAACTGTAATAAAAATTTAATCATATAAAAAATTGTGTTAAAACACGTCTAAGATAAGATGATTTTAGACGTGATTATTATTGCCTCAAGAAAAGAATAAAAATTATTATTCATGAAAATTTATTTAAAAAATGTCTTTTGGAACTTTGCAAAAAAAGCAGCAGAGAAAAGAGAGAGGCGGCTTTAATAGAATTGACTGTAGTTAAAGCATAATAAAAAATAGAAAATAATATTATAAATTTTGTGCAAAAATTTAATTTTTTCATTTCTTTTTTTTTCAGGTAACTCTATTGCTATTTGTTTGTCAATGGCTTGTTGCGTTTATGTGGGCGTGTCGAATTGATCCGGATAACGCTGCAATACCATATTTAACTGCATTGGGTGATTTAATTGGTACAAGTTTATTATTTGCTGCATTCTCATTCCTTCATTATGTCGGTGAAAAAGAAATAATTAAAAGTTAAAAATATATATATTCTGTAATCTTTTCTTTTTTTGGTTCAAAATTCGGTCTTTTTTACGTGCTTTTTTTTCTCTCATTTTCCTTTTCTGTGATACAATTCTTTTTCTTGCTTATTTTTCTAATTTTTTTGTACATAAAAATATATTATTATACATAAAAAAGAGCCTTTCATTGTTATTAATTTTAAGCATATTTATTTTTTCTTCTCATTTTTCCTGGGAAATTCTTTTTTCTGTGTAATTATTTGTGCATCTGTAAAATAATAAATTCTTTTTTTTTCAATGAACTTTTTAATTTTTGATTTTTGATTACACTAATGGATTGAAGGCGTCTTCATAAGGCTTAATAATTTTGTGAAATAAAATGGATGTAATTTATATAACTGAAAAAATTCGATTCTAGAAAAAATGTTAAAATTATCAATAAAATGCAAAAAAAGAGTAATGAACTCTAAAGAAAAATACAATAATTGTTGAACTCAGTTTTGTTAAGTAAAAAATTATAATAAAAAAGGAAGAAGAAAAAGATAAAAAAGTATTTTCATGTCACAAAAAAAAATAGAAAAAAGATGAGGCAGCAAAAAACAAAAACGAAAAGTATAGGAAAAATAAAAAAAATTGTAAAATACAAAATAGGTAAAAATTTAAATAAAATTGCATGCTGGTTAATTCTATCAAAAAAAATAGTAGCAAAAACAATGGAATTAATTTCTAGATGTTTTAAAGACACTTTCTATGAAATTTAAAAAAAACTAAATTTGAACATCTGGATTTCCCCAATTAGAAAAAAAAGAATACATAAAAAAATATTGTTGAGCAGAAACTAGGAACTTGAGGTGACATTTTTTTTTTGTAGCAAAAACTTCACAAAACCATATTAGATGACTTATCAAATTAAGATGGCAAAAAAGGGTATTGTTGTTAAAGGTAAAAGAAAAACACTAACTACAAAAATCAAAAGCTTAAGTATTAAAGGAATTTTAAGTAAATTTTATAAAAAATGCGTTTTTCGCTAAAAATAAAAGATTTTTAAAAATGCATAAAAAGTAAAACCGAAAAATATTAAACTCCATTGTAATTTTCTGTGTCAACTTTTATATTTTCTAAGAAGCAATAAATTTGTTAAAAAACGGAAATAATTAAAATGAACAATCCATTATTTTTCGTATTTATTTCTTCCATTGCTATTTTAACTTACAGTAATTTTTCTGTGGCAGTTTTTGAAAAAAAAGTTAATTAAGTATTTTGTACTTTAATATAAAAACTGCTTGAAGAACTGTAGTTTTGACAAAAGTTATAGCTTCTTAGAAAAATAAAATGAAATGAATCGTCACAAGATTCATTGACGCATAAATTAAAAAAATTAGAGTTTAATTTTTTAGACAAAATTATTTTTGTTACTGTAATACAGAAATATAACTAAAATTAGACGACTAATTATTTTCTTTTATCTTTACCCTTATTTTGTTTAGGCACTATATGGATTTGATCCGTTTTTTAAAATATTATATATACAGCAATAAGTTATTGGTTAAACTTGTGCAGCATGATCAATTAAAAATTGTGCTGCACATCCGCAAGTACATTTTTTCATTGAATCAAGCATTGCATTATAGCGTTGACGAAGTTGTTCATATTTTTCATCTTCCAATAATTTTTTAACTTTATTCTTTTCACGTGATCGTCGAACAGCTTCATTATTTCGTTCACGCTTTGCTTTATATTTGAATGAATCTTTTTCCATCGGGGAAGCCCATCGATAAGCTCGTGGAGCTTTTGACATTGAAACGCTGAGCGCTTCTTTAAGAGCCTTTTCAGTCTATAAAAATTATAATAGAACTGAATTGTTCATATATTTTTTTCAAAAGGATTCTTACCGAAGTTTCTTGGGATGAAGAGGATGAAGATGAAATGGAAGAAAGGTTAGAAGGTGGCGGTTGACTTAATGATAATGAGCTTGCACTACTTTGTGTTGATGCTGGACTACTTGATTCTGAGACATCAACATAAACAAATCCAGGATTATCAGAATTTTCACGCTTTTGTTTTTGAAGTTGTTTTGCATGCTTTTCACGTTGTGCAATTAAAAGTTGTAAACCTTCAGCATTAAGAGTATTCCAAATTCCATGTTGTGCTCTATTGCTATCATTTGCTGTAATTGGAATACTCATATCCGCATCATCAAATTCATTTTTGATCAAAGATGTAATATCAAATTGTTTTGATGCCATTGCAGCTAATAATGTTTCAGTGAAGGCATTAGAACCCAAAAAACCGGACGACATATTTTAAATGTTTTTCAAGTTTTGTACTTTTAACACATGAATAAAGTAAAGGGGATGTAGTTAATAACAAATAATAACAGGAAATTTGGTAACAATATTGTTTTTTTTTCTTATTTTGATTTTAAATGCACTGCTGTCTAGAAAGCAGTCTTTATTCACAAAAACATCACTTTGTCTATTGAAGAAGGTTCCAAACGCGTCTTGTAACGAAAAAATGTTTTTAAGCGCGCAGGGCAACCAGCCACAAAGTCATGGCGTTGCAGAAAGGAGAAGAACGAGAAAAAAAAGAAAAACAAAAGTCGTGGCCAGCAGACTGAGCTGCTCTAACGATTGTTATATGTTCGACCTTTAGCCGGATTGCAATACTGCTCGCAAAAAGAAAAAAGCAAAGATAAAAATAAAAAAAGCATCCCGGAATGCCTTTTGCTATATTCTATTATATCTTTTTTTTGTTAAGAATGGGAGAATAGATTGCAAGTAAAAGCAAACTGCGTAAATTTGAAAATACAAAAAAATTGTGTAAAAAAGGAATTGTTTTGTTGTAATAATATATAGTGGTAAAAAGTAAATTGAAAAAAAGAGTAAAAAAGAACAAAATCATATACCCGTATACTAAATACATTAATTTTTAAAAATCAAAAAACATGAACAAAAATGGAAGAGGTATTAATAAATGCAAAAAGTATGGGAAAAATGTTTGTTGAAAATGTGGAGGGAAGGTTGAAATGCAATATAAATATATTTGAATGAGAAGAAAAAAATGGCGCTTCAATTGTGAAATTTTTGCAACAGCTTGTGTGATCTTTTTTTTGAAATGTTTATAATGCAAAAAAATCCTTGAACTGTGAAGCAAAGATAGAAATCGATCGATGTTTCGAAAACATTGTCAAAGGTTCTGAAATCGATGATTTTATTACACATATAAAGTATCAACAAAATTCGCAAAGATTGAAAGTAAGGATTTAGAAAATTTGTAATGATGCAAAATTAAAGTAGGATTTGATAAATATGTCAAAAATTGTGGGAAAGCAAAAAAACATTCAATATTTACTAAGAAAATATTGGATGTACTTTTTATTGTTTGTTGTTGAGGGGTAGCAATGATCCTAAATTCCATAAATGGATCAGCGTGAACAGTCTACTTAAATGGAATTCAAGTTAATTTTAGAAATCAAGAAACCCTTTATTTCCATTTGATTTTTCAAAATTATTCTTTTTTAAGATTCTAGCATTAGCGTTTAAAATTACAGCAGATTTTAAATAACGATTTTTTTAATTATTTTACCGTTGAAATAAAATAATTTAAGTTTTTTGGATCTAATGCAACCAAAAAACTTTTCATGTAAAATTACAGTTTTTCGCTTGGACAAAATCTTCGATTTGGAAAACACCTACTCTATTTTATTATTATTTTCATTACACTTTATTACAACCTTAAAATTTGGCTAACGTCGAATTACATCATTTTATAGCCACATGATTTTCGCGAAATATGTTGCAAAAAACAAAAATTATATGTTTTAAAAAACATTTACAGCTGTTTATTACACGGCAGCTTTTTTCGTTGTATTAAAAGCGAAATTTTTTTTAAATATTCTGAGAAAAATTTTTTTAAAAATAGAATGGTAATTATATGTTTTGCTGAAGGTAAAAGAAATAAATATAAAATGCAAAAGAATAAATTTTATATCAAATTTATTTTTTAATTTTTCTGCAACTACAGTAACCCATTTACATTTAAGATGTATAAAAAATATCTGTATTTTATTTCACCGTATATTTTACAAAAAAGTCACTAGTGCTTTAAGAATATTATTTTTCATTATAGAATAATCTTAAAGCCAAAATACAATTTATAATCTGCTATTTTAAGCAAATCTTATAATTTTTTTGTGTATCAAAAAATGTGACGTTTAAACTTTTTATTTGATATCTTTATGCCATAGTTATTTAGTGTGTAAAATGAATCATGACTTACGCTTTTCTTTGATTGACATTTGACTCAATTTGGATACTTTTGTAAAAGGTGTCATGATTTATTTTTCCCTTTCTTGAAAACTAGTTTCAAAAACAGCGAAATGCCCATATTTTTGAGGACTTAACTTTTTTTTCAACAAAAAAACAACAACACAGACATTTATATGACTCTTTAAGTAAACATTAATTTTCTTTTTACATTATATTTTAATTTAAAAATCTATTTTTATTCAATTTCAATTTTCAAAATTCGCTTCCATGCAAAAAATTAAAAACAGAATTTTCTTGTTGCCATAAGGGATATTATTTTTGTTTGATTTTTTCGTGTTCGCTTCTGTTTCTTTTCTTTTAAGTCGAAACAAAAAAATATTGTTTACTTGGTTATTTTTAATGTTGATTTTTTGGCTCTAAAAGTAGCAGCAGCAGCACACGTTCACCAGAGGCATTGAAGCGCATGCGTGATTCTTCCTTTTCTTCGATGACTTTTTTTACTGTACGCACACGAACCTCTTAACCCCCCACTCTTTCTTTCTTTGGGAAGACGAAGACAACATAAAAGAATGCATTTTGCACCTTTTACCTCTTCCGGAAAATAAAAGAAATGAAGAAGAAGGTAAGACTAAGTTACTGCAAAAAAAAGAAAAAATCAAATTTTTGTTTCTAATCCACCCAGTTTTTTTCGAAAGTTTTAAAGCTTCACGGAAACTTAATGTTAACTTTAGACAATGACGGGGGCGGCGTCAAAACTTTTTTTAAACTTCTATAAAATAGACTCCGTGCTGCAACAAAGACACCCAATTTTTTTGAAAGACATTGTTGTTGTTTTCATAAACTTTGTTTTTTTAGACAAAAAAATAATCATGAGCTTTCCTCTTTCTACCTTTGGGATGAATCCTGATGATATCCGATATCTTCATTGTGATTCATATGTTCAAGGAAAAGGTCGTGATCGTTTGAAATATCTTGATCTTGAAGGCCGTTGGATTCTTAGTGGCCGAAGTATTCCATTCATCTCTGCCACGTTCAATCATATTGAAAAGCTTAATTATGCTCAAGGAGCCATCTTTGTAATATTTTTTTTAACATTTTGTAACAAAATATTTTTTTAAATTTTTTAGGATATTACTGAACCTGCTTTGGATGCCATTGGCTTAATTGGTTGGACACCTGAACAAAGACCAAAGGAAGAAAAGAAGAAGCCATTTGTACTTAAACGGCCTCCAGTTGTTGAAGTTGTTGAAGAAGTTCAATCTCCCCGTGAGCCAGTACCTCATCGATCTGCTGGATACGGTAATTCTACTTCATTCTTATTTTCAAAATTTTTCTTATTTTAAGGCCCTGCCCATCATAAGAGAAAGCTTTCTGTTCCTGATCGATCTCGAAGTCCATCAGCATCTTCACGTGATGGATCACCAATTCCACCAGAATTTGATAAATATGCAACACGATATCAACGAAAAGGTAAGAAACATTCTGTAAAATTTTATTAAGTATCTAGGAAAATTAGTTCCCCAACTTGTTCAATCGCAGTCAATTATTCAATTAACATCCATTCGACATGAAATTGATGATGATTTACCACCACCTCCAGCAGCATTTTTATCGTCACCTTCTTTACCACCACCAATGCAACTTTTGACATTTAAGCATGAACCAAAAGCGCATGTCCTTGAAAAAACTGAAGATACTTTTACTCAATTCAAAGAAGAAGTTCGAGAATTTGATCGATCAAAACTTCGAAAAGTTCCAGTTAAACGAACGCCACCGCTTGTTAAACTTTCTCTTCGTGAACAACTTCATCAAGAACTTTTAAGCTTTAATCGAACTGGGCTTAAGCATGTTGAAACTCGAAAAGGTGTGATGCCAGTTGTTGATCCAGTAAAGAAAAAATCTTTTGAAGAATTATATGTTGTAATACCACTTGGAAAAACGGTTGACGAAAGCTGTCAAACTGATGACCTTGAACCAGCTTTTACATCTTTTTCGGATAAAGATCAAAATACTGCAACATTTATCTCTGAGCCAGATTCTGGCATTGATTTAGATGAAGACCTTGAATGGCAACTTTTTGAAGAACATGTTTCCTTAATAAGAGTTGAAGAAACTGAATATTATCTTGAAGATTAATTTATATCATTTTTTGAATTCATAAAGCTTTTATTAGAAAATCTAAACTTGTCTTTGCATTTTTTTCTTTTTTTCATAATAATATAATTTAGAATCAATTACTTCATATGGTACAAAATGGGGTAATCGTGATGATCTTGGATATGGGAGTGCTGTAAGTTCGGGAGCTCCAAGTCCAAATACTCCACATAGAGAAGGTAAATTATAATTTCAAAATTTTTAAACTTCTTTTGTACCGTTTTAATTTTAAGACAATCATGAGCGCTATCCACATCGTACACAAGCAATTTCACCACTTCCAAATCCCCGTTCTGTTTATGATAGCGACTATGATCCATCTTATCTTAAAAAAGGTGAGAATCAATATAAATTTTGATTACCGCACTAATTTTAGTTTTTCATTCTTTTACAGCATCTGAATCCGGTAATACACATTATGATACAATGGAAATTAAATCCCGTGCAAATCGTGCAAGTTATCGCCCCCAATATTACAATGTTAAATCTGGACAAAATGATTATTCATCTGGGTAAATCATTTTTTTATGGAATCCTTTGATACCATTTAATTTATAGATCTGAGCAAGCTTCACCGAATAAGAGAAACCAAACAGCAGAGGAATATCTGCTAGAATCATATCATAAAAAAACAACTGGAAGCCGATATCTCCCAACAAACAATTATTAAAAATTGTTTCCTAATTTTTTTAAAAGAAACTGCCCTTGCTTTTTGTTTTAAAACATTGCTTTTTCTACTGCAAAAAAAACTATAACATTCTTTTTGTTCAACTGCCCACTTCTTTTTTTTAAAAATAAATTTTAGCTTTGATATTTTATGTAAACAATAAAAAAAATTACTCTTTTACTTTGATATTTAAAACTTTTTTATTTTTTTGAGCAACAAAAAAAAGAAGAAGAAAAAAGAAAACCGAAATAAATAATTACTTTTTTTTAAAAAAATGTAACAACCAATAAATAATAAATAATAGTAATACTTTTTCTTGGACGGTTTGATACAAATCTTTTTTGAAAGAAAACAATACAAAAAACAAAGAGCACTTTGGATCAAACAGAGATCAACAAAAAAATTAATTTTAACTTTAAAACATTTTTCTTTTTGAAATTAAAACTATTGTCAAAAATAATTAATTATTAATTATCCATTCCATTCGATATATCATAGTTAAATCTGTTTTGACCCATAAGATATTGCAAAGGATGTGTATGATCAATTGATGATGATGAAGAATTTGTATGAATAGGTAAATGTTGTCGAGGTGGGGGATTAATATATGGATCTGGAAGTAATGGTGCACCAATACTTCCAGCACTTCGACAATTATAACTGAATGACATTGCAGTGCCATAAATAACGCCATCATTTCGAACAATTGAAATTGGAACATCAAGTTTATTATCAACTTGTGAATATGTTATTGCACCGGAGCTTGCACTTGCACATACATCACTTAAACTTGGAATAACACACATAACACATTGTGAACTTCTATAAAAAAAGTTTTTGTTTAAATTTTTAACTTTTATACAATACAATACCTAAATGATGTTTCAAGTTCATGTAAACCAAACCAAATTTTATGATTTGGTGTAAAATCTTCACCACTTATTTCAATCATTGCTAAGCCTTCTGTTGTTCCAGTCATTGTTATACCATTTACAACAGGAACAGGGGAAACTTGTTGCCTTGCAGGTCCCATTGCTTCATAAAATCGATATTCTGCTTTATCCGTTGATATAATTGTCCAAGCTGCCCCATCATTAATGATATGTTGTCCATCTTTACCAATATTTGCCTACAATTCATTCAATCACCGTATAAACTTAAAGAAGCAATGTTTGCTAAAGAAAACAAAAAGGGAGGATGACACTATAGGTATACACTTAAATATTTTCGATCCGTTTATCGGTAGTATTACAAAAAAAAAAAGAAAAAAATCTTAAATCTGCAATCGCGTGAAAAAGTGTGAAACACTTAAAAAGCGGTTTTTCTTTTCTTCTTTTTTCTATGGTAATCGGAGAAAGATAAGTTAAGAAAAGCGGTATAAAAAAATGTAAACAAAAGTGAGAATAAAAAATAAAGAAACCGTACATCATGTTGAATAATTTTATCATGTGAAAGACAAAGATATGATAATTCATTTGAGCGCATTTGAAATGCACATTTATGTAACTGGCTGACAGGTTCTTCATATGAAATTTGATCAATGCATACAGTTTGTTTATCAACTTTTCGAATTCTCATTTCTGGTAGCGCCACTCCTGTAACACTATCAACAAGTCGAACAACAGCCCCATAATAAATATAACCATCTTTAACTTGAAATGATCGACTTTCATTATCATTATTTTCATCAACCAAATGAATTGTAAATGCACCCCATTTTGTTGAACTTGCATGAAAGGCACCATTTTCAACATGTAAATATCGAGTTGAAACGGTTTGGGATCGTAAACGATTAAATAGTGCAACCTTTGTTCCAGAAGCAATGCATAAATATTTACAATCTGTACTTTTCATTGATTGCTTCTTTTTTGATGGTTTACTTATTACTTTAATTCGTTGAGAATTAAATAATCCAATATCTTGTCCCGTGGTATAAAAAAAATTTGTTGTTAATGAAAAATATTTTCTTTTATCTGCGTCACTAATGTACAAAGTTTTAGCGGCACAGTAATCCTAAAAAAATAAAAAAGTTAATTAAAAAAGTGTGAGAAAATTTAAAAAAAAATTAATTTTTCTCTCACCTTTCCATTACTAAAATCAAGTTGTTGCCTTTCTTGTTCTGTTGGTAAACTAATACCAATAAAGGCACAAAGTTCTGTAATTTGTGTATCAGGAAGTTTTGACAATGTTTCATTCAATGAATTTATTTCTTCTTCATTTGTTGCTTGTTCAAGTTGTTGCAAAACATTTTCACGATATCGTTGATACATTGCATCAAAAAGTTCTCTCTTTGTCTTCCATCCTCCACCGCTTAAATAAATGCATGGAGGCGGACAAAAAAATCTGCAAAAAGAAGAAAAAATAATTAAAATTAATAAAAAAATGCAGTAATTACAGTATTCTTCAAGGAAAAAAAGGGAGCGCCGTATTTTTTTATGTTTTTAAATGTTATTTTTTTATTACATGCGCATAAATTTTCATTAACGAGCCTAATTATTACAGTTCTTTTTATGTTTTTTGCTTTTGTAAACTCCGACATAAATGTTTCAGCTTTTTTCGTAAATGTTAAAAAAAGTTATGGAGCATTAAAAAAATGACGACTAATAATTTCGAAAAAAGGCTTATGTAACAGTATAATATTGCATCTTCTTTTTTTGTACAAACAAATTTTTTTGTCATACAATACATATATCTCTTAAAACATGTGCCAAAAATGCACTTATAAATTTGTTGAAAGAAAAGAAAGAAAAAGAATGAATTGAAACATGGGTGGATTATCTGATGCTGCAAGAATGAAAAATGCGCGACACTAAACATATGGTTTTAAGATTGACCCTAAATGGGACAACCAATTAGCAATATTTTATGAAGTCTGAATGGATTACGCAAAGCCATTAATGGGCTATTTTTGCGGGAAAAAGAAAAAAACTATTTTCTTTTGCTTTAAAACAAAAGTGTTGAAAAATTATTTTTAAAAATATTTTTTAAAAAAAAGGGCACGAAAATTTGCAAAAAAGGGGTTACTGTAACAAAAGAATTTTTTGAAAAAAGAAACAACTTTGTTCCAGCTGCCATTTTTTGTTTGCATAAGAGAGGACCGTTTTTTTAAGGAAGGAAGTATTTTACTACTTCTTTCATTATCGCAACAACCAACAATCCACTTAACAAATAAGTATCAACTAGCCAAGTAACTAACCGTTTTTCATTTCCATATGACTTTTGTGCCACTTTTGCATGAAAAATTGTAACAACACAATCAAATTTCTCTCGATTAGCAAGATATTCAGCCATTTTTTCACGGGTTAATCGTTGGGGATCTTCTGTCATTGCTAAAAACAATGAATTTCTTGGTACGACTGGATTTTGTGGAGAACGAAATTGATTATGCATTGCCATTGATGCTGCAGCAGTATTAACACCATAACCACCAAGATCAAAAAATGGATGGGTGACTGGTGATGACTGTGCAGGACGAGCGGAGTAGAATGAATCTAAAAAAATATGGCAAAAAAATATAAATGTTTCATTGAAAAATATTACTGTAGAAAAAGATGGAAAAATGGAAAAAAATAATAGAATGCAAGGAAAAGAGATATGATTTGGATTCTTACCAAAATTTTGAAATCCATTTGAAAGTGGAAAATGTGGTGAAGGCATTGATGGATTACTATTATGTAATTGATTTCCTAAAGTTGGAGGTGGAGGAAATTGAGCATACTGTGCTGCAGCAACAGCAAATTGTGCAGTATTTTGAGAATTCCAATTTTGCCATTGTTGTGATGAATCATAATAATACATTGAACTTGAAGGCGGTGGAACTCCACCTGCAAGAACTGCCGCAGCCGCCAATGAATCATATAAGCCTTGTTGATCATCAACTGTTGAGGGATGTACTGTATGCATATGTGGATGATCATATGGATGATGGGATGGAATATGCTGTGTAGTATGCCGAATTGGACCCACAACTGAATTTGTGTCATAAAATGCATTTGCAAGAGCATTTTGATCTGATGAAGATGAAGAATTATTTACTGCTGCTGCAACTGCCGCAACCACCGCCGCCGCATTTGCTGCTGATGAAGAAGAAGAAGAATCTGTGGTAGTATTATTGCTATTTTCTGTATGCTGTTGTGGGATTCTAGATAAGCAGGGGCTTGTGTAATCCATTCTTCTTGAGTATGCTTCTTCTTCTTTTCTTTTTTTTTTGCTTGAGACTTTCTCAGTGATGGTTATGTATTTTTGAATCTGCTGGATAAGATGAGAATGTTGTAAAGCAGTCGTGGGTATGGGAACTGTGCAATCTCAACAACAACAGCAACAGAAGAAGCTTTCCAAAATGGTTTCTGCAACATCAACAACATAGGAATTTTTTGAGACAAAACCGTAGCAAAAAAAAAACTAACTAGAAAGATAACTGTGGGGATGGGAACACTACTAACCAAAATGAAGCTTGTATTTTTTTTACTTCTTTTTCGTGCCGGTGGGAATCGGCGCTTTTCCTGAAGATCGAGAGATAGATCCGGTGTGGGATCTTCTCACACCGCGACTTAACAAAATGAAAACACAACAGAATATGAGTAAAAAAAAGGATTTCTTGTGAAGATTCACACGAATAATTGTTTAAAAAAGAGACCGAGTGTCTTTCAAATACCGATTCAGTTAAAGGTTTAGACAAAACAATTTGCTGGCTTCGGTAATATTGAAAGATGCAAAAAGCCACAAAAGCTTTTCTCATAAGATGGAAAAGAAAAAATATATATGAAAGGGGGTGTCAATTAGTTTCGAGAATGCGTGAAAGAAGTTGTTCTACTTCGGATGGTTTTTTTTTTCAAGAGTTTTGCGTTAAGCTATTGGCTGCTTCTTTTTGGTAGTTTGTTCATAAAGGAGGGGCTTCTCTTCTCATTTTTTTTATATTTCCCTCTTCTTCCTCTTTTTTGAAGAAGTCTATCGTATACTGTGCAAAAGCAAAGTCTGTCAGTTTTCTTTTTTTTACGTGTATATACAAACTATGGGCCCTCCTTATGTAAGCTGTTTCCTTTCTTCATTTTTGGGGATGAACGTAAGCTTTTTCAAAACAGCTTGCTTGATGTTTTGTATCTTCACATATATGTACTTATTACGGTGCTTTTTTTCCTTCTTCTTTCCATATTTGGATTACCAACGACAGTTACTTTCCTGCTTCTACATCATTTTTTTTGTTGCGCACTCACAATATCCCAAAAAACGATCTGGGCGGCGCTTAAAAATATTCATTTTCTTTCTTTTTTTATTTTAACCTCGTGAAATATACAATTTGCTTTCTTTATTTTATGCTAAATTTTCCCACGATTTTGGTGTCCCTCATCTCGAATTCAGAAACCTTAAGGCATTAATCAATTCTTTCCTTCTTATTTTTCCTTCTATGGCACATCTAAGAATATTTTCTCACGTTTAAGTAAAGAAGTCCGGTAGTGAAGTTAAACTTTTTTTTCTGTCAATAAAGACACACACAAAAAAATTTAAAGGGAAGTAAAATATAACTTTAAAATAGTGTAGATTTCATTTCTTTTGTTGATAACCAAAAAAAAGTGTTTTGAAGATAAAAAAAATATGTGTTATACACTTTATTTTAAAAAAAGGAAGAGAAACTTAAGGAACTGTAAAAAAAGAAAGCAGGTGTAAGAAAAGATCAAAGCTGCGAAAATAAATTTCCTTCCGATCGGTTCTCGACTGTCAAAATAAAAAAAAACTTAAGTACCGTTCAAGTTTTTGTAAATAAAATGTATATCATTCATTTTTTTCATTGATGGAAATTTTAAAAAAAGATTGGTAGAAAGAAGTAATTAAAATAAATTTTTATGACAGAAATCAGTCAAAGTTCAAAAGAACGAATGTACATACATGGATGATAAAGATGGAAGGGGTACCAAAACATAGAATAAATATGGTATTCCCCAAAAAAGACCAAAAAAGTACAAAAAGAAGAAAGAGATAGAGAAGTTTTTAAAACAAAAAAATTTTTAAACTAACCATTTGTTTCTAATTTTGGTTTCTTCAAGTATTGCGCAGAAATTTGTAAATTTCTTGGAAGCATTGCTGCATTTATTCCAAATGGATTCATTAATGATAGGATTCTTTCCTGTGGTGAAATGGTCGAACTTAGCATTTCAGATTTTGAATCAGTGTTATCAAATTCACTTCGGCATGTAGAATTTTTATCTTTTAAAGATGTGCCTAAAATTGAAATTGATTTAATAAAAATTTAAAAGTGCTGCGGTTATTTGTTTGATCACGTTTTTACAGTAATCAATAATATTTATCATAGTTTGAAAGTTAAAAAATCAGATAAAGTGGTCATATGTGAAATTAAAAAAGTTTAAATTTAAACGAATAACAATTTTTGTTACAATATTTTTTAAAGAAAAAAAAATAAGTTTTTATTTTGGGTTTTTAAATTAAAGAGATCAAAAAATAAGTTTTGGAGGTAAAAAAAGAAGAGAATAAAAGACAGAACGGGGAATACCATCGTTGTTCCCGTGTGCAATTTTTTGTCCCTATACCAATGAAAAAAAATTGGCGATTAGAAAAGACCAGTCAATCACGCTGCTCTCTCGGAAAAAAAGCCAAAAATTTTTTAAAAAAGTTTGAAAAAAAAATTGTGATTAAAAATGCAAAAAAAACTTTTAGAAAAAAAGGATTATTGTGCAAAAATAAAAATTCCAGAAAATCTATTATTGCATTTTTTACGGCATCTGATTCATTTTCTCAACATCAAAAAGCCTTTGATAATGGCAAAAAAAATAAGTGATTTTTTTCTTTCAACAAATTTTTCTTTGTTATTAGAAAATATTCGATGATGTTTCATGCCGTAAATAAACATCAACGATTCTATGGGAAAAAAAATCTTTTGTATAAAAAAAAATTGGATTGAAAAAAAAGAAAAAATGAAAGAAGAAGAATAAAAGATAATTTTAAAGTAAAACATTAGGTCATTAAAAAGAACAAAAAAATGATTTAAAGACAAAAACACACGAAAAAAATTTTTTGGGGGTAAACTTTGATAGGAAACACATAATAAAAAAAAAGAATGATTTTTATGGGGTGGATCTATATTGACTCGTTTTTAAACATAATGTGTTACATCAAACATATTTTTGCGTGCCTTGAAAATAGTGCAAAAAATGTTATCGCAAAAGAGAAAGAAGTGGCAGTCATTCTCCCCCAAAAAACGTCAAAATTTGATTTCCTTTTTTTTCGATCGGGTTGCCCCGCGTGTCTGTGGGAATTCTAGATTATCGAAAAAAAGAGATATTTTGCAACTTGAAAAACAAAAAAATTAACAATTCAGAAAACAAAAAAGTCAAATGTGCAAAAATAAGACATTTTTCCCTTGCCAAAAGATGATCGAAAGAAAAAAAATTGACCGTTAAATGTTACATTAATTTTTTTGCAAAACACAACAAACATTCATTTGTTCTTCCATCATGTGTTTTCTTTTGGTTGACTGGTTGGCAAAAAAAGTTTTGTGGCTTCTTAACAATAAAAAAAATGCTTTGATCGCAGAGTTTTCTGATCAAAAAATAAAACAAAAAAGACAATTGGTTTTTTTTAAAGTAAAACCAATGAAACTTTTTGATAAATAAAGAAAGCGTTTTTTTGCAAAAGAAATTGAAATCAAAAAAAAAGAAGTGTGAACGATCATTTTAATGCCTTCATATTTTTTTTCTTCGTCATCTTTTTTTTATTTTTACGGCTAACCAGATGTTCTTCATTTGTTCGCTAGCAAATTTTTGCCGCAATGACCGCCTCTTGTTTTCAATGCAAAAGAATGGAAGAAAAACTTTATATTATCCATGCAAGGACAAAGCGTGATGATTTTTTGCGACATTTTTTTTATTTTTCAATTCAAAATGTTGCTGCTACTTTTCTCTTCTTCGCTCCTTTTAAAGTCAAGCGGGGGTATGATCGGTCGTTCCACACAATTTCTTTTTTTTTGTCAAATGCATGTTTCTTCCCCAAAGTTTTTCCTTTCTTTCTTTTCAATGTTTTGAAAAAAAAAACACTTCAATAAAAAACAAAAAATCACAGAAGAAGAAAAAAACTACAGAAATATATATATATTACACACCTCATGTGGACAACAATTTCTTTTTGTGTTTGTTACGTTATGTCCAAAAATAGAAAAATGCAAAAAATATAAACGGTTAATAATGTACCCAAAAAAACTCTTTTTTCCTTTCTAGTTTTTGATTGTCTTTATTCGATGATGCCAACGACGACAAATAATTTATCTTTTTTTCATCAGAATAAAAACTAGAAAAGGGAGGGGGAAGATCTTTCTTCTCTGTCTTGTCTAAACTCGAAAATCTTAACATTTTTAATTCTTGCAAAAATGGAAAAAGTTTTTAATTTGACCAAGGACGGGGATTCTTTTTTTATAGAAAAAAGAGACGAGAGATGAAAAGAAATGATTTTACTGGCAACAAATAAAAGGAAATTTTAAGTTTTTTTGCAGTGAAAATAAATCATTTTAAAAAATGAAATGGGATTCTCTAAACCGTGATAACTTTTTTCTCAAATTTCTTGTCATGTGATAAAGACCGGACGTAAAAAAATGTTTAAAAATATATAAAATTTTACCTTCTGAAAATGAAGTTGAAGCAATTGAAGAACCAGAAGAAGAAGTATTTACACGTTTTAAATTTAAGGCAGTTGTTAAGGCATCAGAAGAAGGTAAAGGCATTGGAATGATATTTTGTGAAGATGATGACATGGCAAGCATCTAAATTACATTTCATTTTTTTGAATTTAAATATATTTTTTTTGCTTACAGTTGAAATAATTTGTTGTACGGAAGTATTAACTTGTGCAGATTGATGATGACTACTTGCAAGTTCAGCTAATATTTGTAAGGCAGTTGAATTCGGTTGATCCATTAAAGAATTTGACGTTACACCCGATGATGACATAACAACATTTTTTACCAGTAAATCAACCAATGATGACTGCATTGGATTTAAAATTTTTTCACCAAAAATTTAAATTTAAAATAGAAAAAACCGGTATATGGAATGTGAATTTCTATAAAAAATAAATTTCAGCTAAAAAATAATCAAAATTTATTAGAAAAAAATATAATATCGCGAATTTTTTTCAGAAAAAAGTAATTTTATGATTTTAGCAACCAAGTTTTACAAAAAAATTTACTTCAAAGGAAAAACTGTTTTAAATGTTTTTTTAAAAAAATCCAGACTACCATTTTCACGGTTGACGTAAAAAAAAGCTTTGATAATTGATTTCATTTCACGGACATTTATAAAAAAGCAAATGTATACAAAAAAGCAATTCTTCGCTTATCGTCTTTAACAAGAGAAGGAAAAAAACATCATGGTTTTGAGAAAATCTTTTGTTGCAGAAGAAAAAGTAGCATCCTTTTATTGGGTTAAGGCAATGATTGGAACAACAAAACTTAATTAAGGTCAGTTAAACATTCTAAATAAGATATTGGAAGACTGTATGAAAAAAAAATGTGTTTTAAATGATATAACCTTCTTTTTAAAGAAAAAACGACTGAAAAGATTTAAAAAAGGGTTAAGCTTTGGTATATGGTAAAAAAAATGAATTACTGTAAAAAATTTTAGAAAAAATTATAAAATTTCTATCAATAAAAATACAGAGATTCCCATAAATTAGGGGACATGACTTCTTTTTTGTGCACTTTTAACTTTCAATTAAAACTCGTTTATTTTTCCTTAAATGTTGAAGTACAAAAACAATAGCAGAAGAAAAAAAAGTTGACAAAAAAAAAATTCTTCTTTTTTTCTTTTTTTGCGCATCAAACTAAAAATGCACAAGAGAGAGGCCAAAAAAATAAAAAAGGGGGAAATGATTGCAACAAAAAGATTCCCACAACCTCTGTTCACATAGCGCGAACGCGGCGTGTTTCTGGTTGGTGGGAAAGAGAAAAAAAAGAACTAAAAAAGAATGCAGAACGATTCGCACTGTATGGAAATGGAATGGAATGAGAAAAAATAAAATAAAAGAAAAAAATGGAAGGAAAAATAAAGCAGGGCATCATCAAGCAAAGGCGTAATCGCGGACGATTTCTAAGACTTTATACATTTTTCTTTGAAAATTTTGATGATGGCAAAGTCGATAACCAAATATCCTGTGCGATAATGAATAAATATCAACAAAAATGTTTTTTGGGTCTTTAATGTATTACATGGGTTTCTGATTTCTTGAAAGTTTTCAAAAAACGTTTAAAGCCAACAATTTGCATTCTTTAAAAAATTTCTGAGATTTTTACTTGGGATAAAATGTTTCACGCCTTTTGGCATTTTTTTTTCTTCTTCCAAAAAAAGGGTTACCTCCGTTGAAAAAGTGGCATTGAAACCAATCAAATTTAAAGTTCAAAGGGCAAAAAAAGAATGTGAGCTTTGGGGGGTTTTTTTAAACTCCATCTTTAAAAAGATGTTCAAAAAAAGTATGAGGGTATTTTTGGGAGAAGGCATAAAAGAGACAATGCCAAATGAAGAATTCCCAAGATGGAAAAACTTGAGTAGGAGTGGTGGTAGTCCCAATGTCAAAAAAAGATGACATGATATTACTCAAGAATATATAAAAATAGAAGAAAGGGAAAAACCCAAGCTTGGCGCGCAAAAAAAGACATAAAATGACTTTGATCAGCAAATAATAAAAACAACATGCAAAAAAAGAAGAATGTGTAAAAAAACTTGAACTGCGCGAGAAAAATACCTCTCATTTCTATCCTCCCTTTTTTTGATATTGAATAGCCAGCTCAAGGTTTTTCTTTCTCCTTTCATTGAGAAAGATAATGGAGAAAAGCTCAAGTTTTTTTCTGTTATATACTTTTTTATATGGATACTTTTGTCTTCCGAAAACTTAGTGTTACAATTTAAAAACATAAAAGCAAATATGTTTTTTTAAAAGCGAGAAGATGGGTGAGAAGAAAAGAAGAGTTAAAAAAAGGAGAAGATTTTTTCTTTGTGCCGCACTTTTTTTCCTAGTGGCACTTCTGCCTTTTTTTCTATTTTCCTTCCTCTTGTCCGAGTGAAAATTGTCTGTGTTCGAAGAGTTCGAGGCTGAGCGCACACCCACAAATTTTAGTCAAAAACCTCGGCGTCCTTCGTCTGTTTTTTTTATTCTACCAAGACGAAGAAAAAAAACATATTCTCATTCATTCTCGTTCCCACGCTTCACTGGTGGCAAATTCTTCCCACACATTAATGCTGCAAAAAGTAGTAGTAATGTTTTTTTTTCTCTTCCAAAAAGAACCCCCTTTCAAGCGATAGATATGTTATTATGACATTTTCTTCTTTTTCAATTCAAGTATTTTCCCAAAATTATTATTTAAATCAAGTGACGATCATCGTTGTTGAAGTGGGAAAATTCCCTTGAAAGGTGAAGTATCAAGCAAAATATCTGTGACAAAGAGAAAAAACAGTGACAGAAAAAAAAAATGTTACAAAAATGCTATTTTTAAGCATTTTAATATTAAAAGTCATTTTTATCTTTTTTGCCATGGCATTGAAAATAGAAATAAAAAACAATTGAATTTTTAATATCCCACATTTGTGTCTCCATTCATTCTTCTCCATTTTTTTTATGTTCTTTGCTGCTGCTGCGGCTAACAATAGAAAAAGGAAGAAAAAGAACGAGGAAAACATAATTTATCAACTTTGACTTTCTTTTTTGCTGCTCTATTTAAAGGGATGACAAAAAAACTTTTTTTAAAGGTCAGTCTGATTGTCATTAAACTTTTGTCTATTGATTTGTCTCTTCACTTTTTCTTTTTTTGCTGCAAATTTTTGTAAACTTATTTTTGGTAGAAATAAATTTTTTTTTGCAATGGGTGTTTTACAAGAAAATCGTGTAATTGTTGCTGTAACGGGTGCTTCGGTGGCAGCATTTGGAATTTTTGCATTTAATCATTTTCTTCGACAATATCGTTATTGGAATAGCGAATTTAAAGAAGTTGGAAATGTAAAAGAATTATTTTTGTATCCAATTAAATCTGGAAAATCTATGAATGTAAGGGAAACTTATTTCATAGGGAAAAATATATTATGAGTTTTTTTAAGATTGAATGGATGGATTGTAAAAAAAATGGAGCTAAATATAATGAAAATGGTGATCGACATTTTCTTGTTGTTGATGAAAAAGCAAATCATTTATTTTTAACTGCAAGACAATATCCAAAATTAGTTTTAATTGATTCAAAAGTAATAGACGATATTTTGATTATGACAGTTCCAAATGGATATACTGTAAAAATTAATTTAAAAGAAGTTAAATCTCAACAAGATATTAGAAATGGAATGTAAGTACAATGTAATAATTTTTTTAAAATTAAGTTTTAAATTTTTCACTGGGGTCAAAACTTATCAACAAATAACGATAATTTTTAAAAATGAATCTACCAAAAAAATATTTTTAGATTACATTTTAAAAAAACACAAGAAGGATTCGACTGCGGTGATGAAGCTGCAGAATTTCTTGAAAATTTTCTTGAAACGAAAAATAAGCGAAAACTTCGATTACTGTATTTTAATTCTGATTTAAAAACGGAACGGAATTATACCAGTAAATCAGAATTTTGGAAAAATCCTGTCCCAATTTTACCTGATTATGTTTGTTTTAAAAAATCTTTTTAAAAAATTAAATTATTAATTTTAAGCCAGCTTATCAAGATCTTGCATCATTTATGGCAACAACTGAAGCATCTGTTGATGAATTGAATAGTCGTTTGGAAAAATTAGAAAGCAATGTTAAATGTAAAGTATCAGCAAGAAATTTTCGACCAAATATTAGTATTGAAGGAACCAAACCATTTGATGAAGATTGGTGGCTTGATGTTAAAATTGGTGAAGCTGAATTTGCATGTTTTAAACCATGTACTCGTTGCATTATGACTACCGTAAATCCAGATACAGGAAAATTTGATAAAAATATGCAACCATTTCGTTTATTAAAATCATATCGATTAACACCAAAAGGAAAATTACGTGATCTTTATCAAGATTCACCAATTTTTGGTGTAAATATGATTATCAAAAAAGAAGGACGTATCAAAGTTGGAGATAAAGTTTTTGTACGATATAAGCCATCACCATTTTAAAAAATAAATAAATAAAAAACAATTCAACAATTTATTTTGTCATTTATGCTTATTAGACTTATCAATAATAATAATAATAAATAAATACTATAAATCGAGTTATCACGGTACAATACAAAAAAAATATGTTTCTTAAATAAAACAAATATTTCGTTTACAATTACAACAAACAAACAAAAAGATAAACTACCATAACAAATTAATTTGTTTTCTTTGCTTGCTTATTTTTCTTTTGATTAGCATTTTCAATCTTTTCTTTTTCAGCTTTTTTGATTGAATCAAATCGTTCAGTTATATGTTCTTCACTGTAATTCCAAAGTTGAGAAAATTCACCACGAATCAATGAAAGAGCAAGAGGAGTAATAAGACAAGCAGGAACAAGATAAAGAAGAGCAGGTTGTGCAGCTTTAAAATGATGCATAATGGCAATTGTTGCAAAAAGGCCAACAGTATAAGCAATCATTGTTGCAGCAAAATAATATCTTGGCTTTTGTTTTGTAGTATCTTTTTCAAAGATATGAGCATCAAAACGACGAAGAAGAGCAATAAATATTCCAGGAATAACGATATCACCTAATCCGAGCATACCATGCTTTGAAGCTTTTTGCCAACCATGTGCAAGAAGATCTTGAGGGAACATAAGCAAAATTGGAGCATCAATACTTTTTGCAACAGTTGTCATAACATCAGTACCAAAAACCCAGAAGATATCATAGAAGAAAAGACCAAAAAGAAGGATAGCACCAGCTTTGAAACTTGCAACATGAAGCATTTCAATTCCCATGATTGAAAAAGAGACTGCAATAATATTATTTGTAATCCAATGACGATGAGTGATATGTAAAACACCAACAATGGAAACAGCTAAAAATGCCCAAATCCAATGATCATCAAATTCCATTTCAAAGTATTTATTCTAAAAAAAGGGAATCCAATGAAAAAGGGATAGAGTTAGCAAAAAAACACATACCACATTATCCTTTTTAGCATCTTCAATATCACCTTCTTCCATTTCTTTTTTGCCAGATTTGAATACAAAATAATAACTAATATTACGACGAGGCCATCTATCACCAATAGGTAATAATCGAAGAACAAATGTTATAATAGGCTTTAACAAAGTTGCAAGACAACAAACACCTAAAAAGGCATTTAAACAACTCCAAAATAAGTTTAAAAATGGCATACCTTCATAAGTCATCAACCAAACAAGGAATGTTACAAAGTTTTGTTTTGTAATTTCAGGAACTTGAGCAGTATATGGCTCCAAAAATGGCCAACGACCATTTACTTTATCTTTCCAAGTAAATTGAGTTCCATTTCCTTTAGGGAGATAATCAGCAACAGTATCAAAGTAATGATGATATGCTTGTGGAACATGTGGTAAAACATGTGTTCGAGCTAATGCAACACCATCTTGAATAGCATTTCCTTTGAAGACGAGATACAAAGTAAAGAGAACAAGAGATGCAGTAATTGGGAATTTCTTTGCATCAGATGTTAAAATGGATGCATCAATAAGACGTTTCTTTGCAATTGTCTTCTTTACATATTTCAATGAACGGATACTTCCCCAAATGACACAGATGAGAGCCATAGTATAGATGGAAGCATAAGCCAACATTTGTTCTTCCAATTTTGGCTTATAATCTGTTGCATTAACAGGTGCATTTTCTGCCAATGGCGGGGTTGTTGTTGTTGTCACTTCCGCCATGGTGCCCTTAAAAATAAAGTAATAAAAAAGATGAAACTCAGATGGTTAATATAAAAAAGACAATAATAATCAGAAGCGAAAACGGGCCAACGTGGCCATTATTAACAAAATTTGCTTTTTTTATAAAAATAATGAAGAAAAGTCTTAACACGAAAAAATTTGTTGGCAGATTGGCTTCCTTCCAAAAAAGAACACGATGCGCCCCGTCATTCAACAAGAGTGTGGTAGAATATTATTGGCTGAAAAATGCATTTGTCCACGCCTTCTTTTCCTCTTTATATCGAGATCGGGAAATTTCTCTCAATATATGAGGTGGACGTCCGTGCTTTTTCAAGGTTGAGCTCAATTCGAGTATCGTGCTTTGCGTGAGACTGACGGCGGAGGAAAAAATTGTCGAGCTTTTTTCGTATGCATATTTTCCTCTTTTTTTGGTTTAAAAAACTTTTAATAATTTTGTTTCTCTTTTGCAGGGGTCTCTTTTACCTAGATTATCATATTTCAAGCAATGGCTAGGAAAGCCAAATATCTTGTCTTTCTTGTTGTTTTACTCTTAGGAGTTTGTAAGTTTTGTTATTACTTCCTATAAATTTATGTTAAATGTTTTCCGCGTTTTAGCACTATTCTCTACCTCTAATGTGCAAGCAGCCGATGATCTCGAAGATGAAACTGTAACTCCAAATCTTGGAAAACAAAAGCATGGATCTGCTACAGATGATGAAGTTGTCCAAAGGTTCGTTTATGCTCCTTGCATTTTACTTTTTTTTCCGTTTTTGACAAACACATCAATAAAATTCCAATTTCTTTGCTTCATTGATAAGCTAATCTTGAAGCCATAATCCGAAAATAAGCCATGCTTTTTCGCACTAATATGGATTTTAAAAAAACTGAAAATGTTACGATGTATTTTGTGATATTTTTTAACGTTACAATCAATGAATCTCAAAAAATGCAATTTTTCAGCTTTTTTCTTTGCAACCTTCACTGCTCTTTTTTGACCTTGAGAGTGATCTTAGCGTTTACGCAGCCTCTGTCAAACCAGGTAGTGCCGGCTAACTAAAGTTTATTTGCTAAACTTTTTTATTGACTGTCGGCTCGCGACTTATTTCTGTTTACATAAGCTGGCCTTTCAAAAGATTTGGTTTACTTATAGACTGTCATTTTTAAAAAGACGTAAAAATAATTTTGCAACTGATGATTAATTGACAATCGAATAAAACGGCATATTTTTTAGAGAAGAAGAAGCAATAAAAATTGATGGATTATCAGTTTCTGAAGTCAAAAAGCTTCGAGAAAGTGCTGAAAAGCATCAATTCCAAGCTGAAGTTAATCGAATGATGAAATTGATTATTAATTCACTTTACCGTAACAAAGAAATTTTCTTACGTGAATTAATTTCAAATGCTTCTGATGCCTTGGATAAAATTCGTCTTTTGTCTCTTACCGATCCCAATGTTCTTAATGATACTGAAGAACTTTCCATCCGTATCAAGGCCGATAAAGAAAATCATGCTCTTCATATTACTGATACTGGTATTGGTATGACGAAAACGGATCTTATCAATAATCTTGGAACTATTGCTCGTTCTGGAACATCTGAATTTCTTTCTAAACTTCTTGATACTGCTACTTCTGCAGAACAACAACAAGTTTGTTGTTCTTTCTTATCCCAAACCATTGATATTTTCTTTTTTAGGATTTAATTGGTCAATTCGGTGTTGGTTTCTACTCTTCTTTCCTTGTTGCTGATCGTGTTGTCGTTACCACTCGCGGCATCGATGATAAACAATACATTTGGGAATCTGATTCATCAAGCTTCTCCATTGTTGAAGATCCACGTGGAAATACCCTTAAACGAGGCAGTCAGATTACCCTTTATCTTAAGGAAGAAGCTTATGATTTCTTGGAACCTGATACTCTTAAAAAACTCGTTCAAAAATACAGTCAATTTATTAACTTTGATATTTTCCTTTGGCAATCAAAGGTTTGTTTTCATTTAAATTTTGAAAAGATTATTTATTCTATTCTTTCTAGACTGAAACTGTTGAAGAAACAGAAGATAAGGAAGAAAAATCAGAAGATGGTGCTGTTGAAGAAGAAAAGGAACCAAAAACAAAGAGCGTTGAAAAGACTGTTTGGGATTGGGAAAAGATTAATAGCGTTAAACCTATTTGGATGCGTAAACCTCATGAAGTTTCTGAAGATGAATACAATGAATTTTACAAATCTATCACCAAAGATTATGAAAAACCATTTGCACATGTTCATTTTACTGCTGAAGGAGAAGTAACATTCAAATCTGTCCTTTATGTTCCAAAGAAACTTCCACAAGATGCATTCCAAAATTATGGAAAAGTTGTTGAAAATATCAAGCTTTATGTTCGTCGTGTATTTATCACTGATGACTTCCAAGATATGATGCCAAAATATTTGTCTTTTATTCGTGGTATTGTTGATTCTGATGATCTTCCTTTAAATGTTTCACGTGAAAATCTTCAACAACATAAACTTCTTAAAGTCATCAAAAAGAAGCTTGTTCGCAAAGTCTTGGATATGATCAAGAAATTGTCTCCTGAACAATATGAAGAATTCTGGAAAGAATTTTCAACCAATATTAAACTTGGAGTTATGGAAGATCCATCAAATCGTACTCGTCTTGCTAAATTGCTTCGTTTCTTCACTTCAAATGATCCAGAAAAGCAGTCAACTCTTGCTGAATACATTGAAAGAATGAAAGAAAAACAAGATTCCATCTTTTATATTGCTGGTACTTCACGTAAAGAAATTGAATCTTCACCATTCGTTGAACGTCTTTTGAAGAAAGGTTATGAAGTTCTTTATCTTACTGAACCTGTTGATGAATATTGTATCCAAGCTATGCCAGATTTTGATGGAAAGAAATTCCAAAATATTGCAAAAGAAGGCCTTAAACTTGATGATGGAGAAAAGGCTAAAGAACAATATGAAGCACTTCAAAAGACTTTTGAACCTCTTACAAATTGGCTTAAAGAAACTGCTCTTAAAGATAAGATTGAAAAAGCTATTGTTTCTCAACGTCTTACAAAATCTCCATCAGCTCTTGTTGCATCTGCATATGGATGGTCTGGAAATATGGAACGTATCATGAAATCCCAAGCTTATGCTAAAGCTCATGATCCAACTCAAGATTTCTATGCCAATCAAAAGAAAACTTTTGAAATTAATCCTCGTCATCCAGTTGTTAAAGAATTACTTCGTCGTGTTGAATCCAACAAAGATGATGAAAATGCCATTTATACCGCTCAACTTCTTTTTGATACTGCTACCCTTCGTTCAGGATTCGCTTTACAAGATCAAATTGGATTTGCTGAACGTATTGAACAAGTTCTTCGTAAAAATGTTGATTTAAGCATGGATGAACAAGTTGAAGAAGAGCAAGAAATTGAAGAATCTCCTGAAGAAGAAACTGAAAAATCTGAGACCGCTGAAGTTGAAGAAGAACATAGTGAACTTTAAACCAGTTGTTTAAATATATCAGGTGTATTTTTTTAACGTGTTTGTGTTCACTTAGGTCTCACCATTAACTTAAACGTTGTAATTTATTTATTTATGCATTTCATTGTTTGATTGTTTTTTTTTTATTTTATGGGAATTATTTTAATAATAAATAAAAATTTTATTATTTTTTTACAAGATTTGCAGAACACAAAAATTATATGATACAAAAATCTAAGAAACAGCAAAACTTTAAAATTAGAGTTGCAAAAAAGGAACATTAAAAAAAGTCAAAAATTTGTTTAACAAAAAGTATCGTTTGCAACTTTTTTCTAAAAGTGAATTTTAAAAGTCTAACATGTAATTTCCACATTGAAGTTAATAAAAGCAATGAACTTCATGTTAAAAAATGAAACACATTTGGATACGGTTAAAAAATCTGTCATAGCTTTATTATTGCGAAGGATACAGTAACCTTCGACAATAACCACCTGCTGTTATTTCAATTTTCTCCGAATTACGATTTCAAAAAGATTTCGCTTTTGACACAAATGAAATATTGACAAATAAAATTTATTTAAATTATCTAATATATTTAATTTACAATTTTAAATTTATGGATAAAGAAGTTTACGATAGATTGCAGCTTCTTCAGCCATTTGTTCAGGAGTTTGTTGTGGACGCTTTGTTTCATGTTCAGCTAATTCTTTGTACATATTATCAGTATCATCACCAAAATCTTTATGTTTTCGTGGAATAATATGTACATGAACATGTGGAACTGTTTGTCCAGCATCAGGACCATTTTGAATTGCAATATTGCTTGATTCTGCTTTATAATGTTCAAGAACAACATTTGAAACAACTTGTACAGTATTAAATAAATCAGCATTTTCAGCAGGTGTTAAATCTTTGATTGATTGAACAACTCTATTTGGTGAAACAAGAACATCTAAAAACGAATAGTTTAAAAGACAAAGAAAAATGAGCGCCAAGCATACGTCCAGGAACCAACGGATGCAAATTAACAAATGCAAAAGATAGTCGGGATCGATAAAATACAGAAGACGCAGGAATAGTTTTATCAGCGAATGTTGCATCAGCTCCTTCGGTGGGAAATTTTTGTTTATAATATGTTGTATACAGATCTCCACGTCTATCACCAATCATATTTAATCCTTGTCGAACTTCTTTAATATAATTTAAATCAATTTCAGCATAGCAAAGTCCTTCCCGATCAGAACATTGTGCAACAACCTTTCCATAAGGATCAACAATCATTGCATGACCATATGAGCTTCGAGTATCTGTGTGTTTACCATATTGTGCAGAAGCAACAACATAACATTGAGTTTCAATTGCACGAGCACGTAAAAGTACCTACAATACATTGTTATTATGAAATTAAATAGCGATAAAAAATTTTTACCTCCCAATGTGCCATACCTGTTGGTACGGTAAATGCAGCTGGAAAGGCTAAAATATCAGCTCCTGCTTGTCGATGAAAATAGCTTAATTCTGGAAATCTAACATCATAACAAATATTAAGACCAATCTTTCCAACCGGAGTTTCAACCGGTGGATGCAACTGACTGCCAGCCGATGAAAATTCACGTTCCAATAGACGAACTTTTGGTGTATCAATATTAAATTGATGGAGTTTATCATATTGTACAATTATTTGTCCATTATCATCAATAATAACATGGGTATTTGCAGGTAAAATATCTTCAGATTTTTTGTTATGAAATCCACCAACAGAAATCCACATTTTATAATTTTCAGCTAATTGACGAAATGTTTTCATTGTTTCTCCATTAATTGGTTCAGCAAGTTTTAATGCTTCATCTTTTGAACGACCAATAAAATCAGCACATTCAGGAAAGAAAATCATCTGAAAATAATGTTCAAAAACTACAAACATTTAACATCCACGAAAGATACCGTACCTTACAACCATGATCTTTAGCCTTTGAAATTAATTCATGAGCTTTTTCAATGTTTCGATTTTTGTCATGAGTATTTGTTAATTGACAAACAGCAATTAAAGGATTTGAAAGAACTTGTCGAATAACTCGTTGCGTTTGCATCATCTTCAAAAAAATTGCAGACGTTTTACTGTACAACAAAAACATTTTGAAAAGTATTTGAAAATTCAGAAATAAACTGGTAAAAGAATTCACGAAAAAATTCAAAAAAGTAAGTCAGCTTTATGTATCCGAAATTCAAAATACTTCAACAAATCAATAAAAACTATGAGCATCATACATATACAATTAACGTTAAAACTACTTTAAAATAATAATAATTTTCTACACTTTGTAACACTAAAATTTAACTTTCTTTTGTATGAGATTTTTTTCGATGTAAAGAAGATGCAGGAGTTTTTGGCTGACGGGCAGCAGCATTTGCCATACGACGTTCATTTAATCGGCGAAAAGCTCGTTCATATTTTTCATATTTTGATCGAACACCATATTCTACTTCTTTAGCACTACGAAGTTTTCCCATTCGTTGAAGAGTTGAAAATGTAAGTTTAATACCAGCTAAAGTTGTAGCATAACGAATAGGAGAAATAATCTAACAAAAAAAATTTTGCAATTATTTTATAAACTGAAAAACTTACTTTATATAAAATTAAAGCAACAACTAATTCACCCGCAGCTTCTGGAACGTTTTGAACTTTTGTAATCACAATTTCTGGGAGATGTAGAACTTTAAGAAGAGCAACAACATCAATACCGCTAAAAGACAAAGATTTAAAAATATTCCATAAAATGGTTAAACTTACGATCTAACAACTAAGAACAATGCGCCTAACCATAGCGTACAACACACAGTATGAACTGGTAAAGCAATATACCAATATCGTTTAAAATAAAATTTAAACTTTGCAAATAATCCTTGTGGTTTTTCTTCCTATAATTGTTTCATAGTTATCATAAACAATTAATTCCAAATATAAAAATGCTTACAGCTTTTTGTATTGCAATTTCTGTTTGCTTCTTTTGTTTTTCTTCAGGTGTCATAGTAATTTTGAAATCTTTTAAAGATCCCAAAGGACCCTTCTATAATTCATAACATATAGCTTTTCATTATTACCCATAAATAATTAAATTACCTTATTAGGATCATTTGAACGATCGGTATTTACCGGAGTTGTTGATAACCATCGTAGATTATTGTATTTGATGAATGCATTATTTTGATGATTAATATTACTATTATTTAATATCAAAGGCTTTGAATATAAAGATGAACAACATGTGGCAGCAACAGTTTTTTGAATACTACTGAATCTTATTAAATGTACATATTGTCGAGCAAGCATTACTAAATAATAAGTATTGGTTATTATGAAAGAAAGTTTTTTATGTCATCATTAATTTAGATAAGCGAAAATTCACGATTCAAATGGAAAAACGATGCTGGGACACGTTGAATTTTTTACAAAACGTTTATGTAAAAAAACACAGATATCGATAAATAAAGAAAATAAATAAACCAGTATAAAAAAATAGAACAATAATAACATATCAAACTGATCAACTAAAAATACATAGCAATAAATAAACAACCCCTCCTTTTTTAACTTGGCAGCAACCGCATAACACCAACAAACAAAACAACAACTTTTTTTTTGTAAAAAGTAATCAGTGATAGGCTTTTTTTGGAAAAGAATTGTGATTTTTAAAATTATTGGAAACGATAGAGATTTTTATTAGATTTTTCTTATAATTTTTTAAAAGATTTTTTATTTTTCCAAAAATTCAAAAGCATTTTTTAAAAAATAATTTTGAAAAAATGTTGTTTTTGAACAGTTACCCTGGTAAATTAGAACAGACATTTTAAAAATGTATGTAACCATTTTTTTGATTCCAAAATGCTTTTGCCAAAAAAGAACCCATCGCTGCAAAAATATTTTTGGTTGTTTTTTGATGATACGGTAGTTGTCAACTTTTAAAAAAAAGTTTTGCATTTTTATTACATTTATATTTTTAGATCCCCGGAATAAAACATTTTTTGGCAGTTTTTTAAGCTTTGAGTTGAGTTCTGAGGGTAACAGCATAATAAACAACAGCAAGGGCAAGAACGGTAATGAAGGATTCAGCATAGAAGAAACGATTGTATGAAAGTCCCTAAAAAAATTGTTTGTTAAGGGAATGGGTTTGATTGCGGTATTAAGGCATACTCCATGATATTGTTGAATTGTGAATAATGGTTGGGTTGAAGCGCCATCACGTTGATAAGCAGCATATTTTTCATCATCATAAATATGAATATCAAATGTTTGGGATCCTGATTCAGCATGTTCAAGTTGCCAGGAAACTTGGAATTTAGAAGTTTCTTCAGATTGTGCGACTTGATATGTTTTGCCATTAACAACTGCATAAAAAGTTGCATCCTAAATGGGGAATTTGTTTAACTTTGAATTGAAAGGTTTTAAAATTACCCTAATTGGGGAATCACATTGTAAGCTAAATTCAACAATATATGTAGTTTTAAAATGGAAGAATCCATCTGTTGTAGAATATCCAGTATGTGACCATTTAGGTGTTCCACATGAAAATGCTGATACACCTGTAAGGGCAGCCAAAAGTAGTACAGTTTTGAAAAGCATTCTGATTTTTTTTGGAAACCTATAAATATAGTTGAAAATTAATTATTTTTTCTCAATTAATGGATAACAATTTCTACAAATGGCCATTTGCAAATGGCGAACAAATTAAAATGACTGCCATTTTGGAAATGAATATTTTCGGTGAATACGTTTGTCACACAACATCAACGCAATGGTTGTCAGCACTACAAACATTGCCTATACTGTGAGTGCAGTCTTTTTTAAATTGAAGGAATCGCGTTAAGAATTGTTTTATTGCTTTTGTGTTTTTTTTGGATTTTATTTATCTCTAATTTATTTTTTGAAGCCAAATTTATCAAGTAATAAAAAAAAGTCGATAATAATCCATACCTGCATTAAATGCAAAAATTTAAAAATTAGAAAAAAAGCATCTTAATCCATTTACTTTTATTCTTGCAAATATAACCTTTAAAACTAAAATAAATTACTGTATGCATTAAATGATACTGTAGAGAAAAATGCATAAAATGTTTTTCATAATTGTTCTATAAAAAATAAGTTTTTTATTTACCTTGAATATTTTAAAAAACCCTCAAAAACTTGGCGTTTTGACCGCGAAGATTTACCAATAAAAATGTTTTGTGATCCCAGACATTGACGTTGTTTTTTATTCTTTAGACATTTGTTTTCAATCTATTTTTAATATTTATTATAAAAATGCCACGAAAACATATTCAATCAAATAAAGTTCGTAAGCGTAAAGCTAAAGATCTCGATGAAATTCAAGAAGAAATGAAACCTGAAAAAATTCCAAAAAAGCTTACCGCTGAAGAAGCATATGATCTTCCGGGTAATGGTGAATTTCATTGTATTGCTTGTTGCAGATATTTTGCTGATGATGATGCTTATAAACGTCATGTTAAATCTAATCGTAAGTTTTTTAAAAGGATATTTTTGCTATCAATAAATTGATTTTAATATTTTCAGCTCATAAAAGACAACTTAAACGTCTTAAAGAACCTGCATATACTCAAGCTGAAGCAAATCTTGCTGCTGGACTTGGAGAACCAACTAATTGATAATAACATTGTTTTTTCATGTGTTTTGTTTTTGTTGATTTTTTCCATAAATTTTTATTTTAAACTATTCTGTGAATGCTGCTTTGAAATACCGTTATTTCGGTTTAATGTTCTTTTTTACTTTTAAATTTTTATAACCATTATTTTAAATATTTTTATTAGAGCGATGATAAGAACCAAAACTTATTTCCTAAATCTTTATCGTAGCTGTAGTTCAAAGACGGGAGAGGATATTCCAGCAAAGCTTAGAGCAATTTATGATGAAGCTAAAGCTGCAGTAAATCGTGAACCGTATACCCATCGAGTAAATCCTCGAGGAGTTTTTACAAATTATGAATTAAATTTACGGAATGTTGGAGTTTATGGATTTGATTATGATTACACCCTTGCAGTTTATACAAAAAATTTAAATAATTTAGTTTATACATGTGCCATGAATCGAATGGTTAAAGATTTAAAATATCCAAAAGCATTACTTGAAATTACATCGGATTTAAGCTTTGCAATTCGTGGACTTCATTATGATATTGAACATTGTGTATTGCTTAAAGTTGATGCATATAATCAAATTCAAAGAGGAACTGTTTATCGTGGAAAGCGAAAACTTTCCGATGAAGAAGTTAAAGATATTTATGGAGATTTTTCTGTTCCTGATAATAAAGGAAAAAATCTTCCACAACTTATTGATTTATTCAGTCTGCCATGGGCAGGATTACTTTCACGAATTGTACAATATTTTGATGATAAAAAACTTGCCTTTGATCCGGTATTACTGTATGAAGATGTAAAAGATTGTGTACAACGTGTTCATGGTTCTGGTGAAATGTATCAACATGTTATGGATGATCTACCACATTATGTGCATAAAAATGATGGACTTTCCGATTATTTACATATGCTTCGAAATAATGGAAAAGAGTTATTTATTATTACAAATAGTCCATTTCGATTT
Organism: Panagrolaimus sp. PS1159; assembly: GCA_963922195.1. Classification (NCBI taxonomy): domain Eukaryota; kingdom Metazoa; phylum Nematoda; class Chromadorea; order Rhabditida; family Panagrolaimidae; genus Panagrolaimus; species Panagrolaimus sp. PS1159. The sequence goes on from CAWUHW010000019.1 coordinate 1,796,139, forward strand.
ATTAATAGTGGAATGACATTTATGCTTGGAGAAGACTGGAGAAAAATATTTAAATATATTGTTGTTTCTGCAAGAAAGCCAACATTTTTTCAAGGAAAAGCTGCTTTTCGAAGATATAATGAAGAAACGGATGGACTTGCATATGAAAAGGTTACACATTTATATCCTGATCAAATTTATTCAGGGGTAAAACATTTAATTCTTTCAAATGGATTACTGTATTATTAATATTTTTATAGGGAAATATGAAAGATTTTTCTGATAAAGCAGAATTTAAATCAAGAGGTGTACTGTATTTTGGTGATCATATTTATACAGATCTTGCTGATCCAATCCTTCAACTTGGCTGGCATACTGCAGCTATTGTCCCAGAACTTGCCCGAGAAATTCGTGTACAAAATTTAGATACTTATCATTACATTATTGTTTGGGTTGAAACTTTAACACAACTTATTGAAACTTATCAAAAATATGGTGATCGTGATCCATCATGCTGTGATGTAATTACAGAATGGATTCATGAAAGAGCAAAATTGAGGTTATTTGAAATAAACAAAATTTCTAATTAAATTTTTTAAATAAAAAATTTATAGAGATAATGCCAAAGCAATGTTTAATGAACAATTTGGTTCAATGTTTCGAACCCATCATAGTTCAACATATTTTTATCGGCATTTAAATCGTTTAGCGGATGTTTACACCAGTAGATTACCAAATATGGCAACATATGGCCCAAAGCATACATTTTTTCCTCGAAGAAATGCTCTTCCACATGAATCAAAAACAAATGTTGTCGAAATCGCTGATGAAATTGTTACAAAAGCTGATACCGTACATGAAATTGGTGCAAAAGAAAAAATGTAAAAAAAAATTTCCTAAACAAGAAAAAAATTTCTACTTTTAAAATGTTGAAATGTGAATTTAAAAATCCATGTTTATGAAACATAATAATTTAATTATAAAACTTTTGGCAGCAAATAATTTACAAAATTCTTTCAAAATATAATTTTAGGCATTATACAAACAGCATTTTTCATAAAAGTTAGCTGAATCAAATATCGGTTTTCTTTTCTAGATTCCCAATCCCATGCCCCAATCAAACAAAAGTATAAACAAAACAACTTTATGAAAACAAGTTACAAGAAAAAGTGGTTAACATATAAAACAAAGTGGTTACAGTATAAAATTTGTAAAAATATCAGAGCCACAGAACCATTTATTCAGCAAAATTAAGAAGCTTGAGTGCAATTACGAGACATATTTCCTTTGATGTTTTGCCGCAAGCGGCAAAACATCAAAGGAAATTCATGAATTTCAAGGGGGGCACGGGCCCAAGTGCCCCCCCCCCCCCCTGAATACGGGGCTGGTTTTAATAGATGACGATTTACTAAATGTTAAACACAATTTGTAAAACCATCAAAAAAAAAATATGAAGAAGCGATGAAATAAAAACGAACGATCAAAAGACGGAAAAATCTTTTTGAAAAAGAAAAGAAAGACAGAATAGGCATAAATAAAGAGAGACGGCATGAGAAAAAAAAGCTAAGAAATGACGCGCAGCCAAATCTCTCTCTATGCGGAAAATTCAAAAAACAGATTCGAAAACAAAAGCGGCAAAAATTATTTTTTAAATAAAAAAAAGTTTTTCAAAAGTGTTACATTTTTTCTCTTTTGTGACTTTTGTCGGAAATCTGGAAATACCTGGGTTGTTACTACATTTGAATTTACTATAGCAACAACATAAAAAATCGTTTTTTCTTTTGACAATTACAGTGACGTTAAAATGTTCTTTGAGTATTTAAAGACATACAACGAATAATAAAAAAATCAATCAGTATTATTATAATTTCACATTATTACAGTTATATCTCACTAGGAGAACACACCTAGTGAGATATATATATATTTTAGAAGACGTCTTCGGCGGTGTCTTCTAAAAATTACTGATTCTTGCGCTTGTTTTTTGAACTAAAATCACCGAATTTTGCTAATTTTTTATTTCTTTAATTTTTAAGGCTGTAATATGTGCAAGTAAAAATTCATAAAAAAATAAAAGGGAAAAATGCTTTACTTTTTCAACAGAAAAATTGCCATTGATAATTTTTTTGCAGAAAAATGCATTTCTGGAAAAAAAAACAATCTTGTTACCTTTATTTATGCTACATCAAGTAAAATTTTAAATTAGAAATTTTATTTTATTTCTTAAAAGTCAATGAAACATATTCATTAATCAATAATAATTATTTTTGCTGAGTTCCATTTGTTGATGGAGCAGGCTTGTCAAATAATTATCAAATAATCCAAACAAAACAGTTTCATGTCTTTTAACAGCTGCATCATTTTCTGAATGTGGAAATTCCAGAATTTTTTCTACCTAAAGTTTATTGCAAAGTAAATTTGAATTTTATGGCACCGAAAGGCACACAAAAATAGTTCAGATGAAGTGGTATCTAAAAATATGTTTCGTGGCAAAAAATGTTGTTTCCCGATTTTCACCGTGTGCTCGAGGTATGCGGTAGAAATCGATAATTTTTTGGAATGGATTTTTTTCTCTTTTAAATGTTACTTCTGTGTTTCAAATAGATTTGTGTGATTTTCTGTGCTAGAAAAGTTTAAATTTTAAATTTTTGGTAACTTTTATATGTAACTGTTGGTGATACGGTATGTGATGATAACTAGTAATATGTTAATTTTATCAATATGTATTCATCAAAGCAACGTTACATAACAATTCTGAGCAGTTTAGTATTTTATACAATCATTTTCTGAAAAGTTGCATAATTTTTTACTTTCACCATATTCCGCAACTTTTTTCTCGGTAATCTGCTCTTTGGGATAAAAACAAATGGGAATCCAATGGTGAAAAGAACTAGTGTGATTAAATTATTCTTGACCCAGTTTTTTGCAAAAGTCGATTTCGACATGATAAATCCGGGATTTTACCGAATTTCAACAATTTTTATTCATAAATCATTAAAATAGGCAAAACAACAAATTATGCAATGACCAAAATCAGGAAAGAACTAAATTATTGACCGTATTATACATAATAAAACAATAGAATTATGAATACGTATAATCAAATTAAAGATGATAAAAAAATAGTTTGATAATTGTCTAAAAGTAAATGAAACAGCACCGAAAATAAGCTCCTATAAAACTAATTATGAGAATCTAAAAATCTAGTCTCCCGTTCTATTTGAAGCTTTCGCATAAGAAAAAAAATTCAAGTAGGCACTTTGTAAACAAATTGTCCAGATAGTAATCGACGTTTAAATTCTCTCCATAATAAATTTCGTTCTCTTTGTACTTTCTTTAACATTGACCCATTTTCAAGAGCTCGACGAGAAAGATATGGCAAAACATCTTCAACTGGACCATAAGGAACATATTTGTAAACAGAATAACCAGCTTGTCCAAGAGAGAAAGAAATCTAAATAAGTTTTAAATATAAAAAAATTAAAAAATCAAAATTACTTGATCACACATTCCATATAATTGTGCAAAACAGATAACTCTTTCACTTGGAGCAATAATACTATCTTTCATCATTTGAACAGCATTTCGAACAGATTGTTCATTATGTGATGCAACCATAACTGAAACTTGTCCAACACCACGTTCTTCACGTTCTTTAATAATTCGGCCCAAGCATTTATTATACATATCATTAGTAGATTCATAAGTAGGATTTATTGGATCTTCATATCCAACAGCTTTTGCACGTTTACGCTCTTGATCCATATATGCTCCACGAACAAGTTTACAACCAAAATGAAAATTTTCCCGACGAGCTAAATGCATATCAATTTCAATATTTGATAATGCATTTTTAAGATATGCTTGATATGTATTCAAAATT